>BSBM01002163.1:0-722122 GCA_027924585.1 Larix kaempferi
GTTATTTAGTTTATCATTTTTGCAAATGTTTTGTAATAAATCTGTGTTTTGGGGATGTGAATCAAGCCATCCTCACTACATTTGTCCATGTTGTTTTTGGTCTGCGATAACCGAGAAAGGCTGGGGTTCTCATGCACTCACCGATGGTGAGCACATGTCCCCGAGTTGGAGCCGGATGTTACCCCCATTTTTGCATGGGTGTCCGCGTTATGATATTGATCACGCTCTTAAGGGGTGACATATTTGCTGGTTCATGAGTCTGAACTCTCTTTTGGAAATTCTGGAGATCTCCTTCATCCAGGAAATATTTTGGCTCAGCTTTGGTTGTCCCAACAGTCAATTCTTTGCGGCATGTAGCAGACTTGTTCCTACAAATAAAATAGGGGTCATTCAGTCAGCAGGTCATTTGCAGAGATGAAAATGTAGACGCCAATTATATCTTCCTGCAGTATGACAGAATGATAAATCAACTCTACAAACCTTCAAACAGTTGATTTCCAACGTTCCTCCATCTAAGACTTCAGCACCAAACAAAACATGTTTCAGAATTCAAGGTTACAGAGAATTTATTCTTAGCCTTGAAGGTCCAAATTCAATTTCCTATAATGGCCTTGTATGAATTTTAATTTATCAAAGTGCTGGTGGAAATCCAGGTTCTCCTCATGGTTGGACACCTTGGGAAGATTATTCTGTCATAATCCATGAGAAGGCATCCGAAGGCCATGAGTTCAGTCTTTGATGCAGTCAATGCCATCAGTGAGGAGGTGGGTCAGAGATTATTCGCGCTCCTTTTTTCAAAATAATGCATCTAGTGCTGTATATAAAGAGAAGGCTATGGAAGAATTATTGGCATACAAATTGACGATACCTAGTAGAAGATGATGTTGGGGAGTTGCATAATCTGCCCAGGAAAAGTGTTGTTAAAAAAATGGGTTTGTTCGACATTGAAATATTGAAGGAAAATCATATTTCTATAGCTGGAAAAATCGCTAATACCACCAAAAAGATTGAGCAAGCGATCTTCAGATGTTTGCAGAGGTTGAGACAGGAACGTCAAAGAAAGAAATGGAATCCCTGCCATCAAACAGAACAATGAAGATTAGAGCAGCGATTCACGATCTCCAAAGGAATTCGCGTCGAGCACTTAATCGGCAGTCAAGACTACTTTAAACGTGAACCCAGGGTAGAGCTCCAGTATTTGATAAGAAAGGATTCGAACCTCAGTTTTTTGGCCTTTTTCTCAACCATACAAGCAGCTTTCGATGATCACCGATCCATCTACCACACAATTTCATGGATCAGCCACATCATCTCAATCGATGGCTTTTGGCTCCTATTGGACGTGATTTACTAAGTATCTGACTGGGAGTTGGTTGTCACAGCTGAAATGGCGCATTTCTTCACTCAAAACATAGACCCGCGATTTCGTTTTCGGCCGATTGCTGGGAGATGATCCATGTTTCAACAAAGTGCGAGCTAGCAGTTCATATGACCACGATTGGGTCAGGGTCCAATGGGTTGAGCTGGCAGCCGAACTGGACGTGGGCCGTTAAACAAAAGATTTCGAAGATTTCAGTCTGAGGGTTCGTCAGGAAGCAAAAGCAACGATCTCTGTGTTGTGTTCAGCGAATTTCTGTGCTATTTATTGCCGTTTTAGCTATCAGTCTCGAGGATTTTCTACCTTCAGACTTCAACATCAACGAAATTACCTCTGGCAACTGATTAATCGGCGCGAAATTTTTGACTCAATGACAGCATGTGGGGATCCCGCCACCATCTAAATGCCAACCTCGGAGGATTTGATCGAGCAGTCCACCATCGTTGATTTGATTAGAGCCAGAGCTCGGGGTTTTCAGCTAATGTTTAATTCGGCAGAAGTTAAGACAAATGGGGGTTCCACGCTGTTGACAACCGAGTATTAATGAATTTTGTTAAAGGGAAAAAAGGGCGATCCCGTTCACAGGTTTACGCCAAGCTTGCAGGAGCTGTGGCTATGGTCCAATGAATCCGCCTCTGCCCGATCTCTAATTGGGCGTAATTTTTTCCGATTGGAAAAGCCACGAATCATCAGCACAGTTGCTTCCACGTGCAGCCTATTACACGGGATTTTTGGAGCGGCTAACGCAGTCGAGCTTGCAAATAAATAGGTGGTTAATTTCATAGCTGGAGACAGCCTGCGTGGAAATCACAAGTTTGGCTGTTGCTATTTTAATGGGCCACAAGTCATCACTTATAAATCGGAGCGGTGTATCATTTGTGTTGACAGCTGATTACAGATGGCATTCGACTTACTGACAGCCTTGAGAGTGTTGGCTTTAGTTAGACTTTAAGTCTGTTTAGACTTTGGTTGAGAGATGTGGATCTTACCCACTTTTATTTTTTATGATTATTTTATTCTAGGAAAGCCTTTTTGGTTTATAAAAGGAGCTAGCCTCTTTCATTGAAAAAGATGGAAAATTTGGGGAGTTTCGTTCCCAGAACTTTAATGAAAAATATCATGGGCCTCTTTTGGATATTTTTAGAATTCTCTCGCTCTTTGTTAACCATTTCTCTTTGTTTTCCAGCTTTCATTTTGTCTGAGGCAATGCCTCTCTTAGCTCTTTACTTTCGATTCTTAAGCTAGGGTCACTTAAACGGAGGGCTAACAATCTAGCACAGCTTTATTTGACCCATGCTTTTCTCTTAAGATTTGTGGCTTTCAGGTATCCTCGAGCGCAAGAGCTCTTAGTTGGTCATTACATTCACTTGGCAGCAAGGCCCTTCAGAGTTCTCCTTTGACTCCATTCGCCCCTCTGGTATACTGGCACTGGCCATCTCTTCGAGGGCTGGTCCTTCCTTCTTTTTCCATCACCCAATTTCAAAACCATCTTTTGTTACTTCTGTTTCTCTAAGGCAGCCTCTTCCATTCACCTTGCCCGTTACTGTACCTGCCTTAGCGATCCTATTTTAGGGATACCCCCCTAGTGTTGGAGAAGAGCCAACCTAAAGCGAAGAGGAGAGGAGTGTGGTGACATTGGCCTCTCTCCTGAGAGAGTTGTCATCCAGCTGGCGTTGCACATTTTGGGCTTTCAAACGACACGCATGCCATTTCGGAGGACAACATTTTTGGCGCCGCTGCCGGGGACAAAGTCCAGTTCCCGAAATTTGAAGACTATGCTTCATTAAACGACATCTGTGGGATTCTTCTTCTCACATGGCGACTCCACGAAGGGACAGAGCCCTTGTCCTTTTGCAGATTTGAAGATCCTATTGGGTGTAGAGGTGAGCACACCCATTGGAAGGCTTTCAAGCTCACCTTGGCGACTCCACAGTTTGGTATGAGGTATGATTTTATGCATGTTTCAGTTTTTGTACCTCATTGTTTGATCTATGGATGATAGTAAGGAAAAAGTGCGTGATCTTTTGTACGAGGCCACTTTACACGAAGCTTACCCGCCATTGGATTTCTCAAAAATCCATGGATTTCCTAATGAATGTTACGACCGTGGGATGCATGACATCCTTCCTGAATTCCGTGGAAATGATGGGGTTTCAGCGACCCATCATATTACCTCTCTCTGCAAATTAATGTCTGATTTTAATGTTCATCATGAGGATGATATTATGATTGTTTTTGCTTTATCTTTGGAAGGAGATGCAGTTTTTTGGTTCTATGGCCTTTTGGATGGATCCATAGATTCAATGGCAAAGTTTTTTGAGAGATTTCTCCTTCGCTGGCATGATGGAACTGTAGAAGAAATTGAGCAGCTTGCTAAAGGATATGATGCCCTCATCCCTAGGGTCCGTTATGAGCTTAAAGAACAGATCCATGAAGAAGCATCAGAAGGGTCTTTGTGTGAAGATGTTGCTTAAGAACCTCCTGATATTGCCATTAGAAATACGAATATGTCTCAAGTTTATGAACAGCCCCTTGCTGCAAAAGAGAACATTGAAGATACAAATCTGCTCCAAATTTATGAACAGCCCATTGATGAAAAGGTGGAGCTGTCTCAGATTTACACCATTGAAGATCAACTCGAACAACTCCCTGATGAAGAGCTGGACCTATCTCAGTCTTATTTTATCAAAGGTAATTACACTTGCATTTCAAAGCTTCCTCATGAAAGTTTCTTGGATGACAGAGTTCAGTTTGAAAAGGAGCAGCATGTTTCCTTTTTAAGTCCTCTGCAGCGTTATGTTGACAAAGCATGTGCTCTTACTGGCTGTCCGGTTATAAAGTTAAGAGACAGTGTGTATCTGCAGCATAGAATTTCTTGTACCCATCCTGAGTTTTTCTGCCAAAACTGTGATGATATTCTTTATCCTAATAGTCTGAGGTATCAGCTTAGCCAATTTCGTCAGCAGATTGTGAGGCAGATCGGTTTTATATCTGCGCCTTTGTTCTTAACTAAGCACAGGAAGAAGCAGTTCAGCATGGATGAGGAGCTGAAATGGCTCCATTGGGTATATCATTTCACTTAATATTTTCTTCTCATCTGATAGAGTAGATAGGTAGGAAGAATAAAGCTCTCACATGAGCGTTTACTGTTATTTAGTTTATCATTTTTGCAAATGTTTTGTAATAAATCTGTGTTTTGGGGATGTGAATCAAGCCATCCTCACTACATTTGTCCATGTTGTTTTTGGTCTGCGATAACCGAGAAAGGCTGGGGTTCTCATGCACTCACCGATGGTGAGCACATGTCCCCGAGTTGGAGCCGGATGTTACCCCCATTTTTGCATGGGTGTCCGCGTATGATATTGATCACGCTCTTAAGGGGTGACATATTTGCTGGTTCATGAGTCTGAACTCTCTTTTGGAAATTCTGGAGATCTCCTTCATCCAGGAAATATTTTGGCTCAGCTTTGGTTGTCCCAACAGTCAATTCTTTGCGGCATGTAGCAGACTTGTTCCTACAAATAAAATAGGGGTCATTCAGTCAGCAGGTCATTTGCAGAGATGAAAATGTAGACGCCAATTATATCTTCCTGCAGTATGACAGAATGATAAATCAACTCTACAAACCCTTCAAACAGTTGATTTCCAACGTTCCTCCATCTAAGACTTCAGCACCAAACAAAACATGTTTCAGAATTCAAGGTTACAGAGAATTTATTCTTAGCCTTGAAGGTCCAAATTCAATTTCCTATAATGGCCTTGTATGAATTTTAATTTATCAAAGTGCTGGTGGAAATCCAGGTTCTCCTCATGGTTGGACACCTTGGGAAGATTATTCTGTCATAATCCATGAGAAGGCATCCGAAGGCCATGAGTTCAGTCTTTGATGCAGTCAATGCCATCAGTGAGGAGGTGTCAGAGATTATTCGCGCTCCTTTTTTCAAAATAATGCATCTAGTGCTGTATATAAAGAGAAGGCTATGGAAGAATTATTGGCATACAAATTGACGATACCTAGTAGAAGATGATGTTGGGGAGTTGCATAATCTGCCCAGGAAAAGTGTTGTTAAAAAAATGGGTTTGTTCGACATTGAAATATTGAAGGAAAATCATATTTCTATAGCTGGAAAAATCGCTAATACCACCAAAAAGATTGAGCAAGCGATCTTCAGATGTTTGCAGAGGTTGAGACAGGAACGTCAAAGAAAGAAATGGAATCCCTGCCATCAAACAGAACAATGAAGATTAGAGCAGCGATTCACGATCTCCAAAGGAATTCGCGTCGAGCACTTAATCGGCAGTCAAGACTACTTTAAACGTGAACCCAGGGTAGAGCTCCAGTATTTGATAAGAAAGGATTCGAACCTCAGTTTTTTGGCCTTTTTCTCAACCATACAAGCAGCTTTCGATGATCACCGATCCATCTACCACACAATTTCATGGATCAGCCACATCATCTCAATCGATGGCTTTTGGCTCCTATTGGACGTGATTTACTAAGTATCTGACTGGGAGTTGGTTGTCACAGCTGAAATGGCGCATTTCTTCACTCAAAACATAGACCCGCGATTTCGTTTTCGGCCGATTGCTGGGAGATGATCCATGTTTCAACAAAGTGCGAGCTAGCAGTTCATATGACCACGATTGGGTCAGGGTCCAATGGGTTGAGCTGGCAGCCGAACTGGACGTGGGCCGTTAAACAAAAGATTTCGAAGATTTCAGTCTGAGGGTTCGTCAGGAAGCAAAAGCAACGATCTCTGTGTTGTGTTCAGCGAATTTCTGTGCTATTTATTGCCGTTTTAGCTATCAGTCTCGAGGATTTTCTACCTTCAGACTTCAACATCAACGAAATTACCTCTGGCAACTGATTAATCGGCGCGAAATTTTTGACTCAATGACAGCATGTGGGGATCCCGCCAC
Source organism: Larix kaempferi (assembly GCA_027924585.1). NCBI lineage: Eukaryota > Viridiplantae > Streptophyta > Pinopsida > Pinales > Pinaceae > Larix > Larix kaempferi. The sequence continues at coordinate 6,299 of BSBM01002163.1, forward strand.
CATCTAAATGCCAACCTCGGAGGATTTGATCGAGCAGTCCACCATCGTTGATTTGATTAGAGCCAGAGCTCGGGGTTTTCAGCTAATGTTTAATTCGGCAGAAGTTAAGACAAATGGGGGTTCCACGCTGTTGACAACCGAGTATTAATGAATTTTGTTAAAGGGAAAAAGGGCGATCCCGTTCACAGGTTTACGCCAAGCTTGCAGGAGCTGTGGCTATGGTCCAATGAATCCGCCTCTGCCCGATCTCTAATTGGGCGTAATTTTTTCCGATTGGAAAAGCCACGAATCATCAGCACAGTTGCTTCCACGTGCAGCCTATTACACGGGATTTTTGGAGCGGCTAACGCAGTCGAGCTTGCAAATAAATAGGTGGTTAATTTCATAGCTGGAGACAGCCTGCGTGGAAATCACAAGTTTGGCTGTTGCTATTTTAATGGGCCACAAGTCATCACTTATAAATCGGAGCGGTGTATCATTTGTGTTGACAGCTGATTACAGATGGCATTCGACTTACTGACAGCCTTGAGAGTGTTGGCTTTAGTTAGACTTTAAGTCTGTTTAGACTTTGGTTGAGAGATGTGGATCTTACCCACTTTTATTTTTTATGATTATTTTATTCTAGGAAAGCCTTTTTGGTTTATAAAAGGAGCTAGCCTCTTTCATTGAAAAAGATGGAAAATTTGGGGAGTTTCGTTCCCAGAACTTTAATGAAAAATATCATGGGCCTCTTTTGGATATTTTTAGAATTCTCTCGCTCTTTGTTAACCATTTCTCTTTGTTTTCCAGCTTTCATTTTGTCTGAGGCAATGCCTCTCTTAGCTCTTTACTTTCGATTCTTAAGCTAGGGTCACTTAAACGGAGGGCTAACAATCTAGCACAGCTTTATTTGACCCATGCTTTTCTCTTAAGATTTGTGGCTTTCAGGTATCCTCGAGCGCAAGAGCTCTTAGTTGGTCATTACATTCACTTGGCAGCAAGGCCCTTCAGAGTTCTCCTTTGACTCCATTCGCCCCTCTGGTATACTGGCACTGGCCATCTCTTCGAGGGCTGGTCCTTCCTTCTTTTTCCATCACCCAATTTCAAAACCATCTTTTGTTACTTCTGTTTCTCTAAGGCAGCCTCTTCCATTCACCTTGCCCGTTACTGTACCTGCCTTAGCGATCCTATTTTAGGGATACCCCCCTAGTGTTGGAGAAGAGCCAACCTAAAGCGAAGAGGAGAGGAGTGTGGTGACATTGGCCTCTCTCCTGAGAGAGTTGTCATCCAGCTGGCGTTGCACATTTTGGGCTTTCAAACGACACGCATGCCATTTCGGAGGACAACATTTTTGGCGCCGCTGCCCGGGGACAAAGTCCAGTTCCCGAAATTTGAAGACTATGCTTCATTAAACGACATCTGTGGGATTCTTCTTCTCACATGGCGACTCCACGAAGGGACAGAGCCCTTGTCCTTTTGCAGATTTGAAGATCCTATTGGGTGTAGAGGTGAGCACACCCATTGGAAGGCTTTCAAGCTCACCTTGGCGACTCCACAGTTTGGTATGAGGTATGATTTTATGCATGTTTCAGTTTTTGTACCTCATTGTTTGATCTATGGATGATAGTAAGGAAAAAGTGCGTGATCTTTTGTACGAGGCCACTTTACACGAAGCTTACCCGCCATTGGATTTCTCAAAAATCCATGGATTTCCTAATGAATGTTACGACCGTGGGATGCATGACATCCTTCCTGAATTCCGTGGAAATGATGGGGTTTCAGCGACCCATCATATTACCTCTCTCTGCAAATTAATGTCTGATTTTAATGTTCATCATGAGGATGATATTATGATTGTTTTTGCTTTATCTTTGGAAGGAGATGCAGTTTTTTGGTTCTATGGCCTTTTGGATGGATCCATAGATTCAATGGCAAAGTTTTTTGAGAGATTTCTCCTTCGCTGGCATGATGGAACTGTAGAAGAAATTGAGCAGCTTGCTAAAGGATATGATGCCCTCATCCCTAGGGTCCGTTATGAGCTTAAAGAACAGATCCATGAAGAAGCATCAGAAGGGTCTTTGTGTGAAGATGTTGCTTAAGAACCTCCTGATATTGCCATTAGAAATACGAATATGTCTCAAGTTTATGAACAGCCCCTTGCTGCAAAAGAGAACATTGAAGATACAAATCTGCTCCAAATTTATGAACAGCCCATTGATGAAAAGGTGGAGCTGTCTCAGATTTACACCATTGAAGATCAACTCGAACAACTCCCTGATGAAGAGCTGGACCTATCTCAGTCTTATTTTATCAAAGGTAATTACACTTGCATTTCAAAGCTTCCTCGTGAAAGTTTCTTGGATGACAGAGTTCAGTTTGAAAAGGAGCAGCATGTTTCCTTTTTAAGTCCTCTGCAGCGTTATGTTGACAAAGCATGTGCTCTTACTGGCTGTCCGGTTATAAAGTTAAGAGACAGTGTGTATCTGCAGCATAGAATTTCTTGTACCCATCCTGAGTTTTTCTGCCAAAACTGTGATGATATTCTTTATCCTAATAGTCTGAGGTATCAGCTTAGCCAATTTCGTCAGCAGATTGTGAGGCAGATCGGTTTTATATCTGCGCCTTTGTTCTTAACTAAGCACAGGAAGAAGCAGTTCAGCATGGATGAGGAGCTGAAATGGCTCCATTGGGTATATCATTTCACTTAATATTTTCTTCTCATCTGATAGAGTAGATAGGTAGGAAGAATAAAGCTCTCACATGAGCGTTTACTGTTATTTAGTTTATCATTTTTGCAAATGTTTTGTAATAAATCTGTGTTTTGGGGATGTGAATCAAGCCATCCTCACTACATTTGTCCATGTTGTTTTTGGTCTGCGATAACCGAGAAAGGCTGGGGTTCTCATGCACTCACCGATGGTGAGCACATGTCCCCGAGTTGGAGCCGGATGTTACCCCCATTTTTGCATGGGTGTCCGCGTATGATATTGATCACGCTCTTAAGGGGTGACATATTTGCTGGTTCATGAGTCTGAACTCTCTTTTGGAAATTCTGGAGATCTCCTTCATCCAGGAAATATTTTGGCTCAGCTTTGGTTGTCCCAACAGTCAATTCTTTGCGGCATGTAGCAGACTTGTTCCTACAAATAAAATAGGGGTCATTCAGTCAGCAGGTCATTTGCAGAGATGAAAATGTAGACGCCAATTATATCTTCCTGCAGTATGACAGAATGATAAATCAACTCTACAAACCCTTCAAACAGTTGATTTCCAACGTTCCTCCATCTAAGACTTCAGCACCAAACAAAACATGTTTCAGAATTCAAGGTTACAGAGAATTTATTCTTAGCCTTGAAGGTCCAAATTCAATTTCCTATAATGGCCTTGTATGAATTTTAATTTATCAAAGTGCTGGTGGAAATCCAGGTTCTCCTCATGGTTGGACACCTTGGGAAGATTATTCTGTCATAATCCATGAGAAGGCATCCGAAGGCCATGAGTTCAGTCTTTGATGCAGTCAATGCCATCAGTGAGGAGGTGTCAGAGATTATTCGCGCTCCTTTTTTCAAAATAATGCATCTAGTGCTGTATATAAAGAGAAGGCTATGGAAGAATTATTGGCATACAAATTGACGATACCTAGTAGAAGATGATGTTGGGGAGTTGCATAATCTGCCCAGGAAAAGTGTTGTTAAAAAAATGGGTTTGTTCGACATTGAAATATTGAAGGAAAATCATATTTCTATAGCTGGAAAAATCGCTAATACCACCAAAAAGATTGAGCAAGCGATCTTCAGATGTTTGCAGAGGTTGAGACAGGAACGTCAAAGAAAGAAATGGAATCCCTGCCATCAAACAGAACAATGAAGATTAGAGCAGCGATTCACGATCTCCAAAGGAATTCGCGTCGAGCACTTAATCGGCAGTCAAGACTACTTTAAACGTGAACCCAGGGTAGAGCTCCAGTATTTGATAAGAAAGGATTCGAACCTCAGTTTTTTGGCCTTTTTCTCAACCATACAAGCAGCTTTCGATGATCACCGATCCATCTACCACACAATTTCATGGATCAGCCACATCATCTCAATCGATGGCTTTTGGCTCCTATTGGACGTGATTTACTAAGTATCTGACTGGGAGTTGGTTGTCACAGCTGAAATGGCGCATTTCTTCACTCAAAACATAGACCCGCGATTTCGTTTTCGGCCGATTGCTGGGAGATGATCCATGTTTCAACAAAGTGCGAGCTAGCAGTTCATATGACCACGATTGGGTCAGGGTCCAATGGGTTGAGCTGGCAGCCGAACTGGACGTGGGCCGTTAAACAAAAGATTTCGAAGATTTCAGTCTGAGGGTTCGTCAGGAAGCAAAAGCAACGATCTCTGTGTTGTGTTCAGCGAATTTCTGTGCTATTTATTGCCGTTTTAGCTATCAGTCTCGAGGATTTTCTACCTTCAGACTTCAACATCAACGAAATTACCTCTGGCAACTGATTAATCGGCGCGAAATTTTTGACTCAATGACAGCATGTGGGGATCCCGCCACCATCTAAATGCCAACCTCGGAGGATTTGATCGAGCAGTCCACCATCGTTGATTTGATTAGAGCCAGAGCTCGGGGTTTTCAGCTAATGTTTAATTCGGCAGAAGTTAAGACAAATGGGGGTTCCACGCTGTTGACAACCGAGTATTAATGAATTTTGTTAAAGGGAAAAAGGGCGATCCCGTTCACAGGTTTACGCCAAGCTTGCAGGAGCTGTGGCTATGGTCCAATGAATCCGCCTCTGCCCGATCTCTAATTGGGCGTAATTTTTTCCGATTGGAAAAGCCACGAATCATCAGCACAGTTGCTTCCACGTGCAGCCTATTACACGGGATTTTTGGAGCGGCTAACGCAGTCGAGCTTGCAAATAAATAGGTGGTTAATTTCATAGCTGGAGACAGCCTGCGTGGAAATCACAAGTTTGGCTGTTGCTATTTTAATGGGCCACAAGTCATCACTTATAAATCGGAGCGGTGTATCATTTGTGTTGACAGCTGATTACAGATGGCATTCGACTTACTGACAGCCTTGAGAGTGTTGGCTTTAGTTAGACTTTAAGTCTGTTTAGACTTTGGTTGAGAGATGTGGATCTTACCCACTTTTATTTTTTATGATTATTTTATTCTAGGAAAGCCTTTTTGGTTTATAAAAGGAGCTAGCCTCTTTCATTGAAAAAGATGGAAAATTTGGGGAGTTTCGTTCCCAGAACTTTAATGAAAAATATCATGGGCCTCTTTTGGATATTTTTAGAATTCTCTCGCTCTTTGTTAACCATTTCTCTTTGTTTTCCAGCTTTCATTTTGTCTGAGGCAATGCCTCTCTTAGCTCTTTACTTTCGATTCTTAAGCTAGGGTCACTTAAACGGAGGGCTAACAATCTAGCACAGCTTTATTTGACCCATGCTTTTCTCTTAAGATTTGTGGCTTTCAGGTATCCTCGAGCGCAAGAGCTCTTAGTTGGTCATTACATTCACTTGGCAGCAAGGCCCTTCAGAGTTCTCCTTTGACTCCATTCGCCCCTCTGGTATACTGGCACTGGCCATCTCTTCGAGGGCTGGTCCTTCCTTCTTTTTCCATCACCCAATTTCAAAACCATCTTTTGTTACTTCTGTTTCTCTAAGGCAGCCTCTTCCATTCACCTTGCCCGTTACTGTACCTGCCTTAGCGATCCTATTTTAGGGATACCCCCCTAGTGTTGGAGAAGAGCCAACCTAAAGCGAAGAGGAGAGGAGTGTGGTGACATTGGCCTCTCTCCTGAGAGAGTTGTCATCCAGCTGGCGTTGCACATTTTGGGCTTTCAAACGACACGCATGCCATTTCGGAGGACAACATTTTTGGCGCCGCTGCCGGGGACAAAGTCCAGTTCCCGAAATTTGAAGACTATGCTTCATTAAACGACATCTGTGGGATTCTTCTTCTCACATGGCGACTCCACGAAGGGACAGAGCCCTTGTCCTTTTGCAGATTTGAAGATCCTATTGGGTGTAGAGGTGAGCACACCCATTGGAAGGCTTTCAAGCTCACCTTGGCGACTCCACAGTTTGGTATGAGGTATGATTTTATGCATGTTTCAGTTTTTGTACCTCATTGTTTGATCTATGGATGATAGTAAGGAAAAAGTGCGTGATCTTTTGTACGAGGCCACTTTACACGAAGCTTACCCGCCATTGGATTTCTCAAAAATCCATGGATTTCCTAATGAATGTTACGACCGTGGGATGCATGACATCCTTCCTGAATTCCGTGGAAATGATGGGGTTTCAGCGACCCATCATATTACCTCTCTCTGCAAATTAATGTCTGATTTTAATGTTCATCATGAGGATGATATTATGATTGTTTTTGCTTTATCTTTGGAAGGAGATGCAGTTTTTTGGTTCTATGGCCTTTTGGATGGATCCATAGATTCAATGGCAAAGTTTTTTGAGAGATTTCTCCTTCGCTGGCATGATGGAACTGTAGAAGAAATTGAGCAGCTTGCTAAAGGATATGATGCCCTCATCCCTAGGGTCCGTTATGAGCTTAAAGAACAGATCCATGAAGAAGCATCAGAAGGGTCTTTGTGTGAAGATGTTGCTTAAGAACCTCCTGATATTGCCATTAGAAATACGAATATGTCTCAAGTTTATGAACAGCCCCTTGCTGCAAAAGAGAACATTGAAGATACAAATCTGCTCCAAATTTATGAACAGCCCATTGATGAAAAGGTGGAGCTGTCTCAGATTTACACCATTGAAGATCAACTCGAACAACTCCCTGATGAAGAGCTGGACCTATCTCAGTCTTATTTTATCAAAGGTAATTACACTTGCATTTCAAAGCTTCCTCATGAAAGTTTCTTGGATGACAGAGTTCAGTTTGAAAAGGAGCAGCATGTTTCCTTTTTAAGTCCTCTGCAGCGTTATGTTGACAAAGCATGTGCTCTTACTGGCTGTCCGGTTATAAAGTTAAGAGACAGTGTGTATCTGCAGCATAGAATTTCTTGTACCCATCCTGAGTTTTTCTGCCAAAACTGTGATGATATTCTTTATCCTAATAGTCTGAGGTATCAGCTTAGCCAATTTCGTCAGCAGATTGTGAGGCAGATCGGTTTTATATCTGCGCCTTTGTTCTTAACTAAGCACAGGAAGAAGCAGTTCAGCATGGATGAGGAGCTGAAATGGCTCCATTGGGTATATCATTTCACTTAATATTTTCTTCTCATCTGATAGAGTAGATAGGTAGGAAGAATAAAGCTCTCACATGAGCGTTTACTGTTATTTAGTTTATCATTTTTGCAAATGTTTTGTAATAAATCTGTGTTTTGGGGATGTGAATCAAGCCATCCTCACTACATTTGTCCATGTTGTTTTTGGTCTGCGATAACCGAGAAAGGCTGGGGTTCTCATGCACTCACCGATGGTGAGCACATGTCCCCGAGTTGGAGCCGGATGTTACCCCCATTTTTGCATGGGTGTCCGCGTATGATATTGATCACGCTCTTAAGGGGTGACATATTTGCTGGTTCATGAGTCTGAACTCTCTTTTGGAAATTCTGGAGATCTCCTTCATCCAGGAAATATTTTGGCTCAGCTTTGGTTGTCCCAACAGTCAATTCTTTGCGGCATGTAGCAGACTTGTTCCTACAAATAAAATAGGGGTCATTCAGTCAGCAGGTCATTTGCAGAGATGAAAATGTAGACGCCAATTATATCTTCCTGCAGTATGACAGAATGATAAATCAACTCTACAAACCCTTCAAACAGTTGATTTCCAACGTTCCTCCATCTAAGACTTCAGCACCAAACAAAACATGTTTCAGAATTCAAGGTTACAGAGAATTTATTCTTAGCCTTGAAGGTCCAAATTCAATTTCCTATAATGGCCTTGTATGAATTTTAATTTATCAAAGTGCTGGTGGAAATCCAGGTTCTCCTCATGGTTGGACACCTTGGGAAGATTATTCTGTCATAATCCATGAGAAGGCATCCGAAGGCCATGAGTTCAGTCTTTGATGCAGTCAATGCCATCAGTGAGGAGGTGTCAGAGATTATTCGCGCTCCTTTTTTCAAAATAATGCATCTAGTGCTGTATATAAAGAGAAGGCTATGGAAGAATTATTGGCATACAAATTGACGATACCTAGTAGAAGATGATGTTGGGGAGTTGCATAATCTGCCCAGGAAAAGTGTTGTTAAAAAAATGGGTTTGTTCGACATTGAAATATTGAAGGAAAATCATATTTCTATAGCTGGAAAAATCGCTAATACCACCAAAAAGATTGAGCAAGCGATCTTCAGATGTTTGCAGAGGTTGAGACAGGAACGTCAAAGAAAGAAATGGAATCCCTGCCATCAAACAGAACAATGAAGATTAGAGCAGCGATTCACGATCTCCAAAGGAATTCGCGTCGAGCACTTAATCGGCAGTCAAGACTACTTTAAACGTGAACCCAGGGTAGAGCTCCAGTATTTGATAAGAAAGGATTCGAACCTCAGTTTTTTGGCCTTTTTCTCAACCATACAAGCAGCTTTCGATGATCACCGATCCATCTACCACACAATTTCATGGATCAGCCACATCATCTCAATCGATGGCTTTTGGCTCCTATTGGACGTGATTTACTAAGTATCTGACTGGGAGTTGGTTGTCACAGCTGAAATGGCGCATTTCTTCACTCAAAACATAGACCCGCGATTTCGTTTTCGGCCGATTGCTGGGAGATGATCCATGTTTCAACAAAGTGCGAGCTAGCAGTTCATATGACCACGATTGGGTCAGGGTCCAATGGGTTGAGCTGGCAGCCGAACTGGACGTGGGCCGTTAAACAAAAGATTTCGAAGATTTCAGTCTGAGGGTTCGTCAGGAAGCAAAAGCAACGATCTCTGTGTTGTGTTCAGCGAATTTCTGTGCTATTTATTGCCGTTTTAGCTATCAGTCTCGAGGATTTTCTACCTTCAGACTTCAACATCAACGAAATTACCTCTGGCAACTGATTAATCGGCGCGAAATTTTTGACTCAATGACAGCATGTGGGGATCCCGCCACCATCTAAATGCCAACCTCGGAGGATTTGATCGAGCAGTCCACCATCGTTGATTTGATTAGAGCCAGAGCTCGGGGTTTTCAGCTAATGTTTAATTCGGCAGAAGTTAAGACAAATGGGGGTTCCACGCTGTTGACAACCGAGTATTAATGAATTTTGTTAAAGGGAAAAAGGGCGATCCCGTTCACAGGTTTACGCCAAGCTTGCAGGAGCTGTGGCTATGGTCCAATGAATCCGCCTCTGCCCGATCTCTAATTGGGCGTAATTTTTTCCGATTGGAAAAGCCACGAATCATCAGCACAGTTGCTTCCACGTGCAGCCTATTACACGGGATTTTTGGAGCGGCTAACGCAGTCGAGCTTGCAAATAAATAGGTGGTTAATTTCATAGCTGGAGACAGCCTGCGTGGAAATCACAAGTTTGGCTGTTGCTATTTTAATGGGCCACAAGTCATCACTTATAAATCGGAGCGGTGTATCATTTGTGTTGACAGCTGATTACAGATGGCATTCGACTTACTGACAGCCTTGAGAGTGTTGGCTTTAGTTAGACTTTAAGTCTGTTTAGACTTTGGTTGAGAGATGTGGATCTTACCCACTTTTATTTTTTATGATTATTTTATTCTAGGAAAGCCTTTTTGGTTTATAAAAGGAGCTAGCCTCTTTCATTGAAAAAGATGGAAAATTTGGGGAGTTTCGTTCCCAGAACTTTAATGAAAAATATCATGGGCCTCTTTTGGATATTTTTAGAATTCTCTCGCTCTTTGTTAACCATTTCTCTTTGTTTTCCAGCTTTCATTTTGTCTGAGGCAATGCCTCTCTTAGCTCTTTACTTTCGATTCTTAAGCTAGGGTCACTTAAACGGAGGGCTAACAATCTAGCACAGCTTTATTTGACCCATGCTTTTCTCTTAAGATTTGTGGCTTTCAGGTATCCTCGAGCGCAAGAGCTCTTAGTTGGTCATTACATTCACTTGGCAGCAAGGCCCTTCAGAGTTCTCCTTTGACTCCATTCGCCCCTCTGGTATACTGGCACTGGCCATCTCTTCGAGGGCTGGTCCTTCCTTCTTTTTCCATCACCCAATTTCAAAACCATCTTTTGTTACTTCTGTTTCTCTAAGGCAGCCTCTTCCATTCACCTTGCCCGTTACTGTACCTGCCTTAGCGATCCTATTTTAGGGATACCCCCCTAGTGTTGGAGAAGAGCCAACCTAAAGCGAAGAGGAGAGGAGTGTGGTGACATTGGCCTCTCTCCTGAGAGAGTTGTCATCCAGCTGGCGTTGCACATTTTGGGCTTTCAAACGACACGCATGCCATTTCGGAGGACAACATTTTTGGCGCCGCTGCCGGGGACAAAGTCCAGTTCCCGAAATTTGAAGACTATGCTTCATTAAACGACATCTGTGGGATTCTTCTTCTCACATGGCGACTCCACGAAGGGACAGAGCCCTTGTCCTTTTGCAGATTTGAAGATCCTATTGGGTGTAGAGGTGAGCACACCCATTGGAAGGCTTTCAAGCTCACCTTGGCGACTCCACAGTTTGGTATGAGGTATGATTTTATGCATGTTTCAGTTTTTGTACCTCATTGTTTGATCTATGGATGATAGTAAGGAAAAAGTGCGTGATCTTTTGTACGAGGCCACTTTACACGAAGCTTACCCGCCATTGGATTTCTCAAAAATCCATGGATTTCCTAATGAATGTTACGACCGTGGGATGCATGACATCCTTCCTGAATTCCGTGGAAATGATGGGGTTTCAGCGACCCATCATATTACCTCTCTCTGCAAATTAATGTCTGATTTTAATGTTCATCATGAGGATGATATTATGATTGTTTTTGCTTTATCTTTGGAAGGAGATGCAGTTTTTTGGTTCTATGGCCTTTTGGATGGATCCATAGATTCAATGGCAAAGTTTTTTGAGAGATTTCTCCTTCGCTGGCATGATGGAACTGTAGAAGAAATTGAGCAGCTTGCTAAAGGATATGATGCCCTCATCCCTAGGGTCCGTTATGAGCTTAAAGAACAGATCCATGAAGAAGCATCAGAAGGGTCTTTGTGTGAAGATGTTGCTTAAGAACCTCCTGATATTGCCATTAGAAATACGAATATGTCTCAAGTTTATGAACAGCCCCTTGCTGCAAAAGAGAACATTGAAGATACAAATCTGCTCCAAATTTATGAACAGCCCATTGATGAAAAGGTGGAGCTGTCTCAGATTTACACCATTGAAGATCAACTCGAACAACTCCCTGATGAAGAGCTGGACCTATCTCAGTCTTATTTTATCAAAGGTAATTACACTTGCATTTCAAAGCTTCCTCATGAAAGTTTCTTGGATGACAGAGTTCAGTTTGAAAAGGAGCAGCATGTTTCCTTTTTAAGTCCTCTGCAGCGTTATGTTGACAAAGCATGTGCTCTTACTGGCTGTCCGGTTATAAAGTTAAGAGACAGTGTGTATCTGCAGCATAGAATTTCTTGTACCCATCCTGAGTTTTTCTGCCAAAACTGTGATGATATTCTTTATCCTAATAGTCTGAGGTATCAGCTTAGCCAATTTCGTCAGCAGATTGTGAGGCAGATCGGTTTTATATCTGCGCCTTTGTTCTTAACTAAGCACAGGAAGAAGCAGTTCAGCATGGATGAGGAGCTGAAATGGCTCCATTGGGTATATCATTTCACTTAATATTTTCTTCTCATCTGATAGAGTAGATAGGTAGGAAGAATAAAGCTCTCACATGAGCGTTTACTGTTATTTAGTTTATCATTTTTGCAAATGTTTTGTAATAAATCTGTGTTTTGGGGATGTGAATCAAGCCATCCTCACTACATTTGTCCATGTTGTTTTTGGTCTGCGATAACCGAGAAAGGCTGGGGTTCTCATGCACTCACCGATGGTGAGCACATGTCCCCGAGTTGGAGCCGGATGTTACCCCCATTTTTGCATGGGTGTCCGCGTATGATATTGATCACGCTCTTAAGGGGTGACATATTTGCTGGTTCATGAGTCTGAACTCTCTTTTGGAAATTCTGGAGATCTCCTTCATCCAGGAAATATTTTGGCTCAGCTTTGGTTGTCCCAACAGTCAATTCTTTGCGGCATGTAGCAGACTTGTTCCTACAAATAAAATAGGGGTCATTCAGTCAGCAGGTCATTTGCAGAGATGAAAATGTAGACGCCAATTATATCTTCCTGCAGTATGACAGAATGATAAATCAACTCTACAAACCCTTCAAACAGTTGATTTCCAACGTTCCTCCATCTAAGACTTCAGCACCAAACAAAACATGTTTCAGAATTCAAGGTTACAGAGAATTTATTCTTAGCCTTGAAGGTCCAAATTCAATTTCCTATAATGGCCTTGTATGAATTTTAATTTATCAAAGTGCTGGTGGAAATCCAGGTTCTCCTCATGGTTGGACACCTTGGGAAGATTATTCTGTCATAATCCATGAGAAGGCATCCGAAGGCCATGAGTTCAGTCTTTGATGCAGTCAATGCCATCAGTGAGGAGGTGTCAGAGATTATTCGCGCTCCTTTTTTCAAAATAATGCATCTAGTGCTGTATATAAAGAGAAGGCTATGGAAGAATTATTGGCATACAAATTGACGATACCTAGTAGAAGATGATGTTGGGGAGTTGCATAATCTGCCCAGGAAAAGTGTTGTTAAAAAAATGGGTTTGTTCGACATTGAAATATTGAAGGAAAATCATATTTCTATAGCTGGAAAAATCGCTAATACCACCAAAAAGATTGAGCAAGCGATCTTCAGATGTTTGCAGAGGTTGAGACAGGAACGTCAAAGAAAGAAATGGAATCCCTGCCATCAAACAGAACAATGAAGATTAGAGCAGTGATTCACGATCTCCAAAGGAATTCGCGTCGAGCACTTAATCGGCAGTCAAGACTACTTTAAACGTGAACCCAGGGTAGAGCTCCAGTATTTGATAAGAAAGGATTCGAACCTCAGTTTTTTGGCCTTTTTCTCAACCATACAAGCAGCTTTCGATGATCACCGATCCATCTACCACACAATTTCATGGATCAGCCACATCATCTCAATCGATGGCTTTTGGCTCCTATTGGACGTGATTTACTAAGTATCTGACTGGGAGTTGGTTGTCACAGCTGAAATGGCGCATTTCTTCACTCAAAACATAGACCCGCGATTTCGTTTTCGGCCGATTGCTGGGAGATGATCCATGTTTCAACAAAGTGCGAGCTAGCAGTTCATATGACCACGATTGGGTCAGGGTCCAATGGGTTGAGCTGGCAGCCGAACTGGACGTGGGCCGTTAAACAAAAGATTTCGAAGATTTCAGTCTGAGGGTTCGTCAGGAAGCAAAAGCAACGATCTCTGTGTTGTGTTCAGCGAATTTCTGTGCTATTTATTGCCGTTTTAGCTATCAGTCTCGAGGATTTTCTACCTTCAGACTTCAACATCAACGAAATTACCTCTGGCAACTGATTAATCGGCGCGAAATTTTTGACTCAATGACAGCATGTGGGGATCCCGCCACCATCTAAATGCCAACCTCGGAGGATTTGATCGAGCAGTCCACCATCGTTGATTTGATTAGAGCCAGAGCTCGGGGTTTTCAGCTAATGTTTAATTCGGCAGAAGTTAAGACAAATGGGGGTTCCACGCTGTTGACAACCGAGTATTAATGAATTTTGTTAAAGGGAAAAAGGGCGATCTCGTTCACAGGTTTACGCCAAGCTTGCAGGAGCTGTGGCTATGGTCCAATGAATCCGCCTCTGCCCGATCTCTAATTGGGCGTAATTTTTTCCGATTGGAAAAGCCACGAATCATCAGCACAGTTGCTTCCACGTGCAGCCTATTACACGGGATTTTTGGAGCGGCTAACGCAGTCGAGCTTGCAAATAAATAGGTGGTTAATTTCATAGCTGGAGACAGCCTGCGTGGAAATCACAAGTTTGGTTGTTGCTATTTTAATGGGCCACAAGTCATCACTTATAAATCGGAGCGGTGTATCATTTGTGTTGACAGCTGATTACAGATGGCATTCGACTTACTGACAGCCTTGAGAGTGTTGGCTTTAGTTAGACTTTAAGTCTGTTTAGACTTTGGTTGAGAGATGTGGATCTTACCCACTTTTATTTTTTATGATTATTTTATTCTAGGAAAGCCTTTTTGGTTTATAAAAGGAGCTAGCCTCTTTCATTGAAAAAGATGGAAAATTTGGGGAGTTTCGTTCCCAGAACTTTAATGAAAAATATCATGGGCCTCTTTTGGATATATTTAGAATTCTCTCGCTCTTTGTTAACCATTTCTCTTTGTTTTCCAGCTTTCATTTTGTCTGAGGCAATGCCTCTCTTAGCTCTTTACTTTCGATTCTTAAGCTAGGGTCACTTAAACGGAGGGCTAACAATCTAGCACAGCTTTATTTGACCCATGCTTTTCTCTTAAGATTTGTGGCTTTCAGGTATCCTCGAGCGCAAGAGCTCTTAGTTGGTCATTACATTCACTTGGCAGCAAGGCCCTTCAGAGTTCTCCTTTGACTCCATTCGCCCCTCTGGTATACTGGCACTGGCCATCTCTTCGAGGGCTGGTCCTTCCTTCTTTTTCCATCACCCAATTTCAAAACCATCTTTTGTTACTTCTGTTTCTCTAAGGCAGCCTCTTCCATTCACCTTAGTGGCGTCTGGAGGTCTTTTCTGCCTTAGGGGTGCTCGTTTTCTAACTCAGAGCACCCCCTTAACCCCTAAACCCACTTTTCCTAATGTTTAGGTGCTTAAATTTTTACCTATGGCCAAAAAAAACCCAAAAAAGTCATGAAAAAATAAAAAAAGTGAAAAAATGACTCATAAAAATATTAAATTTTGGGAGTGATTTATGGACTGAATTTTTTCAGCTATGTTTTCGGAGTTGTAAGAGCTGATTTTGGAAAGATTCCGGGCAGCTATATTAGTGGGATTACTTCCCCATTTGAGAGGGCATATTTCCTAAAATTGGGCCCCTTCAATCATGGAATTTGCAGCTATGTTTATGGGCTGTCACATGGCTCATTTTTAGCTGATTTGGGGCTGATTTTGGCAGCCCATTACATGGGAGTGGGCAGCCCCATTTTCTCCACGAGTTATGCCACTCATTCCACCCATTTCTCTCCATCTTTGGCTATTTAAGCATGGCTGCCCACTCCATTTTCTCTAGTTGGAGAGAGAGCAGAAATACGTTGTAAGCTTATGCTATTTTGTTGATCAATAAAAAGACTTTGGAGGTCCATATGTGTGATACTTTTGTGAGTGGTTTCATGGTCTCTTGATGTGGAGTATTTTGTAGCAATTTCAAGTTCCGTGCATGTAATTTCCAGCCATCTACTAGCCTGCTTGAAGGATTGGTAACGATTTTGTGGGAAGGAACAATTAATCTTGTTTGTTTTAATTTGTTCTTGCATTTGTCATATTGGTTAGAGATTCAAAGTTTATATGTTTCATTTGTTTATGCTCATACTATTTTGATTTCTAACCATGTGCATTTCTAGTTTGATGGTTTTTCTATGAGTTTTGTTTGCTACAGGTTGACAAGTGTGAAGAGGAGGATAGCTTGTTTGCTCTCCATTTCTTTTTCTGTGCACATTTTGGTGAATCTCACCCTCGGTTTCCCACTTTCAAGCTTCCAAAGTCTTTGGTTTCAAGGACCATTCTGTCTCTTCTCTCTTCCTCAGCTTATAAAATCAAAATTTTCTTGATCACTGGTTACGATTGAAGAGTGATTCTTGATTTATTTTTGTTGATTGATATATTCTTAAGTAGATCTAATTCATTCTTAGAGTTCTAATCTAGTTGTTTAAAGCTTTATCTTCCATTAGATTAGATCTTTCATTATCTATCATTACTTAATCTTTAAACTGGTTAAAAATTGTTAAAGTCTTGAAAAATTTGAAAGTAGTGTTAGATCTGATATAAAAGTTTATTTGGCTGTCCAAGAGCATATGATTTGCAGCTCATAAAGCTTGCAAAGACCCCAAGCAAACAAGCATCACTGCTTGTTTTACTTGGTTAAATTTTGCATTTTTTAAGTAGTCTTGACACTTAGATTTTTTTTGGGTTTTTAGGAGGTGTTCCAAAGACACTCTTAAAGTGTTTTGGGGCATTTTATACTAATATTTGCTTGCTGGTTTGCAGCAAAAGACGAATAGGTAGGAGGAGGTGCTGCCGAAATTACAAGGATCCAGGCAATCCAGAAGACCAATTTTGAATTTTTGTAAAACTGGTTATTTTTTTTATTGAAAAATTGTAAGCCGCCAAGTCACTTTAAGTAGACTGTGGCACTTCTTTGATCATTGTAAAAGATTATTAAACGAGAGCAAGTGGGCTAGCCAACGCCCACACCCCATCCCCCCAGGGGTGGCCTGTGTCGTCTCTTTTCATGGTGTGATTTTTTAGAGTTGTTTACTGCTTTTATTTTCGGCATTTAATAAAACTAACTAGGGTTAAAATCACCCTTGTTGGTCCGTTCCACTGGCGGGCCAAAAGTTCACTCAAAACGTAGTTTTACCATTTTTTTTACAAATTCAAAATGCCCCCCTTGCTTTCCCGAAGTAGGGTTTCTATATAAGGGCTTGCCCGAGTACGTGCCTGAAAAGAGACTCCTGGGGTTTAAAAAAGATAAAATTTTGGTTCATAAAAATTTTCTAAAAAATACCAAGGTTTTCTCCCGTATGCTCTGTGGCCGACTTGCAGCTCAGTCTGATCCAGTTGGTACACATCAGAAAGGGGGAGATGACTAGTAATAGGAGCTAACACCGCCCCAAATAAAAAACCCTTTATGTGAAAATATGGCACATCACGAACATTTTGTTGTCGTGGGGAAATTTCTCAGAAGGCTTGGGACAAAACTGAGTAGTGACCTCTTGGAAACCGTTAGGTTTGCCCTCGTTGGTACAACATCTGAACACCTCCTTGAGACTCCGATTCAGCCCAAGCCTGAGAGGGAAGCCACGCTTCAAAATTCCGGACATGTTCCCCCGTACCTTGCGTATATTGGGAACCCACCTGCCATAATAAAAAGATCACTTTCACATTAATCTTAAAATACACCAAGAACACTCGCACTACATTTACTTTTCTGCTCATGCATTTATTTGACTCCATTGCAAGGAACTGGTCTATATTAATGTTATTTCATGCTACTATGATGCAAATGAATGATAATGATAATGAATGAGAGCAAATGATGTATTGATAAATGATTGCTTTGCTTTACAAAAGTATATGCTGCTTTGTCTTGGTTATAAAAAATATTTTTCTAACTCCTAGATTAGACGCCTTAGTTTTGTTTTCATTCTTAGGGTCCACCCCCCTTGGCTTCGCTAGGAAAGCCTAGACAGAGGAGTCGAGTCCCAAGTGACAGCACTTGACTCTGACTTGCCCCCAAGGCCACACCAGCAGCTTGAAGACTTCTGCTGCGTTTTCCCCAGGTGTGGAACCATGCGGCAACACTCTCTAGTTACTCAGTTAGTATGGGGGAATATTTCTAACTTGTAAACTTGAAACCCCCTTAGTTGTTTCCCTGCAGGATGCCACATTTAGAGCCTTTTTATAAATTCCTAGGCACCTTGTTTTCCCATAAATCAGTTGAGTAAGTTCTATGGAAAAAGTTGGTCTTTATTGGCAAGTATTCGAAAAAGCTCGACTACGATCCCCTCTTGTGTTTGGTCCAGGTATACCTCAATGGACTTGGAAAACCTAAAGAGAGAGGACTTTGCCCATGTGACACTTTGGAGTAGTGTCCTAAGGTTCTACCGGTTTAGCAACCAATTAATCCTTGCAATACTAGGGCTGCTAGATTGTGCAACAACTGTTGATGTTTCTCCAGGTTGCAGCATCGGACAGACATTCCTCCAGATTGGTCATGTTGATTTGACCATGGAAGATTGATACATTCACCCTCGGAGCCTGGGTCATATGGCTAGAGGTGAATGGCCAAGGCAAGGGTAGTGCTTCTCCTAGGTCACATGGTGTGGAGATGGGCCCCAAGGTGCTATCACATCGTCTGCTCCTGATGGAGTGATCTATTATATATTAGAGTGAAATGACTTGTTTATTTGATAGGGGATTTCATCCCCTTGTGGAATATACAAGTCTAATCTAATGTTGAATTTCATATAGGCCCTAAGAAGTGTACAAGACTTCTTAATGTTGGTCAAATCAACATTAGAGATCTATGGGTCTATAGACGTGCATGTGAGGAGATGATCATCAACAAGGACAACTTTTCTATGATGAAGAGATAACCAACCATTAAATAAGTCCCAAATAGCATTGAAGAAGCCCAAGAAATATTGAAGAAGAAGAAAGGACAAGTCAGCCCTGAAGATAAAAACAAAAGTACAAGTCGACCACATAAGAAAAATCAGGGTGAATTGAAGTGTATAAATAAGCAACTAACATTTCATTTTCACAATCCAGCTAACACATCACAACAAGTCTTCTAGCTAATGCACACTTGTCAAGAAGGTCTAGCAAAGGCACAAGGAGCTAATTTTGGGGTTCTTATCTTCTCTAGAGGTTTGTTATCCCTATCTAGAGTTTCTTTGTGAAGGTCACACTCTCTTGTGGATAGAGTTTCCTCATGAAACGAGGATGATCTTTATGTGCTAGGGTTTCTCTTCAGGAATGGTAATGTACTTGAATTGGACTGATTTCTTCTAAGAAAAGTTGGTTGGGTTTTCTCCCAAGTTTGGGTTTCCCAGGGAAAAAATTCTTGTGTCTATTGTGCATGGTTGTGTTTCTATGATCTTTTGTTTCCGCTGCAATTTAAGTTGAAATTTCCAGTGTGCAATTAATCAATGAAAACTATGGGATGAAATGAATGTTTGAAATCATTAGGAAATAATTGTCAAGATCTGAAAATTCTATTTATACTGTTATATGAGAAAAATTCAACATGGTATCAAAGCAATGATGAAGACAATTGTAGCACAAAAGTAGGGCCAAGAAAACAAGTCCGAAATAGCAGGTCTGAAAAAGGTGGTTCAAACAAGCAAGTCCGAAAAAGCAGGTCTGAAAAAGCAGGGCGAGAAGCAAGTCTGAAAAAGGTCATAGAAGGTAGGGGCAAACAAGCAGATCCGAAAAAAACAAGTCCGAAATTGCAAATCCGAAATTGCGGACTTGGAGATTATGAAATAAAGGTTTCCAAGAGTTCAAGTAAGCATGAAAATCAAGGAGTAAAACCGAACATTTTCTGAAGCAGATCTGAGGACTATATTGTTACATCTCTAGGGAAGATCTGAAGATTGATACTTGCATACCAAGGCACACTTCATAAAGAGAGTTGGTTGCAGGAACAGTCCTAAAGAGAAAACATTAAGGAGGATGGTCACAAGACTTCCAGAGCTCCAAGTAGAACATGAGGATGTTTGCAGAGGCAATACACTTGGCAAGAATGCTCAGGGATCTTTTTCGAGCAATGATAGTAGGTCCAAGGGGATCTTGGATCTAGTGCATTTAGATGTATGTGCACCGATTGGCATGTGGGAAAAGGTGGCAATCATATCTCTTATGAAAGGCAACTTAGTGAAAAGGATAAAGCATTTGTTATAAATCAAACCATGAGGTCAACTATTGAATTTCAAGTTAGATATGCGTCCCTCTCTAAAGGAGGGTGACTTGTCCATATGGAAACAAGGCATTGGATGTGATGAGTTCAAGGAGGGAGGCGCCTACCTCAGAGAGAGGTAGCACACTCCCATAAATTTGGTTTCCAATCAAACCCAAATCAACGCCATGCACTAGACGTTAACTCTAATTAGGAGGGGCGCATTCTCTCTTGATGTTGGGTGACTTTACATATGGCAGTCGTCTATTCGATTGGAGGAGTTTACAAGGTAGGATGTGCCTACCTTTCTTGAGGTGGCGCAATCCTCACATTGATTGAGATCCAATCAAGCGTAAATCAAATCCAATCAATCCAAACATTTCTAGTTAACTCTCCCTTCTAGCTCATGCACCCTCATCATGCTCTCAACCATAGTGCGCCCCCCTCTTCTCCTTTTTTCTATTTAAGCAATCCATTGGGCTCTCATTTGGTCATGGTCAGAGAGGACCGAAGGACTGATGAAGTATGCAACCGTTCTATTGTAATGTTTTATGGAATAAAAAGGCTTTGGAGACAAATCTCTTGTGTTGGGCATCAATGTGTGTGGATGAGAATTGCACGTTTTTATGAGGTAACCTGTATTGTTTTAGTTTCTTGCATCTTGTGGTTGAATGTTGGCCTTTGAAGAAGAGCTATCTTCAGGTAGATAGGAAAAAAGTTCTAGTTTGATTATGCTCTTTGTTAGTTTACATTAGATCTCTTAGATGAGCATGTGCATTCTAGTTTGATTTCCATGCTTTCTAAGTTTCCATTGTAGGCTACACCAATATTTGCTTTAACCATTTGTATGCAACGATTAATGGGTGATGCAGGTACTTAGCTCAAATGGTTGGTTGATCTAGCTTGACTCTTCCAATTTTTTAGCATTTCCGAAGTGCATAGTCCCTCCGCTTTCCACTTGCGGGCTCCACAACTCAAATTCTCCCAAGCTTCTAACTTTTCTTCCATCTCTCTCTCTCCTTCAATTTTATTCAAATTTCTCTTTGGTTACGGTTACTTGAGTGCTCAAGTAATTTTAGTTTAATGTAAAAGAATATCTAAAGGATGATTTTATTTGAGTACTATTGTAATGTCCCTTTTTAAAATTTTTATTAAAATGCCCAATTTTCCACTTTTTCCCCAATTTCGACCTTTGACTAGTTTTAATGTCTAGGTCTCCAAATTGACCCAAATGCTCCCAAATCTTCTATGAGGGTGTATGACTGATATTAAGACTTGAATATGAGGTTCAGGGATGATTTATGACCCTCCAAATACTTCTGCAAACTTGTTTAAAATTTTGGACAAAGTATGGAATTTAACTAGCAATTTGGAGATCAAATCCCCCCAGGGTAAGTACTGAAAATGGCTCTCCAAATGCCTCCAAACCCATTCGAAATTCAGAACAGAGGTAGGGGATGTCTGAGGGACATTAATAAGGTCTCATATGCACAATTAATCAGTTATTAAATCTGTTCTAACCTTCTCCCAAACAACAGCAAAAATCCCTAATTCGACCCTTGGGGAAATGGCACCAAATCTCTTCCAAATGCAAATAAACTGAGCAAAATGACTTCAAATACTTAAGTGTTGAACATGAAACTTGTAACACTCATCAATGGTTGTCCATTCATCATAAATATACCAGAGAAACATTCTTTCATTCGAAATCATCAACATTACAATGGCATACATCAATGTAGTGCAGAAATGGTCATGGTTTGCTCATTAATCATCATTTTTACATACAACCACTTGGTATTTCGACCTGAGACTTTCTGAAGATGAAGAACAGAGTATATTAAGCTTATTACAATCAAAAATGGATCATGAGAAGCTCTCCCAAAGAGTACAAAAGCTCACCAAAAACACCTTCCCTCAAGGAGCAAGAATATGCCATCAAAACTGGAAATGGTTGAGGGAAAGTGTTGCACTAGAAGAAACCATGAGCTTCCCTGTAGCTTACACCTGCAAATACAAACTCCATTAAAGCTCCATGAAAGACCTGAGTGGCCTCTGCAAACACCAACTTGGATAGGAATCTTTCACCCTCAAAATTGGCTAAGGCAAGAAGCTAGTCATCCACTAGCTCTCTCTTCACAAATGCAATTTTTCTCAAATGATCAAAAAGCCATTCTCATACTTGGTTTCTGTATTTTATAACCAACCTTAGCCTCCTATGGTTCGAATTCCTCCCATTAGCTTCTAGAGATTTCCCATTAGGACATATTCCACATTTGCCACTTGTCTCCCTAGTTTCCAACCTTCCATCTTCTCCCAATTCGAGTAGGGACCTCTTTCACTTCTCCAACTCCCATGAGCGCCTTCTTGGACCCTATTTTTGGGGTTGACATGTCATAATGGTCAGATGTCAGAAGTCAGATCTGAAATTTGTCATAGATGTCATAGATGCTTCATCATTGTTGTCATAGGGGCTAGTTAATCTAGCCCAAGTGTCCACAAGCTTCCAATTTGACTCTTCCTCTTCCATGGAGGTTACCATTCCATCCCAATTCGACCTAAGATGCTCAATGCCATGTGTATGAACTTACCAACTCACCCAATAATGTTTGCCTTCTCATGGATTCGAAATGGAAAGAGAGATATGCCATGTGGCAGTGAGAAATCAAGCTAGGGTGGGTCCCACACCCTCCATATGTCTTCAAAACCATTTGCCACCTAGAGTTTCTCTTGAATTTATTTATTCAACCTCTTTATTAAATACTTGAACTATTATAATCTAAGTCACCGTGTTCGGCGAATTTTCGCCTTGAAGTTCGAAAATCACCGATTTTTTGAGCGGGCCGATTTTATTCGATGAAGTTCGTCGATTGTAAACGCGAATTCGAATAATTTTGTTCGGCGAACTGATTAGTGAATAAATTCGTCAGAGAATCGGCGAATTTCATTTAAAAACGCCAAAAAAATCGTTTAAAATAGCTTTTGGCGAGTAAATGAAAACCCTCGTCGTCGCGCATTTTTTTAACCCGAGCTTTATTTCTTCCACGATATTCAATGTGCACATTACCTCGTGAGCCCGAGATAGCTTGTGACAGCTCGTGAACATAGCACCATCACCCCAGACGCCCTTGATTCGCAGTTGTGGTCGAGTGAGTGCCGACGCCCTTGATTCGTAGTTGCGGCTGAGTGAGTGTCGACGCCCTTGATTCGCAGTTGCGGCCGAGTGAGTGCCGACGCCCTTGATTCGCAGTTGCGGCTGAGTGAGTGCCGACGCCCTTGATTCGCAGTTGCGGCCGAGTGAGTGCAGACGGCCGTGAATAGCAGTGCGGCCGAGTGAGTGCCGACGCCAGTGAATAGCCCGTGAATAGCAGTGCGGTTGTTGCTGGAGGCTGGAGCCAAGAGGGTACAGTGCGACTTCGGAGTCGCGAACTCCACTTAAAATTTCACGCACAGCGGCACAGGTCTTCCGATCACGTGCGGCGTTGCAGAGTGCAGAGTTCAGACCTCCTAATGACCACTAACCAGTCGAGACAACGGAGCCCCGGTTCAAAACTGCAAAGAAGTTCTGTCGACTCACTTCTACTGTGCAGTTACACTGTCACTGGTCAGTTGACTCACTTCTACTATGCAGTTACACTATCAGTTGCAGGGTTTTCAACTTTTCACTAGTTCGGAACTTCAGAGTTCAAGCTCCAAACCTCCAACAACAACTTCCAAAGCTTGGCAATTTCCAGGTTTCAAATAATTTTATTCATTAATTATTTTATAGATTTACAGTTCAATTTTATAGACTAAATATTTTATTTAGTATGTAAGTTTAATTTGTAGGCTGTTAGGCAATTTAGTATCCAATCAAATTATAAATTTAATATCTATCAGACCATCAGATTCTCATTCACCCTAAAAAATTTAAATTTTATCATTGTAATTTTTAACAGTAAATTGTATGAAAATTTTAAATGATCCATTAAGTACATATCTGGCCACTTGTTTTGCAGAAACTTTGAGGAAATGCCCCCCCATAAATCTTTTGCAGAGGCATGGAAATATGTCAAGAGGGAAGGGTTATATGTTACCTGTCTTCTATGCGGACACAAATTTTGTGGCTCCTTAACTCGAGTGACAGACCACCTTCTTGGTATTAGTAATGGCAGTGGAGGTGGTGTAGAGGGATGTAAAAAAATATCAGATGAACAAAAAGTTGCAGTGCAACAGGATTATGACAAATCAAAAGCAGAAAGGGGAAAAAGGGAAGTAAAAAGGCAAAGAATTATGAGAGAGATTGATGTCTCTTCTACACCTGAAATTGCTTCTCACACCTCAAAATTTGGTGGCACAAGTTCCACCCCAGCATCAACAGGTGGAACAGCTACACTAAATACATTTTGGAAACCTTTAAACAAACAGAAAGTTGATGATTTTATAGCTGAAATGTTTTATGCATGTGCCATTCCTTTTAATGTGGCAAGAAGTCCAAATTTTAAAAATGCAATTAAAAAGGTTGCTGATTTTGGCAAGGGGTATGCTGCTCCCAGATCCGAAGCCTTAAGGACCACCCTCTTAAAAAAAAAAGGAAAGAGTGACAAGCAGGTTGGATGAAATTAAACAATCTTGGGAGATTACAGGTTGCACGATTTTGAGTGATGGTTGGTCCAATTCATGCCATCGACCACTGATTAATGTTCTTGTTTATTTTCCTCGAGGGGTATTTTTTTGAAGGTTGTTGATGCAATGAATGATGTGAAAACATCAGAATACATTTTCAGCATTTTGGATGAAGCGATTCAAGAAGTCGGGGAGAAAAATGTGGTCCAAGTTGTCATCGACAATGCCTCAAATTGTGTTGGTGCAGGGAAGCTGATTATGGAGAAGTATAGAACTATTTATTAGACCCCATGTGCAGCTCATTGCTTGGATTTATTACTGCATGATTTAGCCAAATTTCCATGGGTTAATGAGACAATCCGAAGAGCAAAAACTATTGCAAACTTCACCATTAACCATCATCTCACTTTGAGCTTGTACAGGAAAAATGCATCTAGAGAGTTGTTAAGGCCTTGTGATACAAGGTTTGCCAGTTTTTACATCACTCTGAAAAGAGTTGTTGAGGAAAAAACAAGCATAAGAAGTATCTTTTGCACTACTGAGTGGGAGAGATCTCACCTTTCAAAAGAGTCAAAGGGAAAGCATGTTGAACAAATTTTGCTAAGCAACAATAGCTTTTGGGAAAATGCTCAAAAAGTTCTAAAAACTTGTGATCCAATTGTTGAGGTGCTCTGCATGGTTGATGGCAATAAGCCTGTTATCACCTAAACTACAGTTACCCCTATGGATGTATCCACTCATGGATGGCAATAGGGAAGGGCAACTCAACAGGTGCAACCACGATCACCTCGACCTCCAATAGATGGTTGTCACGCCAGTCGAGGCAACCTTCGCTTTATGTTATCTAGCCAAGACAACAAAGGGGGAGACCCAATCTACTCCCGACAGGAGAGATCAAAACCAAGACACCAAATCAAGTTAATTCTAAGTGAAGTAAGGTGTATGGTTTATCCTAGACCTTAGGATGAAGTCACAAGACAAGTGAGGGGTTCAATGAGTATAGCTTTGGTTCATTATTGATGTGAAAGTGACTTATGATTTGTTAAATAGGATCCAGGATTAAAGTACTAGTTCAATGTGAGAAAATTCACTGCCTTGGGAACCGTGTCCAATGCAGGGTAGTTTAGGGGTTGAATTGGGGCTAACTAGTACAAGTGACAAGCTTGATCATGAAGTATGATGGCATCAAAGGGTTTAGCTCACCAATCATGGGTCAAACCACAAGTTAATCCAACAATCTAGGAAAGTCGAATTGACTTCGAGAGGGACCAGTGCCTTGGGAATTGGGATAATGGACTCAAAGTAAAGTTGACTTGTGGTTAAGGACTCCTATTGCATGAGACAAGTGGGCAATTAAAGTCTTGATGGATGAATAGGTCTAGATCTAGGTTTGACCTAAGTGGACCACAATCCCTTAAAACAAGGAATGCTATCCCCAAGGCAAGATTTGATGAAATGACACACTAGACCTAGGTTTTGAATTATTCCCATTTCAAATCCACAAAAATCTCAGGTACCCATGTCCTAGAAGTGAGTCAACTCACTTCTCCAAGGTGGTGCGACTTTACCCAAGGAGGCTAAAATGTGGGATAAGTGAGTCAAGACAAGTCCGATGGCATCCAAACTTTAGATCCAAGTAGGTTGATCAATAGGGAGTGTGGATCTACAATTTCAAGGCAATCCGATGGCTAGATCTTACTAGATCTGAGTTTAAAGATACCAAGTGGTCCAAAATGGGGATTAAATCCCTTAAAATATGGAATAGGGCCCACAAGGTAGAAATCAGAAAAGTGACAATCTGGGGGTAGGTTAGTAGATGTGTAGATCATGAATCAAGCGAGATCTCAACTACCCACATACTAGATCTAGGTCAACCCACCAAACTAGGAAGTGCGCCCTTGCTTGGAGAGGCTAAATGCCTTGGGAAGAGGGTCAAATGGAGGCCAATCCTCACCAAACTATAGATTCGGGATGCCGTGGATACTATAGAGGTGGGTTTTCAATATCTTACCCAAGAAGCCAATAGATCTTAGTAGATCTGAAAAAATGTAAAAATGAGGGTTTGAAGAAATAAGGGTTTTATCAATTTATGAGTTAGGTCAATGGATTGGATCAAGATAAGAGAAACAAACCTGTGGATCTTACCTGGGTAACCTTGTAGATGCCTTGATGATGATGATCTATGCAAACCCGATCAATTTGAGAAGCTTTGAGGTAGTTTTCTATGCAATCGATTTAGTCCAAGAAGCCAATGCGCCCTCTCTCCTGCACAACAAATGTCAACAATATCAGATTTGATGTAATCAAGAGATAAGACTAATGCCACAAGAGAAGTAACAGAAAGATAGCATAGATCACAATGATACTAATGATAACCCCCTGATACAAGCAAATACGAAGAAAGTCGATTTGAAGAAGCCTTGCAAAATCGCCCTTGTTGAAGTCGCCCTCCTGTAGACAAGACAATGATTTCCAAAATAGATAGACCTTACCACAAATTCCAAATGCTAGGTTGCAATAGACTTTCCAAATCACTATCTAAGAACACCAGATGCAAAGGAGACCACAAGAATTTCCACAAGAAGGTTTTTCTATACCAATAATCCAAGAGCCAAAGACCCCTTACAATGAAAAGCTCTCTCCTTTAAATAGGAAGGAGAGGCATCAAAATCCTAACCACTTTTTGAATGAGTGGCTAAGATTAAAAGATACAAATGTCTAATCAATGGTTGAGATGAGCTCAACAATAAAATACATGGATCACTAATAAAATATTATATGAGTGGACAAAATCGCCCTAGAAGAGGGGAATCCCACCAAATCATGATGACAAAATATAATAAGAAGCTTATGGTGGGTCCAAGGGGTAATTTTAGCCACCCTTGGTCAATCCCCATAGCACAATAATCATAAAATAATCATCAATATACCAAATCGTGCCTCCATGGTCAAATCGTAGGCCTAAAAAGACCTCAGAAATCATCAAAAAGTGCCATAAGTGATGGATGCGGGCCCCGATGAAGCTGAAACAGCTGGAGGAGGTGTGGAAGACATCAATCCATCATCACTGATCATCCCATGCCATAACATTGCCTCAGTAGCCCAAATCGATTTCCTCAATAGCCATTTCTACCAATCCTTAAATGTCTCGGGAAGCGTGAAACTACCCCAAACTGCCTCCTGGAGTGCCTGCGCTGTCAAGGTGAGGGCACCAGTGTGTCCGAGAGGGGGATAATATGGTAAAACCAAGTGGCTGGACCACCCCCTCCAAGCACAGCGCCCTAGGTCAACCGGATAAAAATCACATCTGCTCTGACAGGGCCTCCGACAGACCAAAACTGCACTGGGATAGCCTACTGAGGCTCAATCATCACTGTAAGTGCCCGGAACTGAAAACAAACTGTCTCATTGGACTCAGAAGGTCCAAATCCATCCAAGATGTGTACTCATATACCATATGAGTCTCTGCATGATCAATATATATATCCAATATACCGGAACAGGGCAAATAATAATAATCTGTAAATGATCCAATACTGCTGTAAACCAAGAATCATCAACATAACCCTGTAGCTACTGCATAAAATCATCATATACATGTACATAGACCATATATCATCTATCCATATCATCACAAGGTCCAACCATCTCATGTCCTATGGTTGACCTTGGTCAAACTAGGTCTAACCAAGTCAACATGACCAAATATAACTTAGACCATCACCGGAAGCTGTTGCAAAGTGTCAAAAGTTAATGCATGCTCTACAACTTATTCAAATAACAATTATAACACGCGGTGATCATTACTGGCGATCTAAATCCAAATATATAATGTCATTAATTATTATTATTACTCAGACTAGACTTTCAAGATCATACTCACTTCATAGCTGTGATCAATTTGCTAGTGAAGGGTGAAGGCTAAAATAACTGGCTAGGCTAAGGGGTGACTTGACTGACTTAACTTTGTGACACTTTGGCAAAGGGAAAGGGAATACACACCATAGTATATACTGAATGAGCAACAACACAGGGAATGGCGGTGTCTCACAAATGGATGAGTTGTTCAAAGAAGGTTTATTCACCTTTAACAGATGCGCACAATCCATAATACAAATAAGGCCAGCAATTGTTTTGATATAGCATTTAAGTTCCATTGTTTTTTGGGCCTGAAGTTTCCATAGCATTTAAGTTCCATTGTCTACGGCTCACTTTAGAACATGTGTTCAAGGATGATACAATCCCCACATGTATTCTCATCAATACATCTATCATCAAAAGCATGTATTCTTACTAATACATATAACATCAAAAGCATGTATAAGTAAAACTAAGTATTCTAAGTATACGAGTCCTAAATCTAAATATTTCTAAGTATCTAGGTGTAGAGAACAGGTTACCTCATCATCGACCTTGTTGTTCGATGAGACAATCTCATCATCAGTGACTATACTACTCCCCCTTTCGAGGAGGGTCCTTTTGAGCTACACCAAGCTTGTCTCGAAAGTATTCAAATTTCACTCGAGACAGAGGCTTGGTTAGTATGTTGGTAACTTCTTCACTCAAGGTAGAGGTTTGGTTAGTACATCGGTAACCTGTTACGAATTCAAACTTTATAGTTCCTTTCTGTGTCATATCTTGTTAGATCCCTATGATCTTTGACTTATCATGGAACACTGGATTCTATGTCATCTTGATACAACTCTATTTGTCACATAGGATCACAGTTGGTTCTATCTCTAAGTCAAACAATCCTGAGGCCAAACTTCTTCACAACTAGCAGAGCAAACAGCCATATATTCTGCTTGTGGTGAGAGCCACACTAGACTGCTTCCAGCTAAACCACGAGATCATGGCTAATCCTAGACAATAACATCCTCTTGATGTGTTCTTCTTGTCTGATACACTTTCTGCCCAATAAGCATCTGAGTAGCCATCTGAAGTCATGATCTCCAAGATAGCACAGATCAAAGTCTATCGTATCCTTTAGGTGCCTCATCACATGCTTTGCAAGTATCAGGTGAAAACATCTAGTTTCCACTAGATAC
Organism: Larix kaempferi; assembly: GCA_027924585.1. Lineage (NCBI taxonomy): Eukaryota > Viridiplantae > Streptophyta > Pinopsida > Pinales > Pinaceae > Larix > Larix kaempferi. The sequence goes on from BSBM01002163.1 coordinate 35,566, forward strand.
CGACTCAAGGTATTCACAACAAAGCATTTATCTAATCTAGTATATGTTAGATACATCAATGACCCAATAATTTGACTGTACAGAGTTATATCCACTAACTCTGATGAGTTATCCCCTAACAGCTTCAAGTTGGAATCCATAAGAGTGGCCATTCCAACACCTCAAGTCATATTTCTCATCATACTTTCCCTGGTTGAGAAATATTCCTTCTGAGCCTTGCCATACTTCCAGACCTAGGAAGTAAAGCGTCAATTTGAGATCTTTCATTTTCATTTCTGCATTGAATGATCTTCTGCATATCTATCTGTGCCATCTCTCGTTAGATGGGTCTACTAACATGAGCCTTAATATCATTCGAACTCTGTGGTGAGTTCCTTCTTGCATCCATGTCATTTGTGTATAGAAATCATATTCAACCTTGTAGCAAAGGTTGAGATCCACATCACCCATGGTGATCATTAAGCTTATCAATTTATTATCGATCCTAGGTACCTATATAGAACCTGATTCACACTTCTTCTTTAATTACACCATACTTGGAGCAAACATCTTGTCGTGATTCTCTTCCCCTTTCTAAGAGAATCTTCTAGCCATGAGCCTTCTATATTTTGTTTGATTTGTAAATCTTCTTGCTTGAACATCCACCACTTGTACGGTGTCCATCATTCTTCATGACCTTTCCTACAAATCAAAATTAAGTACATGATTAGTAATACTTCATAATCATCAAATCATATTGACATGATAACCTATTATGCATACAGATATCATTTACATAGTGATGCAACTATTTTGACCAATACTTTGGCACAACACTTTCCCATATCCTGTATGCATACAGTGGCTATCTAGATGCCTTCCATCTCTACCAGAACATACTATCGAGAGTGTGCACAACTCTCAGCATGTCAGCAAAGAGGTTTCATTCTAGACAAGCAACAATGGAATGTTTGTCCAACTTACCAATCATATGCATATTAGTAGTATACTGTTCAATGTTCTATGAATATTTACACTCAGCATGATATATTATAGGAATACAAATATGCATACAACCTATTACGGGCAATATCATTACTATTTCAAATAACAACTCAAATACTTATCTTTTATGTTTGTGTGGCTGCCTCCCGCTTGATCTTCTGTATGTCTTTTGAACTTCTATTCATTCTGTACCACTGTGCATGCTCAAGAGTCATCCTCATGATCTCATACACAAACATACACTCATTAGTATATTCTAAATGCTATCAAAACATTATAGTACTAAATAATCTTGAAAATGTATAGTCATGATTATAGTTAATAAACATTAGTATTCAAGATTTCAGGGAAGTCTTCTTTTACTCATGCATATCATCAATCAAGATAAAAGATATAATATGCATAATCCCTTGATTACTAACTTTATGAATAAGCATAACCAATCATTCCAAGTATACTTATATAAGGGATCCTAACACAAGGTAAGATTCATGGGAAACATACCTGGATTAGTATACCTACTTGGTTATGTACAACATACCTAAACAATCTCTTCAATGATTTAGAGATCCTGAGCTAGAACCTGCATGTCTCATAGGTTAAGCATAATATAACAAAGTCATACATACCTCGTAAGTAGAACAAAGATTATGGATGAGTCTTTGTCTTCATGTTTTCATGGTCATGGAGCCTGATTTGTCTTTTGTGATGTACCTGTATCTTGTTAGTAGACAACATCAACCTCACACAACATCATAATGCATTAGTACAATCATAAGTGTCAACACCCTAACCAATGAATATCTTCTATCATGCATTCATAATTTTGTTAAGGTGATACAACAAATCTAAAATCAAGATTGTACTAACCGTAATAACATGAAGACAAACATACCATAAACTTAATCATGAACAAATCTCAAAACATACCTCGATGAGTCATACCTGTCGAGATCGCTTGTAATCTCCTTATGTAAAGCCTTAGCCTCATCTCCCTCTGAAACAGTAACTCCTTCACTTATGCAGGTGACCAATCCATCTTCTTCTAGGATTAACCCTATCCACTTGATTTGCAAGAACTGGACCTGGAGCTGGATATGGGTTTGTCAGAGAAACCCCAAAAATTCAAACTTTGAATTTCAAACTTCCGAAAGGATAGAAATATGCGCCTTGATGAGCTGATCAAACTGATATATTCAGAATTTGAAAACTGCAAAGTTTCACTCCTCAATTTTGCCTTTGAAACTTCCGGAATCACTGAACGTGACCCTGAACTGGGGTTTGGTGAATCCCACTCTTCTGCCCAATCAAAATGTTTGATCCAAAGCTCTAAGCTTCTATTTTTCTGAGGAGCTTCCAGCCATGGTCACAGATTTCAAAAATTCCCATTTTTACAGAAGCCCTAATTTTCCACTTTTCTGATCAAAGTCCCGAACTAGGGTTTGATCAAGCCCGGCCTTCTGCCCAACCAAAAAATCTGATCTTGGTCTCTAAATTTCTATTTTGATGAGTAGCATTCAGTCGTGATCTCCGTTTACAAAAATTCCAACTTTCTTCAAAGCCCTAAATTCCGGAAGCCATGAATGAAGGTACTCAAAAATAATTATGTTTTGACAGAAATATGTACCTGATTGTTTTTGGTGTAACTCCAAACTTTTCAATCCACAGGGTCTGAAAAAGTTTTCTGAGATAGCCTGACCTGTTATCTTTCCATCCTGACAGGTCTGACCTCAATTGGATTCTCTGAGAGAGAGTTATGTCAAATGTCGCAACGTGACCTGTTTTGCGATAAAACAGAAGAGCGAACTTGTACGGCGTGCCACGTGTCACTGTTTGAACTTCGGCCTCTGAAAAACTTTTCTGAGGTAGCTCGGCCTGTTATCTTTCCATCCTGACAGGTCTGACCTCAATTGGACTCTCTGAGAGAGAGTTATGCCAAGTGTCGCAACATGACCTGTTTATGGGATAATACAGGAGGTCGAACTTGTACGGAGTGCCACGTGTCACTGGTTCAACTTTGGCCTCGGAAAAAGTTTTCTGAGATAGTACAGACTGTGTACTACCTGTCACTTTTTACGAAATTTCATTTGGAGCTTCCTAGCCCAAGATATGACGTTTTTCCCAATGTCACCTGATTTTGACTCAGATCTGGAAGAGGCAGAAACCCTATATTGTACAGATCATAAATCACAAAGTACAACGAATTAGAGGTTGTCCTTTGGACACAAGGTACCTGGAGATTTAATCTTCGTCCTGTAACAATTTCAGATCCGAAAACGTCGCCAAAACGGATTTATAGCGAAAGTGCTACGATGACTGGTTTTTGCTATGTAAAACCCTAACCTTCGAATTGTCGTAAGTAAAGCAAGTGTCTTTAGTGCCATACCTTGTCTTCCTTCAGGTTAGCTCTGATACCATGTTAAAATTCAATATGCTAAGACAGAAAATAGCAGCATTACATTCCATTTCACAATAATAGCATATACAGGATCACTGAAGAAACAATAAGCACAGCATAAACACAAGAGACAGAGATTTATCCTGGGAAACCCTCATGGGGTAGAAAACCCAGCAAAGCTTCCTCAATATAGATGACCAGCAATATACAAAGATGAAACCCTGAGACATGATCTCCTCCTCCACAATAGCAGACCTCTCCTCCACAAGTGCGCTATCCTCAAGTGTGTGTGTGTATCAAATGAGGAACACACCTCCTCTATTTATACACTACTCTGATATGTATTTTACACAAGTACATGTAGGCTCGTATTTAACCATTAGGTTAAATACCCCATTATAACTGACTGGGCCGACCCCCACATGGTGGGTCTAATAACCCTAGTTACCACACCCAACTCGGAGGAATAAACATCTCCGGATTTATAGTATAATCACATCGGAGGTATGGAACATCTCCGGAATAAATAATATACAAATATAATATTCTTTGAAGTTACAATATTTCAACACTTATTACAATTCCAAATGTACCCATTCAACCTAGGGAACTGGTAGGATTGATGGGAGTGTCCTGCTATGCAATTATTTGAATGGGGACATTATAGTCCTCCCCACCCAAGATTGCTTGTCCTCGAGCAATTTCAGATTTGGATTGTTATCACATCCATGTTAGCTGGAGCTACCATGCTGCAGATTGTGTGGTCGGGGACCATACTACACTTTTTTTCCAAATCAGAGATCAGATGCCTTCAAAGGGGGCATGCATTTTTGTTCAGATTGCCCCGAGCAGAGATATCAGTGGGGATAGATGGTTTATTCATGAGTCCAAACATGTACACATCATTGCCTACAGAGGCACCCTTCCTTGCCAAGCTTTGCATAAGCTCATTGAGACAGTTGCCTAGCCATATCTTTGATTGAGAGTACAGAGTATTGCTGGTTGGCCACTTATTGCCCGGATTCAGTAGAGATCTAGTTTCAGAGTCAGCTTCAGCAGCAGGTATATGGTGTGGCAGGTATAGCATTTGATGTTCCATTGCTCCTGTTGTTGATTAGACTTGTTTATATATGATAGTACATTGACTTTACATACGATGTTGATGTGGTGATCTAGTTGTCATTATGATGTGTTTGGCCCTTGGTGATGTCAGTCCACCCCTTCCATTAGGCTCCTGTCTATGCACACTAGATCATATCCCCACTATTGGTATAGACTTGGTCCCCTAGTCCCCCTTGGCAGCTGACTTTGGATCCACCTTCACTTTCTCCACCCATCCGACTCATTCATGATTGGTCTTTCCCGACTTGGATTCTGATTTGTGGCCTTGAGGATCCCCTTCCCCACTGACGTCTAAGTATGCCATGATTCCCTGTCTTTTGTGCCTCAGCTCTTTAGTGTGTGAGATGCACTCTCAAACCTGGGATTTGCTCCCGTCTATTGCCCCCGATGTTGCAATGCAGTATAGGATTGTGTAGCCTCACCGGGTGTTCCCCATTGGTCATCGAAGCATGTACGCTCACCCCCATTACTCTGCAGTATGAGCACCTTGATTATATCTATTGAGATATGTATGTAGCCCAAAAGGGCCTTGAAATGTAATGAAATGAAGAAATGTAAAGCAAGCCAAAAAGGCTATTGTAAATGTCAAATCAAGCCAGAAAGGCTAAGTATGAAAGTCAATGTAAAATCCATGCAATGTGTTTGTAAACACACATGGACACAGGTCAGCCGTACATATCAGCTTTGTAGTGGTTATTTCTTCACCTAGTCCTGCGGGGCAAGGAGGTGAGAGGGAGAAAGGGACAAGCTTAAGATTGTCCCCTAAAGTCTCAAGTTACGGTTTGTCGGACACCTAGTTTGGCGGCTCTAGAAAAGATCCTCACGGATTCTTCTTAAGGCACGGATGTGAGTTGTGAGGTATTTGTTAAATGACCAATGGCGGTTTCCATGCACTATACCCATTTGTGAGGCACCACCCTTCCATATGTATTATCATGATATGCTTATCTCAGTGGGCCCCGCTTTCCCAATTCATCCAAAAGGTCGCACTACTTGGTCCTTGTCTTCCTTTACCCTTCACCTTGTTTTCCACATCACCCAAAGTCAGCTAGGTGGTCAAGTCTATAAGTTGTGCATAGCAGTTTGAGTCTTTTGGATGTGGTGGGCCCACCTCACCAGGGGCCTCGTATTTTTGAGATATTATGTATTTTTTATCACCATATTGACATCATATTGTTTAGTAATGTACTAACATGTATAAGGAAGCCTATCGCTTCATATTGCATACAGGTATTCAGCCAGCATCATTTTGACCAAATTTGACTTGGTCAAACCAGGTTGACTAGGCCAAAAATGGGCCCAAAAAAATATTGCAATCAAGATTTCAATTTTGGTCATTTGTTATCTCTTGGGGTCCCATATGAGCCTCCAAGCATCAGAATTTGAAAAAGTTGAGGCAGGGATGAGATTTTTAGTTATTATGGGTCATTATTGACCTGTTTTAATTAAAAATCATGGATTTTGGGCAAACAGTGCCCAAGTAATGGATCGTGGTCGTTCAAGTGACAATGTCTACTATTTTTGGGGTCCACGATCACATTGCAACAGACGGCTCGACAATCCGGGCACTATAAGTGGGTCAAAAGCCCAATTTACACCTTCAGCAATAAAAACCAGCAGTTAATTAAATGGAAAATCAAAATATGGTAAAGGCAACTATGGCAAATGGCAAAAATCAAAGGCTGGCTAATATAAGGGTGACTTCTAAGGTAATTTCATGATGTTTGGACATTATATTTGTGAGGTGGGGCCCTCCATTGGACCAGCTCACCATGTGAGGTCGAACTTGCCCATGGGGGCGTTTTTCTCCACCTAGCAAATTCGATTTTGATGTTTTATGGTATGTGGGACCTTGATGTATTAGTTAGGGGGATAAAACATAATATAGACACCCCCTAACTTTTGTTTTATTTGTTGTATGGACCCCACAAGGGGACCCTCACTCCACATGTGCACTAGAGAGGGCAATTCGCACCCCCTCATGAGCTCATCTCCACCATTCGTTTGGGTTTGGAGAGAGTCAATCCCAACCTTCCATTTTGGAGGGAATAGGGTTTTGAGAGTGGTCTTTCTCTATAAGAGAAGACACTCACCCATTGTACACTCTCTCTTAGCATTTTTGGACTTGGAATAGAAGAGAAAACAACTTGCAGCTCTTTGCTTGGTTCTTGTGTGATGTTCTTTGAGATTGTTGATTGCCATGCTATCTTGATGCACTAGAATAGATTGTGATTGTCTTCAGCACATTATTTTTCACCATTGTTTGCAGCAAACACGAAATCTTGAAGAAGGGCGCACCATTTGGCTGCCACTATTGCTCCACTCTTCGGGATCGGTCATCAAAGGGAAGTGTTTTTGCCTTCAAGCCAAGCATTTTTCTTCTTGTTTTCATTTACATTTTTATTGTTGTAGCTTTCATTTGCTTGATATGCATATTTGATTTATGTCCATGTGTTTTGGCAAGCAAGGAGGGCGAGTTGGCGGGATTGAGCAAATCGGATTCACTTGGGGACTTCTACAATCGCTTCTATTTGAACTTCAGGACGTATAACCTCATCAAATCAAAGATATCAACTGGTTCCAAGTAGGTGTTTCATTTCCTTCTCTTGCATTTCAATTTCTAAATGGTTGAAGAGAGAAATTTCCATTAAAACCCCAAAAATTAAAATCTTAAAACTCCACCGTTAAAACCTTGTTTTTATTGTAAACCCGCTTCTGAAATGTTCTTAAACCTTTACATCTAAAATTTCAGTTAATTTCGACTCCATTTTCACATAGATCTAGCACTGGTCCATTTGGTAAAAACGCCCCCCTAGGGCATTTTTCTCTTTCTCTCTAGCTGGGTCATTTTGGGGTTATGGGTACTCTTGATTTGGACTTAAATTGTTATTTTATCACAAGAAATCAAGTTATTGTTTGCTGGAAGTGATTACAAACGTTAATTTTACACTGCCCTAGGTCTATTAATCCACTGCTTAACCCCATTCCTTGGGCAATTTACTTCAGCATTTCACTTCCAATTTACTGTATGTCCTTAGACTATTTTCAGTCATATAATCACTAATCTAATCTTGTTATCTAATTACGTTTGATTGCTGGTCACCCCTTTTGCATCACTCTCATCTACCATTTGTGTCCACCGGTTGGCTGAAACTAGACTTAGGAGTTCATCTACACTCAATCTCTTGTTTTATCTCTTTATCTTGTGTGGAATTTGGGTGTATTTTTGTCTCTCAACCATCACCGGTTGAGCGGGGTCTCCACCCTGACTTGGCTATGAGCCTCATCTAAAGTGACAATAGCCTTGTCCGGTGTGACTTTCGTTCCTTGAGCGGAGGACTTGGCCATTGCTGGTTACACCGTCCTAGCTGCACTCCCTCTACCATCCCTATTGGGACACCTTCCACTAGCAGCTAGAGTTTGTGTGATAACATGGATGCTGCAAAATCTTCTCCTCTTCCCATGTGGCATCTTCATTTGGTAAGTCCTTCCATTGCACTAAATATTCTTTAATAATTCTACTCCTCAACCTCCTTTCCCATGTCTTCAAAATCGTTTCCGGAACAAGTGTGAGCTGACCTTCATCACCCAAAGGAGGAATTATTTCGGAAGTGATAATTTGTTGACCAAGAGCTTTCTTGAGACAAGAAACATGAAATACATTATGGATTTTACTCCCTTCCGGAAGTTCTAATTCATATGCTACTTCTCCAACCTTCTAAACTACCTTGTATGGCCCATAGTACCTTGGTTTTAGTTTTTTTGCTCCATTCTTTTTGAGAGATGTTTGTTTATATGGCTGCAACCTCAAATATACTAAATCATTAACCTGAAAGGTCTTTTCTTCTCTATGTCTATCAGCATATTTTTTTGTTGATTTTGAGCAACCTGCAAATTGTCTTTCAAAAGCTTTAAGATTTCTTCGCTCTCTTCCACCCAATCTTTAGCCTTTGGGGCTCTACTATCACCAAAGATAATTTCAGCAAATGTAAGTGCATCATAACCATATAATGCTTTGAAATGAGACATCCCTATTGACATATGATAAGTGGTGTTGTAGCAAAACTCACCCAAGTGTAGCCATTTTGCCCATGTTTTTTGCTGCTCTCCCACATAGTTTCTTAGGTACCCTTCCAACCATTGATTCACCTTCTCTATTTGTCCATCAGTTTGTGGATGATAGTTGGTACTTGGAGTCAATTGAGTGCCCACCAATCTAAAAAGTTCTTGCCAAAAAGCACCCATGAATCTACTATCTCTATCACTAACAATGCTCTTGGGGAGCCCATGCAATCTGAAGATTTCTCTGAAAAAATATCAACCACTTGTGCAGCACTAAAAGATGATGTAACAGCAAAGAAATGAGCAAATTTTGTCAACCTATCCACTACCACATATATGCAATCCTTACTCAAAGATTTGGACAAACCGATGATGAAGTCCATTGAGATACTGTCCCATTTTTGCTTCGAAATGGGCAATGGTTGCAATAGGCCAACTGGGCATGTAAGTTCTTATTTGTTTTGTTGACATACCTTACATTCATTCACATATTTCTGTACATCTTCCTTCAACCCCTTCCAAAAAAATCTTTGCCTCAATTGCCTATAAGTTTTGAAGATCCCCAGATGACCAGCTAGTGGGGAATCATGTGCTTCTTGCAAAATTTTGTACTTGAGTTTTGAATCTTGAACCAAATAAATTTTGCCCTTATAATATATCAGCCCATTCAAAATCCTGTAGTTATCATCCCCTTTGATTCCATCTAACACATCACAAGCAAATTTGTCTTTGGCATATTCAACTAGTAGCATGTTTTTCCAATCCTTGGCAATGTCCATGAGAGAAAAAGAAGGTCTTCTAGATAAAGCATCTGCTACTATATTATTCTTTCCTTTGACATATTCAATATCAAAATCATAAGCTTGAATCTTGCTTACCCACTTTTGTTGCCTTTCATTTAGATCTTTTTGGGCGAGAAAGTGTCCTAGACTATTGTGGTCAGTTTTCACCACAAACTTGCTGCCCACCAAGTATTGTTTGAATTTGGCCAATGCATGCATAATGGCCAGCATTTCTTTGTCATATATGGAGTAAAGTTTTTCATGAGGTAGCGACTTTCTGCTCTCAAAAGCTATGGGGTGTTGGCCTTGCTTTAGGACAGCCCCTATTCCTCCACCTGAAGCATCAAATTCCACAACAAAAGGTTTAGTTAAATCAGGAAGTGCAAGTATGGGACAACTACTCATTACCTCTTTTATTTTTTGGAAGGCCTTTTCAGCCTCTTCATCCCACTTGAAAGCATCCTTCTTAGTCAAATCAGTGAGTGGAGAAGTTAACTTGGAGAACCCTTTCACAAATTTTCTGTAATAGGTGCATATCCCGATGAAGCCTCTTAATTCTGTAATATTTTTTGGCGATGACCATTCTAAGATAGCCCTGATTTTTTCAATGTGTACCTTCACTCCTTCTTGCCCAATAATGTCCCCAAGATACAGTAGTTCTTTCATCCCAAAATCACATTTTGATAACTTAGCAAATAAGGACTCTTCTTGCAAAATTTGTAACACAATCTCTAATTGCTGCAAATGCTCTTCCCATGTTTTACTATAAATGAGAATGTCATCAAAGAAAACCAAAACAAACCTTTTTAGTTGCTTGCAAAAGATCATATTCATGCATACTTGAAATGTGGCTAGAGCATTAGTTAACCCAAAAGGCATGACAAGAAATTCAAAGTGGCCATAATGACATCGAAAAGCAGTTTTTGCACATCTTCATCTTTCATTCGAATTTGATGATATCCTGATCTAAGGTCAATTTTGGAGAAGTATTGTTAAAATATTAACCAGGAAAATGATCGGAGAGAAATGCATGCAAGTGTTTGCATGCATCTACTTTTAGGGTTTTGGTAAACCTAACTTGACAGTGAGTTGATATAAGGAAGACAGGAGGTGTCTTTCTTCATCAGAGAGACAATTGATCTGAGATAGATCATTGGAGAGGAGGACGACTTTCCTAGAGAAGGAGAGCGCATTCCTCAAGGAGGAAGAAGCTCGTACCGTATCCGATAGAGCGTTTGAGTGTCTGTAACTTGCAGAGTATCTTCGTCTCAGAGATTGAGGAAGATCAGTGACAATCAGAGCTCAGATCTGGTGAGATCTGATTCAGTACGAGTGATTCATCATTTGAGGGAGGGCGCACTTGTGCATGCAGAGGAGTACGTTTTCAGTCAGAGGAAAGTCTTATGAGTGAGCAAAGCAGAGCAGAGGATAGCGAGAGAGAGATCAGACAGAGGCGGATGTTGGGAGAATCAAATCCAGTTTTGCAATTAGGGCTCATTCTTTCAGTGCATGCATCAGCTGGATGCATGCAAATTTAGAGTTTGCCTGAAGAAAATTTTGAGGTAACCCTGTATTGTACTTGTCTCATTTCCTATATGCTCTGGGCTCGAGAGAGAAGATAGCCCCATAGTTTGTTGGTTTTCCCCCAAAAGGGTTTCAGGGTACATCTATTGTTTATGTGTGATTGGATTTATATTTCTAGTTCGTAAATGGAGATCTAGTTGTTTGAGTTTATATTAATGTTGTATTGATATCGAGACTCATACTCCTTGAGATCTCACGGCGATCCAGAGGGAGTAGTGATCTTTGGATCAAATATTTACATGGTATCAGAGCCTTGGTAAGGGTCCGGGGGAGCATCACACACAGATCTACAACTACTGCATCAGATATGCAATTATGGGGGAGGGTCATATTACTTGCACCTCTTGCTCCGCTATGGATATTGATGAGTGTTCTACTGATGGGATTGATAGGGAGATGGCTCTCAACTCCTGTCAATCATTGATGGCCTCCACTTCTAATGTATGGTACATAGATAGTGGAGCTTCTAGTCATATGACGGGTGTTCGAGGATACTTTTCTGACCTAGCAAAGGATGGGATAGATCTTGAGATTGTCCTGGGAGAAAACTCTACGGTCAAGGCTATAGGACAAGGGACTGTGTCTTTTCAGAAAGACTCTGGAGAGCAGATGAGAGTTCGTGATGTCCTATACGTTCCAGGTCTCAAGAAGAACCTGATCTCTGTATCTACTATTGAAGATCGAGGACTATGGGTAATGTTTAGAGATGGAAATGTACTAGTTCATCCCAAGGGATCGAATGTTGACTCAGCTGAGAGGATTGGAGTCCGCAGTGGGAAACTATACAAACTAAGTTTCCAACTACATCATGCCCTAAGTCATAGCAGCCGTGATGAGGGATGTGATCCCTAGGAGCTTTGGCATAGGAGGATGGCCCTTCTGCACCATCCAGCCTTAAAAATTCTGAGGGAGATTGTGACAAGAGTACCTGAGTTCAGCACTGAGCACACCGATGTGTGCAAAGGGTGTGCTCTCGGGAAGTACGTCAAGACAACTTTTCCTAAAAGCGATACCAGAGTTATGGGAGCGCTTGACTTGATTCATTCTGACCTTTGTGGTCTAATGTCCACCACATCACTAAAAGGATACAAGTACTATATATCTTTCATTGATGACTACTCTAGGAAGACCTGGATCTTCTTCTTGAAAAGCAAAGATTCTAAGGAAGTTTTGCAGAAGTTTCAAGAGTTCAAAGCTCTTGTGGAAAAACAGACATAAAGGAAGATTAAGATCTTCAGATCAAATAATGGGGGAGAGTACACCTCCAATGAGTTCAATCAGTTTTGCACTCAGGAAGGCATCAAGAGGCAGTTGACTGTACCTTATACACCTCAACAGAACAGGGTGGCTGAGAGGAAGAACAAGGCTATCATTGGAGCTGCGAGATCCATGTTGCATGATCAGGGATTGCCACTCTTTCTTTGGGCTGAAGCATGCAACACTACAGCCTACATTCAAAACAGGAGCTTTCATAAGGCATTGGGGGACAAGACCCTCGAGGAGGCTTTTCTGGAAAGAAACCCGAAGTTGGGCAGTTCAAAATTTTTGGATGCCTCACATACTCTCATGTTCCTTCGGAGAAAAGGACAAAGCTGGAACCCACTGCAGAGAGAGGAATTCTTGTTGGGTATGATGAGACTTCGAAGGCCTATCGCATTTACATCCCTGTACTCAAAAAGACTGTTGTGAGGCGAGATGTGAAGTTCGAGGAGGATCGGGCCTTTCGAAAATCATGTGAGTCAGAAAAGGGAAAACAACAGGTTGCTAATTCCCTTCATGACACAAGTCAGAGTACTGTTCAACAACCAACAGGATCCCAAGTGTCAGGAGCGACTGATGCACAAGATACAGGTTCCATAGGCACAGGTGCAGGATCCAGCACAGGTTCTCGGATTGGTGATCAATTGAGATCAAGATCCCATATTACGGGTTCTTCAGCTACAGGATCGACGGCTACAAGTACCTCTACAGGACATTGGGATGAGGATGAGGAGTTCTCATCACAGGATGTCACTTCAAGGAAGAGGACGCCTAAGTGGCTTCAAGATACCTTGAAGGACGCCCAGGCAGTAGGAACTCCCAAGAAAGACGTAAGAGAAAGAAAGGCTCCACAACGATTCTGCAGTTACTTAGCTCTAGCAAGCGGTATCAGTGAGTCAGAGCCATCCTCTTACGAACAAGCAACAGGTAAGTAGGCCTAGAGAGATGCCATGTTGGAAGAGTATGCTTCCATCATGAAGAATGGTCTGGGAAGTGGTACCCAGACCTGAGGGAAAATCTGTGGTAACCTCTAAATGGTTCTACAAAATCAAGTTTGCTGCAAATGGCATCATTGAGAAGTACAAAGCCATATTTGTTGCTAGAGGGTTCTCACAGATAGAGGGAGTTGACTATGATGAGACATTTGCTCCTGTGGCCACGTATTCTTCCATCAGGACTGTGATTTCTGTTGCAGCAGAAATGGGATGGAAGATTCACCGGATGGATGTCAAGACAGCCTTCCTCAATGGACTCATCGAGGAGGAAGTCTACATTGAGCAGCCCGAGGGCTTCGAGGTACGTGAACGAGAGTCTCATGTATGCAGATTGAAGAAAGCCCTGTACGATTTGAAACAGGCACCCAGAGCTTGGTACTCTAGGATAGATACTTATTTGCAGCAGCTAGGGTTTCAGAAGAGTGAAGCAGACCTAAATCCCTACTTCATTATGGTGAGAGGGGATCCTCTTATTCTTGTGCTTTATGTAGATGACCTGTCTTTATTACAAGGGCAGAGAAACTCATCAATGATTGCAAGAAGGATCTTGCATCTAAGCTTGAAATGAAGGATATAGGGTTGATGCATTACTTCCTAGAGATGGAAGTCTGGCAGGAGGATGGGCATATCTTCTTCAGTCAATGCAAGTATGCAATGGACATTTGAAGAGATTTCAGATGCAGGATTGCAAGCCCATGACTACCATTATGACAACCAACTGGAAGAAGCAGGTGGCTTCTGAGAGTAAGTTGGTTGATTCTACAAGGTACCGACGGCTCATCGGTTCCTTAATGTATTTGGTCAACACCAGACCAGATTTGAGTTTTGCAGTCAACACCTTGAGTTAGTACATGGTAGAACCCAAAGATGTGCATTGGGTGGCTGCAAAGCATGTTTTGAGGTACATTAGTGGGAGAGCAGAATATGGGTTGAACTACGTGAGACAAGCAGAAGTCCAGCTTGTGGGGTTCACAGATTCGGATTGAGCAGGTAATTCAGGTGACAGGAAAATCACCTCTAGTGTTGCTTCAACTTAGGTTCGGCAGTTGAGTCATGGTTCAGCAGGAAGCAGAAGTCCGTTGCATTGAGTTTTGCTGAAGCAGAATATATGGCGGCTAGCCTAGCCAGTTGTGAAGCCATTTGGCTTTGCAAGATGTTGGTGAGTCTATTTGATCAGCAGTTGGAACCTACGGTGATTCACTATGACAATCAAAGTTGCATCAAACTCTGACAATCCAGTTTTTCATGATCGATCCAAACATATTGAGATTAGATATGACTTCATTCGTGATCATGTTGAGAAGGGAGCAGTTGAGCTCCAGTACATTTCCACAGATGAGCAGGTTGCAGACATTCTGACGAAGTCCTTGAGGAAGACTAAGTTTGAGTACTTCAGGGAGAAGATGGGAGTGGTCCAGAATACTTTCCTGGTTAAGAGGGAGTGTTAAAATATTAACCAGGAAAATGATCGGAGAGAAATGCATGCAAGGGTTTGCATGCATGCATGCAAAAGTGAGTTTTGCATGCATATACTTTTAGGCTTTTGGTAAACCTAACTTGACAGTGAGTTGATATAAGGAAGACAGGAGGTGTCTATCTTCATCAAAGAGACAATTTATCTGAGATAGATCATTGGAGAGGAGGACGACTTTCCTAGAGAAGGAGGGTGCATTCCTTAAGGAGGAAGAAGCTCGTACCGTATCCGGTAGAGCGTTTGAGTGTCTGTAACTTGCAGAGTATCTTCGTCTCAGAGATTGAGGAAGATCAGTGACGATCAAAGCTCAGATCTGCTGAGATCTGATTCAGTACGAGTCATTCATCATTTGAGGGAGGGCACACTTGTGCATGCAAAGGACGTTTTTAGTCAGAGGGCAGTCTTCTGAGCGAGCAAAGCAGAGAAGAGGATAGGGAGAGAGAGATCAAACAGAGGCGGATGCAAGGAGACTCAGATCCAGTTTTGCAGTTAGGGCTCATTCTTTCAGCGCATGCATCAGCTGGATGCATGCAAATTTAGAGTTTGCCTGAAGAAAATTCTGAGATAACCCTGTATTGTACTTGTCTCATTTCCTATATGCTCTGGGCTCGAGAGAGAAGATAGCCCCACAGTTTGCTGGTTTTTCCCCAAAAGGGTTCCAGGGTGCATCTGTTGTTTATGTGTGATTGCATTTATATTTTCAGTTGGTAAATGCAGATCTAGTTGTTTGAGTTTATATTAATGTTGTATTGATATCGAGACTCATACTACTTGAGATCTCAGGGCGATCCAGAGGGAGTAGTGATCTCTGATCAAATATTTACAAGTATTTGGCCCCATGTAGCTCATCCATGAGCTCATCAATCCTAGGAATAGGATACCTACTCTTGATAGTCTTTTTGTTCAAGGCTCTAAAGTCTATGCACATTCTCAATGTTCCATCTTTTTTCTTCACAAGCACTACTAAAAAAGCATAAGGGCTAGAGCTTGGTCTAATGAGTCCCAACTCTAGGAGTTCTTGGATAGCTTTTTCAATCTCATCTCTGAACTTTTTAGGATGTCTATAAGGTGGTATCTGAATGGGTGAAGTACCCTCTTCTAAAACAATGTTGTGCTCAACCCCCCTATCTAGTGGTCTACCATGTGGGGGATCTTGTTATCACCTAACTTGTAGTTGCCCCTAGAAATGGATCCAAGATGGATGGCACAGGGGATAGGCAGCCAAAGAGGTGCAACCAAGATAGCCTCGACTCCCAATGGATGGTTGTCACACCAATCGAGGCAATCTTCACTTTATGTTATCTAGCCCAAGACAACAAAGGGGGAGACCCAGATCCACTCCCGATAGGAGAGATCAGACCAAAACACCATATCAAATCAAGTATGGATGAAGTACGTAAGGTGTATGGTAAATCCTAGATCTATGGATGAAGTCACAAGGTGAGTAATAGGTTGGATCAAGAGGTTTTAAACAAAGCAGATTTGGTCCAACATGTTTATGTGAGTGACTTATGAAGTTTGAAACAAGATCCAGGATCAGGGTACTAGTCAAAGATGAGAAAATCCACTACCTTGGGAACCATGTCCAATGCAGGGTAGTTAAAGAACAAATTGGGGCTACCCAGTATCAAAGATGAGCTTGATGAATGGATATGACAGTGTTTAGGTTTTCAAGCATGCAAGACAAAGATCAAACCACAAGCTAACTCAACAATCCAAGAAAGTTGAATTGGTTTGGAGAAGATCAGTGCCTTGGGAAATGGGCCAAATGGAGTCGGATGTCCACCAAATTGTAGATCAAGGATGTTGAGGTGTCAAGCTAGGTGGATCTTGAAAATTAGGATCATCCAATGGCTAGATATCAGTAGATCTGAGATTGAAATGTATCACCAAGTGACCCAAGTGGGGCTCAACCCTCAAAATGAGGAATGGGGTCCATAAGGTGAAAATCACTGAAGTGACACTAGGGGTAGGTTATCAATTGTGTAGATTAAGGATCAAGTGGGATCTCACCTACCCAGGTGCTAGATCTTAGCAAACTCACCCAACTAGGAAGTGCGACCTCCCTTGAAGAGGCCAATTTGCCTTGGAAAATGGGTCGAATAAAGGCCAATCCTCACCAAACTATAGATCTGAATCGTCGTGGATGCTATAGAGGTGGGTTTAAATTTTATACCAAAAAGCCAAGTAGATCTTGCTAGATCTAAAAAAATTGTAAAATGAGGGTTTGAAATATGAGGGTTTTATAAATGAAGTAGTTATGCCAATGGATTGGAACCAAGACAAGAAGAACAAACCTGTGGATCTTACCTGGATAACCTTGTAGATGCCTTGATGATGATGATCTATGCAAACCCGATCAATATGAAGCGATTTGAAGTAGTTTTCTATGAAGTCGATTTGCCCAAGGAAGCCAATGTGCCCTCTCTCCTGCACAATAAACGTCAACAATATCAGATTTACTGCATCAAGAGATAAAGACTACTGCTACAGAAGAAGTAACAAGAGAAAAGCATAGATCACAATGATACTAATGATAACCCCTTGATACAAGCGAATGCCAAGTGGAGCGAGTTGAAGAAGCTTTGCAAAAACGCCCAAGATGAATTCGCCCTCCTGTAGACAAGACAAAGTTTCCACGAAAATAGATCTTCCAACAAATGCCCAAATGCTAGGATACAATAGACTTTTCAATCACCATCTAAGAACAGCAGATTCAAAGGAGACCGCAAGAATTTCCACAGAAAAGTTTTTCTATATCAAGATTCCAAGAGCCAAAGACCCTTTACAAATGAGAAGCTCTCTCCTTTAAATAGGATGGAGAGAGGCCATAACCCTAACCACTTTTTGAATGAGTGGCTAAGATTAAAAGATCAAATGATCTAATCAATGGTTGAGATGAGCTCAACAATACAATACATGGATCAACTCAACAATAGAATATAATAATGGACAAATCACCCATGATAAGGGGGGTCCCACCAAATGTCAATGGTAAAATATAAGAAATAGCTTATGGTGGGTCCAAGGGGTAATTTCTAACACCCTTGGTCAATCCCCATAGCACAATGTCATCAAAATAATCATCTAAGCACCAAATCGTGCCTCTCTGGGAAAGTCGTGAGCCTTGGGAGGCTCCAGAAATCATCATAAAGTGCCAAAAGTGATGGGTGTGGGTCCCACTGGAAGCTAAAACTGTTGGAGAAGGTGTGGAAGACATCCCACTCATCATCACACATCATCCCATGCCATAACCTTGCCTCAACAGCCCAAATCGAATTTCTCTATAGCCATTTTTACCATTTATGGACTGCGTCAGGAAGTGTGAAACTGCCCAAACTGCCTCCTGGAGTGTCTGCGCTGTTAAGGTAAGCTCACCCATGTGTCTGGGAGGGGGGTAATACGGTAATAACAAGTGGCTGGACCACCCCCTCCATGCACAACGCCCTAGGTGAACCAATCAAATCTCATCAATGCTCTGACAGGGCCTCTGACAGACCAAAACTGCACTAGGATAGCCAACTGAGGCTAAATCATCACTGTAGCTGCCCGGAACTGAAAACAGACTATCTCATTGGACTCACAAAGCCCAAATCCATCTAAGATGTGTACTCATACACCATATGGATCTCTGCATGATCATATAATATATCCAATATGCCCGAACAGATGAAATAATAATAATCTGTAAATGATCAAATAATGCTGAAAACCACAAATCATCATCATAAACATGTATCGGTTGCACAGAACCATCATGTACCTGTACATAGGCCATATACCATCTATCTGCATCATCATAAGGTCTAACCATCTCATGTCCTGTGGCTGACCTTGGTCTAACTGGGTTTGACCAAGTCAACATGACCAAAATATAACTTAGAATATCATTAGAAGCTGTTGCAAGTGTTGGAGGTTAATGCATGCTCTACAATTCATTCAAGTAGCAATTATAGCAAAAAGTAATCATTACTGGCGAGATCTAAATCCAAATATATAAAGTCATTAATTATTATTATTACTCAGACTAGACTTTCAAGACCATACTCACTTCATAGTTGTGACCATTTTGCTAGTGAAGGGTGAAGGCTTTGTACTGCAAACGCTAGGCTAAAGGGAATGACTTACTGACTTAACACTGTGACACTTTGGAAATGGAAAGGGAATACACACTATAGCATATACTCATCGGTTTTACCCTCCTTAGGGAGAATAGAGGTGATCATTTCCACCATCTTTTGGCTTGCTACTGTTAGTATCATTATTCATTGTCTCCACCCATCTATTACCTTCCAGTTTGTTTATTACCCTGATTTACTACTTAACTAGTGGCATGGAGGACCTTCCCCCGCTATAGCCTCTGTGTTGGATGAGCTTCCCTGTTTTTTGTGTCTCGGCTCTGAGTTGGTGACAAAACTTGCCTTTGGTGAGTTGGATTGTAGTCCTAAATCATTCTTGTCGGTTGTCCCGATGTTTGGCACTGGCACGAAGTCCCCCTAGTCGCTTAAGATGTTGTTGGCTAAAACTGAGAGCTCATGTGCTACCTATGGAAATCTATGTAAATTCGCCCATAGAAATTGTAAACTCTAGAATGTGTTTCTTAACACATGAGTAAAGGGAAAGAGCAATGAAGCACTATAAATACTCCTTGAAGAGTATATATAAGAAAGGTCCAAAAAAACAATGGTTCTTAAACTCTACATCTAAACGATTGCTGACCTTATATATATGTATAAACATGCCCTGGATGCAAGCTACAATTAGTTGTGCTTCTTCGCACACTTGAGATCCAAAGGGTTATGTAGGCCAAAAAGGCCATAAAGTGAAATTAATGGATCCTAATGAACTTGGACCATCTTACATGTAGACATGATGCCTAAGTTGAATAAACACTCTTTAAACAACTTATCCATTTGTATGACACTGCCATCCCCCGTGTTATTGCTTGTCCAGCATATGATAGAGTGTGTATCCCCTTTCCATATCCAAAGTGTCACAATGTCAAGTAAGTAGTCATCCCTTAGCCTAGCCTTTTAATTTTTAGCCTTCACCCTTCACTAGCAAATTCATCACAACTATGAAGTGAGTATGGTCTTGAAAGTCTGGTTGGAGTCATAATAATAATTAAAAGCCTTATATATTTGTTGGTAGATCGCCAGTGAAATGATTACTTCTTGTTATAATTGTTACTTGAATGAATTCTAGAGCATGCTTTAACCTTTGACACTTGCAGCAGTTTGATGACAGCTTGAGTCATATTATTGGTCATGTTGACTTGGTCAAACCTAGTTTGACCAAAGTCAACCACAGGACATGAGGTGGATAGACCTCGGATGATGCAGATACATGTTATATGGTCTATTATAGCTCACCAGATGGTTCTGTGCAGTTATTACAGGTTTATGATGATGATTTGTGCTTTTCAGCACTTTTACAGATTATTATTATTTGATCTGTTGGGCATATTGGATATTTTATATGATCATGCAGAGCTCCATAGGGTGTATGAGTAACACCTTAGATGGATTTAGGCTCCCTGAGACCAATGAGACAGTCTGTTTTCAGTTCCGAGCAGTTGCAGCGATGATTGGCCTCAGTTGGCTATCCTAGTGCATTTTTGGCTTGTCAGATGGCCTGTCAGAGCAGAGGTTGGATTTGACTGGTTTTCCTAGGGCGTTGTGCATGGAGGGGATGGTCCAGCCACTTGTTATTACCATATTCCCCCCTCTCACAGAGCCCGGTGGGCTCACCTTGACAGCACAAGCACTCCAGGAGACAGTTTCAGCAAGTTCACATTTCCCGAGGCAGATTAAAAATGGTGAAAATGGCTACTGAAGGATTCGATTTGAGTTACTGAGGCAAGGGATTGGCATGGGATGAGTTTTGATTATGAGTAGGATGTCTTCCACACCTTCTCCAGTAGTTTCAGCTTTCAATGGGACCCACACCCATCTCTCCAACACTTTTTATGATTTTCTAGAGCCTCCTAAGGCTCACGACTTTCCTAGAGAGGCACGATTTGTTGTCTAGTTTGGTATTTTGATGTTATTGTGCCATGGGGACACACTAGGGAGGCAAGTCATGACCCCCTTGACCCACCATGAGCTAGTTCTTATGTTTTATCATTGACATTTGGTGGGACCCCCTCTCCTAGGGCGATTTGGTCCATTGATGTATTATATTGTTATATTGATCCATGTACGTTATGTGGAGCTCATCTCAACCATTGATTAGATCACTTTGATCTTTTAATCTTAGCCATCCATTCAAAAGGTGGTTAGTGCTTTGGTATCTCTCCATCCTATTTAAAGGAGAGAACTTCTCATTGTAAAGGATCTTTAGCTCTTGGAATCTTGATAATAGAAAAACTTCTTGTGGAAATTCTTGGGTCTCCTTTGCATCTGGTGTTCTTACATGGTGATTGGAAAGTCTATTGCATCCTAGCATTTGGGTATTTGTGGTAAGATCTATCTTTTGTGGAAACTTTGTCTTGTTTACAGGAGGGCGACTTCAACTTGGGCGTTTTTGTAGGGCTTCCTCAACTCGCTCACTTGGCATTAGCTTGTATGAGGAGGTTATCATTAGTATCATTGTGATCTATGCTATCTTCTTGTTATTTCTCTTGTAACATTAGTCTTTATCTCTTGATGCATCAAATCTGATATTGTTGACGTTTGTTGTGCAAGAGAGAGGGCGCATTGGCTTCCTTGGGCAAATCGACTTCATAGAAAACTACTCCAAATCTTCTCAAATTGATCGGGTTTGCATAGATCACCATCATCAAGGCATCTACAAGGTTATCCAGGTAAGATCCACAAGTTTGTTCCCTATTTCTTGGTTCCAATCCATTGGCATATTTATTTTACTGTTAAAACCCTAAGCTAAAATCTACTAAAAATTCTACAGATCAAATCCCTTAATCAATTGGCAAAACATTTATGGGTATTGTAGATCGGGCAAATCCCAAAGTGGGTTCTCAAGGGCGTCACCCTTGGGGACTCCATTGGCCCATTTTCCTAGGCACTAAGCTTCTCCCAACCCTCACAACTTTCCTGACTTGGCCAATTTTCAGTGTTTTGATCTCCTTTCTGAGACTTGGGTGCATTGATACTGTCATACCTGTCAAACAAGTCCATCTTTGGTACTGGTTAGCCCCAATCCTGTCCTCAACTACCCTACATTGAACACGGTTCCCAAGGCAATGGATTTTCTCATCATTGACTAGTACCTGGATTCTGGATCTAGTGTCTAATCTCATAAGTCACTTGTATAACCAAGTTGGATCAAATTTACCTTGCTTGAGCCTCTTGATCCAATCCATT
Organism: Larix kaempferi; assembly: GCA_027924585.1. Classification (NCBI taxonomy): domain Eukaryota; kingdom Viridiplantae; phylum Streptophyta; class Pinopsida; order Pinales; family Pinaceae; genus Larix; species Larix kaempferi. Next base: position 57,549 of record BSBM01002163.1, read on the forward strand.
ATTCACCTTGTGACTTCATCCATAGATCTAGGGTTTACTTCACCATACACCTTACATACTTCATCCTTATTTGATTTGATCTTGTGTCTTGGTCTGATCTCTCTTGTCGGGACTAGATCTGGGTCTCCCCCATTGTTGTCTTGGGCTAAGATAACATCAAGTGAAGATTGCCTCGATTGGCGTGACAACCATCCATTGTGAGTCGAGGTTATCTTGGTTTCACCTCTTTGGTTGCCCATCCCCTCTACCATCCTCACGGATCCACCTTTAGGGGTAACTACAAGTTTGGTGATAACAGTGACCTCGCACCTTCATTTATTTAAGGAGGCTAAAACATTGACAATTTCTCCCATTCGACAATTTTCAGCCAGAATTTGGCGAATGTTTTTTGTCTGAATTCAAATTTTTCTGAAGTTCAAATCGTTTTTTTAGTGCATAAATAGATTTAGCACTTTCAATCAGAACCGGTCCGATTCTAGCAAAACTGGCCGATTCGACCGGTTTAGGCACCCAGCCAGTCCGAACCACCATTCTGAACCGGAAATGGCCGGTTCCGTACAGAACCGGCGTTTTTTGCCTGACCGGCCAATTCGGTACGGAACCGGCCGGTTCCATACCGAACCGGTTAGTTCCGTACTACATCCTACAGCCATGGCTATGGGCCCTAAAAAATCATTTTTTTTAACAAAAAAAGACCTACACCAATAGCAAAAAATTTAACCTTAGTAATCATCAATAACATGGTAATATTAAATTCTTAAAGTAAAAGTGGTATTCTCCTTACCTTTCATTTTACATTACCATTAATTGTTTCAGGATGTTTGAGAGTGGTTCTAACCCATTGGACTTCATATGCAAAAAGTATAATTTTAGATCCCATTCAGAATTCAACAGACTTAACAGTATTTAGAGTTTCAGCCTCAAGATTGCAACGTTTCCACTGGATTCTATCATGTATGAGGGTAGAGGATTGGCATTTAATCAAGCGCATCAACCCCTCTCGATGTTGGTGGTGCTAATTGTATAACTCCTTTGTCATGACCTTAGTAAAAATGTACCCTTCACTCAAGCAAAATTACTTATTAGGCATGTGAAGTTTTTCTACCTTTTTTTAATGCTTGGATTAGGAGGTTTCATCAAAATTGTAGGGTGTCTACTATGCACAAATAGAGTCTAGACTAGTAGTACCATATGATTAAATTGTAGACACTATACTGTAGTTATCGATTAGTACTATGCTTATTTTTGGACTCTAGGGACTATTTAGAGCCTCTTTGTTCATGTATTTTGGTTCAAAGATGAATTGCACTCGGTGCTATTTTCGCTATATGCACCCATACTTGCTATATACATGAGAAACTTTGCATATTTGTGTATAATGGTTTGGATTCATATGGATGCACATAAATATATATGTTTCTTTTACAAAATTTGAATATTTTACGTAGTTTTTGGCTGACCGGAATTTGGTCCGATTTTTTTTAGAGTTTTTTTCGGTTCCGGTTCGATTCAGATTTTTGGGCTCTACCGGTTCAATGACCAATCCGGTCCTGATGACATTGCTCTAAATTACCCCTAGAGCACCCAAATTATGCCAGTTTGACAGCTGTTATCTAGATTTCCAAAAATTCAATGTCGGATTTTGTCCAAAACAAACTGGAAAAAAAAAAAAAAAAACGGGCGAAAACATCGAAGGTTTAGACTACGCTTTTATTTAAAAATCAAACTTGGGTAGTAACCACAATTTACAGCTTGAGAATAATTTACAAGTATCTCCATTAATTTCCTAGGTAGCTGGCCTTGACCTCTTATAATCTTCTAAATAGCATAAAATGCCTTGAGACTAGAAGGGTTATATTTCACTTCCATAATCAATACCCCATAGCCTATTCCCACAGGGTGTCAAATTCATTACCTTTACTAATTTGCAAGGCACACTGTCTGAAACAAATCAGTCTTGTAAGTACTGTGGGAAAGCTAGTTTACCGGCAAGTACCCAAGAAAACTTGACTGGGGACACCTCCCGTGGTTAGTCTGACTCTGCCTCTCTGGATTCAAGAAGCCTACAGAGAGGGGACCCTGCCTATGAGACACTTTGGGGCAATGTCTCGAGGTTCCATCGATCTAGCGATTAATTATTCCTTGCAATCCTAATATTGCTAAATCGTGTGACAACATGGCCAACTTAATTTTATAACTTGGCCTATAAGAGGGGCCAACTTTTACTATGAAAATTCCTTTAAAAATTTAAATCCAAATCAAATTGATTCGAGGGGACACGATCGTAGGAAAATCCACGTGCGCTTCGCTTGGGCAATTGAAAGGATAGTACTATCTAGTTGGAGAAAGATGTTGTAAGTTAAGTTCTGTTCAATCCTTCTTGCCATCTTCTTTATACTGGATTTATGTCTTACATATTTTCCTTAATTCAAATTGTGTAGCCATGAAACCTTTATCTATAGGGTGCACCCCGTAAAGCTTAAAAGGAAGTGGATGCTTCATTCAATCCCTTCCCTTGTAAACCCTAATTCTTCTTCAATCCACCAAGTAGATTAGGGTTAGAAGATGCAATTCTCTTCTCTTGGTGACCTATTTGGCAAGGACCTCTTAGTTGGTGATCTTTTTTACTCCATTTGCCCTTGATTGGATTGGCACTGGTCCTTGGAATCGTCCCCTTATCCTCCCATCAACTATTATATATTCCTATACTACAAAAACAATTGTTTTGATAGGGAAACCTCTTCAGATCACGTTGCTCCTCATTGTCTTTACCCTAGTAATCCTATCTTAGGGACTACCCCCCTTGATTTGGAGAAGATCCAACCAAAAGTTGGAAGGGGATTGGTGTGGTGACATTGGCTCCCCTTTGGTTCCCTTAAAAAGGGGCTAGGGTCAAGGAATCTGGATGGACTCATTTTAACCTGAGTCAATCCTGTCAAGGCCAAATAATTGATGAACGAACTGCATGCTAGTGTGGTGGATATTTTTCAACAAAAACTACAGCCCACAAAATTAGTTCCTCCAAAAAGAAGCAAAGACTACAGATGTTCAGAAAGAGCACCACCTTGGTCAGCATCAGAATCAGAAGAAAATACTATCACCAACAATTAACTCAAATGTAAAAATTACTGAAACATAATAGTACTAAAGTAAGAGAGAGAAACAACAAAGGATCCACAAGACTAAATGAAATACATAAAACTTTATTTCCAGTACTTCCATTTCCTCAAGCTGGACTATTCAATAAATGTTATACACAGATATAAGAGATGAGCAGAATTGAAGATTGAGAAGCCAAAGAGTACAGATACATTGGATTTTGACAAAAATAGATGCAAAGAATGCATGCTTGCTTGCTTAACTTCATAAAGTTATAGACTCTTCATTCCGAGCTGTAAAGAGCAGAAATTTGATGTTACATTTGCATCTTGAATCTTCACATGCATTATCAGTGTTTATAGATACTAATGCAGTGGAAGCTTACCTGACAGGAATGAAAAAGAAAGTGTCAGCATTGTGAAACCAAGCATGCTTACTTCATTATAACCTCTATTCCCAGTAGTTTACTCCTTCGAGTTGTGTTGTCCGCCGAGATGCACACCAACAGCGGAAATCTTTCAAAATGTTGTTTCCCAAGTAGGAAAGGTGTGGCCTTGGGGGCAAGCAAAGAGCCAGGTGTTGTCACCTGATCCCAGCTCCTCCGTTTAGGCAAACTCCTAATGAAGCCAAGGGGGGTAGTCCCTAAAAAGAGTTGTCTAAGGCTCTTTTGTTTTAATGTTAAGGTATGAGTGATGCGGATTAGTGTTTATTAGGAGTTTTTGTGATCACAAGTTACAATAATTGAAAATAAATAAACAAAGATATACCTGCAATAATTTAGAGATACACCACTGATTGATAACTTATAGCAATAGCATCCACAATGAGACAAATTAAAACAGTTTATAACATGCACTTCCGATAGATAAAAATAAATGAAACAATAGAAGGACCAGTGCCTTATGGAGTCAAATAATGTGCTTGGGATGTTGAGATACAAGTCTCGATATGGTGCTTGAGATCATTTTGCAAGTGTTCTTTGTAAATTTTATTATAAATTTTGTGGTGATCTTGATTATTATGGCTAAGGGAATTTCCAAGATATACGCGAAGGTACTGGAAATATGTCCGGAAAATACTCTAGGTGGTTCCGTACAGCGACATGTTGGCTGCCAAAGCCTTGAGCGCGTGTTCAACACTACACCAAACAAGGATGTAGTCTAACGGTGCCCCAAGGTCTGAGTACAATGATCTAGCACCCCCAGGCAGACTTTGCCCACTTTCGAGTATTGCGATCAACGCCGGATTTTCATTGGTTATGGGGTAATGAATTTTATTATGGTTGAAATTGGATTAAATGTGAAAAATTAAATAGTCTATACTGTTTCTGTGTATCCCGGAAATGGGTAGAGCATACGCAATATAGAAATGATGATTTCCAATTTTAGGGGGACGTTTGTTGAAGCAAGAACCAAAAAGAAAACTCTCTGACAGAGAGCACTCTTGATCTACCTTATGGCGAGATTCAAGAGATTTATGATGCACGGAATTAAATATTGAAATTGAAATCTAATCTACCCAAGAGTCTCTTTCAGGTTTTGAAGCCTTACTCGGGAGAGCATGGGGGTTAGTGAAATCAAAGCAAAGGAACTCTCCGACAGAAAGCACTCTTGATCCACTGTTGAGTGAGATTCAAAAGATTTTGGTTCTTTTTAAGTTTATCAATTTATATCAAACAAAAAATGAACTACTTAAGCAAGGATAAACAACTAGCAATTATTGGAATTTGAAACTATTCTAACAAAATGAAACTAAGCTAGGTATTGAAAGCAAAGCTAAACTAAAGATGCAAAAGACACAAAACACTACAAACTTCCTCCAAATAGGGGAAGTAGAATGTGGGAGCCGTAATCCCACTAGCCTTTTATTTGAGAGTTACAATGCTTAAGACTTTTATCCCTTGAAAACATGGAAGAAGAAAAATGGATGAAGCTCAAAAGCTTCTACAAAAAGGTTTTATAGTCTTCTTGGGTCTTCTTGTTTAACTTCCTCTTCCTACTCTTCCAAGTCTTTGGACCTCTCTTGATTGTTTGTCTCCTTGAATACCTACAACAAAGAAACTTCAAGCACCCATTATTGTTAATGAAATCAAAACTAAATTGAATCTAATATCTAAGTAATGATGGAATGCAAGACTAGATGCAAAACTTTTGCTTATGAAATGAAACTAAGTTCTTAACAAACTAGTATGCAAAATCAAACTTTTAAATGCAAGTTTTAAACTTTATAAAAATGAGATCTAAAACTAAGAACTAAATGCAAACTATTATGAGTTTGAAGCTAACTAGGTAAATGCAAGTTAAAATCTACACTAAAACTTAACAAGAGGAAGTGTAAGAGTCAAAGACCAAAGAGAAGAAAAAAGAAGCAAAGAAAGGAAAAAAGATAAGGCCGGAAAAGAGAGTTTAGGACAGTCAAACAGTAGAGAGGAGAGCTGCCAACTAAAGGAGGAAGAGGGCAGCCGAAGGTAGGGTAAAGGGCTGCTAAAGAGACAAGTACAAAGCAGAGATAAAATAAAAGGCAAAAACAGTGAGGAGAAGCGAGCAAACAGCGAGAAAAAGAGAGCGAAAAGTGAGCAAAGAAAGGGATTCAAAACAGAGAAGAGGGGCAGCAAAACAGGGAAAGAAGAGAGGGCTGGAAGGTGAGGAAAAATCAGAGGTTAAAGAGGTCAAAACAAGCTGCAAAACAGTGTTAGGACAGCCAACAATAAGGGAGGAAAAGAGAGGAAACAAAGAAAGTCTTAAGTGAGCTAAAAATGGTGAGAAATCAAACCTCGAAGCAATAGAAGAAGAGATAAAGAGGTGACAAAACCGTTAGGCAAATGAGAAGCAAAAATAGGAGCAAAAGAGACGGGAAAGAGAAGAGGCTAAGAGCAATAAAAGACAAGGAGAGGGGAGAGCCAAAGTTTGGAGAATGATAGGAATTTTTAGATCCACCACTTTAACTTGTAGATCTTAGCAACCAAGGTAACCAAAAATTTGAAGTTTGTTTTAATGATTGATGGATGAGAAAGAGCCCCTTATAGCTCAGTTATGGACTTGAAAGTTGAATCCCTTGTAGATCCTGCAAAACAAATAGTGTCAAAGAAAAGATCTCTTGATTTGGGAAGCAAGGATAGATGCAACTGAGCTCACACCTTTCTCCACCTTTGATGAACCCTGAAAAGCCACAAACCTCAAGAAACAAGTGCTATCAAGTACTAGAATGCTAAGTAAAACAAAATCCAATAAACACTGGTATAACTTACTACTTCCTGTTCAATTAGATATCGAGAAACCTTGCATAGATAACCAAATTGAAATCAACAAATGGCTAACCTTGAGTGCTAGATTGATAGCCCTCCTAAGCTAGCAATGATAAAATACACTTGCAAAAGAGAGATGGGTTTAGAGAAATATCACCTCAACAAGATGAACTCATAACACCAAGAGACAATGCATGGACCTCCAAAGTCTTCACTTTATTTCCAATTTAAACAATAAGCAAATTACAAATTCGAGCAGAGTTCTTTTGCAAATTCTCCATCCAAAATAATGGAGCAAGGCTCTTCTTTTATACAAAAACTAGCTACCAAAAACCTAAGTCGAGTTTGGCATGAAGAGAGCCAAACAAGTCAAATTCCCAATGAGAGAAGAGCACATGAGCATGATTTATGAGTTAACTGAGGTTGGAAGGTGAGATTAGGGGTGAGGTGGCCTCCACCTAGGCAAGGCGCCCACCCCTTGACCTTGTAGTTATCACCCATCTAATAACCAATTGCCAACTCATCCACACGTGAGAGAGAGGAAGGATGGCGCAAATCCCAAGAAGGAGTTGATCTTTAGTGATCCGATGTTGACTGAATCAGGTGGGTGATGATTGGAATCATCATTAATGCTCTCTGCCATGTCATTCTGACTTTTATTTTATTCAATTTGGCCTTTTTTTGAGAGATTTGGATTATCTCCAAATTAATATTTTTTAATTTTTTAATTAATATTTCTCATTTATTGATTTTTTGATAAAATATTAATTATGAGGCCAAATAAATATCTGAAACTTAGGATAAGTGGGTTTGAGGTTTAACTGGGATTTTTGGCTTAGGATTTAAGTCTCCAATCTTTTAAATCCACCCCCAAACCACTTAATTATTACAAATTGAAATTTTTCAATTAAAATAATTGAAAATTTTAATAATAAAATTATCCAACGCGTCCGGTAAAACTTTTCGGACAACATTTTAAACCACCTAGGGACCTAGAAAATGACCATATAACAGACTCACAGTGTCTAGTAGGTTCATATTCAACTGTTGGACTCTAATAACCCCGCAAGGCCTAACTGTCAAAATCGGGCATTCCAGCTTTGGAGGAAGCAGGAGAAAAACTCATCGATTATTACTCGGCTAAAGGCAAAGCATAATCGACAAGGGAAAAAACTCCCTGGAATACCTTAGTTGACTGTCAAGTCTTAGGGGACCGAGCCACTCAAATCCCCATACTAGCACACTTTTTACAAAAAACCCCATGGGGCATGGTCATTTCAACACAAAAATAAAAATGCCTAGACAAAATTGGCTAAGTCTGAAAACTGAACGTCTGATACTCTGGAAATGAACATGGATCATGTTCAAACACTGGCAACTCAATGGAAGTTCAACTATTGTACAAAATAGTTGGTAACAAGTTGTAGATGACCAAGATATAATGTTAAATACCATGACACTAATTTTAACATGCATCATCAAAGTTTATAAATTATTAAATCCTGAATCAACAGCACCATAGCTGATGCACAGAATATTACAACTGCATTATCATTACCTTTGAAGATGACCAAACAATATAAAGGGACAACCAGATCCTGAATAAAACAGTTTAACAGTTCATTTTTCATCCCAGTTTTAAGTTGTATCTTAATTTTAATCCAGATTAATTACTGTAATATTAAACCTTGTATGTTATAGTGTAATCAGAAAAAATATTCAAAATTATATCTAGAGAGGCTATTCCATTACACTTGGTGCATTATTTCTATTTCAGACCTGAATACAGTCACTTGACCTTTTTAAAGTCCAAGTCCCATATGAATGTTGTTTATGAACTGGGTTTCTGGTCAAATTCCAAAGCATAGTCATGCTTAAGAAATGCATGTATCCTGAGTCATTGAATCGACAGAAGTTTTCAACAAAAAATAACATCAAGACTGAATCATTGATTACCATTTCTAAGAGGTGGCATTATGAGAAGTAAAACGAAAGGAAAACCGTACCCTTGGCGTTAACACACCCAAATGCTTTGCGAATTCATAACCTAAACGCTCTGATTGACTTGCCATCCTTGACGAAGAGATCTTTACAACCGCCACTCCCTCATTGGACTTGCCGTCGTTTCTAAGGCAGTTCTTAAAGAGTGCAAAGAGCACAATACCACCAGAATTGACTGTTACCTGTAGACATTACATTTATCTCATGTCATACTAAATCACTTGACTTAGCTGATTATAGGAGATGGAAAGCAATTTTAAATTACAGAGAAAACAAGATTCTATATTGCTGCCATATTCTTTGAAAGAGCGAGTTGAAGGCAGTGTCCGAAATCATAAATATCCAAGATAAATGGATACACAAGTCCATAGTATCTGTCACTCCTTGAGACAGAGCAAGTTGTAGGTGATACCCCTTGAAGACAAGGACTTCTGTTTAAAATGCATTACAAGGAAGATCTGGTGATACATGTTAGCTTTTAGGAGTCATGCACACAAGCACACGGAGAGATGCTCGTAATAATATACTTTCTATAAGGACTCCAATGTACATAACATTGAGCACTTATTAATACAAATGTTGAAGTTATTTTACAGATTCTAAGTAACTGACCAACCACCAACCTTAGATGTCCGTCACAAGTGAAGTCACTAAAAATGAATATCACCTATAACATTAGTTAGTGTTGCATTAGTACAACCCCCCTCAACAAAAAAATAATTTTCTAGCTTCAAACCACCCCTTCCATAAAAAGACTCAAACTTCTACATTGGAAAACAAGTCAACTGAACAACTAAATGATGACTACAACTTTTCATTACATTCGATATGAAGACCTCATATGGATATGCTCCTATCCAGCAAGTTATATGGATAACCAGTAGCAACACTCACCAGTTCTCTAGGAAAGCAACCTAGACACATGTCTTGTCCTCGGCATAAAAAACAAAGAATATTTGATCCTTTTCTCCTCCTACAGATTTGGCACCCACCATTAGAGTTCCATCCTCGTTGCCATCACTCTTTTATGCTGAAAGTAAAACTTTGATCTACACAACCATTCATCATTAAGCAGACTTTTATTGATTCCCCTAACAAGAGACCTGCCTAAGTGAAGGAATAATTCATACTTGTGATAATTCAATGGTGGCATTATATTATATGAAAATGAATATAATGCACAAAATCTACATATGATTCAAAGATGTGGACAAAGAGAAAAGTTAGGGATGATGATCTCATGAAGATCACTTGAGAGTTATATGGAGATACTCATGGAAGATATTGTGGAGATATTTATGGAGATGGTTGAATTTTTGAGCCAACATTTCTATCATGACAAGGTTGTTATGGTCACCTATTCCTATATAAGGGACCTGTTATCACACCATAGTAGCAAGGCTACTATTCTTGTTCAGCAGATATCTGCACATTCCAGAGCTTCCATTATTCCAGAGCATGGCTATATATTTTGGATCACTCATGATCAGAGCAGTATATTATTTAGACCTTGTGTCAAGGCTGAGCCTTGAGAGTTCAGATTTGATGACCGATGTGACCCTTTATCCCATACAGTTTCAGTTCAGTGCTTAGAGATCTATTGCAGCAGTGTTTCAGATGGTACATGATGATTATTATGATAATGTTGTATGATCTATGGATATGTTATCACTGACTGTGGATTATTATCTTGTTGATTTAGTCATGTTTACAGCATCTGCTTGGTATATTATTCCTGATGTGGCAAACTTTTTAAAATGAACTGTAAATCATAAAATGGACAATTGCTTGCACATTTAGGTCATTTAACAAAACCCACTGGTTTTCCACCTTACATAGATATGGTCTTTCTTGACACCAGTTGTCTGCTAGTGTAGGCTCCATATTCACTTGACTCCATCCATACATGACCTTCCTGTTTGACTTTAAACCTTGACTTGTCTCATTTGACTTTCTGATACCGAGGACTTCCCCATTTTTCTACCTCTGTGTTTGGACCGCATCCCTGTATATTCAGTGTCTCGGCTCTAAGTTGGTGACAAAACTTGCCCTTGGTAAGTTGGATTGTAGGCCTAAATCATTCTGGTCGGTTGTCCCGATGTTTGGCATTGGCTCGAACTCCCCCTAGTCACTTGAGATGTTGTTGGCTAAAACTGAAAGCTCATGTTCTACCTATGGAAACTTAAAAATTTGCCCATGGAAACAAAAAAAAAAGGGCAAGAGCGATGAACAGCTAAAAATACTCCTCCAAGAGTATAAAAAAGGTCCAAAAAGCAATGGCTCTTAAAAGTTATATCTAAACAATCGCTGACCTTATATATATTTGAAAAACATGCCCTGGATGCAAGCTGCAACTAGTTGTGCTTCTCAGCACATCTAAAATCCGAAGGGTTATGTAGGCCAAAAAGGCCATGGAATAAAATTGAATGATCCTAATGAACCTGGATCAGCTTGATGTAGACATGATGCCTAAGTTGAATAAGCACTCTCTAAACAACTTATCCATTTGTGAGGCACAGCCATCCCCTGTGTTCTTTTGTCCAGCACAGAGTTTGTAGCTTCCCCCTTCTCCCAGTCCAAAGTATTTTTGAGTTAGGTCAGACAAGTCAACCCCTTGGCCCAACCTTGCTCCTAGCCTTCATCCTTCACTAGCAGTTGGACCATGTCCAATGGGTGAGTTTGTCATTTGAACTATTGTGCAAGTAATTTTATATAACAACGGAATATGCTAACTTAATTAATGCCACTGAATGGATGTTATACTTTGAGCTTAGTTGTGAGAGTGATTAGAGAAGCAGTGTCTTAGTCTACTGATGTGATTTATCCTTGGTTATATATTCTTGGGATCCGTGATGATGTGGACCATGTATGGATGATTATTGATGATGATTGATGGGTCCACATGTTTGATGATGATATCATATGATGGACATATGATGCAGATGATGTTTGATCCAGTTCGGCAGGTTTATTACTACTTCAGATCAGCAGATTATACTTTATCCATATATGGTGGACCCTACAGCTAGCCCATTAGGACAACCCAGGGTGTATGAGTACACATTCCTAGTGGATTTGGGTCTTCTGGATCCATTGAGACACTTATCGTTCAGTTTCGGGCACTTCTGACAGTGATTGATGCAGTTTTACACTTGTTGACCAGATTTGGGGCTGATTTCCCAGCCTGAGCAGCAGGGGCCCAGAGAGGCCAGTTCACCTAGGGCGCTGATGATGGAGGGGGTGGTCCAGCCACTTGTTTTTACCATTTACCCCCCCTTCTGGAGAGCCTGGTGGGCTCAGATGGACAGCGCTAGCACCCTAGGAGGCAGTTTTGGCACTTTCACAGTTATCAAGGCAGTTAAAAAATGGGATAAAGTGGTCACTGAGGAAATCGATTTGGGCAATTGAGGCAAGGTTTTGGCATTTGGTCTTCACAGAGGTCTTCCAGGGTGGCATCACTACCTTCCAGTCAGTTTTCACCATGTGGGTATGCCCAGATTGATCACAGGAGGACATTTACTGCTTGACTGTCATGGATTCTGAGGACAGTTTTGGTCATTTATATTATATTGGACATATTTTATTATTTTATTGTGCCTTGGGGATGAGCTAGTAAGGATTGATACCTCCTAGTCCCACCATGAGCTTATATTGTCATGTCCTAGTCACCATGAGGTGGATTTTGGTGCTTGTGTTTCTCTAGTGGATGACGTCACCCTCTTATTGTACCATTTAGTGGGGGCGCTATCATGATATTGGGTGATCCATGTGATGTATTGTTATGATTTATTGTTAGCCATTGATTAGATCTTGAGATCTTTTAATCTTAGCCACTCATGTAAAAAGTGGTTAGGATTGTACTCTCTCCCCATCCTATTTAAGGAGGGAGCCTCTCATTGTAAAATTCATCTAGAGATTTTTGGCTCTTGGCTCTTGGAATAAAATTTCTATCTTTTGGAGTACATGCTTGGATTGGAGTGGATGTTGGTTGTTTCGATTGTAAATGCTATTGTCCATTGCACTGGAGGATCTATTGTAGTTATCTTGCATATTTGCCATATTTCATTTACAGGTTAAGAGGGCGATTTTGGACAAGGGCGAATTGGTGGGGAGGCTTGCCCTTCAATCTTGGAAGAAATCGTTTTGGTGTAACAGGGAATGGTTTTGCCTTTGTGTCAACTATTCTATGTTTCTCTCTCTCTCTTGCTTGTATCTACCTTCAATTTGTTAAACTAATTGATGCTTTGCTCCTTGGTTTTGACAGGTTAGAAGGAATCACATGTGGCTTGGGAAAATCGATTTGGCAAGAGGGCTTCGACAATTCTCCATTTGATCTTTGGCAAAGTAATCCTCGTCTCAACTAGCATTCATCTCTTCATCCAGGTATGTCCCAAGAGGTATGATCTTCTACTTCCTTGAATCTTCCATGATTTCTAGATCATAAAAACCCTAATAAATTAAAACCCTTGTTTTTGGTATTTTACTAGATCTACTTAGATCTAGCCTTGCTTTTGAAGAGATATTGAAAACCCACCTATGTAGCATCCACCCCTAGTTGGATCTACAGTTTGGTGGTGATTGGCTAAAAATTGACCCACTTTTCAAGGCAAAAAGCCCTCCTTGACCCAAATCGCACTTCCTAGTGAGAGGCTTGTTTGGTTAGATCTAGCACATGGGTAGGTGAGATCCCACTTGATTTGCAATCTAGACATTTGATAACCTACCCCCAGATTCTTACTTTGGTGAAATCTACCTTGTGGACATCTCTCCATGTTTTAAGGGGTTAAAACCCCCTTTTGAATCTCTTGGCACCTCAAAACTCAGATCTACTAAGATCTAGCCCTTGGATTGACTTGATTTTTTGGGCATGCATAGATCGAGGTACTAGCATCTTGGATCTACAGTTTGGTGGTCATTGGACTTGATTTGGTCCACCAAACCCACTTCTTAGCCTTCCTTGAGCAAGTCGCACTCCCTAGAAAAAGTGAGTTTGTCCACTTCCAGGAGGTGGGTGTTTGAGATTTTCGTGGATTTGGAATGCCCATACCTTGAAACCTAGGTCTAGACTGTCTTTTTGTCACAATCCGCCTAGGGGGTAGCATTCCTTGTTTCAAGGGATTGTGGTCCACTTAGGGTCATTACTTGAAAAACCTAGATCTAGTAAGATGCAACCATTAGATCTCATTTAACCCACTTGATTTGGCTTCTAGGTGTCCCGATCTACACTTTGACATACCTTTTGACCCCATTAACCCATCCAACAAGGCACTAGTCCTTCTCTAAGCAAGTCGCACTCCTTGGGAATTGTGTCAAACCCTAGATCTAGTACATGGGTACTCCTAGAATCAACTTAGATTCATAGATCTAGCCTTTATCCAACCTATAGTACCAACTTCACACCTAACTTCACCTTGTGGGCCTACCTAGAACCATTTCACACTTCCCAAGAAAACAAGACCCACTTGTGTAAACACATGGTACTATACCTAGTCATCATACCCCATCATGTGGCCTAAACCATACATAGGTTGAAACACTAACAATCTCTTACACCACCTTCAACCATACCTCAACTCCTAGGTCCACTTAGCCCTGCATTGGTTTCCGTAACTCATCATTTACTCATCCTTAGAAACCTTTGTTTGGGTCCAATCAACTGTGATTGGTTATAGGGTCTCCCCCTAGGTCTTGTTACACCTTGACCTAAAGCGAAGAGTGCCTCGGTTGACATGACTCCCACCTTGCCTTGGGAACCGTGGCATCTCTTGGGTCACCTCTTTAGTTGCCTGTTTCCTCTACCGTCCCGGATGGGATACCTCTAGGGGCAACTACAAGTTGTGTGATAACAGGACCTCATTGTACTCAATTCTATCATGAGAGAATTATAGATCAATACAATGTGAGGTTTGCAGCATATCTATGTCTTTATGGTTTGATTTTCTGTGAAAAGTTTATTGGTTGGGCTGCTCCAATTCCCAACATGTGGTATCAGAGCTATGCTGCCAAAGTTATTTTCAGATTGTGTCCCTGATTGCTGAAGATCAGAATTGATGAAGTGATGCTGAGATCGGCTGATCGCAGAAATTGGTTGCATAAACTGGTGAATTCCCATCCAAAGGATAAATAACGTGGTCAATGAAAGATCGTTGTCTCTGTTTCTTGCTATGGAAGGCAGCGGAAGCAGGAACTTTGAGCGTGAACCCATTGCTTATCTCTGACCGCTGAATTTTGTTGGCTCCCAAAGGACGGTGACCCTGAATGTACACTGCTGAATTCATGACATTCTCTGCTCCAACTTTGGCAATCGCATCGTAAAAATATTCAGTGTCATTTTCTAATGCCCACTTCTTTATTAGAGAATATTCAGGTATATGCAACTGGACTGAGACATCGTCATTTTAAAGCCCACAATGTGAAAAAGGGGATTGAGCATCTGGATAGGAGATCGTCTGGCAGCATCAACATTTCACCCAAGAAGGGAGGCCATGGCAAGAGCTTTACCTCAGGCAGAATTCAATCCTCAGACCTAACTTACTTGCAGCCCGCCCTTGATGAGAAGGACCCCAACTATGTGGATAGAGATGATGAGGAGGAAGAAGCCCAACTTAGTGGTTTAGGGATGGATTGTTGAAAATTTTATGGGGATCCTATCTATGACACTGATGAGGATGTTTCTAGGAGTGAAAATAATGATTTATTAGCTTATAAACATCCTAGCAATTTGGAAGAGAATGCTGATATTTTACCTTTAAAAAAACCATGTTTAATAAGTGCAACTGCCAAATTCAGAAATTTCTGTGATTAATTTCCAGCCATGTGTTTCTATGAGTTATTCAGAAAAATTTCATATTAGGGAACGTGTTTGTGCAAAAAAATTCCAACTAACATCTTCAGATTTTGGTGTGATGTAATGAAAAATTTCAACTGGAAATGGTTCTTTATTTGCAGAAAATTGTATGGATCAACATCGTATGCAATCTGATATATAATGCAGAAATTTTCAGCCATCAGAAATAGGGCAGCAAGACTTAAAATGTGAATAGAGATTTTTTTCTAGACCTGAAATTGTGTTTTATACTTTGTCTTCAGGCTCATTGAATTATAGATCTTCAACTAAAAATTTGCTTCTCGAGGATGACAAACACGATTTTCCCAATTTTGATGGGCTGCCATATACACAAGAAGGCTACAACACTCCTATCAAACATTGGATAGAGGGGTCTTGCAAGAGGGTTTATGCTATTCTTGGCATGATTTGGGCGTTGTTTTTCATTTTCATGATCATATTTTAGATGTTAACATTCTCATCATGGAGATTTCAGTATGTGTGTGATGTTTGATATAGCGTTGTTTTGGTTGGTGGTTGTTTACAATTGAACCTACACTGCATCCTCAATGAAGACTCAGTGCAACTTGTAGACACTACGCCCACTGTCACCTCAACGTATGTGACTCTCGCTTAGGGTTGGTTCATGCCAACTCCAGGGGGATATCCCTAACTGTACCTGCAACCTGTTGGTTTATTAGACAAATAAGAAAGAGCTACAAGTAAATTTTGTATTGAACCTTAGAACTAGGAAAAATCAGAGAATACCAGCTTTCAAGGGGTGACGGGGTTAAAGATGGGTTGGAACGATCATCCGAAGGGCGATGGAAAATAGGGGCAAGGCTTCCAAGATGGAAGAATATCGCCACAGGACAAGGAGAAGCTTAAATAAACAGGTTTGGACTGGATAAAACTTTGTCCTACTTGCTACAAGGGAGCTAGCGAATGGTTTTCTGTAATGTCCCCATTCTTGGGTTCCCCTATTCTGTTGTTGAGGATAACTTCCGAGGCTTATGTCAACCTAGACAGAAGGGTGAGGCTATGTTATCGGTGAGCTCGGAGGATTTGGAAAACTTATATGAGGCCCGGCTTAGTCCATTTACCATCTCTCACAGTCTGTCCTATATTACGTTATGACAATACCATGGGTTTATGTCAATGAGAAAATAGGAGCTCCGAAGAGGTATAAAAGGAGAGGCAACGCCTCACTTGGACATCATACATTATGTTTCGATTTGATCTCTTGATTGGTGCTCTTGTGGGCCAAAGGTTTTTGTTAGGGGTTTTGGCAAAACCTCTTCTATTTTTGGTTTGGTTTCGGTGGTGAAATATCCACCCTAGCTAGACAAGGGGGGATTCACTCGGGGTTTCCAATTGAGCTTTATTTGGTGATTTTTTCTTCAGTTCTTGCGGAGTAGCATCTTGCTTGGGCGTTTTCTCTCGAAGGGTCGAATTCAGCTTGGTGAGAAAATCGTGGCATTTTTGGTTGAGGCCGATTTCCTTCTTGAGGGAGCCATCATCAATGTGAGCAGCCATAGCGTCTAGAAGTCTTGGCATTTGGCAGAGGACCAAGCTCAATCATTGGGCGAAATCCACTTGAAGGGGGGGGGGCAATTCCTTTCTGATTGGTCAACAATTTAGAGAGAGGGTCGTAAACTTGGTGAAGTCGTTTGAGGAGGGGGGCGATACTCCTGAGGAGAGAACGTGACTCTTGTGGAAAGGGTGAGACCCTTAGGGAGAGGCCATGAGCTTCAAGAAGAAGACTGAGAGCAAGGGAAAGCAAGCCATGAGGCTTATTTGAAGTGACACAACCCTAGAGCAACCATGGGGGTAAGAGGGTCGTGAGGCTCGTGAGCTCGGTGAGACAACCAAGTTGCTTTGTGGAGAGGTCGAAGCTCATGAGGAGAAGTTGCAGCATGTGTGGATGGGACTGAGACTCTTGAGGCCATGTCATTTGAGGAAGGGGCCATGATATTTTGAGAGGCCAGAGCTCTGGAGTAGACATTTGTGTTTGGAATGCGGCCAGCAGCAAAGAAGGCCGAATTGTCACTAGAGGAGACAAGTCTTTCTAGAACAGAACTCTATCCTTGAGACAAGGTTTCGAGCCTTGGAGAGTCTTGAGGAGAAGCGCAGCAGTCATTGGAGGAGATTGGCATCCTTTCCAGCTTTTGGTTTTGTTTGTTGTGAGTTCTTATATACTGTAGCCGCCCAAGCAGCCATTAGATAATTCGTGTGTTGTCATCAAAGTTACTACTCTTAATAAAATGACAATATTGTGACTTGTCTCTCCTATTTCATGTCCCATTGCAATATGTTTGAAAGAATGCCTTTCTGAGGATGTAATCAAACTATTTGTAAAAATTCCTAAAGGAACACCTAAGCAATCTATTTGACAAAAGCACACAACCAAAACAACAAATTTGCCTATAATTGCATTGGGGATATTTCAGTGGTATCAGAGCCATATCTCCTGCCAGCTTGTGGGGTATTCAGTGGGAGGATTATTCCAGATTGCTTCAAATTAAGTGATCCACACTTATTTCTCTCAATTTCAACAATGGTATGTGGTATCAAGCTTGCACTCAGTGAAATTAAGGAAGATGAAAGCAACACAAGAACTCATGGATGAGACCTTGCAAATCCTTCAAAAAAAAATTGAGCTCCTGGTTGGAACATCGAAACAGCTTGCAACTATTAAATACATGCCTTACTACTGGAAATATCTAGCTTTGGATGAGGATTTACATGCAAACTTGTCCTTTCAAGACTAGTACACCATTAAGTACAAAAGTTGGCCCAAGGATTTGGATGAGGATTGCTTTAGAGACACAAGGCAGAAATTGAAGAGAGATGAGCATGAAGAACAAGTGAAGGATCATGCATCTAGCCATATTGAGGATTTGTGCATAAAGGAAGACCAAAGAGCAACATATGAGGCATCATCAGAGCTAGTTGATGAGGCCAATGACACCAATAAATTGATGGGGTATACCTTTGATGAAGTTTTCAAATCAGCAAAAGATGAGGATCCAACATCTTTCTATGTGTATGATGCAGGTGGTTCAAGCAGGCTAGCACCATCTTTCCATGTGCATGATGCAGGCAGTTCAAGCAGGCTAGCACCTAACTATGGCATGGATTCGGCACCTCATCCTATTTATGACATGTATGATGATGCAGGCATGATTGTACCAAATTTGGTGGATGAGAACTTGTATGAGGATGATAGTCCACATGAGCCCCATCACTGCATGGTAACAACTAGTGAGCCAGTTGGCCCTATTATCACATTTCTAGTAGTTGGGAGCTACTACTCATTTTTGCTGACCAGATGTCATTTCTAAGCAGAGTCCTTACACTTGACATAAGCAGATCAAAGATTGTGATAGATGGATCATATATATGTTCAGCTAGACTATTCAAGGGCAGCAGCAACAGAGCCACCCTTGTCATATGGAGCCCTCTTCATGACCTCTTTTGGTAGATATGTTCAAGCCTTGGTTCACTAGAGCAGAGCAGTCAGTTGATGATGCCTTTTCCTTTGCCATGCAATTCCAGTACAAATTGATTGCACGGTCAGTAGCAGATTCTGAGCAGGTATATGGCTTGAGGTATATTATGAATGCTTCACACTTGTATTGGTAGGCTGACTATTGAGGTATATTATGAATGCTTCACACTTGTATTGGTAGGCTGACTATGTTAGGTTATCATTTGCATTGGTGATCATTGGTTTCATCTTGGTTGTTATAGTAGGATTTGCACTTGGAATGGTAAAGTGACTCTGGTGTTAAGTTTTGTTTATATGCTTTTCTTTGGGTTAATCCTGATGTAAGATATAGATCAGTTCCCCTTATCCTGGTTCCACATTTCATTTTGACTCTTCCCATCCATTACTTCCACTTTGACTTTAAAAATATCCCTTGGCTTGGACATCACTGATCAAACTGAGGACCTTCCCCCACTATGACCTCTTTGTTTGGACAGTTTCCATGTTTTCTTGTGTCTCGGCTTTGAAGTGTGTGGCTTTGTCTTCATTCATGTCAATCTCTTTCGTCTTGCACCCAAAATGTTTGAGTGCAGTTAGGATCGCATAGTTCACCGAAAGTGTATCCCCTAGACTCAAAGCAAGTGCTCCCAAAATTATGAAATGCTTAAAAGCCCTTGAAATTAGTAACTGGCTAAAAGGGTAGGTACTCATCCTTTGTATGACGTTCCGCCTATTTGCCCATAAAAAAAACATTAATGCGGCAACTCTGTCGCGGCTATGGACACTCTGTGGTAGCGGAGACTAACATTGTGGCAATATTGGGGCCTGCAAGGCTTTCCAGGTTCGGTACCTTTTGGTCACAAAGCTAACTAAAGGAAAATCAAATGAAAAATGTGCTTCAATGATATATCCAAAGAAGATGCAAAATGAAATGCAATGAAAGTGAAATATGAAAGTCAAATGTTGTTAAATTGAGGCTTGTTAGAGCTGAAAGGGTACCTATCAAGCACTTTATCCATCTGTGAGACACCTCCCTTCCCTAGTGTCTGCTTGTCCAACAAATGTCACTTTGGTCCCCTGAAATCCCAGTTCTCTGAAGGTAATTAAAGTCTCTCCAAAAGTCAAACTTCACCTTGACCAAAACCATATCTCATTGATTTCCACCTCACCCAGGATAGTGGTCGAGGGCTGATCTATAACTTACATTTGTGATTAATGTGAATTGAAGTATATACTAAAAATTGTCGCCTTTGTTACTTAACTATACTGAGTAATGGTCTTATTTTTGCTTTATTTCAGATTGATCACCATTGTATGATGTGACTTAGCATTTAGTTGTCTTTCAATAATCGTATGATAGGTGTACTAATGTCTCCTGCATGCAGCAGTCTTCGTTTTTATGCTCAGTTGCATTTTTATGACATGTTCATCTAGTCAACGTAGTTTGACCTGGTCAACTATCATGACCATAGTTACAGGAATCGTGAGTTGAATCGCGATTATTTCGAGTTTGACTCGGATCGGGTGCTAAACGAGCTGAGTTGGAACAGCGCGAGTCGAACTCGAACGCCCGCGATTTCAGCTTGAAACTCAGCCACCTGTCGACTACTCCAAGCTTATAAATCCCGCCCTTTTCGTCGCTTTCTCCATCATTTTCCAACGTGTTTTTTTCACACTCTTGACACTGTTTTTTTCCCACTTTCATTTTCGTTTTCAGGCGGTTTTTTCTTTGGCGCTTTCTCCATTCGTTTTTGGGCACCCTCGATGTCGGAGCAGAAGCACTCTCCTCCCACTTCTCCCACTTCTCAGCAGGAGCACCGAGCACTCTCCAGTCTCAACCCTGGTCTCTCAGGTCGAGCACACGATGTGGACTGTGAGTTGTGTTGTCTTTGACAAGGGCACACAACGCGAGTTGTCGGGTTATACTTCTGTGTGCGGGATCCGAGTTTCGGGCTCCGGGGAAGGGCCAATCATGCGAACGTCGTCAAGTTCAACCATTCAACAATTTGTAGTGTATAATTTAAATGTATTAATTTAATTATAAAGTTTAACATATTATATATTTAAAATAATAAAGCTTATGTCAATTTTATTACACTCACATATAATATATATATATATAATTAAATATATAGTTTTAAATATTTTGAAATTTTTGAAATACAAATGGTCATGAGAATTGATATATTTTGAAATTTGGACATCTTGACATCTTTTGGACATCTATTGATATTTTGCAGTATATGGACATGGCTATTTCGAATATCTATGGAAAATGCTTTTTTAATTCAAAATATGTGTATATATTTAATTTTTTGTATTTGTCGATTTTTTCCCGATCCGATTCAAACTCTTTGCTCTTTTGCCTCGCCAATTTATTGTTGATTCCGAGTCTGGTAAGTATGACCATGACCCACAGCGAGGTCCCACTACAGGTTGTCATATGTTCATCTTAGTGCCTTTGGAGGCTAATCGGACCATTCCATGCTTCAAACAGGAAAAATTGGCTTAATTCATAAGTTTTTATAAAGTCAACGAAAATAATTAAGCCAATTTTTATTTAAAAAATGGAAAACTCTTCACAAAGCTTATCATAGATTACTCCAGGATGTATGAGTAGTGGTTTCTAGTAGATTTGAGGCTTTTGTATCCATTCATGTAGTTAGATCACCAATTTGGGAAAAGGAAAGGTCAAATTGGGGATTTTTGAAGATTTACAGAGATTTTCAGTTGATTAATTAAAATAATTAATGTGACGAATGGCATGTTGAACAAAGGATGATTGAATGGCAAAATTTGACTTGGGCATTATTGGCATGGCTCCTGGGATGATTTTGGACACTTTTCATGGCACTTTCATCATGTGTGGTCATCATGAGCTTCATTTCCCCCCGTTGGGGCGACTTTTCTCCCTAGCAGGCCGACTTCCTTGTTGGTGACTTTATGTATCTTATGTTTTATCCATGTAAAAGAGTAAAGTGAAGTCCCTAGGGGAGAATTGAGCCCCCTAGGTGACATATTGCATCATTGTTATATCTTTTCATTGTACATTGAGCATATGAGGTAATTCGCACCCCTCATTAGTGACTCGTCTAGCTTGATCCATGTGATATCGAGAGATTAGATCTCCACCGTTGATCATGTTACTTTTCTCTTTTAATCTCAACCATCGATTGAAAAGTTGGTTAATGATTTAACTCCTCTCTTATCTATAAAAGAGAGAGAGCTACTCATTTGTAATGGACTTTGGCTCTTGAAAGAAATCAATAAAATCTCTTTGTGCAAAAATCTTGGGCCTTTGATGAATGTTTAAGCTTCTCTTTCTTGTTGAATTCCTTCTTCCACTAGATCGATGGCATATTTTCCATTCTCAAAAGAAGAAAAAACGTTTCAAATTTTGGTGTTTACAAGGAAAGGCGACTTCACCTGGGAAAATTGGAGGGGAGACTCTCCCTTACTTGGGGGGCTTTGTTTGTGTGACAGGGAGTGAGACTGTGAATGAGATAGACTTTGCATATGGCACCTATCTCTTACTCTATCTCTCTGTTATTCTTGTATACACTAAAATGCTTTGCAAGTTCCATCTGGATTTTAGATTTTGCATTTGCTAACTACTGCCCCCTTGGGGTTTTGCACGGCGCACTTGGGCAAAATTGTGGCTTCTTCATGGATGGAAAGCGAGGATTTATTTGGGGATGTTGAATGAGGAGAAAGGATCTACAACAAATGTCAGTATCTCTATATGTACTTTGACTTTTTCTTGCATTGTCTTATCAATCCATTGTCTGCAAATAAAATCAACAACTTAAAACTAAAAAAAATAATCCCACCACATACTTCACATTTTGGGTTTTTAGCCACTTGGGTCTTCTTTCGAGGTGTCCTTAGCTTCCCCTCTCCCTAGGATATCATTTTTGGGTGACTCCATCAACCCGGGATCAAGGCACTAGGTCTCCAGGGATGTCACACTTGTGGTTTTCAGGCTCATTCTTGTTGGGTGTGTGATGTATTTTTCTTGTTGAACTCCAAGTTGATAAATCCTTTACTGCAAAAAATTCAGTTGAGTGTTACAGAATCATTATAACTTTATCCATTTCTTACCTTGGCTAATCCTGAGAAAGATTGATTCATTTCCCCCAGGGTAGAGATTTTGGTTATTAAAACCCTAGCACCAATCACCTAGATCTTCAAGACCACATTATACACTAAGATTTCCTAGAATTGGATCGCATTCACATCATCATTTAACACTTATCAATCCATTTAATCTCACTCAATAATCATATCCTGGATTTAGGAGTCTCATTTCAGGGTATCAAGCGTATTCAGTCATTTATCTTATATAGGTATTGTTATCACACAACTTGTAGTTGCCCCTAGTGGTATCCCATCTGGGACGATAGAGGAGATGGACAACTAAAGAGGTGACCAAAGAGATGCCACGGTTCCCAATGAAGGTGGGAGTCACGTCAACCGAGGCACTCTTCACTTTAGATCTAGATGAATCAAGACCAAGGGGGAGACCCTATAACCAATCAAAGATGATTGGACCCAAACAAAGGTTCCTAGGGATGAGTAAATGGTAAGTTACGGGAACCAATGCAAGGTAAAGTGCACCTAGAAATTAAAGTATGGTTGAAGGTGGTTTGAGGAATGATTAGTGTTTCAACCAATCTATGATTTAGGCCACATGATTTGCTATAATGATAAGATATGGTACCATGCGTTACACAAGTGGGTCCTACTTTCTTGGGATATGTGAAATGGCTTAATGTGGACCCACAAGGTCAAATTAAGGGATGCAATTGGCACTAGAGGATATGTAATGAGTAGATGTATGGATCTTAGTTGAAATTAAGAATACCCATGTACCAGATCTAAGGTTTGACACAATTCCCAAGCAGTGCGACTTGCTTAAGGAGGACTAGTGCCTTGTTGGATGGGTTAATGGAGTCAAAAGATATGTCAAAGTGTAGATCGGGACACCTAGAGGTCAAGACAAGTGGGCTAATTGAGGTAAAGTGGTTGGATCTTGCTAGATCTAGGGTTTCATGAAATGACCCAAGTGGACCACAATCCCTTAAAACAAGGAATGCTACCCCCAAGGCAGATCATCACAAAATGATACTCTAGATATAGGTTTCAAGGTATGCCCGTTCCAAATCCACTGAAATCTCAACTACCCAAGTCCTAGAAGTGGGTAAACTCAGTCACCCAAGGAAGTGCGACCTTGCTCAAGGAGGGCTAAAAGGTGGATAAGATGTGTCAAATGAAGTCCAATGGCCACCAAATTGTAGATCCAAGTAGCTTAGACATTGATCTATGTGGATCTAGAAAATTAAGTCAATCCAAGGGTTAGATCTTACTAGATCTGAGTTTTAAGATGCCAAGTAGTTCAAAAGGGGGTTTTAATCCCTTAAAATGTGGAATGATGCCCACAAGGTAGAAATCACCCAAGTAAAAGTCTAGGAGTAGGTTATCAAGTGTGTAGATTGCAAATCAAGTGGGATCTCACCTACCCATGTGCTAGATCTAACCAAACAAGCCTCTCTAAGGAAGTGCGATTTGGTTCAAGAGGGCTTTATTACCTTGAAAAGTGTGTCAATTTTAACCCAATCACCACCAAACTATAGATCCAACTAGGGGTGGATGCTATAGAGGTGGGTTTTTGATATCTCTTCAAAAGCAAGGCTAGATCTAAGTAGATCTAAGCAAAACCAAAATGAGGGTTTTGATTAATTAGGGTTTTTATGATCTAGAAATTATGGATGATTCAAAGAAGAAGAAGATCATACCTTTGGAGCATACCTGGATGAAGAGATGAATGCTAGTTGAGATGAGGATTACTTTTGCCAAAGATCAAATGGAGAATTTTTTAAGCCCTCTTGCCAAATCGATTTTTCCAAGCCACATATGTGTCCCTCTAACCTGTCAAAACCAAGGAGCAAAGCATCAATCAGTCTAACATGTTGAAGGTAGATACAAGCAAGAAAGAGATAAGCAAAGAATAGTTGGTGCAAAAACAAAACCACTCCCTGTTTAACCCAAAACGTCCTCCTCCAAGCTTGAAGGGCAAGCCTCCCCACCAATTTGCACTTGTTGAAGAAGTCTTCTCCACCTGTAAAAAGATATGGCAAATATGCAAGATAGCTACAATAGATCCTCCAGTGCAATGGACAAAAGCATTTACAATCAAAACAACCAACATCCACTCCAACCCAAGCATGTACTCCAAAAGATAGAAATTTTATTCCAAGAGCCAAGAGCCAAAAATCTCTAAATGATTTTACAATGAGAGGCTCCCTCCTTAAATAAGATGGGGAGAGAGCAAAATCCTAACCATTTTTTACACGAGTGGCTAAGATTAAAAGATCAAAAGATCTAATCAATGGTTGAGATGAGCTCAACAATAAAATACATGGATCAACCATAAAATATAACAATAAGTGGACAAAATTGCCCTAGGAGAGGGGATCCCACCAAATCATGATGACAAAATATAACAATAAGCTTATGGTGGGTCCAAGGGGTAAATTTAGCCACCCTTGGTCAATCCCCATAGCACAATAATAATAAAATAGTCATCAATATACCAAATCGTGCCTCTATGGACAAATCGTAGGCCTCAAAAGACCTCAGAAATCATCAGAAAGTGCCATAAGTGATGGATGTGGGCCCCGATGAAGCTGAAACTGCTGGAGAAGGTGTGGAAGACATCAATCCATCATCACTGATCATCCCATGCCAAAACATTGCCTCAGTAGCCCAAATCCAATTCCTCAATAGCCATTTCTACCAATCCTGAAATGCCTCGGGAAGCGTGAAACTGCCCCAAACTGCCTCCTGGAGTGCCTGCGCTGTCAAGGTGAGGGCACCAGTGTGTCCGGGAGGGGGGTAATATGGTAAAAACAAGTGGCTGGACCACCCCCTCCAAGCACAGCGCCCTAGGTCAACCGGATAAAAATCACATCTGCTCTGACAGGGTCTCCGACAAACCAAAACTGCACTGGGATAGCCTACTGAGGCTCAATCATCACTGTAAGTGCCCGGAACTGAAAACAAACTGTCTCATTGGACTCAGAAGGTCCAAATCCATCCAAGATGTGTACTCATACACCATATGAGTCTCTACATGATCAAAATATATATCCAATATACCGGAACAGGTCAAATAATAATAATCTGTAAATGATCAAATACTGCTGTAAACCATGAGTCATCATCATAACCCTGTAGCTGCTGCATAGAATCATCATATACATGTACATAGACCATATATCATCTATCCATATCATCACAAGGTCCAACCATCTCATGTCCTATGGTTGACCTTGGTCAAACTAGGTTTGACCAAGTCAACATGACCAAATATAACTCAGACCATCATCAGAAGCTGCTACAAAGTGTCAAAGGTTAATGCGTGCTCTACAACTCATTCAAATTGCAATTATAACACAAAGTAATTATTACTGGCGATCTAAATCCAAATATATAGTGTCATTAATTATTTATATGACTCAGACTAGACTTTCAGGACCATACTCACTTCATAGTTGTGATCAATTTGCTAGTGAAGGGTGAAGGCTCAAATAAAATGGATAGGCTAAAGGGTGACTGACTGACTTAACATTGTGACACTTTGGATATGGGAAAGGGAATACACA
Organism: Larix kaempferi; assembly: GCA_027924585.1. Lineage (NCBI taxonomy): Eukaryota > Viridiplantae > Streptophyta > Pinopsida > Pinales > Pinaceae > Larix > Larix kaempferi. The sequence goes on from BSBM01002163.1 coordinate 83,873, forward strand.
CCATAGTATATACTGAATGAGCAACAACACAGGGAATGGCGGTGTCTCACAAATGTATAAGTTGTTTAGAGAGTGTTTATTCAACTTAGGCATCATGTCTACATCAAGTTGATCCAGGTTCATTAGGATCATTCAATTTCATTTCATGGCCTTTTTGGCCTACATAACCCTTTGGATCTCAGGTGTGCTGATAAGCACAACTAGTTGCAGCTTGCATCCAGGGCATGTTTTTTATACATACATAAGGTCAACAATTGTTTAGATATAGCTTTTAAGAATCATTGCTTTTTGGACCTTTCTTTTATTCTCTTCGAGGAGTATTTTTTTTAGCAGTTCATTGCTCTTGCCCTTATTAGTTTCCATGGGCGAATTTATAAGTTTCCATAAGTAGTACATGAGCTTTCAGTTTTAGCCAACAACATCTCAAGTGACTAGGGGGAGTTCGAGCCAATGCCAAACATCGGGACAACCGACCAGAATGATTTAGGCCTACAATCCAACTCACCAAAGGTAAGTTTTGTCACCAACTCAGAGCCGAGACACAATAAACAGGGAATCTCATCCAATACAGAGGCTACAGTGGGGAAAAGATCCTCCATGCCACTAGTCAAGTAGTAAGTCAAGGTGATAAACTAAAAGGTAGGTAATGGATGGATGAAGACAATGAATAATGGAGCCAACACTAGCAAGCCAAGGTATGGTGGAATGATCACCTCTATTCTCCCTAGGAAGGGTAAAACCAATGAGTATGAGTAGTGAACTTCTAAGTCTGAGTAAGGACAGTAGAATATATATAATAAGATCGACCAGGTCCACATATCTATATGCTCGTCAGATCATGACACTAAGTGCTAAGACATGCCATAAGAATGAATATAAAAGCAATATAACCATGACAACAAAATATACCTGCTGAGTCATATACCTAAATGCTCATATTCTGATCCATCATCTGTCCTCTGAAACTGCTACTGTAACTCTGGGCACTACTGACTGCTCTGCATAAATGGTATAATGGCTACATCGGTCATCTCTCTGAGTGTCCTGAGACTCAGTCATGGCATGGGGAATACATACGCTGTCCAAAATCTGATAGTGCTCCATAGATAGATGCTCATCTCATCATCTCAATGTAAAGGAACTGGCTGAAAAGTGCTCTGGAATCTGAAAAATAATGTATGGTAGCCCGGCTACTATATATGTGATAACAGGTATCATGTGGTATTAGAGTTTGGCCTTTTAGGTCAAGCTTGGGTTTCCCCCATAGCCATCTTAGTTCACTAAGAAGTGTTCTAGATAGCTTAAAGTGACAAGAATCTTACCAAATGTGACAACCATAACATCTTTGGGGGGTAGGATCGTCAAAGGTCACAACTTTAGCCACCATCTATCTTTGTCGTCCTGGATAGGATCACTTATTTTGAGTTGCCACAAGAATTGTGATAACAAGTCCCTTGTGTGGCAGCCTACACCATGTTGATAAAATAATATTGCATGATTTGGAGAACTGACTATTTGTCACAGAGGAGCAAATTGTACAGGTCTTGACAAGGGCAAATGGTGCTCAACAATTTATCAAAGACCCTATGTGGAAAACCCAGTTGGAGGAGAGACAAAAGGGAGTTCCAGAAGGAGTCACTAGTACCCAATTGTGCATCATCAAACAAGCAATAGAGCAGATGAAATCTGATTACTTGCAGTTGTACATGGATAGGGACCTTGCTATTAAGTTCGTTGAAGACAGGGAAAGGGAGGTTGAGGAGCTATGTTACTAGCTAAGTTTGGCATGCTCTTCATTATTGACAGCAGCAGAGACTCCATCATCTTTGGTAGTTGTGACACATGAGGGATTCAGTGGCACTCATGCCCTTCCATGATGAAATTTGTAATGCATATGAGGGCACTCTTTCATGTTCTTCGTATAGTGATGATGGTTTGGAAGGTTTACTTCCTTCTGACCTTTTTTTTTTTTTAAAAGATGATTATAATCATGACGACAGGTATACCCAAGAACATGATGCAAGTGAGGAAGACTCCTACATGTTTAACGAGAATGATGATGATGATTATGGGAAATTCATTGAAAATCCCATCCATGACATGTCTAAAGAAGGAAATGACAAGCTAGATTCTTTTGATGATTTTATTGAAAATCCCATCTATGAGGTGTTTAGAGAGGGGCGCATGGATCTTGAGATCTTGGGAAATCTTTGTATAGAAAAGGAGCATGTTGTTCGTTCATATCATCGGTCAAAGAAATGTATGAGTATCAGTAGTGAAGACAGAGAGAAGCAGTGTAGTGAAAAGTCTAATCGGATCCAAACAACTGAAGATCGGTCTCAGCCTTCATCGTCACATGTAGAGATCCCTCATAATTTGGAGCAACTTGGGGCTTATGTTTCCACATAGAATTATCATCAGAAACGCCCTTCGGATGAGTATGATGGAGCAACTTGTTATCACATATATAGTAGTCGGGCTACCATACATTATTTTTCAGATTCCAGTACACTATTCAGCCAGTTCCCTTACATTAGAGATGCTGAGATGAGCATCTATTATGGATCACTATAAGATTATGGACAGCAGTTTCTTCCCCATGCCATGACTGAGTCTCAGGACACTCAGAGAGATGACCGATGTAGCCATTTAGCCATGATACAGAGCAGTCAGTAGTGCCTAGAGTTACAGCATCAGTTTCAGAGGACAGATGTTGGTTCAGATGATGAGCAATCAGGTATATGACTCAACAGGTATATTTTGGTGTTATGGTTATATTGCTTTTATATTCATTCTTGTAGCATGTCTTAGCATTTAGTATCATGATCTGGCGATCGTATAGATATGTGGACTTGGTTGTACATATATATATATATATATATATATATATATATATATATATCATTGTCCCCACTCAGACTTAGAAGTTCACTATCCATACTCATTGGTTTTACCCTCCCTAAGGAGAATAGAGATGATCATTCCCACCATACTTTGGATTTAGATCACCGATTCGCCAGTAATGATTACTTTTTGTTATAATTGCTATTTAAATGGATTGTAAAGCATGTTTTAACCTTTGACACCTTGCAGCAGTTTGATGACAGTTTGAGTTATATTTTGGTCATGTTGACTTGGTCAAACCCAGTTTGACCAAAAGTCAACCACAAAACATGAGGTGGCAGACCTCAGATGATACAGAGATATAATATATGGTCTGGTACAAGTCACCATGGTAGTTCTATGCAGTGGTTTCAAGCTTATGATGATGATTTGTGCTTTTCAGCACTTTTACAGATTATTATTATTTGGTCTGTCGGATATGATGAGTATTTATTTTTGACCATGCATAGGTCTATATGGTGTATGAGTACACATCTTAGATGGATTTGGACCTTCTGAATTCAATGAGACAGTCTGTTTTCAGTTCCGGGCAGTTACAGTGATCATTAGCCTCAGTTGGCTATCCTAGTGCAGTTTTGGCCTATCAAAGACCCTGTCAGAGCAAAGCAGAGAGTTGATGAGTTCACCTAGGGCGTTGTGCATGGAGGGGGTGGTCCAGCCACTTGATTTTACCATATTACCCCCCCTCCCAGGGATCCTAGTGGCCTCACCTTGACAGCGCAGGCACTCCAGGAGGCAACTTGGGCAGTTTCACACTTCCCAAGGCAGATCAGAAATGGTAAAAATGGCTACTGAAGGATTCGATTTGGGCTACTGAGACAAGGGATTGGCACGGGATGACTTGTGATGATGAGTGGGATGTCTTCCACACCTTCTCCAGCAGTTTCAGCTTTTAGTGGGACCCACACCCATCATATTTGGCATTTTATATGATTTTCTGGAGCCTCCAAAGGCTCACGATTTTCCCACAGAGGCACAATTTGGTGTCTAGCATGATTATTTTTGGATATTGTGCCATGGGGATTGACCAAGGGTGTTGATAAATACCCCTTGGACCCACCATGAGCTAGATCTTCTGTTTTATCATTCACTTTTGGTGGGACCCCCTCTCCTAGGGCAATTAGGTCCATTTGATGTATTATTTTATTAGTGATCCATGTATTGTATTGTTGAGCTCATCTCAACCATTGATTAGATCTTTTGATCTTTTAATCTTAGCCACTCATTCAAAAAGTGGTTAAGATTATGGCCTCTCTCCATCCTATTTAAAGGAGAGAGCTTCTCATTTGTAAAGGGTCTTTGGTTCTGTTATCACACAAACTCTAGTTGCTAAAGAGGGATATCCCAATAGGGACGGTAGAGGAAGAGCAACCAGGAAGGTGTAACCAACAGCAGCCAGGTCCTCTGTCCAAGGGACAGAAGTCACACCGCACAAGGCTATAATCACTTTAGACAAGGCGTGAAAGCCAAGTCAAGGGGGAGACCCTGCTCAACCAGTTATGGTCGAGAGACAAAAACACACCCAAACCCAAAAGATGAGAGATAAAAAACAAGGAATGAGTGTAGAAGGGCTCCTAAGTCTAGTTTCAGCCACAGATTGGACACACGAATGAAACAAGCGAGTAGATCAAGTGTGACCAGCAATAGATTATGATGAAAGTAGTAAATTAGATGGCTGAAAGTAACTAAGGCAACAAACAATGCAAGAAGTGATTATTAAATGAGAATATGCCCAAGGGAGAGATTGTTTCTAGAGCTGGTAGACCTAGGGCGGCATAGAATTAAGGTTTTTAATCACTTCTAGCTAATGAAACTTGATTCCCTAAGGTAAATGATGCTCTAAACAAAAATCAAGAGTACCCAGAACCCCAAAGTGACCCAAACCAGCAAGAGAGAAAAACGCCTAGGTGGGGCGTTTTTGCCAGGTAGACCAGTGCCTAAAGTATGGGTTAATGGAGTCGGAAATTAATGAAACTTAAGATTTATGTTATTAGGCTCAAATAAAATGCGGGTTTGCAATAAAAAAGGAGTTTCTACGGTTGGAAATTAAGTTATTAATTTTTAGGGTTTTTATTTATGGTTGCAGCTTAGCATTAACAGTGAAATAGAGATTATGAGAAACAAGCAAAAATCCCGTACCTAGATAATGAAGATAAAGATATCCCCGTGTTGAAGACAAACGTTGAAGATCAAGTGTTGAGCTTAAGTGTGTTTCTCCCTTTGCGTTTTTGGAGCAGCCAGTGAGCCAGTGCGTTTTTCCTGTACCTGCCAAAGAGAAGATGAAGTCAGTTTCTATGGCAAAGAACAATAAACCAACAAATGAAATGACAAATAATGAGGAAAGCAAATGACAATCAAAGCGAATTCACTTCCCTATTGAAAAACCCGAAGAGAAACGCTAGCAAGGAGACTCTATCTCAAGAGTTGCGTTTTCCTCCAGTGGCCAGCTTCACCTGCAAATAAAATTGCTCAAGGAGAGGATAGGAATGTCACAAACAACTCAGCAATGCATCAAAAATTTGATCTCAATCAACACAAGAAGAATCCCACTCCAAAATCACAAGTAACTCAATGAATATGTCTCTCTATAATCTCAATGTCAAGTCTCTAGAGTGCCAAGAAGAACTACAAATGGAGGGAGTGCCTTCTCTTATAGAGAAAGGCCACTCCTCACAACAAGTTTCCCCCCAAAATGGAGGGTTGAGATCATCTCCCCAATCCACAAAATCGAATGGTGGAGATGTCTCCTAGAGGGGGTGTGAATTGCCCATGGAGCGCACAAGTGGAGTTAGGGTGCCTTGTAGGGCCCATACAAAACATCAAGGGGGTGCTAGGGGGTGTCTATACGAGGTTTTAGCCCCCTAGCCAATACATCATGGCCCCACACCATATACAACATGCAAATCGAATCCCCAAGGTGGAAAAATGCCCCCAATGGGCCAATTCGACCTCTAGAATGAGCTGTCAAATGGAGGGCCCCACAATGCCCAAATACAATGTCATACATTACCAATTTACCTTAGGATTTACCTTTTCATTTTCCATCCATTGATTTTGCCATTTGCCTATAGTTGCCTTAGTCACATTTTAATTTTCCATGTAATTTTTGCTAGTTTATATGGCTGAAGATGAAATTTGGGCTTTTGACCCACTTTTATTGCCCGGATTGCCAAACCGTCTGCTGTAATGTGATCGTGGACCCCAAAAGTAGTAGGAATGACCACTCGAACGACCCCAATCCATCACTTAGGCATTATTTGCCCAAAATCCACAATTTTTAATTAAAACCAATGTTCCCCTAAGGTTCCGAGACGGCGGAACGCGGGTGCGGGGAGACGCACATTCGAGACATGTGGAGACCACCCCCAAATTTTGGAGAAATTCGGGGGGACGGCGGGACGCTAGAGTCATAAAAAATTTTAAAATATGCAAAATATAAATCCCAACAATAACAAACCATCCCATGCAAATTAGTGAATTACTAAACACACATTCATCATTGTGCAATCATGCAATGTAAATGCAAAGTTCAAACACATTACACGATTCATCATGATTATATTAATATATGAATCTATGATTAACATGAACATCATATTTCATGTTTGTCACTTTTGAGTCTTTGTCATTTGATATTTCAGTTTTGAGTCTCGCCGGAGTTTCGGAGTTTCAGGCGAGACGCCCACAAGTCCCGCCAGAGTTTCGGAGTTTCGGGCGGGACGCCCACAAGTCTCGCCAGACTTTCGGAGTTCTGGGCGGGACGCCCACAAGTCTCGCCGCCCACCGAAACGTTTCGCTGTGCGTTTCACCAAGTTTCGCCCAAAGCAAGACGTCCTGAAACGTTTCGCATGGAGTTTTGGAGTCCCCGAGACGCAAGAAACGTCGAAACGCGTCCCCAACCCTTCGGGACGCGTCCCCATGGAACACTGATTAAAACAGGTCAAAATTGACCAATAATAATTAAAAATTTCTCAAATGCTTCAATCTTTTGCAATTCTGACACCTGCATGCTCATATGGGACAATTCGTTTCAAGTCTAGCTAACCTAAGTCACCTGGTTCGATTTCGTGTTTGAATTCGACGACCTTGAAGTTCGACAAAAAATCGGCAATGAAAAATTAGGTGATAAAATTTGACATTAAGTACGAGGGACTATATATTTCAAAATTTTAACATATATATATATATATATATAATCAAATTCTAGCCACTCATTAAATATATATGTAAAATGAAAATTGCATGCCAACATTAACATATATAATTATAATTGAAAAGGTTGGTATCTTATTAAAAATTTAGGAATTTAGGTTAGGTTTTTTGTCTTTTTTTTACCTTTTAAATTTTGTATCGAATAAATTCGATGAAATTCGCCTTGAAATTTGCCTTGAAGTTCGCCTTGAAGTTTGATATCAAGTTCGGCTTGAAATTCAACTTTGAAATTCGGCTTTAAATTCAGTTTCAAGTTCGTGTTTGGTTGAAGTTCGGCAAAATTCGAATTCCAAGGTTGAAATTCGCCAAATGCGGTGACTAAGGCCGACACAACTCAAGCAACTAGGGGGAATCATCCACAATCAGGACCAAACATCAGGGGCAACCAACCAGAGAGGTCAAGGCTTCAAAAACCAACTCACCTAAGCTCGAGAACCAACACCAGCGAGTTCTCTTGGCCCAGAAGGATCAAGACTTCGACAAGTTCTATTGCACAACTCAGAGTCGGGACGCATAACAACAAGGAGTCTATCCAACATAGAGGCATAAGTGGGGGAGTCCTCCACATCACAGGCTAAAGTGTAAGTCAAGATATAGCCAATAACGGATGATAACGGATGGATGGGGAAAGTGACAAGTGATGCCATAACTAGCAAGCCATAATTGGTGGGAATGACCAAGTCCATAACTACTAAGAGGGTGACACCAACGAGTATACACGAGAAATTTTAATTCCAAGAAATTCAAACCACTTCTACTCTAGACAGTAAACCAATAACCACATAGATATATCACCAAATCATGACCACTAAATACCCAGTCAAGCTACCAAGATAAGTAAAAGAGCACAACATGAATATCCAAAGCACAACCATATACCTGTTGGGTCATATACCTGTATCCATCACCTGAACCATCCACTATCACTAGAACACTGCTGCTATATAATTATGGGCACTATCATCATACTGCTCTAATGGAAGAAAATGGCCACCTCAATCATCAAATCTGAGGTCATGAGGCTCAGTCATGGCATATGGCTGGAGATACCTGCTCTATGTCTGCTGAAGATATGAGTGATCATAGAATGGTTGCTCATCATCTGCCAATCTCATGCATCTCATGGCAAAAGGAGTGGCTCAAAAATATATAGGAAACTGATCTACAATCATGGTAGCCCGACTACTATGGATGTGATAACAGTTAGTTTCTCCTTCAGTTTAATAAATCAAAGTAAAGTTAAAAATTAACTTTGAAGTGTCTGATCCAAATATCGGCCTTCAAAACGCAATCAGGACATAGGAACACCTAATTTCTTTTTTCGTAGGCAGTATACTTTACATTTCAAGCAAAGTTTTATTTTTCAAGTATTTTGACAAAGTAATCAATACTAACCCACCACACTCTACCGAAGTACTGAAAGGGAAAAGATATTCGTGGTGTAGTAATTAGTTCATTTTACATTCATTCTTTGCCTTATTTAAGGTAACGAACTTGGCATTGCTTTCTCGAAGTATGCTCTCGCCGTCACATAAAGGAATTTGCCTGAGTACGTGATCGAATGATAAGAAAAGGAACTATTTGCTTGTAGTAATTAGCATAACACTTTACTTTAGTTATTTATCTTTTTTTTGTGACCAAACGAAATAAACATTTTGTTTCCAACTCAAAGTATGCTCTTTCCCTTTGTGGGCATTGGCCTGGTCCTGGGGAAATCAGAAAGAGTTGCAACAACTCCCTAATTTTTCACACCTAATCAAAAACTCATACTAATAAAATCAACAACCCCGAACATAGTGAAAATCTGGCACTTAGACAATTAGTTATTGTGTGGGGAAATATCTCAGAAGAAGCGGGAACCACTAGGAAGCGACCTTAGGGCACAGTTAGGCTACACCCTTGTTGGTGTAGTGTTGAACACCGCCCTCGAGACTCTGTTCCAGCCCACACGTCTTCGTGAGGAACCACCTTTTAGTAAGGAGTTTGTTGAAGAGGTTAGAGATGTGATATTTTATTGTATTCCTTGGATAACTAATGGATCTAGGAAAACAATTATTTGTTTATTGTAGGAGATGAATCTCACTCTGCTCTCTCCCATTTGAGTTGTACTTGTTGTTGATGGTTTGGAAAAACACTAGTAATATTACATTGGTGATTTCGAGTTCTTTTTAGCACTTGTATTGGAGCCTTGTTGTTGGATCAGCTTGGCCGATTTTCTTGTTGGGGACTAGTGTATAAGTGGGCTTTGTTACCAACTTTTTTGTACCATAGTTGGATTATCTGAAGAGCCGCCATTTGACAAACATGATGAATGTTTGCACTCCAGTGTATCAGATGATCCAGCATTTGTGCCTAGCCAATTTTGGCTAGTCAATTTTTGTTTTCAGTCAACATGACCATGGCCCCACGGGGTTTGTAATAAAGTGTGCTAGTAGGATTCTGAGTGTCTCGTTTCCCCATGACTTGATTAAGCAACTAAGGTATTCCAGGGAGTTTTTTCCCTTGTCAATTATACTTTGCCTATAGCCGAGCTATAATCGATGAGGTTTTCTCTCGTTTCCTCCAAAGCTGGAATGCTCGATTTTGAAAATCTGAGCCATGAGGGGTTATTAGAGTCCAACTAATGTATATAAGCCTACTAGACACTATTAGAATAGGTTTTGGTCATGTCCCAAGTCTCTAGGACCCTCAGACAAAGTTTCGAAAAAAATTTACCGAGTCCTCCGGTTTTGGGTTTTAATTATTTTTAATTTTTAATAAATTTCTCTATAGTTTAAATGGAGAAATTTCAATTTGTAATATGTCAATCGTCCGGGGTCCGAATTCAATGATTGATGGCTCGATTCATAAGCTAAAAATCACACATGACCCGTGGATCAGCTAAACCCAACTTTCGGATGTCAATTCAGCCTCATAATTAATATTTTCTCTAAAAAACCATTTACAGAGAAATTATTAATTAAAATAATAAAAATGAATATTTTGGAGATTTCCAAATATCTCCAAAATAATCAAAAAAGAATAAAATAAAAGGCTAATTGACATGGCACTGGGCATTAAAGAAGATTCCAATCATCTCAGTCATCAACCAGACCACTATCCAGTCACTGCAAGCTAACTCCCTCAAACCAATTCGCCTTCCTTCCTTGAAACCTCGATTTTGTGATGTGTCAAAATGATGAATGGGTTGGTTATAAGGCATTAAAGCCTAAGGTAGGCACCTTCCTTGATTTGTGTGATCACTTGGCTTGGCTCCCACTCAAACTCACACTTGTCACTCCTTTGACTCACGCATCCCTCCTTCAAGCTCACGCTTATCCTTTGTCTATTTACGCCTTTAGCTTGATGGCTCACGTGGATCCTTGTTGGAGCTTGCCCATTGGAGGGTGGAGCTTCCCATGCCATCCAAAACTCGAATTTGCCATGTAGACCACCACTCCAAGCTTCCTTGATTGATTTGAACTGGAATTCGATTTGATAACTCAGTGTTATTTGGCTCTCTTTAGCCAAATTCGAATTAGGGTTTTAGCTGTTGGTTTTGTTATTTAAGAGAAGCCATTTGGGCTCTCTCTTCATGGATAATTATTGTAAACTTACTCTGCTCATATTGTAAGGAGCTTGTAGCTATTGCTACCTTGTGGAAATAAAGTTGGCTTTGGAGGCAAATGATGTGCATTTCTTTTGGTTCATGAGTAAATAATCTTCATTGTTGAGGTAATATCTGTAGTTATTTCATTATGCAATTTCAATCTTGGTTATAATTTATGCTTAGATCTCTTTAATAAGAGCATAGGACAAACATTTGATGGCCCAAATTGTTTGTTAGTTTTAGGCTTGAATAGTCTTGAGAGTACAAATTGTAACCGGTCTTAATACCTTGTCTCTTTTTTCATTCTTGTCTAACACTCTTAATTTTACCAAGTTTTGTTTGTGTAAGTGTTATATGCTTGTAGATTTTCAAAAGGTTGAGATGAGATGAACTCGGTTGTCTCTCCTTCTTCTCCACCATCAAAGAACTTGCTCTAACAGTTTGTTTTCAGGAAACCTCCCAAAGGCAAGATCTAAAGATTGCATCAAAGTGGAAAAGTTTGCTTCTTCCATCAACAAGTTTACTTCTCAACTGGCTACTGGTTACAAAAAGGCCCTAGATCCACTCTTGCTAAACTTTTTGGCCTCTTTCCTTTCGTTTTTCCCTCTTGTCTTATTCACGTCTCCCTCCTTTCTCTTCCAGTTTTCCTCCCTAGCTCCCATTCACTTTCCTCCTTTGTTTCCTCATCCAAGTGCTCCCATCTTCACCCTCTCTTCTTTTCCATTCGTCCTACCTTTTTTCTCCCTAAACCTAGCTTCGTCCTACCTCACTATTGGCCTCTTTTCCACTCATTTTTGCCTCCTACATCCTCTCTTTGCTCCCCATCTTTTTCCCTCACCTTACCATTCGTTTTTGTCTTCCTTAGCTCCCCTCGTCCACCTCAAAAAAGAGCCCTAAAAACATCAACAAAAAAAACAACAAACTTTAAAAAATGGTGAAGTGTTAATAACTTAGTGCATTTAGATCTTATTGCTAGTTTGCATTTCATTTGTTTCTTCTAAATTTTGCATTTAGTTTCTTTAAAGTTTGTAGATCTTAGATTAGTTTCATTGTTTTGTCATTTTTCTAATGATTAATGGGTGCCTTGGTTGAGATCTTTTTGAGACTTGTGTAGGTGCTTTAAGAAAAGGAGACTTGAAAAAACTTGAAGAAGCAAGATCCAAACAAAGCCAAAGTGAAGAGACCATGAAAATGATCCAAACTCAAAACACTTTTTATCCTTTGTAAAAGCAACCAAAGGCTTGCTTCATTCTATTTTCCAAGTATTATTTTTCTCTCAAAAGTCCTTCAAGGGTTAAAACCCAAGGCATATGTAATCGTTAAATAAAAGGCAAAGTGGAGGAGTCCTCCACTTTTTGGGTTTTTTCTTCCCCATTTGGGGAAGAGTGTTGTGCTTTGCTAGTTTAGATCTCTCTTATTTCATGCTTTAGATCAAACTATTTATTTCATTACACTCCATTTCCAAGTCTTGACTAGAGTAAGCAAACTTTGGGATTGCATCCCAAAGGCCACATAGCTTTGTGGTAGCTTCTCGTTCCCCATTAGCCTCCTTGCCAAAGTTTCAGCTAGCTGGAAAGTCTCAAGGACTAGTGTTTCTAGTGATCAACCTTGTTCGGAGGTAGATCCCACTTTTAGATTAATATTGTTTGGTAGAACACTAAGTTTATTTTCAGTTTGTTTCAAGCATCTTGTTACATCTTGTTATCATCATTTCATTTTCAGTCACTTAAGCTTCATATTTGTTCTTCAAGTTATAATTGCTTCTATTCTTAAAAGGAACTAAAGCCTCTTGAACTTGGTCAAATCCAAGTAAAGAGCACTCTCTGTCGGAGAGCATTTTAGTTGTTGCATTTCCCTTGCATTAGGCATTTAGACTAAATAAAGTCTCTTGAACTTTGGTCTTAAGACTAAGTCAAGAGCGCTCTCTGTCGGAGAGTTGAAAAAGTGTGCTCTTAATAATCTCTAAAATCATTCCAACTCATACCCCATTAATTAATTTATCTTGGTTGTTATCTAACACCCGTATGCTCTGCCAACCTGAAAGAGTTGGGCTAGTACTCAGAAAGGTGTTGGATTTGCTAATCTCACAAGTGATAACTTAATAAAACTTTACTCCAACCAACAAACCGGCGTTGCTTTCGAGATTTACTGAGATAGTTTCCTGAAACAATTGGTGCCGAAATCCCGTTGTCAGACTCGAGGGTGGTCAAGCCAATTGAACACTTACCCTCTTGAAATCTGGGTGGCTTCGACCTATCATCTAAGAGGTTACCAGTACTATTTCCGGACTTTTGATATCCTTGTTCTTAGCCTAATAATCAAGACCACTAAAAACTTATAATTTACCAAGATAATTTGCACAACGATCTCACAAACAGCTACCTTTCAAGACCCACACATTCAGCATCACATACTTGTTATTCTTTGACTCCATAAGGCACTGGTTATTTTAATATTATATCTTGATCAGGACTATTTGTCCTTGTGGTTTTACTTTATCTTGTGGATGCATTATTTAAACTTCAAGTCTTGAAAAGTACTGTCATTTTCAATATCTTATTTAGCAACGTGGATTGCATCTTATCTTGTTTATCTTATTTATAATTTGGTCTCATCACAAAAACTCCTAAACAGCACCCATCCGCATCACTTCATCAAAAAACATTACAAAACATAAGAGCCTTAGTGAAACTCTTTGTAGGGACTACCCCCCTTGGCTTTGTTAGGAGTTAGCCTAAACGGAGGAGCTGGGATTTAGGTGACAGTACCTAGCTCATTGCTTGCCCCCAAGGCCACACCTCTCCCCACTTCCAGTGAGGGAGACAGCTTTCGAAAGATTTCTGCTGCTAGTGTGCATCTCGGCGGACAACATGCTTCAAAAAGTGGTAATATTATTTCAATTCCAAGTAGTTATTAGTGATTAATTCTCTTTCTAAGATCTTCCCATCCTATGCTTAAATGTATTTCCCTACTATTATTTCTGAATTTGAAAATGCTTGGAATGCATAAAACGTTTATGGTGGTTTTCCCTCTGATATATTAATTCTATGCTGTCTTGCTTGATCCAATTTCACCACCAGCTAAATCTACCATGATAAATAGTATACCCTGTTGGTTGTAAGTCCTTGATTCAGTTATTAACCTCATGCTTTTCACAAGAAGAGTCCTTATTTGCTTGCTGCCCTATGACCCCATATGGCCAACTTTGCACTAGGCACTAATCCTACCTCCAACCACCAAAACAAATCATAGAATTTTCCCTTCATTTTGCTGTTCTGTTGGTCTGAAATAAAAGCAGTTAATTCAGAAATTTCAGATCTGCTTATAAGCCTATAAACCTCATATTTGTCACTTTAATTAGGCTTGCTTATTATTAATCGAATATGGAATTTATAGCTGAAATTTATAATAATGAAAATGGATTTGGTTCAGCCCGAATTGCTCACTTGAATACTTCCTCAAACTGTGCTTCAACACCCTGAATTTTGTGCTAAACACTCCTCAAATTACCTGTTCTCACTCTTGAATCTTGAGACTTTGAATTTTGAAATTTTATATTTTATAATTTATATTAATTTATATTCTTACATTTTATAATAAACGCCGTGCCATGTATGCTAGGCATATAGTGGGAAATCTTTGGCATGTAACCATAAGATTCAAAGATTTGTTATTCAAATCTTAAGCAAGATGTGCTCCACATTTGGTTGCTAGAGAAATTGAAATCAGTTTTAACATGTACACATGCCTTCTTAGATGCTGTCAGATTGATGCCTTCCTGAGGTTGTGTGATGTAATCTGGGCTGGCTTAGTACCAGCAACCTCATCTTTGCTAATAAACCAGCATAGATCCATCTTAAAAGGGGATCTACCAAGCACCCAGAGGGATCAAATCTCTCTAGCTGCAAACCACTTTTTAGGGTGCAAATGTTGAGGAAGTTTTTTTATTTATCCAATTTGTGTAGTTTTATATATATGTCTTTGTAAATGTTCTCAATCTAATTTGAGCCGACATGTTATTTTTTATGGTAATTTATTATTTTTATAATATTTTATTTGTTTTAAAGGACACGTGTCAACTCCAAAATGAGCACAGAAGGAGTTACATATCCCCTACTGGGCTGTAGAATGCGTCTCTTCGGTGCAAAAATGCTGTAAGATGGAGCTGCATTGTTCCAGGGTTTTTAATCCACTGGGTTGTTTTATAGTTGTTTTTATTTAAAAACGTGTCACGAAAATTATTTTCGTTATTTGTCAAGTCAACCTAGTAAGTCTTTCCAACTCTTGAATCAACTTGATTCTCAGTATAAAATGAGTTAAGCATCGAGTCAAGTGTGGTAAATTTGGTAAACAGAGACGTTAAAACTTAAAAGTAGACATAAATAATGAAACAACTAAGGAAAGGACATTAGCGGTGTCATTTGTGTCATTTAAGATAACGTATATTTCAGTTAACTCAACTTAAATTAGAAGTTTATAACAAAAAAGTGGCACTAATCGATTTTCTTGTTGTAGTGCAACTAGAGGCTATCTTGAGTCTTGACTGAACCCGGCCAACCTTTCTCTTCTTGTAGTGCAACTAGAGGCTATTTTGACTGACCCTGGCCAACCTTTCTCAACTTGAGCAGAGCTACAAAGACTTATGCTCAACCACTATTACCATTTTGACTGGCATTGACTAGCGCTAGTTGACCCAAAGATTGATGAATATTGGAAAGAAGCTCACTTGCCTTCTGCTGTGTCTGCCACAATCACCATTGCATCTATAATCCTTACTGGTTTTACTGAATTTAATTGATGAATTGGCTTATTTGATCAACTTTGAACTCTACCTCCACAAAAGAAACCATGGAAGTGGCCAATAACTAGGGGTCCCACACACATCTACAAGCCTGCCACTCACAAAGTTAGAAATTTTGTCAGAAGCAAGAGTGCAGTTTATGATTAAGTACTATGCTGCAGTTTTAATTAACATATTTTAGAAAAGTTTCATGTTCTTCCACACAATACACTTCCCTTTTATTCTCATTTACTTATATGGAATGAATATCTTCACTGGTATTTTTAGTTTGAAGGAGGATACAAAACACTATCTGCATGCAACAATGTGTCAACATTTGAACCAAATGAAAACTGACAGGACAAACAAATAAATAAGCTCATCCTGTCAAACATAGTATATATTCTCAATCACCAGTGCTGTTTCAATTTTCAACAAACCCAGTTATCACTATGTTCTATGCATTGTCTATGCTGTACAACAGAATTGAAGATGACTTTTTCATTCTCTCCAAAGCGTATTTACTCGGCAAACAAAAGCAAATCAGAAGATTTGTATACCTCCATAGGTTTGCTCATCTCATCCTCAGAGTATACCGCACTACTTCTGTGCTCAGTACGATGCAGAGATGCAAGACATTCCCAGGAAAACATACTGCACTCAACATCTAGCTCCATAGCTTTTCCCATTCTTTCCCATAAAGTCATCTCTGTAGATACCTCAAATGAACCAACAATTTTGCAATTCCCTGCACTGGAGGAAAAGGAGCTTCTGTTTTCATCAGCTATAAATCAACATTCCACCATTATATATATGAATTAGTACAGAAAAGTGAGCTTATTTTAGACTATGACCTGGCAATGGTGCTTGCTAGTGCCTAGAAGGAACCAAAAACACCAAGACAAGTATTCAGACAATACAAACAACAGTTTTTAGTCCGGATCGAGCCATATTTAGTAAAATACAGAGAAGATCAAAAGTAACAGTTAATCAGAAGGAAGATAATTTTAGATATTAAGTACTAAACAATGAAGCTAGCATGGTGTGGCACCCCAACTAGCTCTAATCATCATTTATAACAGTAAGATGAAGATATTTACTATCCCCGTAGAGTAATCCGTTATCCTTATTTCCGACTATCTTCAGAAATGGTGTGAATGAATAAGAAATGAACCCAGAACTGAAGCATATATGAAAAATAATCCTATTTTAAACATGTTGAAAGATGCAGTATCCCTTCTGAGCTCCTGGCATTGTTTCCCTGACATAAAGGATTCCCACAATAGCATATGTGCCGTATCCCTTTTAAATTTTACCACATACATAGTTATGTGATGCTGGTCCATCATGGTCATTGGCTTCAGAGTCAGAACATGAACAAATGGAGACCAGAACATGGATCTAATTTTATCACCGCAACCAATTTCTACATGATTCATAGAATATTGCAAACATGCATTAAAATGCTTGTGACATTATGCTGAGACCATACAGACGCCATACCTGGTATCATGCTGCAACAAGAATGTATATCCAACACAGGAAATTTTAATCATAAGTGCTTTCTGCCAAACATAACTTTGTCGAAGAAACCAAAAAAGACAACAATTTTCTAAATGATTTAGAGCTAATAACAGAATTTGGTGAAAAAAACTGAGAACATCTGCAAAGAAGATAAGCATGGTTCTCCAGTGGCTAGTGCTTAAAGTAGCCCCAGACCAAATGTACAAATATCAAAGATAAGACGTGTTATACCAGTTTGTGTATGGGGATTTTTGCCATATATTTTTGCTTAGATTAACCTGAGTTTCAGTTTTCAGAGTGCAGATGTGATCAGTGCTGAGTTGTTTTTAGTTGATGCCATGCTTTTTCCTTGTGATGATGCCATGCCATGTGTCATATATTGCCATTTCATGCCTGAGGATATATTTTTATGGACTATGACTTTGATGTTTGTATTTCAGATGTTCTTCATGTTACCTACAATGATTGATTCCGATAAGCATAGTTAGGAGATATGTTCTATAAGTTAATACTGAGTAGAGATTTTTGTTTTATGCACATATCATTCGCTAACAGCTTTTGGTCCTTGCAGGGATTATAAATCTCCTTTGGCTCCACCTATGACCTTAAGGCTTATATCCATCTCCATATCACTCAACCTTGATTTCAAAATCCCGTTGGCTAGAGATTGACAGATTGACTCTTGACCTCCATCTGTGACCCCTTCACCATGAAGGCCACCCTGTTCTCCCTTGAGTCTCGAGCATGCTTGTGTTGTGACGAATCCTGCGACGATACAGGAGGCTTCCTTCTAAATCCCTGGGGTTAACGGGTTATCAAACAGGAAGAGTCACCATTGAGCAATGCTCTCCTTAGACCTAAAACATGAAAGGCTATTCCCCTTCAATGCCTCCAAAAGGGCATTTCAAGACAGCTCCTAATCCAAAACTCCTTGTACCAGAAGCTAGTGTAAAAGAAAAATCTTCACTAGATCAAAAGAAAATCAAAGAAAACCAAGACAAATTACAAAAGTCAAGCAATCCAAAGAAAATGAAGTAAGTCCTACTTGCATGAGCCTTCAAATAAAATCAAGGCCAAGGTCTCCATTGTACAAGAAAAAGTCCAAGACAAGTCCAAGGAGCTAGCAAAGCAAAAAATAAAATAAAGAAAGAGAAGGGCAGTCTGATTGCCAAGGTCAAAAGGAGTAGTACCTCATTAAACAACACCCATTTGTGAGACACGTTCTCTATTGGTTGCCCTATTGGTGGAGATCATAGAGTTTTCCCTTATCCTTCATCTTGAGTCAATCAATCACCTTTCACCAAATCTTCATTTGACTACCTGTTGCCGACTTTCACACACCTAGGGATTAACGTGACAAAAATCTTCAAGCCACTAAGTGTGTCCTTGGGGGCAAGCTTCGAGTCAAGTACTGTCACTTGATTCTTGACTCCTCTGTTTAGGCAAACTCCTAACGAAGCCAAGGGGGGGTGGACCCTAAAATTTACTAAGGCTTGATTAAGCTAATTATTTTTGGTGGATGAGTAAGTTGTTTAGGAGTTTTTATGAAATGAATCGAGACAAGAGATTGCAATATAAATTTGTAGTCACAACAGCATGAAGATTGTAAAGATCACAAAATCACTTAATACATGATAGAAAAAATAAAGCTTGTAAAAAGTAAATAATAAATGACCAATGCTAAAAATGGAGTCTAATATAGTGTTGTTGTTGTGTCGAAAAACAAGGTTTTGCAAGTGCTCTTGATCAATTTTAGATTATTGTGAAAGATGAGTGGATTATTAGGGAGGGGGGTTCCCGATATACCACGAAGGTACTGGGAATATATCCAGACTCGCTAAGTGTAGCTCCACGCAAGAAAATGTGGGCTAGATCGAAGTCACGGGGGTGTGCCCAACACTACACCGAATGAGGGTGTAGTCTGACAGGGCCCCGCGGTCACTATCTAGTTGTTCCCACTTTCTCTCTGAAATTTTCCCACACAGAAGCAAAATGAAGACGTTGGATATTCGTCTATTGGGGAGGTTATTTGCAAAATGTGAGACTAATTACTAAAGGCTGAAAACTCTTTTCTGGTTATCCACCACGTACTCAGGAGAGCCCTCTATGTGATGGCGAGAGCATACTTTGGGTATACACAGCCGGGTTCGTTACTTTGAGTAAAGCAAAGACTGAAAATGGAAAATGAACTAATTACTACACCACGAATATCTTTTCCCTTTCGGCACCTCGATAGAGCGTGGTGGGTTAGTATTCGTTACTTTAGCAAGAAAAACTTAACAAAGAAAAGATAAATTGACTCAAACTATAAAGTATACAGCCTACAAAAGTGTGTTTGATATTTCTATGTCCTAAGTGCATCTGAAGGCCGATATTTGGATTGGACACTTCAGATGTTATATTTTAATTATTCTGTGTTAATTTTAACCAAAAAAAACTAAAGTAAAACTTAGAAAGCAAGAAACATGAAAAGGCACACCGACGCGGATCTCCCCTGGGGGGATGGGGAGTGGGCTCTTAGGATCCTACTCGAATCTATATTAAAGCTTATTACAATCTTAGATAAAGAAATGCACTTTGGTCCTTTTAAATTAGGATCCAAATGCTTACAAATTGCTAGAAAATTGACAAGAAAAGAGAAGGGGAGCTCTGTTAAGCTTCTTTTGGCCCAAAATCTCGAAATTTGACCAGAGTTTCCCTCCCTTTTTTGTCAAACCTGCAAAAATCATCAAGCTATCAAATACCAAATATGCTCAAAAACACTTTAAGAGTGTCTTTGAACAATACCCAAAAAATCCTAAAAAATTCTAAGTTAGTTCTATGATAAAAATTGCAAAAGAAAGTAGCTTTGAAATGCTTAGATCTAGAAAGTAGCTCAGATCTGAAATAAAATATAACTTTTAGAATGATAAATCTGAACATAAAGGAACCAAGTAACAAAGAAAGTGTTTAAGTTGTGAAGAAGAGAAAGAGAGGAAGAGCCAATTTGTTGCTCGAAAGATCAACCAAGGAGACCCTCTTCGTGGAATGTCGAGGGACAATGTCTTGTAATACTGTTGGAAATGGAGTGGAGTCAAGCTAGATCCACAGCTCCTTCAAGCTTGGCAACCTGAAAGCTAAACCACAATCTTGCAAACAACCTTATGAGATCTGGATATACACATGCAAAGAGACAAAAATAACATGTAAATCTTGAATCTCTAAACATATATAACAAAAATAGAGACAAGTAAGTAATCTTACTTACAAATATCTACTCCTATTGATTCGAAGGAATTCTTCAAGGCCAGATCTATGAATGGAAGAAGCAAAGAATTGAAACAAAACAAAGAGATCGCCTCATTGATAGCATGACAATGGTACTCCACTCATGATAACACTACACGGTTTGGCCTCCAAAGCTTCTTTATTCTCAACAAATAACAAAATTACAATAGAACAATAGCTCTATGCCTAACTTTCACTCTAGCTCGAATGAGGGGAATGAGCTTCCATATATAGCAATTTCTAAGAGAGGGGGGCGAGTTTGATGAAGGAGGGCGACTTCAACAAGTGGCAGCCCCAAATCTTCAACAAGGGCGAGTCATGAGAGAAGTGTGGGATGCGATTGATCTTGCTTGAGTAGGATGACGCCAACTCTCAATGAGGTATGCGCCCCTTCCTTGATATTATCACCTCCCAATGAGGGAGCTCCAACTCACACAATCGCCCATCCACTCTTCACGTGAAGCATGATGGCGCATCCCAAACTTAGTTCCAAATGGAATCTTCATGATTTGGCATTTAAGCATGTACTTTATCCCTTACATGAAGTCGCATTTCACATGTGATGGGTTGCCAACTCATTTGTCACATGCCCATTTGCTTTTTTATTATATATATATATTTTTTTTTATTTTGATGCATTTTGCCGCATCATTAGCATTTATTTGCCATTTGCATTTATTTTGCTCCCCTTTCCTTTGCACGTCGTTGCCTCTCCCTTCGACCCCGCAGCCATCCTCGCGGCTCCTTTCCCGTGGCTCCCACAACTTGTGCTCCCTCTTCCTCTACTTGCTCGCAGGCCTTCCCGTTCACGTCCTTGTTGCAGCCTCCTCTCCAACCTGCGTCCAACCCTCTTCCTTTGACGCCGCAACACCCTCTAACTGTGGCCTTCACCTCATGGCCATTCCTTCCCCCGCGGTCCTTCCTCCCTCCTTTTCCCTAACCTGCGGCCACTCCATCCACCTATCCCTCAGTCGTAACCTACTGGTTGCTCGTTTCATTAAGCCTGTGACCTCCCAACTTAATCCGCAGCACTCGCGTGACCATTTCCTCTATCCGCAGCTCACTGCTCCACCTTCACCTTGCTATCCCACGTCCATCCCTCCCTCGCGACCCTCTGTCTCCTAGCTTGGGCTATCCCCAATGTTAAGATTCAATATGCTAAGATAGATAACATCAGTGTTCAATTCAATTTCACAACAATAGCATATACAAGATCACTGAAAGAATAACAAGCACAGCATAAACACAAGAGACACAAATTTATCCTGGGAAACCCTCTAGGGGAAGAAAACCCAGCAAAACTTCCTCAATATAGATGATCAAAAGTACAAAGACAAAACCCCAAACAAGTGCTCCTTCTCCTTGCAGATCTCTCTCTCTCTCTCTCTCTCTCTCTCTCTCTCTCTCCATTGCAAATTACACAAGTGAGTGTGTGTGTAAATGAATGAATAAATGAGAGAGCCTAGCTCTCTATTTATACATTCACTTCTACTTTAATTTTACAACTTGACATGTCGACCTCAACTAACCTTACCACTCAACTCATGCTGACTAGGCCGACTCCTCTAGGGGACTTAAAAACTCCATTACATTTGACTCTAGGGGATCTATTGCCCCGACTTACATGGGAGGATTTACTTCATGACTCTATGATGACCAAATACAATAATGACATCCTGACGGAGGAATAAAACATCTCCGAATAAATCACAATAATAAAATACAATAGAATATTCTTCGAAGTTACAATATTTCAACACTCCCCCTTAATGAGAAGGGTATTCTACTGACAACATCAACATCAACTGTAGGAGTAAGGAGAGAGAGCACCATCAACAACATCACGGTGATACATCAATAAATCATCGAAAGTTTTCTTCAACATCATCAGCAACTGGAACAGCTACTGGAACATCTTCAACATCTTCAATACTAGAGCATCATCTTCTAAAGTACCGAGTCTTCATCTTCTGCAGCACTCGATCACTCGATCGTCTACAACAACAACATCATCATTTTGATCATTCGATCAATACCATCATCAACATCTGGATCTTTCGATCAGCAACGACATCATCATCTTGATCATTCGATCAACAACATCATCATAGCATCATAACCTGCAATTCACACGATCCAATTACGAGATGATCAATCCCTCTCACTTTAGGACATAATGCCAAGGATGATGCAATCCTAATCTAATTACGGGATGATCAGTTCCTCTCACTTTAGGACATAATGCCAAGGATGATGCAATCCCGATCCAATTACGGGATGATCAGTCCCTCTCACTTTAGGACATAATGCCAAGGATGATGCAATCCTATCCACATTCTCGGGGACAGAAGTCTTCAGATCACTTTAGGACTAAGGTCCATGGAAGATACACTCCAACCACATTCTCAAGGACAAAGGTCTCCGGATCACTTTAGGACTAAGGTCCAGGGAAGATACAATCCCAACCACAGTGCCAGTCCTTTTTCATACTGGATGTGACCTAGATCAAATCTAGGATTTACCACCACAGAGCCAATCTTTTTTTATACTGGATGTGACCTAGATCAAATCTAGGATTTACCACCACAGAGCCAGTCCTTTTTCATACTGGATGACCTAGATCAAATCTAGGATTTACCACCACAGAGCCAGTCCTTTCTCATACTGGATGTGACCTAGATCAAATCTAGGATTTACCACCACAGAGCCAGTCCTTTTTCATACTGGATGTGACCTAGATCATATCTAGGATTTACCACCACAGAGCCAGTCCTTTTTCATACTGGATGTGACCTGGATCAAATCTAGGATTTACAACAACATCATCATCACATTCTCGGAGACAAGAGTCTACGGATCCCTTTAGGCCATGTGTCCAGGGATGATACAATCCCACTGCAACATCATCATCATCACATTCTCGGAGACAAGAGTCTACGGATCCCTTTAGGACATGTGTCCAGGGATGATACAATCCCATTGCAACATCATCATCACTGCTCCCCCTTTCGAGGAAGGTCCTTTCAAACCACACCAAGCTTGTCACAAAAGTACTCAAACTTCACTCGAGACTAGTCAACACATTAGCAACTTGCTCATCGGTGTTCACATACTGGAGCTTTATAGCTCCCTTCTGTACCATATCATGTATGTAAAAATACCGGATTTCTATGTGCTTTGACTTGTCATGGAACGTTGGGTTCTCCGTCATCTTTATACAACTCTAGTTGTCACATAGAATCACCATGGTATCCAACTCCGGGTCAAATAGACCTGACATCAACTTTCAGAGCCATATGGCTTCACAACTTAGCAGAACAAGCTGCTATATACTCTGCTTCAGCTTGTGCTGAGAGCAACACTAGACTGCTTCCTGCTAAACCATGAGATCATGGCGGATCCCAGACAATAACATCCACCTGAGGTGCTCTTTCTGTCTGAGACACTTCCGGCCCAATCTGCATCTGTATAACCATACAATTTGTAGTCATGATCCCCAACATAGTATAGAACAAAGTCTATCGTACCTTTCGGGTACCTCATCAGATGCTTTGCAGCTACCAGGTGAACACGTATAGGCTCAACTAGATACTCACTCAGGGTGTTCACAACAAAGCATATCTTTGGCCTGGTATTCGTCAAATACATCAACGAACCAGTCATATGTTTGTAAACTGTAGAAACCACTATCCATCATCCCAGATCTCTACTTCACATTTTCCTTGGCTAAGGAAAAATCTCATCTGATCTCAGCCACATATCTAATCACAAGAATCATGCCAAGATTATTTAACTCTAAGATCTACTCCCTCTGAAGTGGAGGTTTCTACATCTGAGTATTGTCCTTCCTCTGTGACTGAACATCATTCACACTCTGCATTGAGTGATCTTCTACATATCTATCTGTGCCATCTCCCGTCAAATGGGTCTACTGATATGAGCCTCAAGATCACTCGAACTCTATGGTGAGTTCCTTCTTGCATCCATCTGAGAGAAGCATGTCATCTGTATATAGCAACCATCTTCAACCTTGTAGCAAAGGTTGAAATCCGCATCACCCGTGGTGATCATCAAGCTCATCAAATGACTATCGATCCTAGGTACCTGTTGAACCCGTACAAAGCTTTCTTCAATCATGTGATTCTCTAGCGAATCCTGGGAGTTTGCTTGATATGCACTTCTTCTTCAATTACATCATTCAACAGAAGGATCTTGTCATCCATGGGTGTAATCTATCTCTGGAATTATGTCTAGCCACTAAAGCAAACATGTCGTCAATGATCCTCTCCTTCTTTCTAAGAGAATCCTCTAGCCACGAGCCTTCCTTTGTACTTCTATAGTATGTTTGATTTGTAAGTCTTCTTGTTGAACAGTCATCACTTGTTATTTGGAACAAGTGTTCATCATCCTTCTTTTGTAGATCATAGCACACGATCTTTCCTACAAATCAAATTCAATTACATGATTAGTAACACTTCATAATCATCAAATCATGTTGACATTTCAATGATAACCTATTATGCATACTGATATGATTCACATAGTTATGCAACTATCTTGAACAATACTTTGGCACAACACTTTTGCATATCCTGTATGCATACAGTGGCTATCTAGATGCCTTCCATCTCTACCAGAACATACTATCAAGAGCGTGCACAACTCCCAACATGTTAGCAAAGAGGTTTCATTCTAGACAACCAACAATGGAATGTTTGTCCAACTTACCCATCATATGCATATTAGTAGTATACTGTTCAATGCTATATGAATGCTTACACTATGCATGATATATTAATTCTAGGAATACAAATATGCATACAATTATTACGAGCAATATCATTAACTATTCAGAGATTCAAGAAGTAATTCAAATAACAACTCAAATACTTATCTTTTATGTTTTTGTGGTTGCCTCCCTCTTGATCTTTATTTTCCCTTTATGATGGCATCATGATTATATGTCTTTGAACTTCTATCCATCCTTGTAAGTAGAGCTTCTATGTGATCAAATACTATGGATGAGTCTTTGTCTTCATGTCATCATGGTCATATATTCTTGATCTAGAACTTGATTTGTCTTTCTTCATGTACCTTTCATGTTAGCAGACAACATCATCCTCATACAACACCACAAGTGCATTAGTACAATCATAAGTGTCATAACCCTTAATCAATGAATGTCTTCTATCATTAACATGCATTCATATTTTTGCTAAGGTGATCAGACAAATATAAAATTAATCATGATTGTACTAACCTCAATAATATGAATACAAACATATCATGGACTTAATCATCAGATAAATAAAACAGATTTCAAAACATACCTGCATCTCCTCAAGTCATACCTGTCGAGATTGCTTGTAGTCTTCTTTATAAGGATAAAACCCTAATCGTCCAAGGTAGATAACTTGTAAACATCTTATATATCTTCATGGTGCTAAGATGATAGAATATCAGTGCCATTTAAACCTCCTTTATTGCTGCCCTATGAGTCTCCCAACTTTGCTAGGGTTTCTTCTTACTTAGAAACCCTAATTTTCAATCTCCTTCCTCCCACAACATTTTGATGGAATCTTAATATCTATGATGAATGGATTCCAAATCCATTTTCAAAGTTTCCAATGTTGCATCAGGTGTCTCCAACATTGTATCAGGTCATACCATACCTAAAAAACTGAAACCCTAAGTGAGAACTTCTTCCTCCTCTTCTTTGATTTCCTCCGTTAAGCCATTTTAGATGTGTAGTATTGTTTTTGGTGTATCTCTAAAATTGTGGATGTGGATCCTCAGGGTCTGAAACTTCGACCTGTGGTAGCCTGACCTGTCATCTTTCCAACCCCACGGGTTTGAGCTTCATGGGATTCTCCATCAGAGAGATATGCTACGTTTCCCAACATGACCTGTTTATGGGATGAAACAGCATAAAGAACTTGTACGGGGTGCCACGTGTCATTGTTTTAACTTCGGCCTCTGATACTCGGACCTGTAAAACTACAGTCTGTGCCCTAACTGTCACTTTTTACAGGATTCCATTTGGAGATTCCTAGCCCGAGATGTGACCTTTTTTCCTAAGTCACCTGTTTAGGGATGCATTCTGGAAGAGGCAGAAACCCTAACTTGTACGGATCATATCTCACAAAGTACAACGAATCTGAGGCTGAAACTCGGACACAAGGTATCGGAACATGTCATCTTAGGCATGTCCAAGTTTCAGATCCTGAACCTTCGCAAAAAGTGATTTATAGCGAAATTTCCACAATGACTAGGTTTTGCTATACAAAGCCCTAGCTTTCAAATTGTCGCAAGTGAAGCAAGTGTCGTAAATGCCATACATTCCCTTCCTTCAGGCTAGCTCTAATACCATGTTAAGATTCAATATGCTAAGATAGATAACATCAGTGTTCAATTCAATTTCACAACAATAGCATATACAGGATCACTGAAAGAATAACAAGCACAGCATAAACACAAGAGACACAAATTTATCCTGGGAAACCCTCTAGGGGAAGAAAACCCAGCAAAACTTCCTCAATATAGATGATCAAAAGTACAAAGACAAAACCCCAAACAAGTGCTCCTTCTCCTTGCAGATCTCTCTCTCTCTCTCTCTCTCTCTCTCTCTCTCTCTCCATTGCGAATTACACAAGTGAGTGCGTGTGTGAATGAATGAATAAATGAGAGAGCCTAGCTCTCTATTTATACATTCACTTCTACTTTAATTTTACAACTTGACATGTCGGCCTCAACTAACTTTACCACTCAACTAATGCTGACTGGGCCGACTCCTCTGGGGGACTTAAAAACCCCATTACATTTGACTCTAGGGGATCTATTGCCCCGACTTACATGGGAGGATTTACCTCATGACTCTATGATGACCAAATACAATAATGACATCCTGACGAAGGAATAAAACATCTCTGAATAAATTACAATAATAAAATACAATAGAATATTCTTCGAATTTACAATATTTCAACACCCAAAATGCCAACGCCCTCCTAATTCGTGTCCATCTATCCACGCAAGCTTGCCCTTTGGGCAGCCCTTGCGTTAATCCCCTTATTCTTCTACCTGCACACAATAAACAAAAACCGAGTTAGTCTTTACGTTAGTAGTTGTTATCCTCTTTCAGAGTTAATTTCCATAATATTGCAAACACTGTGAAGTTATTTTAAAAAGTTCTAACACTGCCATATTTTATGATAAAGGTCTGATTTTCATTTCTGAAAATGCATTTTCTGACGATATTGTAATTATCCATAAACCAGAGTTGTGTTTGGACACTCATACGGTACCTGTTGATTTATTCCTGGTTCAAAAACTGACATCTATTGGAGAAATACAGTGTTGATATGCACTTGCACTTTGATATAATAATAGTTTATGTGATTAATAATCTCGCATCAACCATACATGCTCATTCGCTTGCACACATTTATGTTGGAGTGATCTTGTGCTAACTAAGTGTTATCACTGGTTATGATTATTTGCTTGATAGTGAATTCTGTTGATGGTTATATGATACATATTCATTGAGGAAATTGATATTTGTCTCTTATTCCTGGTTCATTCACTTCACCTACTGTGACAAACATTGACAATTGCAACTTAATGCCCTTTTGATAGTTGGTTAGTAATTGATGACAATATAGTCTTTGGATCCAATATTGTTTATCTTGTATGTATTTTGTTGGTCCATTGGCTGACATTGAATGTATTTGACTCCATTTAGGCACTAGTCTAACTAACGCTCGCATAGAACATATAGTTTGGTTGTTTCAGTGTTCTACGGGATTCCATAAGGATACTTCTCCTTGGAGGTTTCAACTTCCGAAGAAGTTAGAACGGTGACCAAGGTGACATTGGGTCACTATTCTTATTTATGTTTACTAGGAATTAGCCCTGCTAATTTGCCCAGTAACACACCCTAGGAAGATCCTTGGCATGGGTATTAGATCATCAGTAGGTAAACAGGGGCCACAGGAACTAAAGGCCACCTGCATGCATGACATCCGAGCATTATTTCATGATGCATGCACTGATTGAGTCTCCAGAAGCACCGTGTGCAAGTCAACTAAGAATTAGAAGATAAAGTGACCTAATTAGGTCAAAAGTTAGGTCTGATAGGTGAATGTTATAAAAGAAAGGTAAAGCTAGTGAAGAAGACATGCTTATATGATTATTGATTTGTGGATTCGAATTGGAGAGCTCAACGAGCTAAGTTGGGGTTGAGTGCATGCACTCAGCTAACTAGTGTATTTCGAGAGCGAAATCTATCTACCCTAGTCACTATCAGGTTGGATCATCCAGATTCAGCATTGCTTCATCATCAGGTATTACTATTATTCAGATACTGTAGAGTTCTAGTTTATGATATATTGAGGGTTTCATCCTCCTTGCATGGGCGCATTGTCCAAGGACCTTCCTATTCGCATTTCGGTCTACGGGGAGCATACCTTCTGCATGTTGCTCCCATTCTCTCCAAAGTAGTGATATTACCCTTCCCCTGGAAGAAGGGCTTCTCAGCTTGAGTTTCAAGCTATCTGTCAGCATCTCTCACTTCAAGAGGACGTCTTTCTGCATGTGGGCGACTTTCTCAAGGAGGGGTTCACGTTTTAGGCTTCTGAGCCACCCTTCTGTTTGCATGATGCTTCTATCTTCATCAGAGGGGCACTATAACCCTAGTACACCTTGTCTGGAGCTTCTTCTACTGACTATTATTTATTGAGGAGCATACTGAGCTTGGAGAGGGCACATTTATACCAAGGGCGCATTCTCTGGAGGACGTCCAACCTTATCTCCTTATTCCACCGGCACAATCCCTGCATGTCGGGTTTATATTGACCTTCATCAACTGATCTATCTATTGGTACATACATCCATCACTTCTTCCTATTTTATAGCATTTCTGATTATCTGGGTATTAGGTTTGCATGCGTGCGCATGCAATCTTAGATTAGTACATCATACATTCTTATGTTGAGACACAAGATCACATAGCAAACAAAGAAAGAAAAAAAGAAAATTACCAGTTTGGGATATTACAGTGGTATCAGAGCATGTTCCTCGCCAGCTATGGGAGCATGCAATTGTGAACAGTAAATGAATTCAGAGGACCCACACAACATTACTTACCGAAGACATAGGTTTAGGAACAATGATAGAAGAGAAGAAGAATTAGAGGATATAGAACAAGGGGATACAGAGTATCAATTTGAAAAAAGTAAAGGCAAAGAATCAATGGCAAATGATGATAATATAGATTTCAATAGTCTCATTTCAGCTATAAAGGATATCACTACTAGACAAACAAAAATGGTGAGTGCCATCAAACAGATGGCAGATATAAACGAGCCCACCCCACACAGTCCATTATTTCCCAACAGTGATAGGGTATCCACAAGTAGTAGTGGGGAACAGTTACATACCAACATGCAGAGCCACCCCCATATCTACAACAGGTCCTCCCGACCTACCCTACCACGATTCTTAGATAGCCTTGTCACAGTGCCCATAGTACAGGTAGAGCCAGAAGAGCCCATGGGGGCATATCTAAGAGAGTACAGAGCATTGGGTGATGACTTCCAGTCAACCATGACCTTCGTTGACTTTTGCCAATTTAAAAGTAAGAACATGGCCAGAGAATACAATAGGCCTTTCAACCAGAACTTTAAGTTACAACGCACAGTTGGGAAACTGACTATTCCTACCTTTGAGGGGACCCGAGGTGGCCCAGCACGGAATTGGGTACAGAAATTGGATACATACTTCTAGCCCAACCCCGTGATTGAGATAGATGCCATTAAATTGGCTACCTTGCATTTGGACGGGGAGGCCCATGAATGGTGGTACCACGGGTTGGTGACCTTGGGTCATAATACCATCACCTCATACACAGATTTTACACAGAGGCTCATTGAGCGATTTGACAAAAAAGGCCCTGAGGTGCATTTTAGAGAGTTGGCCCAGCTCAAGCAGACAGGTAGTCCAGATGCATTCATTTCAGAGTTTCAGTGGGTAGCAGTCATGGTGTCAGATATTTCAGAGAGCAGGTTGATTATGTTATTTACCGAGGCCCTCACTGAGCCCTTACGTGGATGGGTCAAGGCTTATAGACCCACCACCCTAGCTGATGCCATCAGTCGGACTAGAGATTTACAGGATGCAGTCCCAAAGAATAGATTTCCTCCCATAACCAATTTCCCTATTAAAGATAAAGGGAGGAAACCCTTCCAGAAAGAATGGATGGATAATGATACCCGCCAGGACCTTAGAAGAAAGAAATTATGTTTCATCTGTCAGGAACCATGGATACTAGGTCACAGGTGTTCAGGGAAGGGAAAGGCCCACTACATAGAGGTCTATTCTGACAATGGGGAGGATGAGGATTATCAGGATCAAGAGCAGGGAGAGGCACATGGGACAACAGATGAGGCACAGTCAGCCGGAGGTGCCATTGCTACATTGTCGGGGGTTCCTAGATTCCACTCTGAATCAGAGGTGTCATACAGGGCAACAGAGTAGGAGTGTTGATAGATGGTGGGGCATCCCACAACTTTATTGATGCTGCATGGGTTAAAAAGAAAGGCATTCAGACTGAGAGTTTTGATTGATTTTCATTAGTTGCAGCAGGTCACCACACCATGGAGTGTAGTCAAAGGATTCCAAAATTGAAAGTAACACTTGGGAACTATACAGTGATAAAAACATTCTATGTGGTAGACGTACCTGACACAAATGTGGTATTGGGAGTTCAGTGGCTTTATTCCATAGGGAAGTATTCTACGAACTACCAAACCATGGAGATGGAGTTCATGGGAACAGAGGGACAGAAAGTAGTGTCAAGAGGGATGAATACCTACCCTCCCACAGCAGTGACATCACAAAGGATGGAGGGAGTGCTCCGACAGGGAGATATAGAATGGGCAGCAGAGTGCTTGGTTACCTTCAGGAAACCACCAGATACGGCCACACAACATCCAACAGATATAGAGGCCTTACTGCAGAAGCACAAAGCAGTATTCGGAGACCTTCCAGTAGGCCGACCTCCAGATAGGGGATTTGAGCACATTATTGAGTTAGAGAAGGGGACTCAAGCAGTTATCACTACCCCTTACAAACACCCCAAGAGGTACAAAGATGAAATAGAAAGTACAATCAAGGAACTGCTCAAACTAGAGTACATTAAACCTAGCTCCAGTCCATTTGCATCCTCAGTAGTGCTAGTAAAGAAAAAGGATGGAACCTTGTGCATGTGCATCGATTACAGGGCACTTAACAAGAAAACTATAAAAAACAAGTAGCACAGTACTTTTCTAAGATTAACCTCCCCTCAGGTTACTATCAGATTCGGGTTAGGGAACAAGATGTTCCAAAGACCGCTTTTTGTTGCCACTACGGACACTATGAGTTTCTAGTGATGCCATTTGGGCTCACTAATGCACCAGCCACTTTCCAGTCATGCATGAACAATATCTTCAAGGCTCAGTTACGTAAGCATCTTCTGGTATTCTTCGACGACATATTGATATACAGTAGAACTTGGGAAGAACATTTGAGACATCTAGATGAAGTACTTGGGATTTTATAGGGGCAATCACTATATGCCAAGATGTCCAAGTGTGAGTTCAGCATGCAGGAGATGTTATATTTGGGGCATGTGATAGGGGCCAATGGGGTCCAGGTACACTTAGAGAAGATTCGAGCCATATTGGATTGGCCTACACCCAAAAATGTGACAGAACTGAAGGGCTTTTTGGGCCTTTGCACCTACTACAGGAGGTATGTTGGTGAATTTTCACAGATGACCGCACCCCTCACCGATCTTACAAGAAGGGGGCATTTAGTTGGTCAGAGATAGCACGGAAGACATTCGAAAAAATGAAGAAAGTAATGAGTTCATGCCCAGTATTAGCTCTACCAGACTTTTCTCAGCCATTCGTGTTAGAGTGTGATGCCTCAGGAGAGGGAATAGGGGCAGTATTGATGCAGAACAATCACCCCATTGCATTTGAGAGCAGGAAGCTCAAAGACTATGAGCGCCACTATTCGATATACGACAAGGAAATGTTAGACATTCTCCATGCGCTAACCAAATTCAGACAATACCTAGTGGGTGGCAAATTCAAGATTGTCGATATTGTCGACCATAATTGTAACGTTTGTTGATATTGTCGGCCATAAATAATATTGTTCCTAACAAAAACGAATAATAAAAAATAATATATATTATGTCAACCCCCTCCTGCGCGGCCTCCCCTCCTGCGCCTTCCCTCCACGGGACCTCCGTTCCTCCCCTCCTTCCACAGCCCTGCAGCTCCCCTCCCTCCACGCGACCACCGCTCCTCCCCTCCCTCCTGCGCGACCTCCCCTCCTGCGCCTTCCCTCCACTCGACCTCCCCTCCTCCCCTCCTCCCCTCCCTCCTACGCGCCCTCCCCTCCTGTGCCTTCCCTCCACACAACCTCCCTCCAGCTGCAGCTCCCCTCCCTCCAGCTGCAGCTTCCCTCCCTCCTGCGCGACCTCCCCTCCAGCTGCAGCTTCCCTCCCTCCTGCGCGACCTCCCCTCTAGGTGCAGCTCCCCTCCCTCCTACGCGACCTCCCCTCCAGCTGCAGCTCCCATCCCTCCTGCGCGAACTCCCCTCCTCCCCAGCTGCAGCTCCCCTCCCTCCACACGACCTCCCTGCAGCTGCAACTCCCCTCCCTCCACGCGACCTCCGCTCTCCCCTCCCTCCTGCACGACCGCCCCTCCTGCACCTTCCCTCCGCAGCCCTGCAGCTCCCCTCCTTCGTCGCCCCCCTCCTCAATTCATCATTTAAAATATAATTTAAATTTTTTTAATTTTAACATATTAAATTTAAAATATAATTTAATTTTTTTTAATTTTAACATAGTAAAATTAAAATTAAAATATAATTTTTAATTTTTAATTTAACATATTAAAATTAAAATAATATTTATATTTATATTCAAGTTTATATATAAGTTCTTTATTATGTATAATAATAACTAACTACGGTATAGTGGTAAGGGTGTTGGGATAATGGGCGTGAGGTCCAAGGTTCAATCCTCCGAGATCACCTAATTTTTTTGAAAATATATAGAATTTTGAAAATATATTGAATTTTCAAAAAATATTGAATTTCATTATTCATGTAAAGTGAGTTTTATACTTGCATAGATTTCAGCGTATGGTGTTTTATCCTTGCATAATTTTCAGTGTAGTTGTTATTGCATGGATGCAAAGATTTCAGTGTAGATTTCATAGATACATATATTTCAGTGTATATGCTTGACATTTTTTATATAGAGTTTGAACGAGAAATGGAAGATGTGCATGCGGAAGATGCTATGAGACAAATCTTCAAATGGCTCCTTGAGTGCAATATAAGGAGAATTATTGACAGTAGAAGAACGAAAAGAACAAAGAAAACAAAACATTGACCGAGAAAGAGCATTATCATGTACAGTGAGTTTTATCCTTGCATAGATTACAGTATATGGTGTTTTATTATTGCATAAATTTCAGTGTAGATTTCATGGATGCATAAATTTTAGTGTAGATTTCATATATTCATAAATGACAGCAAAAGAACAAGAAGAAGATAGGGAACGAAAAGCAGATCAACAAAAATAATATCGAAAAAGAAAGTTGGACAAAATGACAGCAAAAGAACGAGAAGAACGACGAAAACGAAACGCAGATCGACAAAGAGAATATCGAAAAAGAAAGTTAGACGAATTGACAGCAGAAGAACAAGAAGAACAAAGAAAACAAAACATTGACCGACAAAGAGCATCATGTACAGTGAGTTTTATCCTTGCATAGATTTCAGTGTATGGTGTTTTATTATTGCATAAATTTCAGTGTAGCTGTTAATGCATGGACGCATAGATTTCAATGTAGATTTCATGGATGCATAAATTTTAGTGTAGATTTCATAGATGCATAAATGACAGCAAAAGAATGAGAAGAAGACATGAAACAAAAAGCAGATCAACAAAAAAAATATCGAAAAAGAAAGTTGGACGAAATGACAACATAAGAACAAGAAGAATGACGAAAACGAAACGTAGATCGACAAAAAAAATATCGAAAAAGAAAGTTAGACGAATTGACAGCAGAAGAACGAAAAGAACAAAGAAAAAGTCCTTCGATAAAGCAATAAAGATACTTCCTTGCATGCTTCAATGAAAAAATCCTTCGATAAGGTGATACATTTGTTTACGATAAATGACGGTGTAAACTGTCATAACAAGCGTTTAATAAGAAGCCTAAATTGTCCCATTGCGACCAGTATTGCTACGTCTATAAGAAGCAACTATTCTATGGAAGGAGATGAAGAAGGGTTGGAACTTGAAATACTTATAGCCATAGGAGTAAGGGTAATGCTCACATCAAACCTATGGACTGATGCAGGACTCGTCAATGGTGCTCTTGGAGTTATACAACAAATTGTATATAACCCTGGAAGTTCGCCTCCAAAACCATGGGATGAATCGTTTCCTAAAGTTGTTCCTATTACATCTATCAAAAGAGGTAATAAAAAACAACATCCAGTGAAACTCACTTGGGGTTTAACAATCCATAAGTCACAAGGATTGACATTGGAGAAAGCTACTATTAATATTGGAAAGCAAGAGAGGCAGGATATGACATTTACAGCAACATCTCGAGTTAAAGATTTGGCAGGTCTACAATTTCAACCTCCATTCTCATATGATCGATATGAGAAGATGTCAAAACTACCAGGTGTGAAGATAAGAAAAGATGAAGAAGATAGATTGAGAATGATCACGATGTGAACCATATTTTCATTTATTTAATACTTACAAAATTATTGTCTCTATTTTCCAGTTTAACAATTTACTCAATCCTTAATAATTATTACTTACATTATGATAATCCTCATAATTGTATCTATGTTTTCAACTTGACCTGTTCCTTACAATATGATAATCGTCAAATATATATAATTACATAATGCTGATCAAACTCCAATTTTGTGTCACCGCCCACGACTGAAAACGGCCTAGATCCAAATCCTAGGCTCTATCAAGCGCCGAGATGGATCAAGTCTCCCAAGGTGCAAACCTCTCCTCGAATAGCTCCTTGAGTGCAATACCTGAGAAGAGGTTTGCACCTCGGGAGATTTGATCCCTCTCGGCGCTTGATAGAGCCTAGGATTTGGATCTAGGCTGGTAAATACTCTCAGAATTGGGAAAAGCCACACTTGTTGCATCATAACAAGAGGAAGCTACAAATATAGAGAGAGGAAAAAAAAGAAAAAAGGTGTGGAAATTAAGACATGGTAAAATTGTAATGTATCCATTACAACATAGCTACTAACAACTGGACTACATTACAACATAGCTACAAATAACAATTGGACTCAGAGTAAATGCAGTGGGTTGTATGTAACTTTTTCCTATAGCTAGAGAAGCCATAATTGGAATGACAGAATTTATGCATTTTACTGGTTTAGAATTTGTTGTAAATATACAATGCCATCTCCATCCTCTTAAAATGCTTGTATTTTAATGGTTTTGCTGACACTTATCCAAAATTATATTGTTGGATAATTATTAAAATTTATTTCTTGATTTTATTTCGTTTTGAGACACTTGTCTACAAATTAAAGCAATGGAAATTCCAGTGTTTAGCATCAACGTTAACAATTTTTTTAATTTGGTTGCAATGGGTTTAAGGCAACACATGGATTTGATAATGCTTTAACTATATTCGTGTTCATACTATGTTTTTACATATTTCTTATGATGGTATTGGTTGGAAAACCATTCCCATATATCATCAGGCTATGACCATGGTGAGAATTGGATGAATACTGTGCATAAAATTTTCCAACAATTACAAAAAATCTTTGCTAACAAACACTGAAATCATAACGTGGACAAGATAAGTTTTCTGTCATAGATCGGCAGAGAAAAACAAAAAAATGGAGAAAAAAAAATATCTGAAGATGGTATGAGTGATGAGCACAATCTAGGATCGAGCGTCTCTGCCAACATTGTTTTGGTTAGTGTGCAACCTCCAAACAAAATTTGCCGATTTGTTGTTTTATGGTTAGCAATAAAATTTCATATATATATATATATATATATTATTATATTCATTATATCCCTGATAATTCATTTCTTTGATATATATATTATTATATTCAATATATCCCTGATAATTGATTTCTTTAATATATATATATATTAAAGACAAGAATTATCAGGGATATATATTAAAGACATGAATTATCAGGGATATATATATATATATATATATTAAAGACATGAATTATCAGGGATATATTGAATTCCTTTACATTTAAAGTTCATTTCTTCAACTGTTTACAAGTCACATGTCTCAACTCGAACACTCTGACAATGACGCAAGCCCAAAATTGAGAGACAACAACAAACTCATTCTTAGAGAACGACTCAACAGACCCAAAATGGAGATTCAGCTACACTCAGATTCTTAAAACACCACTCGATAATCCCAAAATTGAGAGTCGACTACACAACTCAACTTATCAAAGAACAACACGAAAAGACCAAAAGGGACAGCCAACTACAAAATTCAAGTTATTAAAAACAACTCGATGGAACCACAATCGCGATCCGTCTCAACTTATCCAAGAACAACACGACAAGACCAAAAGGGACAGCCAACTACAAAATTCAAGTTACTAAAGACAACTCGATGGAACCACAATCGTGATCAGTAAAGGATCACCAACAAACGAAATGGTTTGTTACTTAATGGCTCTAACGTCCAAGTATAATGCTCGTTTTCCAAACTTGCAGGTTGAAGGTTCAAAAGCTGATGAGTTTGCTTAGTTATGTGGAATGCAGGACATTTGAGGGCAAAGGTGTTAATTCTCCACCCTCCACACTCTACATCTTTTGAGTGATGGCTAAGACAAAGTTTAGCATGGAGACGGAGCTTGGCAATCTTCAAGGGAAAGCTCAGCCTTCTACCTTCTGCCCAACCAAGGCTTGTCGCATGCATAATCTGGAGCATTGAACAAAAGAGTTGAGGTGTAGCTCTCTGCCCTATGCCCTCTGCATCACTAAGTGATGGCGAGGTCCACACAATGCAAAGGCTGAGAGGGCCGTGATCAAAAGGTGTGGAGACACAGTTTTTCCTCTGCCCTCCACATCAAAGAAAGCTTTCCATTAGGGACAGACCTCCACGCCAATAAGCTCAAGCTAGGTGTCATCAAAGAAGGGAACCTGGATGCATGAAGTAGAGGCTAGAGCCCGAGACCTAGGAAATTTGCTTTGGAAACCATCCATGTTAAAGGCAAAACCCAAGGGTAATGGATTGATAGGACCTTGCCGAAAAATATTTGCACGTCAATGAGACAGTAGTCAGGACATGTGGCCTCTCAACCCACGTCAATGAGACCCCTTGTCACAAAATATCTCGAGCCTCGACGTACACTTCATCAAAGACAAACCACTCATGACAGTGGACACTACCTGGACAATGGCAATTACAGCCTCTCGAACTTGCGTAATTAAACCTTGGACAAACTTCACGTTGATTCCACAAAAGCAAGCAGTAAACCATGCATAACGAACATTGGCATGTTGGTTGGCCTTAGGGAGGAAGGAAGATGAATACACTAGTCAATGAAGGTGATGGTTGTTGGAGGATTGGAGAGTTAAGGTTCAGTCAGAGTTTGGCTTAGTTGGCTCAAGAGAAAAAAAGAACATTTTGGCAAAGGGGACCTTACAACAAAGAAATTCTGAATCTGGAAAGATGAAAAGGAAGAAGGCAAGCTAATCGAACCAGTCAACTCCAAAAACTAGAATCCAACTGAAACTGATTAAAAAGAAAAAAACACAGAACCGGTTATCCTATAAAAATAAACTATTAAAAAATTTGATTAAAAATAATTTATATTCAGATCTAAATTCAAATCATTGGATGACAAATATGCAAAGTTTTCTCATATGTATAGCATTGTAAAGGTAAATATAGCAAAATGATCCATATCATTAGATAATAACAAATATGTGAAGTTTTCTCATATATAACATTGTAAAAGTGAATATCACAAAATGAGATTGAGTGCAATACATATATAAGCAAAAGATAATAATATCCATAATAAAAATGACCTACAGAATCTAGAAATAATCATACTACAGTCTACTATCAAATTAAACTACATAACCATCTGAATCTAGATCCTTTGTATTCTCTCCATAATTATGCTCTGCATCTTGACTCGATGCCCGTGAAGGTCCAACACAAATGTTCGTATGTGGCAATGGAAGCGACTGCAAGTCCTCCAAGATAAGTCCATGCAGATTCAGATCCTTTGTATTCTCTCCATAATTATGCTCTGCATCTTGACTCGATGCCCGTGAAGGTCCAACACAAATGTTCGTAAGTGGCAATGGAAGCGACTGCAAGTCCTCCAAGATAAGTCCATTCACAATGGAAAGGGTTAAGGGAGTTGTAGAGTTTTAGTCTTTCCAGAGGAGACACTACTTTCATCGATTTAGGATCTGACTCTAATATATAATAATGCTTTAGTAAGGCGAACTTTTCAGGGGCGAAATCATGCCATCTTTTCATGTTGGATCCACCTTGAACAACAATTCCCCTTTAAACGTTGGCATTGCTCAAGTTTCCTAATAAAACCTCCGCTGATAGACACTTATGCCCACCAATTATGAGCTACACAGACATGGAAACTGAGCATTCTAAAGATTTCACATTAATCTAAATGTTTTGTCCCTACACGGAAAGAACCTAGGAGCTCTTTGTCCAAAGCTTGTCCTCGCAATGTGTGAGCAATTCCAGGTTTCAAGAAAGAATGGGAATTGAAAGCATGACGACATTGCACAATGCATTCGATAAATATGGGAGTAGGACAGGCAATGAGGACTTCCTTGCAACTGTGACTGCCACATAAAATTGAAATACACGGCATGGTGGGAGATGTGGGTGTGGGGTCCCAATGCCATGTCCCTTTTCTTTTACGTATGCACAACCTACACTCATCTCTCCACTTTGTTATATAAATCATGTTGTGAATTTGGTTCAGAATTTGTCGTACACATACAAAGGAATCTTTACAATCTTGAAATGTTCGAATTTTATCAGTTTTGTTGGTACTTATCAACGAACCCCCCAAAGAGGGAGCTTAAAGATCATCCACATAGATCACTCAACGTGAAATTGTTTATTATTGTCATTTTCTTTCCATTATTAATATATTATTAAAAAGAATTTGGTTTCTTTCCATACCGGTTTCATCTAACCAGTCAACCCCAAAAATCCCAAACAACTGAGCAAAAAAACAAAAAAACCCAATTTACCAGAAAATACATAAAATATTCAAATTTTGGAAAAAAAACATATATATTCATATGCATCTATATGAATCCAAACCATTATACACAAATATTCAAATTTTCTGATGTACATCCAAAATAACAATGCATATAACCAAAATAGCACTGAGTACAATACATCTTTGAACCAAAATACATCAACAAAGATTTCTACATGGCCTCTATAGTCCAAAAATAAGCATAGTACTAATGAATAACTATAGTCCAGACTGTACAAATGATACAGTTTGATCATATGGTAGAATCATTAGACAACTCATCCTCTTCATCCTCAACATGACCGGACTCTACAATAGGATTCCAGCTTGATTCCCCTGGCTTTGAAGGTAGTGACACCCGTCCATCATTCAAACTTCAGATCCTCTTTAAATAGCTTTAGTAGGACCCTATGGCTAGGTGTTATGCTTGTAGTTTAAGTAGGTTTTCATTTTTTTTGTTTTTTTAAATAGCTTTAGTAGGACCCTGGTCGCACC
The DNA here is from genome assembly GCA_027924585.1 of Larix kaempferi. Lineage (NCBI taxonomy): Eukaryota > Viridiplantae > Streptophyta > Pinopsida > Pinales > Pinaceae > Larix > Larix kaempferi. Next base: position 124,015 of record BSBM01002163.1, read on the forward strand.
GAATGAAACTGGCCAGTTTCGTACAACACCAACCTTTTCTGATCTGAAACGTCAAACTAGACCAGTACGGCCTCAAAGCTGGTCAGACCGATCAATTTTGTCAATTCCAGTCCGGTTCCGATGACAGTGGTACTTATCCAAAGAATAAATTGTTGGATAATTATTAAAATCCTGCCCTGATTTTATTTCATTTTGAGATACATCTCTAAAACTCTGAAGCAATGGAAATTCCAAAGATCACCCTCCATGTTAATAAGATTTTAACTTGGCTGCAATGGGTTTAAGTTTGTGTTACATGGGGACTCGTAGTTGTCCCCCCAAAAAAATCTATACCCATCACTCTAACATATTAGGGACTTGGGATCCCTAGGAAACTTCCTTAAACTGTTAAGGAATTCATTGGGGACTCGAGGATTTGTTAGTCGTACCCAAGACATTCCAAGCAAATTTCAAGGGCGTTCCAAGCAAATTTAGAGGACATTCCGAGCATATTTCAAGGACATTCTGGGCATGTATCTTCAATTTTAACAATCATCAAGATGATCATTTGTCCCATCCATTTTTTCGTACTATATCAAATCTAAATATGGATATGTAGAAGTTGTAGTTCATAACATGGGTTTTGTATGGTTTTGATTTGGGTTTCTAGTGATTTAACTATTGTCTTTGCAACTACAACATTATAGCAAGCAAAGCCTTCATGTCAACAAATCAAGAAATACAACATCTCAAAGGTTTGATCCTTCTGGTTATTGCTCTTGTTCTTCTCGTGGTCATTGCTCTTGTTCTTCTCGTTTTTGGGCTCATCTCAGGTTTTCCATGTTGTACATGGGTGTCCACAAATAAATTCAAGTCCATTTCTTCCACCATCCCAACCTCAAGTGCATTGTGAAAACAATCAAATAGCAATGGCTTGGATTGGGTACTAAATGTTTCAATAAATTCCTATTCAATCACCTTCTTAATTTAAAATATGAATCTAATCTCTTTACAGAATACATGAATGTATATCCCAAAGTGTTTGTAGTGGTTTTCAACAACTGTAAAAATATTCAAAACCTATAGAGAAGGGGATGCCTTTTATCATGATCATCATAAACAAGAAATATGAAGAAGAAAAGTTGTTATAGAGACAAGCATTCCTCATAAACCCTTCGTGAACCTTACTACAAATTGAAAATAGTTACACTTCAGTTTCATAAAGCTAAAGGGTATTTTTCTCATATCCAAGTAGCAATAATGTCAATCAACCCTTTTTTTTCCTTTTTTTTATATCTAGATAAATCAGTAACTAATCGAGATTACTTGGGCAAGACCCAGGTTCAAATCCGACTAGCTACCACTATAACCCCTAGGCTGGTAGCAAGTAGCCCGCAAGCCCCAACCAACAGGAAACCTATGACTTAGCAAGGGCCGAGACATCCGTAAACCACAAACAAAATCTAGATCCTAAACTCCAAGAGGACACCTACCCTTCTAGCCTTATCATAATGGCCCATATCTCATTGGAGATTTGAACTTGGATAGAGAAAGTGAAATTCACAACTATTCAACCACCAACTCGGCCCTTTTCTTAATTGCCCAAGCTTTTTCATAATTGGTAAGTGTAAAGATTGTACATAATATTATACAATAAATTATTATGCTTATAAGAAATTACAAATATTTATAGTAAATTGTAATATTTTTAATATTTATTATTATTATGATTTTCAACAAAATTACAATTAGTTGTCCCTTGAGAAATTGGAGATCCTCTCTAGCCGACCCATCACGAGTTGGATAATTAAGGCAACACACGGATTGTAGTAATTGTTTTAACTATATTTGTGCTCACATTGTCACACGGTGTTTTCTGCATATCTCTCATATTCATTAGGCTCCGACAATGGTGCGTTGGTTAAATATTGTACATAATTTTCAAACAATTATTAGTAAATCTTTGTTGACAAACGTTGAAAATATGTCTTGGACAAGATAAGTTTTCTGTCATTTATAGAAAGAAAAAACCTACGCGAACACAATATGAATGATGAGTGCAATATAGAATCTGAGGTCTCTACCAACATTGTTTTGGTTAGAGTGCAACCTCCCACTAATACCATTTGTTGGTTATTTAATTAGCAATAAAATTAAATAAATAAAATTGTATATTGAAGCCATGAATTTTTAGGGATATACTTAATTCCATTACAACTAAAGTTCATTTCTTTAATTGTTTACAGATCACACGGATTAACTCAGACTCATAACTAGGCAACAACAGGGCAAACTCAAAATGGAGAATTGATCACAAAACTCAGCTTATTAAAGAACAACCAGGCAAACCCACAATGAAGATTCAACCATAAAACTCAACTCTTTAAAAAGACAATTCAGCAAGCCCAAAATGGAGAATCAACTAGAAAAGTCAACTTATTGAAAATAAGATGAAGAATAACTCGGCAAGCCCAAAATGGAGAGCCTACAAAATTCAGCTTCTTAAAAAACAACCTAACAGACCCACGATGGAGAACCAACTACAAATCTTAGCATATTAAAGAACACTTGACAAGCCCAAAATGGAGAGCCGGTTACAAAACTCGGCTTATTAAAGAACAACTCGGGAAGCTCAAATGGAGAGTCCGCCACAAATATCAACTTATTAAGAATAGACTGGGCAAATCCAAATGGAGAGTCAAGTAGAAATTCAGCTTAACACAACTCAGCAAACCCAAAATGGAAAATCAACTATATAACTCGCCTAATTAAAACACGACTCGTCAAATCCAAAATGGAGTCAGCAACAAAAGCCTGCTTCTTTAGAAAAGCATTCAGCAAACCCAAAATGAAGAGTCTAAGAACAAAACCCAATTTATTGATAGAACAACTGGACAAACCAAAAATGGAGAATCAACTACAAAACTCAGCTTGTTAAATTAAGAGACAACTGGTCAACCCCAAAATAGGAAATCAACTACAAAACTCAACTTAATATAAACCAACTGGGCAAACTCAAAATGGAGAGTCAACCACACAAAGAGTCCGGGACTGTGAACCCGAAAAAATCGATCAGACTTTAAATTCGACCTGGCATTTTTGTAGAGAGACTGATTTCATTAATTTGGCAGGGCTTCAAATCTGACTCTAATATCCTCACGTTAGTGACTCTTTAACAAAGAGAAAAACAGGGAATGAATGGCGAACCTTTCCGTTGCGAAATCATGGCCAGTTTTCATGTTTGCTCCGCCTTGAACAACAATTCCCCCTCTAAATATTGGCACTGCTCGAGTCTCCTGATTAAATATCCACCGAGTAAACACTTATGCCGACCAATTCTGAGCTAATCAGATCGGAAACTGAACAATCTGGGGATTTCACATTAATGTACATGTCACGTCCCTCAAGCGAAAGAACCTGAGGAGCTCCTTGTCCAAAGCTTGTCCTCGCGCTCTGTGAACAATTTCCCGATTTCGAGAAACAAATGAGAATTGATATCATGGCGGCATTGCACGATAGCATTAGATAAAGATGGGTGTAGGTCAGACAATGAGGACTTCCTTGCAACTGTTTAACAGAAATAATTGAAATACACAGCATGGCGGGAGAAATCTTGCGAGATGTAGATGTAGGAGAGGGGTCCAATGCCATCTTTACCCTTTTACATGTACGGAAATATGTCCATTTATACAAAGTTTTAGCGTTCCCCGAGGTAATGGTGTACCATCCCTCACCTTGCAATATTTATATTCTTTACGAAGTTTTAGCGTTCCCCGAAATAATGGTATACTATCCCTCACCTTTAGGAGCGCAAGGATTAAGTGTATAAGTTTTGCTCATCTTATATAGACTTTGCACATAGAGAGAAGGTGAACGCTTTTGTAGCCTAGTGTTGATGACGTACTATAGATCAAAATCCTCCCTCGGTGTATATTGATGGTTTGATAAGCTAGAGCGAATCCATTGATTTTTTTTTACAACTAGGAATTCCCACACCCGAAGGATGGATCTATAACCTAGACCAAGGCCAGCCCCAATGTTGAATGGAAGAACAATCTGCCCACTAAGAAGATGTTGTCACCAAGATTGTACGAAGATGAGGACCATCCTGGACGCCCCTGGGTCAGTTTAATTCCCTTCCAAATTGCTCCCACCCTCAACCCCTGACCTGCTTGAATAATTGGAACAATGACTAATAATCATGCTGAAGCATTGGATCTTTGAAAGGGTCTGTATCTTTCTAAGGCGAAAGGAATTGACAAGTTGAGATTTGTTAGAGACTCTTGATTCATCATCTTAAAAGAGACATCCATCCCAAGGACATCACCCTACATCACATCTTCATGAGGATATCTACTATAGTCTAAGACTTCAAAGAACTGTATTAATCCCATGTTCTCTGGCACCTCAATTCCAAGGCGAACAAACAAGTCAATCTTGCTAGTACTTTACAAGTTGGCATTATGCAACTCGCAAAGGATTTATCCTTAACCCTCATTCCTTGATGATCAACCTCCCTAGTCTTAGTGTTGTTTCCCCCAAATTCCTTCCTTTGAACCCTTGCAAATTCACCCTTAGTGATTTGACCCCTCTATATTGCGTCTCATGTCTCCACCACCTTGCAGCTTGCCACCCTACATGGATCCGAACATAGCCTCCCTCATCATCCTCATCATGATGATTTTCCTCTACTCCTCCACCTATCTTCATCCGTACCCTCGATCATCTGACCCCTCCACCCTCCTTCATTAACTGTGATATCCTTCCCTCGCTCCCTCCTTCATTTGGTGAAACTCGACTTGATCGCGTGATGATGGCCCTCCTCTGTATAAGATATAATCCTCCTCCCAAGCATGCGATGGAATGAATTTATACCATTCTTACCCTCCATCCTTACCATTATTATCCTTCATCGCTCATTATCGTCATTCATACCTCCCAGAATTCCACATCCAGTCTCTTTGATGTTCTGCTCCTTCACTCTTGCCCCAACCATGTCTCCACCTAGTGTGCTTGGACTCAACTCTTTTGCACTCCCTTGGGCTCTGGATTTTGAGAATTGGCCTTGGCTCTATAGTGAATCCCCTCCCTAGCCATCTGAAACATGTTGTCTAACGCTGTGAGCGTAGATGTGATGAATCCTAGGAAGCAATTGTTGTCCTAATCTAAAGTCTTGAAGAATGGAAACAACACATGGTTGGGAAAGTGGAATATATCAAGCAATTGCAAAAATAACAATTGGGATAGTAGAAGGATAGGACTGCCACGTTGGAGTGCGATTACATCAGGGACCGGTAATCAAGTGGTTTCTACCATGTTCAACGTCAAGACATTTGTAATCACATGGATAGATTCGTATCATTGCGGGTTCGGCTTGAAAACAGTGGAGAGTCATGTTTTACCCAGGTTGCGATGGAGATTTTTTGAATCATATCACACGAATCCACATTTGTATTGTTCGTGGCTATGTTATCATCTCATCATGGATCTACACTTCTGTCTAATAGCCATGATTGTGTTCAGTCGGTCATTACTACCATGGATCTGTAATGTATTGGTCGGCAACCATGTTGTGAGTCATACGAGACTATGCTCTCAAAGTCAGTTGTACTGCAGCAGCATTTCCTATCCGACGAGCCATTTCCATTCATTCTGTCAAAGCATTTCACCTGTCCAGTTTCAACAGCTTCATGCTTTGGGGGGCACTCTGTTACACCTAAATATTGCCATCATGATAATCAATGTAAACATCCCTTGAGTTCCTTTGACTAAGTCATCAAATTGGAAGAGATACTAACCTGTTCCTACTAGGTTTTGTGAGGTCGTCTCAGGTCATCTCAATGCAACCTGTGACGTCGCAGGTTGTCCTATTGCAGCCTGTGACGATGTCAGTTAATTGGATAAAGGAGCATCTTTGAGCCCATTCTCAAAGGTGGCTAATGTGGATCCCTATCCCTGGCCTATAAGAGAGCTGGCATTTGGTTCCCTATCCCTTTGGTGGGATCCCTTTACCCTCTCCTACCATATCTCAACCTACCCTATCTTCTTAGTCTTATATAAGTGAAGCTCATTCCCATTCCAAAGGGAGGAAGTCTATAGTATCTACATGTTGGTGAAATTAGCTTAGGAGCTCTCTATCCATCTCTTGGGAGATCCATACTTCCTTTGGAGGCTTTGGCATTGGCTTGTTTGGAGAAGGATTGCTACATTAAGTCTTGGTTGTAATCACTTCCTTCTATGTACTTTCCATTTTGTACAGTAATATAAATGCTTTCCACCAAATGTTGTTGCATTGATGATGTTTGTGTAGTTTGCTTGCTTAACTGCTTACTTAGATCTGTTATTGTTTAGATGCATTTTACTGCTTGTGTTGTTTTGTATGTCTTGACAGGTTTTGCAGCTGAGATCTGAAGACCATAAAGCTTGGAACGACAACAAAGAGAAAGGATCCGCGATCTGAAAGGTAAAGCATCTATCAACTCGATCTCTAATTAGATCTAAGAAAGTTATTTCTATTCTGGCTCATTTGTTCCAGTCTCGCATTAAGCTAGGGAGATTAGGCCTTGAGTCCGCTCTTGGTAGATTGTCCGATAACATACACATATGATAACGGTGTGACCAAACATCCTTGAGTATGATGACTCACATGAGGAGTTTAGGGAAAGTCCCCTATTTTGTCCATAAAACGAACAATTTATAAAACAAAATTTCAAATTGAGCAATACATTAACATGAATCCCATTGAAAATTAACAAATACAATTAATCAATGTTTTTTTGTCTTATGCTCCAATGGGACGTCTAAGGTAATACCAATGCAAGGCGTCTCCGACGGGCGGTTGGTGGTCTACGGAATTTATAGTTTATTAACAACTCGTCACTGGGAGACAAACTACATATTGCATGTACAACAACAAATTTGGATGCTTTCCTTTTCATAAAGAAGTCTTAGTCATTGAAGTGTTCCTCAAATGAACAACACCTAGAATTATTTATGAACCCTACCATCTATATATAACATGTTCTTCTTATTAAAGTTTCCAAAAACATAACCATTCATGCACATACTATACATGGAAATGTTATGCTTGTATTTAACAATATTCAAGTAATGTGACTGACAATAGATAGGACTGAAAAATGGAATAAGTGCCAGTGATTGTTTGGAAGAAATGAGTAGATGTAAAAGGATAAACAACCCTATATTTGCAACATCTATATTAGACTTGGCAATCATAAAACGATTACCGCAAAAGGATAATTCGGTTCCGACATCAAGCACTTGTAGAGAAGACGACCAAGCACCATACAAAGCGCGGTTGTAAGAAGTTTGATATTTACTTTGCAAATCCGTAGGAAGGGAGAAATCATCACTACCCTCCAACAATTGGATAGACCTTGGTGTGTAATTGGATAGTTTTTCTCTCAACTCATGCAAATTTTTGGATCTTCTAGTGGAGATGTGTTGGGTGGCATTTATATCATACTTTGGATCACTAAAAATTTCAGTTGACTAAACATAATTAGAGGGGTTTGTCAATTTAGGACGAGACATAATTGTTTTGGCTTTCAATTTTTTTTAAAACGAGCATAGAGAAGTGTTGCTACGTGTCTTTTCTATATCATCTATTGGATTTTTTATTGGAGTAGGGGGTATTAGACCATCAACATTGGGTAATCTATCATTGGTGTAATGGGTGAGTGTGAGACACCGAAGGTTCTCCTTCAACCGTTGACATTTTGAACAACCACAAACTACTTGGGTGTCATAAAAGAGATATAGCTCACAACGAATTACCGTCGATGAACCAAGATTTTGGCTTGAATACAGCATGTTACAATTGGTGGGGTAAAGTGACTGCCCATTTTCATCTATGAACTGCTTGTGATATCTTGCTCCTAATAAGAGCTTACAACATTTTGAAATTGGTGGAATATCTTGTGCATCCGAACTCGAACCTAAATTGGGATCCTGCAATATAGAATAATTTGATATCTCGATTCCCATAGATAAGTAACATAAATTCAAATAAATAGTCAAAATATAAATAAAACTTGAACTTACTGGAGATGGAAAGGGAGAACTCGTCGAACTTTGAACCAGATAGAATGAGATGGAATCTGAAGAATTGGCCATTTGATACTATAACCTTTTTTCCCTACATTTGAACCAAATCGACAATCAATATAAGTCTCTACAATCCTAAAATATATTTAAAAACTATATCACAATTTAACATCCAATATAGTTTGGAAACCATTTTGTAAGAATAAGGTGAGTTTAAGCAACATATATACTATTAAATATTGTAATTGGGGTGGTATAATACTAAAAGAACATTTGAGATGAGTATATAATTTTAAGAGCACACATCAAACCACAAAAGTTTCAAATTAAATTGGTGCGTCTAATCAAATTAACACGCACTGGTAGACTAACAACTCTTTAACGCATCAGTGCGCCATAACAACAATCACATTGTATATCAACATCCGCAAAATCTACCACAGAAGAAAATATCCACTACATTTGATAACGGATATTTATCGATGCATTTTACGAAATAATTCATACATGCGCATTTTATAAATACATGCGCACCAACGTGTCCCAATTCTACACGCACCACAACATGAGTTTTTTTTAATCCATAGGCTATTGGCAGTTCATTGATAGAGTGAGGTTCACGACTGAGTATTACCTGGGTCGAAGACCCACTATTCAAAGTCGACACAAACCTCATCATCAAGGATGAAGATCTACTCAAAGCGGGCATCATCCTCTGCAACCTAAAAATAATTTTGAATATGCTTAGGAGTCATCTTGATAGGTTCAGATTGAGTTAACTGCTCTGAACATTCCCGGAGTAACTGGAGTATGTTCCCTTTCATTTCCGCTTTCTCTACGACCTCATTGACGCCAAGCCATGACAATCATGTTCCCCACACTAGAATAGGATACCCATAAGAGCTTGGAAGTATTAGCACAAGGAATGCCACTGGACTATCGAGCTTAGAGCCCTTACCACCCTACGAATCAAGGATAACCATAGAACCCATTCAAATACATAAATGCCCTTTAATACGCGCATCATGGAAACAACTAGAACATGGATACGACTCTTAACCCTTCGCTCGAATGTCCTGAACACCGACTCAAGGAAGTTCAACCACACCAATGAGGTCCGAGTTGGTTGTACCTGCTGTAACTTTGAGTGCTAGCTATAGACCACGTGGTAGGTGGAGGGATGAACAAGTCGTAGGGGCTCACTCGACTAATTGGGGGACTGTTGTCCCATATTTTGGTTTCATATTCGTATATGATAAAATGGGTTTCTTCTTTTGTTGCATTATATAATGTTGCAAAATGTTACATTATTGATTAAATATATGAATGATTTACATTGTCACAATGAACAAAGGTGTAATCAACACGTTTATCAAAACAAAATAATTAAAATAATTTTATTAATTTTTATTTTTTGATGATTAATTCAAATGCTAAATATATGAATGATTACATGGTTACAATGAACATATGTGTATTTAGTTCATATATCAAAATGCAATAAATAAATATAAAAATAAATATTATTATAAAAAATATTTGGTTCTCGAATGATTAATTGAAAATTTGTAAGAAAAAAGAAAAAAAAGAAACTATATTCGCATATCCTCAGTACGGAAAAATTCACCACTAAACCATATGCAATCTAGTTATTTAACTAACCAATTCATTTTATTTGTTTCCATGAACCAATGCTCACTCATATTTTACCCACATATGATCTTTCACATAACATAAGCCGCTGGTGCTATTTTCCAAACATAAGCACCGATGTTTTTTTCCCAAAACATATGCACCAATGTTTTTTTCCAAAACACATTTGTGCTTTTATAAAATATATGAGGCATCGATGCTGATGTGAGTGTTACACGCATCATTGCTTATTTAATAAAACACATCGGTGCTCATGTAATATGCACATGTGTTTATTTGAATGGTATATACACCAGTGTGGTTACAATATAATACAAGCAATAATGTGTCTGCATTAAAATATACGCAAAGGTGCATTGACAATGCATATACACACTGGTGCATATTGGTTATAATAGACACACCTGTGTGCATTATAGATTATAGATCACCCAAAAAAACGTTCACTATAACCTATGGTCACTCATAATTTTTTAGTTATAGTAAATATCCGTTATAACCTACGCCAAAACCTCCTCTACTAGAAATGAAAGTTGCAGTGGAGTTTTCTTTTGACAATTTTTGCCAATCTTGTCACACTAAAAACCTTCGCTACATGGTGTTTTCCTTGTAGTCCAAGGAGCATTGCCTTGAAACAATGTTGTACAAACTAATTGAGCTAAACCACCAGGCTTATAGATATTTTTCAAGATAAATAATAGTCATTAGAGGAATTTTGAGGTAAAAAGTGGGCCTCCAAACAAAAAAAGTACTATCAAAATCAATTTTTTAAGAATTAATCACATTCTAGAGAATGACATCATCTATACAAAATCAAATTTTTAAGAACTAATCACATTCTAGAGAATGACATCATCTATAATGGTTGAGTTGGAAATCCTTGAGTTAAGGTTGCTTATTTGTCACATTCTAAATGGTTGATCAAAATCTATAGTTAACCATGGTAGTTTACAAGTACTTTTGCACCTATAGAATAAAGTATTAATGTCTTTTCACTATTTCAATAAAATCTATTATTATCCCTTCGTATCTTTTGAAAGAAACAATACATATCTTTTCACATAATATGTATGTCTTTACACAATTTTCAATATATATTATATCTATCCATTTTTCTTAACGTCAATAATATCATATGTTTATATACTTTTAATTGAACTTTACTTTATTTTGTTATTTTTTTAAATATTATTAATTTTTCTAATACTTTAAGAATATATTATTACTATATTTATATATATATATATAAAAGAGTGATAAAAAATATAACAACAATGAAAATCATCATAAAGGAATAAATTCATAAAAAAACAATTTAAAAATTAACTTTAAAAAACTAATTTCAAATTATATTAAAATTTAATACTTTATAAAATTATATTATAATTAATTAAAAATCACAAAACATTAAAATACATAAAATATTAAAATTATTATTATTTTTAAAATATTAATTTATATAATTATATTAAAATATAATATTTTACAAATTTATATTATGATTAATTAATTAATTAATTAAAAACTACAAAACAAAACATAAAAATATTAAAATATAATTTTAAATATAAGATTTAGATTACTAAAAATCTTCTCTACATAGAGACACTACTTTCCATTCCCAGTTAATTACAATGGTTATTTTGGAACATTATAAATGAAACGTATAGAGAGTTCTACTACTAGCCTAGCCCTATGGAGTAAGGCCCTATGGACTTCCACGAGAATATACTTTACATATTGCCTAACTGAAGGGAAAATCCAATAGTCGAGGGGTGTTAAAAAAACATTCCCTGGAAGAGAGAGGACGAGTGAGGTGGGTCAAGGTGCAGGTCGAGATCTTCCCTGCCTAAGTTTATTAAAAGCTCATATTTCATCGTGGAAAGGGCCCTGATCGGGGAAGGAAAAAGCGGTAAAGCCTGTGAACGACTAATCTTGCACCCACCAAATAGGATCAATGGTCTACATTTCATCGCGGGGTATATACAATATCTCCATGAAATCCAAAAAGCTCGTTGGGGGACCCAGGCGTTGAATCACCTTAAGCCTATAAAGGGTCTCCACGATACCATGCCAACAAGGGAATTTATTTTGGTTTTATGGCGAAGGGGGAAATTAATTTAAAAACCAGCCAGATTGCCATCACTTGCCACCTAGGTTCACAAGCTGAGTGACGAACGAGGGAGGAAGCAAATCCAGATCCACCTATAGTTGACTTAACAACGGGAGAGACAACATCTTTGTTTACTTAATTCACACAGGACTGCCATCCTTCTCAAAGGAGGGGGGTTACTCCGTATCAATTTATTTTGTGATATCACCATGAATAAAATATCCCCCTTGATCTCTATTACCAGTGCTAAACCTTATACTGGTGCTCGTTCCTGATGGGGTTGTGATACAGGTGGGATGTCGCGATCAGAAAACATGATTTGACTTGACTCTGATCAAACCTCAGGAAGTCCAAATGGTACAAATACAGAGGAAAGCAGGTACAAAGATTGTTGCAAACAAAACGAAGGATGCTTATGATTTAGTTTATGCAAAAACAGATTCGAGCCTGCCTGAACTTTCATTTTCTCTGGTCTATCCAAACAAGAAGTGCTCTAACCGGTGGTGTTTAGTTAGGTATACATGGCGGCTCCAGGTTTAAGCAGAGAATACACTTCATTTCATTACTATCCAGAATCAATTGCCGGTGGGTGTTCTGTTACGGTCCTTGGTGTTTGTTTTGGTTTCTAAAATACCTCCAACGCTACCAACGCTAAAGCCCTAATCAAGCTACCTCCAACGCTACCAACGCTAAAGCCCTGATCAAGCTACCTCCAGTGCTAAATCCATGATCAAGCTACCAACACTGAAGTTGAATATTTCTTGCAAGCCAATTTTTTTAACATGTAGGTGTTGGCCAGTCAACTAAGGGTAAATTGCTCCACTTTTTTGAAGTCTTGCCCTTCATAGGCCACCTCCTCACTCTTAATTTTACTGCTTATACGATGAGAGACATGTTATAGGAGAAATACCAGATCTTGGAGAGAAATAACAAATCTTTCTAAACAAAAGCTTCTAAATATCAGATTGATTGACCACATGTGCAAAGGGGGATCTTCTAGTTATTATTTTTCTACGTAATTACATTTTTTTTTATAATTATTATTGTTATTTTTAAATATGGATATCCCTTTGGTCATCTTCCCTGGCACGCCATATGTGTAGTTTGACACCAACTATTTATTCCCACCCACAACTATGAAAGGTTAGGTAGGAGCTATAATGTTGGAACACTCACAGGACCTTATCACTTCACTCAACCAGCCAGAATAGGACCTTACCAATGCGAATCCACCAACACCCCATAGTATCTACAGACAAAGAGCCTTGCTACCGCCGCTTTTGCTTGAAATGGCCGATAATAAATCTCTTTCCTGTTTCTTTATGCTTTCATGTTTTCTTCATTTGATGCTTTGTTTTGATCTTGGTTTAGTTGCTTGCTCCTGTGAATTTTTGGGAAGATTGTTGATACTCCTGCTTTGCTTGTGATATTATATTCTTTGATTGCAACTAAACGAAAGAGAAAATTTGGGTTGATCAGAAGGTAACCATGCACAAAACTTAATCGCATTGCGAGACCAATCCATGAATACTTTTTGTTGAAGGGGTCATAACATTTGGGATTAACATGTAAAAATACAAGGCCACATATACCTAATGACTGTACAAAATTCCCTAAGAGGGATTACAAGGCTTAACACCTTGCTGCAAAGCAACTCCACATATGACTAGATGGGGACAATGAATCCATGTAAAGGAGTATGCATAAGAATAAGATGTGAACACTTATCTCTGTAATATGGTTTTTCTATTGTCATGGAGTGGTGCCATATGCTTATTCTTATTCAATGATAGTTGATGCTTGGATTTCATCTCAAATTCAAGTTATTCATTAATGGATAGAGTTGCTTCTTGGACGTCGATACATGCTAGATGTGAATCTTGTTTCCCTAGGACAACATTCTCTACAAATAATGCATGTTGGGGACATGATTTTGGTTCAACCACAATGGAAAGGTCTTCTATCATATTACCAACTTGCTCAATAAGACCATGTTGTCTCTCTCCATAACATAGGAGTCAAGACTCAACATCATACCTTCCTTCTATAGGGGGAGTTGGATATTTAGGGATCAACTCATATCTTTAGTGAACGTTAGCAATAATGAATTTTAGAACATTACTGAGCCAAGAAGAGTTCATAGCCAAAGAATTTATGTTCTTTCCTATAAGAGTTTTCTCACCCACAACAAGGTGTGCTACTGGATATCAAATACCTCTAGAAGCATTTTTTCAGCATGCAATGGATAAATATGCTCCATGCTAGATGCTTCAAACAATTATCTTAGCTGTTGATTTCTCTAAATGGCATTTATCATAGTTTTATGCCTAGGAGAGAAACTTTCCACGAAATGGAAGCAAGGAGGAACTAGCCACAAAATTTGTGTATCTTTGTCCTTAGCATATGTGCATAGCCTCAAAACTAAAACACATGTTTGACTTCACGGTAACCACACATAGAGCACAAAACATATGGGATGAGAAGAACCAAGGTGCACCAACCTGTGGGAGTTAATCCCCTACGGATAATGGGCCAAACAATAAATCCTTCTTGCAATCAACTAGGGATTTCCATACATTATGTAAATCAAAGAGAGGCATCACATTCAACTAGTTTTCTAGCACATATTAATGGTAAATCCCACTAAACTCTTTTGATAAGATTATAGTTTAATTTCCTTGAGCTTGTTCATATTCCAATATTTTCACCTTTCTACAAGAGATTGCAAGCCTAATTTCATGTCAAGATAATTAGCGACAACCCCCCTTATTTGTTCAATCACAACCCTATCTGGCTTGGTCAGTTTGTATTTACTTCTCAATACTAGCAATGGGACCCAATGCCTAGTCTAAGCATTGAAAAAGTCCTTGCTCTTGATAATGTCTCTCTTCAAAAATCTTAGATGGAAGATCCAAGCTATTTTAACCAACACTAAATTGCCTTCAGTAACATACAGGACCACCATACATAATGGCCATTAAAGGATAAACCAATTCCAAAACCTCGTCCTTTCCATTTGAGATAACGGTGTATAGTATTCCATGACTTTATGATACTGTGAGCAACAAATTTCCCTTTCACCTTAACATCGATCATGATAACAACAAGAGTTTGAAAGCCCAAGTTTACTTATGATTTCTTGTTCCAAGGAGATTTTTGGTGAATGCAATTCTAAAGAAGAACCTTTTAGGATTTATTCCTATATAATGCTCAAATGATCCATTTAAAACATAAGGCCTAGTCTCGGGCATGGGCTCTTAAATTCCCATAACTCCCAATCCTTGGGAGTGAAACATATGCTCTAGTTGACACAAAGAGAACCTTTCTATCACCCTCCATTTTCACCCAATAGATATTAGAAAGGGAGTTATTGAGACATTAAGCTTACACATGTAATCCAACATAAGGAATAATCAACATGGGTCCTTGTCAAGATCTTGGAGCAATTTTGAAACTTGGTTGCGAGAGCCATGGGATTAGCTAGTCACTTCTCACTTTACTCTTCCACATGTCGGTGGACCATGCTCCAAAAAACTGTAGGAGATCTTGGAAGGAGAAGGGGATTCGAAGAAACTTGAAAGTTTAAGATGGTTGGATTCAATACCATCCCTACTAAAAAAACTATTGGCAAGGAGGCATCAAAAAGTTTCTTTATAACATTGGACTTAGACCACTAAATTCTTGAGCCAGAGGCAATGGAAAAATATTTGGAGATAATCCAATGTTATTCATAGATTATTATTCCTTGAGAATGATGAGGAAAGACTCATCAACAAAGTGTCCCTTGACAAGTTACCCAACGTCTTGTTCTTGGATAATTATACCTTCAATAAGGTCTCGGTTTATCTCACTCCAAAGAAATCTCTAAGTGATAATACTCCACCCAGATGGCCTATCCAACATAGATGTATCCACATAACGATTTTAATGATGTCCATGTAGTAACAAAGATCAACCTCCAAAGGATTCCAAGGGTTTTTGCTCCACAAGAATGATAGGTTCAAAGGCAAGTTGTGCCCACATGTAAACCAAGAAGTCTCCTAAAAGCTACAAATAGTATCCCTAAAGCAAGTAAAACTCCTCCTAAGGTCCAGCGCTCCAAATGAAAGTGCCTCCTCAAGGAAGATTCATCTTATAAAAAGGGTTTCCACAACAAAGATAACCCTTTCTACATGCAAACAATCTGAGTGCTCTGTTCTATTGTACCGGCGCTGCCCTGTTTTGCATGATTGATCATTCCTTTGCTGCTCTATAATGCTGAAAACAATGGTTAAAAATCTTCCCTTCAGTTATACACTGACCAAAACAATTTGTAGGTTTTTTTCAATAGATACAGCTCCTCCAAAAGGTACCAAAGTACATGTATAAGAACATACCCATGAATAGAGTTGTTGTATGCATAGGGAGTTTCTAGAATTAAAGATGATAAAGCTTACTTGTTGTGCCATGCCCATATCACTGTAGAAACACATACATCTATCCAAAAGGTGCCCAAGATGATGCCATTTGTCTCTAAACATGCCCAATGGACTAACAAATTGGCCCAATTGCACTTGACTGTCCAAATTGAGGATTGTTTCTATATTTATGGTATGAAATTAACCCATAAAATAAATTCATTGCTGATTGCTTCCTCTTGAGGTCTGAATTTCACCCAAAAATGTTGGTTTACCACCCATAATGTTGTACAAGGCTATTTTAAGGTGGGAGAAAAGCCCCAAATTACTCCAACATGCCTAGAATTACTTGAAACAAGCCTAGACTTACTAAACCAACTTACTTCTTGCTAACATCTATCCACAATCATCCCATAATACATTAAATTTAGCCCATACTTGCCTCAGAACGTGATCAGATGTAGACCTAGTGCCATTTGCAGCCTCTAGCACTCCTAACATTGCTTAAAATCCCTTAGGGCATCATCATCATGAACAATGTCATCCCCACTAAAGAATGTGATCAAACTCACACATGGACACCCATGCGAATAGTGGGGTAACAAAGTCCTAAGAGAAAATTGGCATCACTAAGAAATAAAAAATAAGACTAGGTTGCACAAACCCACCTTGGATTAATGAGCCATGTAGGTTGATTACTAGGAGCAAAAAGGTACCAATAGAAGAAAAATGAGACAACATGGAAGGGACATGCAAATGTGGTGTGAACTATCTATAGTAGGATAGTAAGTTTTCATTTGCATAATAATCAAAAAATTTATTTCATTTGTATGTTGCAGAATTCAATGGCTCAATGATGACCCAAGAGTGAATTGAAATCATTGTGTTATACAACAAAACCGATGATCAAGGAAAATGGGTTTCAATGCCATTATCTATTGGGTCATGGGTAACAATGAAACCATCAACAATTGAAAGCCATGCAATAAAAAAAGGCGTTTGCAAGACATTAACATCCACAGGAAAAGTTTGGTAAAATGATTTAAGATGAGTAATGGAGGACAAAACGTGGCAAAGATTCAAGTGGCACATGTCTATGACTATAGAGAGATGTCAAAAGAGAAAGTTTCTACTCAACCGAATTTTCCCAAAATTGATTGTAATTGTGAGTATGCATGACCAATTTTGATGTCATATTTTTTTGATGGTCGATTTTTATTGAAAGCTGTGAAGATTTCCACATCTCTTTATTTTTCTTTTATACTGACATGAATATTATATTTTTCTCAGGGTTATGCATATCAAATTGAAAGGAATGGGGGCTAGTGGAATGCATAACGAGTGTTTTCGAATCCACTCATATGGGGGCTAGTGGAATGCATAACAAGTGTTTTCCAATCCACTCATTCAAAAGTAGGAGAACTACTCTATGTTGGTAAGGATCCTGCATGGTTAAAGAAGGAAGGCATTTTCTTTTACAAATATGAATACATTCTTCCAAAAATGATTGGACCGAGTGGATATATCAAAGAGATTCCTTTACCTCCTCTCATCTTATTGGAATGGACAAGTGTAGATGATTCTTCAGTAAGTTCTTTTCGTTACAAGTTATTTCCAGAAATGCAAATTGGAATGAAGGAAAAAGGAAACATCCATATACATAGTGGCATTTTCATGCCATTCTCTATGTTTGTTCATCTTTTTGGGAAGGATGAGTTGATTAGGGAAAATGGTAAAATATATTCTACTTCAAAACCTTCTGATGCGCTAATCACAATTTTGTTTTTCACCGGGTGGGATAGAAGAGTACATGACCAAAGTGGAGAAGAAATAGAGTGCAGATTGAGTCATGATACATTGTCTTTCAAGTACGTCTTTTGAATACTCTTTACTTTTAATTGTATCATGCTTCTTAGTTTTTAGGGGCTAGAAGAGGCAAAACGAGAGTTACATATCAATGTAACAAATCATATTAGGATACAGTGAGTATTTTTATTTGATTCTTTTAGGTATTGGATTTCAAGACAGATACTATATATCTCATTTAAATTCCATAGGTGGAGACATATTTGATAAATGGGGAAATGGGTTTGGGTTCCAAAGGAACAGGATGACGATGATGGAACACATTCCCCAATAGTTTCACTTGATGTTATGAAAAATGGTGAATTATTTATAACATTATCAATGGAGGAGGATTGGACACTATTTGAAGTCAGGGAACAATTGGAGCTACACGAAGACTTTGATCATTTTGTATTTATACACAATGCTAAAATGGTGAGAATTTAAAGATGAATATCATGATTTTAATTTGTAGACTTACCAAGTTATTGGAATGTGAGACCTTTTGTATAGACAAAATAATTATAATTTCTTTTATTGTATTTTGTAGGTGGAGAAACGGGGAGAACATATTGTGCGTTGCAAAGATTGTGTCAAGCCTTCCACCATTGAAATTAGGGAATGCTAAATATTTGTAGAATGAAAATATAACACGTATAATTAATCCACAGTATAAGAGCGTTCCCCGAATGCAATGGACATTCTGTTTTGCAATCTTTAGTATTGTTTTTGCTTCTATCATTTACGAAGCTATACTAGTCCATATCAATGAAGACCTGGATTTTTCCAGGGGTTTGACGTAGTAATCATATCCTTAATTTGATTACTGCTTTGTTGGCTTCCATAATATATGCTAAATGGGCAATTTATGTGTCTTCAATCAAGAGAACTTGTTACTGTTGAAATTCAATTTAGTGGATATAACTAACTTTCTAAAACCCTGGGTTTTGACATACTAGTCATATCCTTGGTTTTGATTACCACATTGTTGAATTTCATAATATATGCCAAATAGGCAATTTATGCATCTCCAATCAATGGTTTAGTGACCAGCAAAAGAACAGGGAAACAAAAAGAAAGCAATTTTCGCAATTTTCGCATATAGGGCCTTTAGAAATCAATTTTCGTTCCATAGATTTATGATTATGTTTTGTTAAAATGTTCATTTTATTTAAATATGGGTGTTTTGGTACATATCCAACTCAATATCGAGATATCGTCGTGCTTCTCATTTTCATGATGAACAACAATGAAAAAACTTGTCATTTTGAAATTTTGAGCAAGAATCAACCCTAAAACTCCATCGTTGGGCCATTTCTAAGCTATTATGGGCACATTATAGACCTTAAAATTGCAATCTATTCGACCATAAAACAATCCTGGAAAAGTATGTGCCCTAAAACAACAGTATACGACATTGTAATTGCATCATGTCCATGAATATGGACAAGGGAAACAAATCTGGGCACTTGGGGAGAAGTCTGCCCATGAGCAACAAGAAAAAACAGGCATAAACCTTAATTCTGGGCAGCTTGGAAGGTACACCAACTTGTTTCGCCCTTCAAACAACATTAAAAATGAATTCTGGCCACTCTTGGGCTCACTTTCACCATTAAGCAACACTTTATCTCAGGCCTGGGAAAGTTTTAACCACAAAACAACCAAAAATCAGACTGTTGGGCATGTTTTCGCTGTAAAAAATAGATTTGGGCATGTTCTGGGTCATGACAACAGCATTAGAGCACCAAGTAACAAAGTTCTGGGCATGTTTTCACTGTCATGAAAACAAAAGTTCTGGGCATATTTTCACTATCAAACAAAGTTGGGCATGTTTTCACTTTCAAAAACCATATCGTGAAACAAAGTTCTGGGCATGTTTTTATTGTCAAAAAGAGATTTGGGCATGTTCAGGGTCATGACAACAACATTAGAGCGCCAAGCAATAATGAACGGATCTCATAGGTCAATTCTTATTTCCAGATCAGGTATACAAAAATGTTGTACTTGGTAAGTTTACCTTCTTCTTCTTTTCGCAAATTCCACATTTACAACATTATTAAGGGCAAGTTTTTGTGAATATTTTGGGCGTGAAAGAATCAAATTGTCACCTCAACATTATCCATCTCTGAAATACATTTTCGTCATGGATAGTTTTGGCATGGGTTCTTATATTTCACTACACAAACACAACAGTTAATCAATTGGAAGTTATGTGCATAATTTTGGGTTGTGTCAGGATTTATTTGCAATATTTATAAGTTACAAATCAAGAACACTTTTATAGGGTTACTTTTGGCATTTCCAAGGTGACTTGAGTAGACAAGTCAAAATGATGTGGCACCTACATCAGATCTAAGTCCTGCATGAAGAAGGCAACCTACTTGGAGATAATTTTATTATTTTAATATGTGGAGAGTTCAAAAGAAATGGAGGGTTCAAAACATAATAACTTTATTCTCCATCAAATTCTTCGCAGTTTCTTCCAGGGGTCATTTCGATTTGTTGTTTGTGAATTGGGGCAACCTTACAATATTGGTTTGCACTAAAGGGACTTCTAACCACTATTGATAAAATATTAACCATTAGGGTCATTCATTCCAAGAGGTTTGTTCAGTGAAAATGTAAAATAGAGCCTATTAATGACCCCCAGGACCATGCATATGTTCATTTGAAGCTTGAGCAAACTGGTTTCCTTCCTGCCCTCGGGTAGTGGCTGTGAAGAAGAACAAAGGGAACAATCAATGACATGAGATTCAATTTGAAAAATATGATTAATATTTGCTAAAACTGACTATGCATTACTTTCAGAGTCTAAAAGTCAATAGAACTAATTTGGTGGTTGTGTCATTGTAAATTATCTTTTTTATTGTAAATTCACCTTGTAATTTTAGGACAAATGTTCCATCAATATCTAAGAGTTCTTTGTGATTGATTATCTCCTTGTGCTCCCCTTTGATCAAGCAACATAGACAAACAAAACAGGTGCATGTTGATGGGGGTTAATATGGACAAGATTATACTTCCTGACAATTAGTTATGTTATGATAGTAAGGTGGAAGGCCTCGTAAGAATCCATACATAAAATTACCAGATCCTTTGATGTCAAGATTACCATTATCTTTTCTATAGTTCTTTTTTGGAATCTCACTAATTGTTTTCGTTCACATGAACAATGCCATCTGACATCGAGAAAGAGTTCTTTTTCAAGTGCCAAACTACTGGAGCTAATTGTCAAATCACACTTAGCATACATGATGTGGTTGCTGGTTATTAATTCTGCTAATAATAATCCCTTCCAGAATACAAAAATGAGCTAGAAAAAGATGTTAATGTTCCTTAATTATCGTTAGGTATTGAAGTTCTTTGTATATGTGCTTCCATAATTTCTTTTTGTTGTATTGCTTTCTACCCCTTATTTGCATGGATGGTCACTTGGATAGTTGTGAAGGATGAATCAATATTGTTGAAAATATATTCGATTTCTAAGAATCCTGTTTATGTGCAACATTTAATTGTCAATGGATGTGGCAGAGCATTGTTTTATTTGCATTGGGAAACTACTTATATATTTATATCAGTTGGTTTCATGTTCATTTTGATGAAACCTACTCTACAACATTTGAGCAAATAGAATCCAAACTCATTTCATCAGATCCCTGTAGCAGGTGAGTTATTACTTGAGGTCTAATTCAAAGAGGTAATGCACATAACAACTATCAAAATATCTTTTCCAGGGAAATAATCAAAGGATGTAGAGGTGTAAAAGCATTCGTTGGGAAATATCTTTTCTCGTGATCTGCAAGGAGTCCAAGGCATAAGACAGAACAAGGCAGATAAAGGATTCAAATCCAACATATAGTATTGCAAGGGTTGTTTGGATTAGTATGCAACATAGCTGTGGAATTTTCAAGATGATCTAAGGAAGTCCTATATCTATGGGTAACAATCATGATGACGGTGGTGTTGAACTTTGAAAGACTTAGGTATGCCTTTTCCAGTTGTTTATATTACTGAGTTTATGGCAGCAAAGATGGGAATGGAAAAGGTTCTCTGACTTTAATCAATCAAATGACTAGGGAATATTATAACATATGGCAACAAATTTACATGTATTATGGGATGAAGGAACCCAATTAATGATAGCTAAAACAATGGTTGCAGCTAGATTGAGCAAGCAGACTTGTTGTTGATTGGTCATTCTTTACATGATGATTGAGGAGCTTGTATCCCAGAACAATGATACATACAAGGGGGATCATGGCAAGTTCATCTAGTGGCATCAAATAAATTCTAGTCCAAGCCCAGAGAACTCCCTAATCGTTGCTCATCCAAGCATAGTGAAGAAGCCCACTCCTCATTACATTTGGAAAAAATTCTTGGAGCTAAGGGGCTTACATGAATGGAAAAAATGGTCGCCAACCAACTTCAATTATTTTATGCCACAGGAAAAGGTTTAACATTGACAATGGCAGCTACAACGAGATTTTTTGAGTTGTCATGGAGTCCCAATGACGTGGATCCTATTGTGAGCTATCACCACAGATGCACGGGCCAATTAGTAAGATTTATGGCAATACAAAACAAGGGGTCCATACCTGGAACATACAAAACAAGGGGTCTAAAATGCGTTGATGCAACAAAATATGAATGAACATAGGAGTAAATGTACCTAGAACATATACATACAAACCAGTAGCACAGTTGTTGCCCTTATGATGGTGTTTTGAGAGATAAGCTGCTTGACACATATAAGATAAAATTAGAGAAGGATAAACTACAAAAGTGAAAGCAATCTGCAGTAAAAAAGACATCCATAAATTTTAAGTCATCCATGCCTTTAGTTCAACTATTTTCTATGACAATTTGTCTTAAAAGAACAAGGTGGTACCTTATTTATTGAATGTTGTAGTATCTTTGTTCCACCAAAAAGTTGTCATTAAATACATCACAAGGACACTAGAATCATCAAATTGATGCACACAGGGTTGTGACAGTTGGGTGTATCTTTTGCCATCTAGACAACGTTTTCCGAAAATTCTAATTGGAGGATAGGATAGGGCTAAAACATGCCCAGATTTTCTTCTAGTGAGGACTGCTTAGAGAGAAATGTGTTATCATTAATGACTGTTAGATGCTCATAACTGCCATTAAAACACCCAGAACTGAATTTTGTCCCTTTTACAGCATGAAGATGAAAAGGGATTGATTTGGAATGCTAGGCACACCCTTTCTGGGCTGATTGTTGATCATCACATTCTAGGGCTGCAATCAACCCAAAAAATGACCACAACTTACTAGGCCTGATCTACATATCTTACTGTTCATTAGACAAACTGTACTTTTTCCTTCCATTCAACTTTATTAAGGAAAAATTAACCCCTGAAGAGTGTGATTGAGATTCACAAGTGGACACCCTCACAAAATGGGGAGTAGCACTTTCGTTGATTATTGACAACATCCCATTGATAATTGTTTGAATTCCAACCACTGATGCAAGTATTGCAACTCTTCGTACTAGCTACTGTACAAGCTCTGCAACGTATTTATACAACATTATATTATTTGATTCATTTTGTCAAAATAAAGACATTTTTTGTCTAAAATGAGCTAATGCAACAAAATATGAATAAACATATAATGAACATAGGAGTAAATGTAACTCCAACATACACATACAAACCAATAACATAGTTGTTTCCCCTATAATGGTGTTTTGAGAGATAAGCTGCTTGACTCATATAAGATACAATACAAAAAGGATGGATGCCAAAAGTGAAAGCAATCTGCAGTTAAACAGTCATCCATAACTTGTAAGTGATCCATGCCTTTTGTTCAACTATTTTCTATGAAAATTTGTCCTTAAAGAACAAGGTGGAACCTTATTTGTTGTATGCCGGTATTGTTGTTCCGCCAAAAAGTCATAATTAAATACATCATAAGGTTAAAAAAGAGAAACAGTCCAAGGATCAAAACAATAATATTCAGATGCAACTCGACACTTAAAACAATAAGATACATATCAAACATAGTATTCAAATGCAATTTCAACACTTTAAAAAAACATAATAGATATCAAACATACCACAGCGGAATATATAATTACCATATATAGATTTAAAGTAATTCTTGAGCAATATCTTCTTCCACAACCCATTTGTTACCCTTCCTTGTTCTTTTCGAACGCCATTATGTACAATCATTTCTACCTTTAGATTGTTCCCATGTTTCACATTTTTGTCTTATATGTGCATCCCTTATCCATTATTCAACTGAGTCTTCACTAGAACTGTCTACTTCATGAGTAAACCTTGATACGATGCGCCTATAAAAGCACTGAAACATTTGAACAAGTGGATTTAAAAGAGTTGAGCCACCTCCATGTTGAGTACTTTTATGATAAGATACCCTCACTTGCTTATGAGACTTCTCCATTCCTTGGGTATTCCAAATTCCTAAGCTACCATACTCCTTAGAAAACCATGGTGCATGGGCATAAAGCATGTGCTACCAATATACAAACAATTAATTAAATTTGGTAATCAAAACGACATAATAAAGAGTATCGAACATGATGCAGGGAGAATAAAAAAATGAGACCTACCATGTAATGTGTGATCTCATTTTCTCCCCATGCCTCAATCATTTCTTTTGTAAAATGAGTAATTGCTTTAGTGAAGGCCATATCATCCCCCTTTTCAAATTTCTCCTTATCCATTAATGGAAACAATGCAAAGAGTGCCATCCAAACTTTTTTTTTTCTTAATGCAGATCTGCCATTATCAATTTGATCATCCTCTGCATCAATAATTTCCTTACCGTTCTTGATGGTTTGACATCTGCTATAAAGTGTCTTTCTTTACCCCACCCATGGATGGTTTAGATGGAACATTACCTCGAGCCCCTGGCAATTTTGCATCTTTACAAATTTTTATATTGCCTCCATGTAAACCAACATTAGAAAGAACCTTCTCAATTGTTTCAATTGAAGTTTGAGCAATTTCTTATGGCCTCTTATTCCAAGCAAATACAATAGAAAGGTACACTAATTTATCAACAATTCTCACAAACCCATGTAGTGTATATATATGTACTCTTGTAAGTAGTATAGGTAGTATGGAATCCATATTTTCATCCATCTCATCTCGATTTGGAACGATGTCCTGTTTACAACTCATAATCCCATTTGACCACCCACCACTTGGTAATTTTTCTTTTTTCCTTGTGTGCATACAATAAATGTAACTATGCTTTGCATTAGAACCATGGCCAAAATTATACATGCATTGTAAATGTTTTTAAGTTAGATGCTAGATGCCATTCAACTTCATATGAACCATAACCATCAACCTCAACCCTTTCTCCCATTTCTATGTGAGGCGATTGTTGTGGGTATTGTAGTTTGATGCAAAAACCATTTTAATGTTTCATGAGTCTCCTTAGAAATGCGAAAAAACCCCAAACACCATATGTGATTCTCAAATTGGACAATTTTTTTTTTTTATCAGTTACTCTAATATTAGGATCCATGGCCCTATTCATTAGTGTGACATAAATTCTTTCATATTTCTCATTATTGATGAGTTCCATCTCATCCAATTTAATTACAGAAATCAATTTTCCTTTTGCTTTCTCCATAGAAATATCATAGAATTTGACTATAGCTTGTAAGGTTTTTTTTACATCTAACTATATGTTGTTCTTTGGATTTTATATAACAATTTCATTTTGACTATTTTTTCCCATCCTTTTGTTTTATCTCCTTCTTTTCTTCTATATGATACATGTCACCCATGAGGTCAACAAATTTTCTATTACTTCTTGCACGAGCGTTTTATATATGAAAATGATGAGGAATGACAACTTTAGTGATTCCTGCGTTTATTAATCCTTCTCGTAAGTATTTGCAGAGTGTTTGATAACCTCATCTACTGATCCCGGTATCATCACAAACACTTTGAACTTTCTCTACATTTGTGGACTATGTTATTTGATTTATCACTTGATCAACAAGGATTTTTCTAAGGGAACTAAAACGAGGTTGTCCAATCATAGAGATTATCTCATCTTTATTGAAAATAGACTTTAATATATAAGACAAGTTTTCACTATCATAGATCTCATTTGTCTTGTTTGGCTTCATGAGAGATTTTATAGCATGTACCATTTTTTTCATAGCACCCCCCGTGGATATCAAAGAAGAAATGCTATTAATTTTTTTTACCCTATCTCTTCCTCCAAATGGTGTTTTCTTAATTGTTTTCAAACTATGTGTTAAAATAACAACCTTAGATTTTAAGTTGTTAACCTCTTTACTAAGACATTGTTTCTCTTTGACAACTATTTTGTTTACTTTAAGGTTGTTCACAATATTTTGATTGTTCAAGGAGATGGTTTGTCATAAACTCACATTTTCATTATTTGCAACCAAATTCATATTCTGAGTTTGATTAATGCTTTCAACCAACTTGTAGTTTTTGTATTCCAAATCGTAGATTGTTTTGTGCAAATGATTGACTTTCTCTTCAAGGTGTTTAAAATTTCCTTCTATATTTTCACAAGATCCTAGCAATCCGTTCTTTCCATTACACAAAAAATCACTAGTCCTGTTACATTTTTAAAGTTTGGGCGAGAATTTCTTCTAGGATCTATTGGAAATAGTTCTCCCTTTGCCCATAAGTCAATGTTTTTTTCCCCTTCTATTCTTCTTTTGTTTTCATCTACACCATATAATTTAGGACTATTTCTATTTTGTAATGGTGGAATATTTTGATCCACCTAAATCATAATAGTGTATTTCTTTCCTTCATCTGACGTTTGTTCTAGATTTTTCATTTACCACAAAACTAGACCTGTAGTTACAAGTAGAATGAAACAATAAATTAGGAAAAACATATAAAATATAAAAACAAAACAATTTAAATACTAAATCTGCAATGGCGATTTAACATGGTAATTTGAGCATTTGAGTACTAATTCTAGAAAATGATGATTTCAATGTTTTTATGTCAATCTAACATCCATTTAACATGGTGGGGAGTGCACTTCTTGATATGTATGCCAGAAATGGAATCATATATGATGCAAAGTAGGTTTTTGGTAAAATGGTTGAACGAAATGTTGTATCCTGGAATGTAATCATTACAGGAAATGCACACAATGGTTACAATGAAGACACCCTAAATTTGTTTTGTCTATTGGTTCCCAACGAATAATGATGACCACAAAAACCTCATAAAGGTGGATGGTTGCTCCCAAAACCCACACAGTAGTGGACGACTATTCCAAACAACCCTACATAGGCCTGGACAAATTCAAGGAAATCCCTAATAGAGGGCAACAACCTCACATAAGGCTGTGTCATCCTCAAACATACTTCAGCAGGGTAACGATGGTCTCCAATGTGACCTTAACAAATAACAACACCCTCAACAAGGAAACGACATCCATCAAACATCCTTAGGAGTCTAGGATATACTCTAGAGCATACGACATCCACAAACAGGATTTGAAAGCCTTAACAACGACTTTGACACCGTCAAAACAATCCAAAAGAGGCAACGATACCCTCAAACATGCAACAACAACCCCTAAACAAATCTCGTCCCCTTCAAGATAGTCAACATTATGGGTGGAAGACTTTAAACAGTTAAAGAAACCCTCAGAAAGTATGTGGCAACCCTAGGTAGGTGGCTCGGGCCTAAAAACAGACTTTGTCATCCAACATACAAGGGGAGGCGCTAACACCTAGGACTAACAAGGAAGGGTCAACATAAGACAAGGCTAACACAAGGATAACAGTCGTAAATCAAGGATGGGTAAACACCCCTTCAAAACACAAGACAAAGGTGTAACCACAAGGTTAGAAGTCAACCCTTTTATCCATGGCTCCAACCTACTTGGTCCCAAAGCAAGAACCCCAATAGACTATTGGGGGCCCTAGATACCTGATAGGGACTTACACTACCTGGTTAACTAACCAGGAACCTTGGTTAACAGACTAGGGTGTCATCCTCCCAGAGAATGGTTCTCGCAGTTGCATTATCTTTAACATGTGCTGGTTATGAAGCTCTGGAACAGGCAGAGATTCCATGTCCATGCCATCAAAATTGGATTAGGATTGGATGCCATTAAGGAAGAAGTCTACATTGAGAGACCAGAGGATTTCGTGATTCATGGGAAGTAGTCCCAGGTGTGCATACTAAAGAAGGCCATAGGGTTGGTGTGGTCTTGTGTTGACCACTTGTTGGTCCTTATGATAGCATCCATTTTAATATGGTTCCTAAACGCCCTTGCTACGATGTCTCGATCCTAGTACCCACTACTTAAGACACCTTAAATTTATTTTATATTATGGTGTCTTAACCTATTTATTGGAATCCCTAACTCAATAAAGAATTATAAGGGTGACCCTTATATGAATTCCAACATATCTCCATAAGAAAGGAAAGGTTGACATATCTTTGCATGTAGTGACATCGGTGTCATAAAATGTTAATTCATGTTTGTGGAGGCCATATCTCTCAAATAAAATTAAAACAACTTCAATGTTTCTTTGGACCCTATTACAACAACACAAAGTAAAGTATCTCTTCTTCAAAATGCAAAAGATCAGAGAAGAGGGCTTGCATAATTTTCTTAATGGAATCAAAACAATAAATAACTAGAACTATTCTCTCATGGGATATGAGATAAGCAATAATTCTCCTTCACTTCCCTAGCCTATTCTTTGAGTAAGTATTAAGTGCTTAATAATATGAATAATTTTATGGTGATTGTTAAAGTTTTAGGGTTTTTTTTTCATAGAATTTGACAAACTTGCACTTTAATGCAAATTTAAACTGTAAAATAATACTGAAATAAAAAATACAGCAATAGTATAAGTCTAGCAAATAAGAAATATATCTTTATCTCTTTCAACTTTAACACTCACTAAGATCACTGTGTTAAAGTTAGGATTTGGAACAAAATATAACAGTTGCAAAAGTACACTGTAAAGTACATAAGTAGTAAAATCATGAACAACAGTACATTAATCTAAGTAACAAAAAAAATAGGACTGAGTTGGAACTTCCTCTACTCAGAATTTACTTTCAGATCAAACCTTGTCTCTCAGAGACAAGTTTCTAAATGCAACAAGTCAGGCCCTTACTTGAGGGCATGGACATACCTGAAAGAGAGATATAAAGAGTTGTAGAGTAGGGTTAAGCAAGTACAATAGAGGATACAATAGTCAAGACTCCCAAAATAAGTGTCTAATAGTGAAGAGTAGTCTCAAAGAATCCTACAACAGTGGATGACAACCATTAGGAGTGAAATGGTACCCTCAAATAGTCCCCACAAGTAGTGGCAGCCTACGCATAGGCAATGGTACCATAAACAGAGTCCACATAAGCAGTGGAAGCCTCCACACAAACGGTGCCCTAAACATAGTCCACATATGCTGTAGCAACCTTCACACAAATAACAATACCCTCAAACCAACTCACATAGGTAATGACAAACTCGACACAAACAGTGATATCCTCAGGTGTCCACATAGGCAGTGGCCCACATAAAACAACCCAAGAAATAGTCCAACAAAGTAGCAGCCCACACAAACAGTTAAGAGACATACCAACAAAGTAGCAACCCACATAAACAATCAAGAAACAATACAATAATGTAGAGGTTGCCATAACAACACCCAAAACCATCCAAACAAGGTGGTGACTTCCCTAGCTGAGCACCCAAAATAGTCCAAGCAGGGTGGTGGCTTCCCTAGCAGCATCCAGAACAGTCCAATCAAGGTGGTGGCTGCCCTAGCAGCACCCAAAATAGTCCAAGCAGGGTGGTGGCTGCCCTAGAAGCACCCAAAACAACCCAACGCAGATCTCAACCAGGTGGATGACAACCCTAATGGGATTTAATAGTTGAAGGTACCCACAGGAAGCAAAACGACAGCCTTAGAAGATTAGATCAACACTAAATCAACCTTTGACATCAACCAAATAGGACTGCTGAAACCCTAGATCAGTCACCCAATAAATTAGAGCTAAGATGCTTCTTTAAGATATGTCACAATGAAAGTTTAGGCTAGCTTTTATAGCCTCTCAATGGTCTTCTATAAGGTTCTCCTTCTAATTGGTCATTGAGATTAGGTTTTACTAAAAAAAGGTCAAAGCATCATATACTTTAGGAGGGTTACAAATGTCTCCTTGTGATTTAATCACTATGTAAAATGAGATGCTAAGTAGGTCATCTAATTCTTGGAAAACAAGCAAAAGCAAGTTGACAATATTTCTACTAGGCATTTCTTCAAAGTTGTTTATTAGTTGTTACTTAATGCTTAAGAACTAGAAGGAAATCCTTTTTGGAACATGTTCTCATTCAAGAATTTCATTCAGATGTTGGAAAATGGCATTGTATGGATTGGGAAAGAATAATTTTGGGCATCTATATCTGACAATGGTTTTCAAGTGCTTACCTCCAGTATAGAATATTGCCCAATTACTCTATTGGGAAAGGTGTGTCATTGACATTCTTATGACCTTCCAATTGTCTTTTTTATAACTATGAATAACTAGATTCAAGGTATACTTTTATATAATGTCATATGATTCAAACTAATGGGTATGTCATCTTGTTTCGGTAGTCATTGTGATTGCAATCTAGCGAAGTTAGAATTCTACTAATGTACTTCATTTGGAGCAGGGTGAATGCAAGGATGAGATTGTCATTGCTAGAGTCCCACTTTTTGAGGTTTTTTGAATTTCATCTATTGAAGCCTTTATAAGATTTATGGTCATTTTCTTGGGATGTCTCATAGGTTATACTTATACTAAGAGAAAGGAGGCCCTCTTTGATGTAGAAAGAATTAAATCAACACTTTTCCACTATGATCATTCTAAGTTTATGCTATATTTGTCTCCAAATCATATACTATGTTTATGGCAAGGCCGCAAATAAGTGTTGAAAAGGTTTATAAGAACCAAGCATAATTAGAATGGCTCAAAAAACCTAATTTCAAAAATAAAAATAAAACCTTATTTCAAAAGTAATCCAATTAGGGCATAATGTGAAACCATACGATAAGCCATAAGCACATGCAACGTGCAACTTATTTCTTAGATTGCAATATCATAAAGAGAGAGATATTTCTTAGATTCCAATATCATAAATGAAAGTTGCTAATAGCTATAAAAGCAAATGAGTAAGGATACCATAATGAAAGTGGACTTGCTTAAGGATATATTTATATACATTTATAGCATTAAGAGTGGTATGCAAGCAAGTGGTTGATGGGGAAGTTGTTGATGAGAATATCATTGAATTTATTTGATCATGCCCTAGTAGGGATACCATGGAGTTGTTGAAGCCCTAGCAGGGCTTCCATAACAATAATCAAGCCCTAGAGGGCTTCCACTGATTGTTTGTAGCCTAGCGAGGTCTGTTCCAGTCATCCGAGGGTTTGACCATTCCCTAGTAGGGATACCATGGAGTTGTTGAATCCCTAGTAGGGGTGCCATAAGAATAATCAGGCCCTAGATTGTCTCCACTGATTGTTTGAAGGTTGACATCATCAATTTCATCAAGGATCAAGGCTGTGATTATTTTATCAAGGGCTAATAAAGGGATGATGCCATCAATATCAAGGCTGACGGCATCTCAGGGCTTGCATCCAGGGATACTCTCACCTACAAAAGTCTTTAGTGGGCTTCATTTCGATTTCAGTGAGTTCTTTTTGTTTCTCTTGGCATGTAACAAGCCCTAGAGGCTTCATTGTAAAGTCTGCTCCAATTCTGCTCATGTAAAATTCAGTCATATCATATTTATGTAAGATTATTCTTGCTGGGGTTTTATTCCTTTAACAGGTTTTCCCAGGGTAAAAATCTTGTGCCTGTTGTGCTGATTGATAAATGGTGAATGTTTTAGTCTTCAAGTGCATTTGCTAAAAGTTAAAATCAATATACTGTTTTGCTACATAACCATATTAGATATGCAAAAATATAAAAAATTAACAAAAACCAATTATGACAAGATGTGCCCGCTATATGACATGATTTGACTATATGTGCAAGTATTTGATGGGACACAAATTCATGGTTGAAAACTGACCATAACAAATTTTAGTATTGCAATGTCCTTGTAACCAAAATGGGTATTCACTACCACTACACCAAATACTGAGAATATTTAATGTTAAGATTGTATAGAGACCATGATATCATCAAGATAGGAAAAACTACTCATAGTCACACAATATGCACATAAGAGTTTGGGGCACCTACACATCCAAGTTGGAATGCACCTACAATTCTTAATGTAGATCTTAAATTGGAGATGTTTGGGTAGGACTATCAAGGTGTATGGGAAATAATTTGCCCAACAAATCTCTCAAGTGAATTCTAGGGTCAAAGATGAAATGCTACTTTTCAACAGGAGCCTCCATAGGATTGAAACTAACCAATGCTTGAATGGAACCTCTATTAAACAAATAGAGGGAAATGTAAACACTAACCCCCTCACCTTGCTTTTTGGTATCCCTTTTAGATCATATCATTTTAATACCTTTGTTTTTCATTTTATGAATAGGTCCGAGTTATAGAAAGGAAACCATATTGTAAGATCTTATGTTAAAATATGGAAATTGTATGGTGGTCGTACATTTATAACCCCCAATACCTGGGCTGACACAACACATACAACCCCTAGGAAAGATGCATTGCTTCCATGTCTTCAAATTTTCCTATTTTTTTGCTGCTCTGCATAGAATACATGTAGGTCTCATTCTATCTAACAAATCCTTTTTTCTATTATGTAATTCGATTTAGAAAAGCATTGTAGCAATATAAATATCCCCTTGGGGAGAAAAGCCATGGGAACCATACTCTAAAAATTTAAATCTACTTATTCCCATGGGGGAGAGAACTCCAAACCTTGCCTTCAAACACCATCGAGCAGAAAGAGTTCAAATGTATCCTTTTTTCTAGCCAAGAGAACTAGCTCTGGTGCGTAATTTATGGTTGGGTGTATAATTTATGCTAGTCCTTCCTAATTGGGGAATTTGTATTTATTATAACATAATAAATAGATTTCAAGAAAGAAAGCTTTAAATAAAAAATAACCAAAGGCGGGATAAGATAAGATAATTTTATTAACATCTACATAAGATTAAAACAATAGGTCTATGTGATTCAAAAATACAATCCAGTAGTGGTGAACAATGGGAGTGCCAAAGCAGCTCCTAGAAGATTGTTGATGTATTTGTAACTTCAGAAGATATTCACTTGTTTATTGTATGTATTACGTATGTACTTTATTGTATCCCCAACGAAGATGTATTATTCCTCCGATTGGAAGTGTCGTCATTTGTATTTGCAAGTGTTGCAAGTTATATTGTAAGTGTCGTAACTTATATTTGATGGGTTATTAGACCACCTTGGTGGGGTCGGCCCTGTATGAGTTAAGTGGAAGGGTTATTAAAGTCCCTTAGGAAGTCGACACAGTAAGGGTAAAAGGCAGGTTAAGTTAAAGTATAAATAGTGAGTGTGACTCTCTCATTCTATTAATTCACTCACTCATCCAACTTGTATAGTTGAGAGAGAGGAGTGCGCACAAGTGGAGGAGGAATAGCTGTTGAAGACATCTATCTTTTGGGGTTTGATCTTGTGATCTTTGTATTGGTGCTTATTCTATCTCTGAGGAAGTTGCGGGGTTTTTCACCTTCTTGGTTTTCCCCGAGGAAACATTGTGTCTCTTGTGTCTATGATTGTTATGCTGTGCATGTTATTCTCTTAGTAGGATCCTAGATAATATTTGAATGAAATTATCAAAATTCTAACATGGTATCAGAGAGGGACTAAGAAGAAGACACTGTGCAACTGCGGAAACTAGGGATTCTTAATTTTTGGGTCTCTCTCCACAGATCATCAAAGGCAGGAGGCTAGGCTGACTCTCCTAAGGAAGGCGCATCTTTCTGTTGAGACATAATTTGATTCTGAGCATTTTCAGTTTTTGGCCTGTCACTGCGAGAAATTAGGGCTTTTGATAGAAGTGGAATTTTGGATTTCTCTCAGCATAGGATTGATCTCCTCAGCAAAATCAAAGTTTAGAGACCAAGATCAAACTTTTTGGTTGGGTAGAACCCTGGGATCTATCAAACCCTAGTTCGGGTTTTTGACCAGAAAACCAGATTTTGACAAAAGTTGCAGATCCGAAATTCACAAGTCAATTTTGAGGGGTCAATTTTTGGAGTTTTCAAAATACGAGCACACCAACTTGCTCGCCTCAGTCAATTGCATCTCCCTGTCCAGATAGAAGTTCGAAATTCCAAGTTTGGATTTTTAGGGTTTCTTTGACAAACCCTGGCCAGTTGCAGATCCAGATTCATCAAATCAAGTGGTAAGACCTCAATATTTTATTTCCATTTGAGTTTATCATTGAGATGTATCACCACACCAAGCTTGAGGATAAGCTTGAAGGGGTTGATAAGTTCTGAGCATGGAAGTATACGGTTGGGTTAATCCTAGAAGAGAATGAATTGGATACCTACATAAGTGAAGAGGTTCCAGTTCCAGAGGGAGATGAGGCTAAAGCCTTACATAAGAAGAACTTGGTCAAGGCCAAGAGAATCATTGCAGATACGATCAAAGACCATCTCATACCACATGTGTCCTCTCTAAAGACACCCAAGGAGATGTTTGATTCCTTGACCAAGCAACACATATTTCATTAAAAATGGAAACATTTTATTTCGACCACAACAAAATTGAGTTTTTTAGTTATTTTTGATTCTAGATCCACTATTTAATTCCAAATTTGATTAAATACGTGTTAATTTGTTTGAAGGAAAGAATATAAATCGGAACCAATTGAAGAGTATAAAGATACAGAATGGAGAGACCATCCAATCCTACTTTACTAGGGTCTCCCAAATCAAAGAACAACTTGAAGCTGTGGGTGAAGTGGTGGAGAATGGAGAAATTGTGATGACCACTTTGAATGGCCTACCTAAGTCATGGGACTCCTTCATCCAAGGAATCTGTGCAAGAAGGAAATTGACTTCTTTTAGTAGACTGTGGGAGGAATGCTCACAAGAAGAAGCTAGACTTGTGGCCCGAAAAGAAAAGATGGGAAGTGAATACCAAGCTCTCACAGCACACACCAAGAAAAGTAAGTTCAAGAGGGAGCAACCTCATCACAAGAAATCTTCTCACCATCATCAAAAGAAGAAATATCTCTCTCACATTAGATGCTCCACATGTGATGAGAAGGGACACTATGCCTCAGATTGTCCCAGGAACAAAAAAGGCTTCAGCAAGAAGAGATATCATGCTCATGCTGCTGAGGATGATGAACCTCACAGGAAGAAGACTAAGGAAGAAAGTGAAGACTCTTCAAGTGACGAAGAATATGTTCTAATCTCTGCTCTCACAGGTACTGTTACACATGGGTGTAATGATTGGCTTATTGATAGTGGGGCTTCCAAACATATGACGGGATTTAAAGAATCTCTTGTGGACCTATCTGGACATGAGTCCCCTCATAAGGTGAAACTTGGGGATGACTATCAATACCTCATAAAAGGAAGTGGTGAAGTCTCCTAGAAGTTAGACTCTGGGAAGTCTTTTAAGATGAAATATGTTATATATGTACCTGGCCTCAAGAAGAATCTTCTCTCCATTTCATCTTTGGATGCAAAGGGGATGAGAGTTTCATTTGTGGATGGCCAAGTACTTATGTGGCCAAAAGGTAAGACCATAGATGATGTAGTAGTGATTGTACAAATTGAAGGGACAACCTGAACAAGCCTGGACAAGTGAACTTTGGCACATAAGGCTCTCATATGTGCACTATAGAGCACTACCAATTGCAAGCAAAGCAAAATAAGGTCTTCCCGAAATCCAGTCAAAGCATGAAGGTATTTGCAAAGGATGTGCAAAAGGAAAGAACACAAAGAAGGCATTTCCAAGCAGTGAAAGAAAGGAAAAAGGAATCTTGGAAATTATCCACTCCAATGTATGTGGTCCGATGTCATCCAGTTCTCTGGGTGGGTATGTATATTATGTTTCTTTCATTGATGATTTCTCTAGGAAGACTTGGATTTATTTCTTGAAGAACAAAGATGAAGTATTCAACAAATTCAAGGAATTCAAAGCCTTGATAGAAAACCACACTGAAAAGAAGATCAATACTTTTAGATCTGACAATGGTGGAGAATTCACTTCATCAGAATTCAAGAAGTTATGCAGTGATTCAGGGATTAAGAGGGAGTTGACCACTCCTTACAATCCACACCAAAATGGAGTTGCTGAAAGGAAGAATAGAACTATCATGGAAGCAACACGGGCAATGCGTCATGACTAAGATCTGCCTATGCATGTATGGGCAGAAGCAACAAGGACAACTGTATATGTACAGAACATAACACCACACAGGATATTTGACAACAAGACACCAGAAGAATCTTTCTCCGGTGAGAAACCAGAAGTTAGCCATCTCATAATATTTGGCTAGCAGTATACACACATGTTCCAACAAAAAAGAGGACAAAGCTAGATCCTTCAGGGAAGAAGGGTATGTTCGTGGGTTACAGTGAAAATTCAAAATCATACAGAATCTACTTTCCAGGGTTCAAGAAGATTGACATCTGCAGGGATGTGACTTTTGATGAAGACTCAGCATACATCAAATCGAGGAAGCCACCTGTTGAAGACAATGAAGAACCAAGAGTACCCAGAATACAAGACACCACCATGAACGAAGCAATTCCAGAAGAGGATTGTGAAATAGAAGATCCACAAGAGCCTGTAGATCCACCGTGAGAAGAACTCTCATAAGAGGAAACCAACATGGGCAAGAGAGCTCATCCAAGATGTAGAAAGGTATGGTGTTCCAGAGGAGGAACACAGAGAAAGAAAAAGGACAAGGTCACACACCAGCTACGTTGCCTTACTATGTGACATAATGAACAAAGAACCTTCGATTATGAAGAAGCGACAGAAAAGAAAGAATGGAAGGAAGCCATGGTCGAGGAATACCAGTTGATCATGAAGAATGATGTTTGGGATGTGGTCCCAAGACCAGAAGGGAAGTCTGTTGTGACTTCCAAGTGGATCTACAAGATCAAGCATGCTGCAGATGGTAGCATAGAGAAATACAAGGCAAGGTTTGTGGCTCGTGGCTTCTCCCAGAAAGAAGGGATAGATTATGAAGAAACTTTTGCACCTATAGCCAGATACACTTCCATCAGAACAATACTTGCTCTGGTTGCAGTGATGAAGTGGAAGATACACCGGATGGATGTCAAGACAACTTTCTTGAATGGTGTAGTCGAAGAGGAAGTATATGTGGAGCAGCCACTCGGATTTGAGACACATGACAAGGAGTCACATGTGTGCAAATTAAAGAAAGCATTGTACGGTTTGAAACAAGCACCCAAGACATGGTATGGCATGATTGACAGCTTCCTGACTAGTTTGGGCTTTATTAAGAGTAAAGCGGATTCCAACCTTTACTATAAGGTTGAGGAAGGCAATCCAGTGATACTCCTACTGTATGTAGATGACCTATTTGTGACAGGTGAGATTGGGTTGATTGCTGATACGAAGAGGAAGCTTGCTGCTGAGTTTGAGATGAAGGACTTGGGTATGATGCATTACTTTCTAGGTATGGAGGTGTGGCAGAGTGCAGATGGAAACTTCCTTGGACAAGGGAAGTATGCAGTAGAGATCTTGAAGCGGTTCGGGATGATGGACTGCAAGGCCATGGCCACACCTATGGCATCAAACCTGAAGCTATTGAGTGATGCTTCATCAGAGTTGGTTGATGCCACGATGTATCGTTAGATGATTGGGTCCTTGATGTACCTGACAAACACGAGATCAGATATTTGCTTTGTTGTGAACAACTTGAGCTAGTTCCTGACGGATCCTAGACATGTTCACTTGATTGCTGTAAAACATATTCTGAGGTACCTGAATGGTAGGGTTGATTATGGGCTCAAGTATGATGTGAATCAAAAGTTTAACCTGGAGGGTTATGTTGATTCAGATTGGGCAAGCAGTGCTGCAGATAGGAAGATCACTTCGGGGTGTTGCTTCAGTATGGGATCAGATGTGATCTCTTGGTTTAGCAGGAAGCAATCATGTGTACCACTGAGTATAGCCGAAGCAGAGTATGTCGTAGCTTGTTCGGCTAGTTGTGAGGCAGTATGGATAAGGAAGCTACTGTCTAATTTGTTTTATCTCCAGTTGGATGCTACTTATATATTCTGTGACAACCAGAGTTGTGTGAAGTTGTCTGAGAACCCAGTGTTCCATGACAAGTCGAAGCATATCGAGATCAAGTATCACTATATCATGGATATGGTGCAGAGAGGAGCAGTGAAGCTCATGTATGTTGCGATGGACGAGCAGATAGCAGATGTGTTGACCAAGCCACTAGACAGGGTGAAGTTTGAGTACTTCAGAGAGAGGCTTGGTGTTCTTCAAATTGAAGATACTTCCAGGAGGAAGTGATGGGACACAGATGCAAGAGCCTTTCCAAGCATGGTGGTAGGAGGGTCCTCCCCATGGCTGTGGATGTAAGTGTTGTGTGATGAGAATCCGGACGATGCTCCGCTATGAACATCAGTATGATGTTCTGTATGATGATGATCAATATGATCATGAGCATCAGCATGATGCTTAGTGCGAGGATGATCAGTATGATCATGAGTATCTGGATGATACTCTGTGGCCGTGGATATGTTGCAGGTTGTGCAGTGGCATGTAATCAGTCCTGGTAGATCCTATAGGTTGAGCAGGAAGCTCGTAATCAGTCCTAGGATGCTCTTTCGAGGTTTTCTTGATAGCATGTAATTAGTCCTGGGAGATCCTATAGGTTGAGCAGGAAGCTCGTAATCAGTCCTGGGATGCTCTTTCGAGGTTTTGCTTGTTTGCATGTAATCAATCCTGGGAGATCCTATAGGTTGAGCATGAAGCTCGTAATCAGTCCTAGGATGCTATTTCGAGGTTTTGCTTGTTCGCATCTAATCAGTCCTGGGAGATCGTATAGGTTGAGCACGAAGCTCGTAATCAGTCCTGGGATGCTCTTTCGAGGTTTTGCTTGTTTGCATGTAATCAATCCTGGGAGATCCTATAGGTTGAGCAGGAAGCTCGTAATTAGTCTTGGGATGCTCTTTCAAGGTTTTGCTTGGTCGCATGTAATCATCCTTGGGAGATCTTATAGGTTAGCAATAAGCTCGTAATCAGTCCTGAGATGCTCTTTTCAGGTTTTTGTAGATGCACATAATGAGTCCCGAGATTCCACGAGATGGGCCGCTCGTAGAGATGATGAAGACCTACATGGAGGCTAGGCCTACATCTAGCATGAAAAAGGGATGGCTCTGTAGAACTTCCTATGACGAGAATAATTGAGAGATAGCACCAGTGATCGAGATGACGAGTACAATAACAATGACGATAATGCTCTGTGATCCAGTGACGATGATCCAGGTCCACTATTGAAAACTTGTGCCTATATGTATTGATGACCTGTGTCAAAAGAATACCTTCCTAGTTAAGAGGGAGTGTTGATGTATTTGTAACTTCAGAAGATATTCACTTGTATATTGTATGTATTACATTTGTACTTTATTGTATTCCCAACAGAGATGTATTATTCCTTCGATTGGAAGTGTCGTCATTTGTATTTGCAAGTGTCGCAAGTTATATTGTAATTGTCGTAACTTATATTTGATGGGTTATTAGACCACCTTGGTGGGGTTGGCCCTGTATGAGTTAAGTGGAAGGGTTATTAGAATCCCTTAGGAAGTCGGCCCAGTTAGGGTAAAAGGCAGGTTAAGTTAAAGTATAAATAGAGAGTGTGACTCTCTCATTCTATTAATTCACTCACTCATCCAACTCACATAGTTGAGAGAGAGGAGTGCGCACAAGTGGAGGAGGAGTAGCTGCTGAAGACATCTATCTTTTGGGGTTTGATCTTTGATCTTTGTATTGGTTCTTATTCTATCTCTGAGGAAGTTGCAGGGTTTTTCACCTTCTTGGTTTTCCCCGAGGAAACATTGTGTCTCTTGTGTCTATGATTGTTATGCTGTGCATGTTATTATCTTAGTAGGATCCTAGATAATATTTGAATGAAATTATCAAAATTCTAACAAAGATAAATGGTAAAGTAAAATTAAAATATGCTAAAATACTAAATGACAAAAGTAGTAAAAAGCATAATCCTAGATAGGTGTAGAATGAGGAGGAGATGAAGTCTCAGTAACCACATAAAAAATAAGATAGAGACTTCCTTGTTGTGCCATCTTGCATCAACCACAAAGAAGGAGCTGATATATTGTTTAATGATGTCGTCAGGGAAGAATCTAGGGTTGAGAGGACCTAACTATGAAACCCCGAGAGGGGATTTGGTATGATCCACCGAGACTCTCCTAATAGTTGAGGATTTTGAAAAGTGCTTGGTGATGATAGACTGGTTTCCCAAAGGGTGGAGCGATCAACTAACCTATGCTAAGAGATCATCACTATCAAAGCTATGTAATGTCTTAGCTTAGGGTAAGTCAACTATTCTTATTGCAAGAGTAGTAATGTTTAGAAGAAATATTTGATCAAGGTGTCATTTTCTTCCTTAAAAATGAAGATTTAATCTTTCAAATGTTATTCTAATACGTACTCAAAAATTAATTCAAAATCTTAACCCTATTAATTTGGCTTGTTTTCAATGAAATGCAGTATGTTCAATTCAAAAGACGTAACTCTTGGCTTTGACATCTAGTTAACATGAAGAAAAACTATATAGTAGAGGATGTTCTAAAGGATTGACTGTATAGCAAGAGGGCAATCTAAGGGATTGAAACCCGTCATTTCACATCATTCAATGGGATGATCAGAGAGTTAGTTTGATGTAAAAGTTCAATTTCCAATCAATTTGTAAATTGATAGTAAATTTCATGAAAAAGATCCACGTCTTTTGTCTTACAAGTCCAAACTAAGTGGGACTCTAGGCATTTTTAAAGAAATGAAATTCCTCTACAGATCAAGTTGGAGCAACCTATGGCATGCAACGTAATAGAAACTCATTTTGATAGAACATCATGGTCTGTACCCAAAGGAAAAGGAAACACCTAAGTAAGGAGGATCGTGGTCACAATGCTCTGCTTTAAATTATTTGCAGGTTGATAGCATGAGGAAAAGTTTCAAAGTCATTTTGGGTTAAATTATGAACTAACGATAATTCCATTTGATGGATATTTGTGGATTGGAAATTCATTAGAATTTGGATGGATCGCAGACAATTGAAAGCCTGTTTTAGAGATGAAACGCGTCAGAAACACAACATGAGGGAAAAGTGAGTGTGTTTCTGATCATTAAAATCTGTGTTTTGATAGAGACCAATCGTGCCCAGACTTGTGGTCAATGGGGTCATGACTTGAATACATTCCACCAACAAAATGACAGTGATCAAGTTAGAAAATAAATGGAATTCATGAATTGTAATTGGTATATTGCAAGTCTTGTTTTAGACTGCATCAAATGGATTAAAGCACAAATACCTGGAACGCAGAACCATGCTTCTCTTCTTTTTCTTTTGGATTGCAATGCAATTTCTGATTCTTTAAAACAAACCCTCAATATTGATTCGATTCTTCTTCAACTTATGAACATTGTTTCTTGTGCTTCTGATGGCCATCTCTTCGCCAAGCCTTCTATTTATTAGAGTCCAGTTTGAAAAATCGATTCCCCTGAAATTTCGATTCCCCCTTTTTTATTGCTCACACAACACGCCCTCTCTTTGCAATCTATGGAAGGCTTCACAATCTAGAATGATTGTACTATAAGTAAAATCATACCATTAATGCAATCCATCCTTCACATTAATGAACCCAAATTTGGGCAGATGGAATTAAAAGTGGAGCTGGAAATGAAGAAAAAAATTGCAGGAGTGTGAAAAGTAATAGAGAAAACATCAATGGATGTGAATCTCTACTGTTGCATGCTATAAATCCCCAAATTGTTGATGATACCGTACACATGGCTACAAATGGCTGTGGTTGAGTCTCTTCCTCTCCAAAATGATTGCTGGGTAGATTTCTCTTCCCTTGTTCGTCGACTCAACAAAATCTGGGACATTCCTAAATGAGTTTTAGGAGTATTAAGACCGATGGTGGGAGTTTTGCAATGTTGGGAGAAGACATAAAAGGGGTGTCTGGTATATAATCAAACTTCATTCTATGGAATCTGATGGGACCACATGGTTTCAAGCCCCTATTGACTCCGCCGATATCCCCTGCCACTTGTTATTACTTGGGCAGATACACTAGCCAT
This sequence comes from Larix kaempferi, assembly GCA_027924585.1. NCBI lineage: Eukaryota > Viridiplantae > Streptophyta > Pinopsida > Pinales > Pinaceae > Larix > Larix kaempferi. The sequence continues at coordinate 166,380 of BSBM01002163.1, forward strand.
TATAAGGGCAGGGTAGGTATTAAGGTGATTTATTTTTGCCATTTTTTACTTTCCCTATCTATCTAGGGGGTATCTTGTGCTCTACGGGGTTGAGATTTGATGGGAATTTTTCTTGTCACATGCATTTTTCCCCTCAAATAATCCTAAACATTTTAAGAGATTGTTCGATGGAATCAGTAAACATTTTCCCAGACATATTTTAGAGGTTTGGCAATTTTGATAAGCTATTATTAATTTTTTATTAGATTTTTATTAGGGTTCATCCATTCGAATAATTGTGTGTACATTGTGTCACAATTTAGTGTTACATGGGAAACTCGACATTGAGCAGTGACTGATGAATTATGGTTTGCTTCTCTGCTTCATGCAAGAATTGGAACTGGAGTTTGAACTAGAGGGTCAGAGGCTTAACTTTGAAGCCCGTTTATAAATCCAAAAAATTAATTGTCAAATCAAGGATGATTTACAAGCAATTGTTATGTGTAGCGTTGTAGTTGTAATGGTAGGCGAGTAGTTAATGTTGGAATTAACTCCAGGCAAGGTTCCACCTATTGCTACATTGTTTCCTCAGTCACCCCTTCTCCTCCATTCTTTGGCTGATTACGTTTGGCTTCCCCATTGAATTTCAAACCTTCCAGTATTAAATACAGTGCCTTTTGTTGTGCTATATTCAATTTCATGCTAAAGGAATAGGCTTGTGTTATCTCTTTCAGGAGTAGGCAATGATATACAGTTGGGGGTTAGTATGTTTTAGGGCCAAGGAAATTCAGAGACGTATCGAGCCTTCCAATGCAATCTTTTAGGATTCTTCTTTTGATAAATTTGACAAAGATTGACTGAGAAGGGAATTATGTTTCTGGTGATTACTGAATTAAAACAAAAGATACTTCGAGAAATTCTAAATGATGTTGTAAGAAAATACATGATCCTATATATTTAAGGATATTTGTTTGCATGATGCAACATTTCAACTTTCTTTAGTTAGCCTTGGTTAAGTGGTTGGGAATATGCTTTAGCCTACTTTTTTTATAAGCGACAGGGTTGTTTATGAAAGAGTCATGATAATGAGCTATTATTAGCCAATTTTCCTTGACATGATTGATCATTCATGAAACCATCCCTATAAAGTTGGCCTTGTTTGGTATGTCCTATTTTTTATTGGTTCAAGCTTCCAGTCAACATGAGTAAACATCAACTGCTCTATTTTAGATTTAACACTCGTACAAAAACATGATGCCATGTTATGCAAGTCTTGTTTGGCTGAGTCAGGGTATCTATTCCACAAACGCCATCTAGGGCTTGCACCAAGTCCCACCTGGGTTTGCAAGCATATGCACACACAAGAAGAAGCATTTCATTGTATATACTTGAACCCATGCGAGGATGAAAGCACCATTTTGCTATCATTGATCTGTAAAGCCATTGTGATGAAGAGGGTCAAGATTTTGATGCTTTTCAATAGCAAAAAATGGCATCCATGGCCTATTATGGAACTGTGACTATTGCAGCGACGTGATCACATCATAGGCTTAATTGCAATTTTATTTGAATGATCAGAGACATCGTGCCAAGCCACTCTAATTTTTTCATTATCAGTCCTGTAGCCATTATCAATCCCATAGTTCAGTTCATATTTGGTAGTACAAAATTATATTTGGTATTTGTCAATCGAGTTTAGTTCAGTTACAATGATCATTGCATGATATGTTATCTTATCCTCTTGTAGATTTACATCAATAACTGGCTATTTCTTTGTCTTCCCTTGGCATGTTATACCTTTTCATGGTTTGGATCTACTTTCTAACAAACATTTTATGGGTACAAATAGAGATTGGATCTACCCTCCAACAACAACTTATCGACGTATTTCTTAAAATTGATTAGATTTTTTGTTGAACAAACTAATATAAAATTGATTGTTGTTGGTTTGAAGTTGATTGAGTTGAATAAGATAGTTAGTACAAGCCTCCAAGAGTGATCCATGTCTTGGAATATCCTACACATGTAGCTCCAATTTCTTATAAGACAAGACTTGACTGCATATCCAATATAATGACACACACACCCACCCACACACAACCATAAATATTTGTCAATGATGCAATTTAGTAGAAATATCCTAGTTCCTTTAGAATTGATGATACGCTCCTTTCCCTACTTGTAATGGAACCTCCCTTAAGATTATAGGATTTAAATGTCCAATGTATGAATGGAACTATGCCAATAATATGCCCAGGGGTAAATCAAATAAGCCTTCAAAGTTGGTGCCAACATGATCACAAGAGGTTCCTAAAGAGTTGTTAGAGATTTCAGCTTCAGGCATCCCAAGTGCATGGTGGATGATCAAGACATACTACTTATTCAAGTGTTTACGAAACAAATAGGGTTTCAAAGGTAGAATATTCCAAGAGTTCATCATAAACTTTACAAATATAAATTGAATGGTATAAATAGGAAATGAAATGACCTCAAGACATAGGTGTACATTAGGTTAGTCGTTGGAAGAGTCAAGTCGAAAAAATAGTTACCATGAGTATTGGCTTAGTATCCCATGTTTTGTAAAATGATACCAAGGGTTTTTAGTACCATCCCACCTCGATGTACACATGTTGTGGAATATAGAGGCAATTCCCTTTTAGGAAATTATGGAACACTTTATACCCAACATTTAAATAATTTTAAGGATATTTGACTAATTTTGACTCCATAAATTCCAAAACTAAGTATGTATCATTATTTTTTTAAGATGACAAAATTAGTAAAAATATAAGTCATCAGTAAACATCTTAACAACATAACACTATTCTATATTTTTTAGTAATGACATGGACAATTATTAGACTTTGAATATATTTTATTAAAATGCAAAGTTTCACTTACCATTTCTATCATCAGACCTAATTATGAATACCTTTGTAGATTCCTTTAAATTCTTTTATGGGGTCCAACTTGAGTAAAAGTTATTACATTCTTCTCTCTTTGTCATTTTTGTCATTAATTTTTTTATAATTAAATTTATAACACAATTATAAAAGTATGCCTATAAATCTAGTAGTCTCTCGCTTTCTTTTGGCACAATAAAAAATATGCAATCAATGCTTTAGGGATAACTTTGTCCTAAAAATCACCATTGTCAAGTTTTTCCTTTGTGTGCGCTCTTTTATTGGATTTGGAAGATGCTAAGAAGATCCACAATGGTAGAACAATGAGTGTATTCAAATATGATGTTTTTGGCTCTACAATTGTTCTTTTACTGGTAGGAAAGCTAACACTCACTAGTTTTCCTTCAAGAAGAAGCAAAATGACGCAATCACAATGTTTTTGAGCAAATTAGAAAAGTGGGATTCTTGTCCAATTTCGAATTTTATAAATTGTTGGGTTTTATTTGGAAGTGTATATCCTTAGTGTACATATCATAGAATTCAATTGGGACTAAGTCTCTCTAATTCGAAATTGATGCAATCAATTCTTTAGGGGCATCTTTGTCCTAGAAATCACCAAGGTCGATGTTTTGCCTCTATGTATTCCCATTTATTAGCTCATGAACAAGATGAAACATCCACAATCTGTAACAATAAATGTATTCAAGTTTGATGTAAGCTTGATTCTTTGATAATTCACTATTGTGGATTTGTTTTAAAAATAAATATAAATATGTGTGATTTACTTTGATTTTGGATAATGAGGCATTTTTTTTTAAACAGAAACGGTTAATAGTTTTGTATTAAAAGGTTTCCCTGGCGAACCAGGAATAGGGAGTAACAAAGTGAAAGAAGGCTAATGAACTCTAACAGTACTGTCAGCCTTCGTGTTGATATCATGGGAGACAAATCCCATATGCTTCTGGAGATATCCTGAGTAAAAGAGAAAACTTGCTTACAAGAATAAATCCTTACAAACTGGGAGCATAACAAGCTGCAAAAACAGTACATTTAAGTGGACAAGGAGATAAAATGCCCTTTAAGGAAGGGGTCCAATCGCTTCTGGTATCCCAAAGAGATGTTCTTAGCCGCCTCTTTGTCCCTCCGCTCTTTGTTGGATTTCCAACCTCTAGTGAGAGGAGGAGGAGCAAAAAGGTCTTTAGTATTCGAAGTGCCCTCAATAGCAGTGGAGGGAACTAGAGAAGCCAAACCTGCATGAACAGAAGTCTCATTCTCGAGATTCCGAGCCTCTCTCATGGAGGCTTGGGGAATCGATCTAGGAGGTGAGGTGGTCAAAGGATGATTGTCTTTTTCCATATGATCTGAAGAAGCTGGAATAGTCTCAAATTGTCTGGGATCTGCCTATGCTTCAGGATCTTTAACTTCGGCTTCTTGCAAAACTGTAAAGCTGTTGTTATTTGTCCAAGGAGAGCTACGGCCTGCTGGAGGGTCTTTAACTTGTGGCTGAACCGTCTGCTGTGAGGGTTGAGAGTCCTTACGCCGAGGATCTCGTCGTTGATTATTAACAACCTGGAACTCTGTTTCTTTGCTTTCTTGGGATTTTTCAGGTAGAAGAGTTTCTAATATTTTGGGGCAGTTCTTGGCAAAGTGACCATAAACATGGCAAGAGCTGCATTTAAATGGTATCTGCTCATAGTCTAGCTCTTGGAGATGGCTCCAATCTCCCAAGTTGATCTTGAAGGCTTCGGGAATCCCTTTCTCCAAGTTTACCTCTACGCAAATGCGATAGTAGGTGAACTGACCCCCTTTTGGTTCTGCACAATCCAGAAAACGCCCCAGTTTGTTTCCAATATTTGTGAGAGAGCTATGCCCCCAAAGATGTAAGGGAAGGTGGGGAAGTCTCACCCAAATAGGTGCAGCAGTGATCTCCGAAACTGGATTGAAATCCAAAGTCCACAGAGCTAAGAAAAGACCTCTTGAGCCCATGAAAAAAGGCCTCGAACGGAAGATTAGATCTCTTTTTGCTTTGTTCATGAAGAGGAAAACGAAATAGGCCCTCCCGACAGCGTAGACAGAGACTTGCCTTTGCAACTTGGGAGCCCAATGTTCTATTATCCATAGGTCCACCGCTTTTGGATTGGGCCAAAGGCCAGTAAACTTGCCAATGAGAGATTTTTCTAAGAGGGTCAGAGCTTTCCGGCAAGGATCCGAAGGAGAAAGAGTCACGGAGGGGATCTCTTCCAACTTCTTCACGAATTTGCTGGTAGGAATAGAGGCAGCCTTGGGAGAAGAGGACTGGACAAGGGCCGAGAATGCCTGGAGCTCATCCTGAGCATCCATACCGTCGAGACACCACCGCGAGCTGCAAAAAAGAAAACGGGCCTACGCAGAGACAACGGCCTGCAAGACGTGCCGCCGGAAACAAGCATGGGCGGCTGCTACAGCGAGCCCAGGCGAATGCAAACAATGGCGACTAGGGAAACCCTAGCCACACTTCGGCCGGGCAGAGCAACACCATTCAGCGTAGGGTTTTTTTGAATTCTTATTTGGAATTTCATTTCATCTCTGCCCTTCCAACTCACCAACTAGGCCCGGATAACGAGGCATTATAAGTTTAGCGTAAATTCTAAAATATATTTGATTTGATCTATAATTGTGAATTTTTTTTTCAAATATATTTGATTTATATTTTTGATTTTAAAAAATTAAAAAATAGTGTTATGTTTTAAATTATGAAAAAAATAAAATTATAAAACATAAAAATGCCAATTTCTATAATAAATCTCATTTTTTTTATAAAAAAATCATAACAGTTATGTTCAGTATAATTATTGTTAAAGATACTTTTAAATCTCATATAAGACACATTTATTCATTATCGATAACTATAATTATAATAAATAAAAAAAACAACAACAAATGATATTATCAAACATTAAATTAATCATATCATAAAAATACATAAATTATGTTAAAAACCAAAACATGTAAGTTATAATAAAAAATTAAGAAAATACATATGCTATCTTAAATCTTAATTTTCAAACATTAAATTAAGCATATCATAAAAATAAATAAATCATGTTAAAAAACAAAAGAAGGTAAATTTAAAACAAAATTAAGATAAGTTTATCTTAAATATCAATTTTCAATATGTTGTTAGAGAAAAGATTTGATTGCATTTTCAGTTTGTCAATATTTATATTAAAAGTTATTGGATTGTCTTTTCATTGGGTCTATATTTTAATATTAAATAAGATTTGGTTGTCTTTTCATTGTTTTTATATTTTATTATTAAAAGTGATCTCCAAGTTCAAGGATATGAATGCATTTAAGTACCACACATTTTTGGGAAATTAAAATTGACTTTTAGTCACTTCAAAAGAACATTTATTATTATTTTTATCTCTAGTATGTAACTCAACCATGGTTATCTATATTGTACATTAATTGTAGTGGAAATGTGAATTGTCAAGTATACCATCCCCATAAAAAGCCTAGTTCATAATTTTTTAATATATCTCTTATGAGACCCAATTTTGACCTCAAAATTCTCCTAATGATCACTTTTTGTTTCAAGGAGATAAAATTAAAGATACATTTATAAAATTCCTAAAAGGACACATAGAACTAACCGCCAATATAGAGTTTCTCCTACTCATTGTCATTGTTTGAGCATTTTCCCATTGCCTACATAAAAAACCAACAAAAAAAATATAACTAGGCCACATTTTCAACATATAACTTAAAATAACTATGCACTCATATATAAATATATTGAAGTTGGTCAAAATATGGATCAGGGAGAGAGATATGAGCTCTTATCCTTTGTGTTCACTCATCACTAGCATACTTTCCCATGATTGCACTACCCTTTTAGCAAGATCATTTGCATCTATGTCATTTTCTTAGAAGAAATGAGTGAATGAAATGATATCTCTTACCTATTCCATGGCATTATGTGGGAACACATTCTTATTTGTAAATCCTATGCTATTACACTCCACCACCAATCTTGAATCTCCAAAGATTTGGATCTTTTTTACTTTTCATTTCTTTGTTATTGCCAAAAGGACATATATCATGCTAAAATCAGTGCGTTTGTTTGCATTCTTTCCCAAGCCACATCTAAAGGATAATGATTCTCTGAAAAAATATAAGCAATCTCTTGCTCCACGTATTCCAAGATTCCCTTTTGAGGCCCCACTAAAGAACTCACATGAATATGTTTTGTTCATTTGAGCCTACCCCACTTGCCTCTAGTTCTTCTTGGATTGGGATTTGGCAGATGTGAATAACTATGGTTGATCATATAGAGGACTTAGGTAAGTGTCAAAAATCCATTTTGGAAAATAACTTTATTCCTTATGCCCCATATTGCCCACATTACTATCAATGGAAGGGAAGGGTGTTTCTGCACTTCCTTATCATCAAGCCAATGCTCAAGTGTTTCTTTTAAACTAACTCGTATCCAATCTCCCTTTCTACTCGTGATGGATTTCATTGCACCTAGACTCATTTTAAGAAATGACAATCCAAAAATAGATGTTACAAACCTTTTCCACCTTATGTAAACATGAAACATATACTATGGCCATGCCATGTTCTCTTTGACAATTGTCCTATTGACTGAAGTAGTTTGCACTAGGGTCAACAAGGGGATATCAACCCGATCCAAGGGTATTAATCAACCCTCAGTCATTTAAATAGCTGAACCCGACGAGTTTTACGGCTCCATTGGAAGGCTAAAACTATCCTAAACTATTCAAAGTGACTAAACTAAATAAGTAAAAAACTGAAATTATAAATACAGAAATTTATAGTACAATTATATGCAATAAATACAAATCTACAAGGAGAATTTACCTAACAAGTCTCGGGGAAAACGTAATGTTTAAATAAAAAAAAAAATTTAACTTTAAACAAAATATATGAACTTTGAATAAATTGAACTAATTATTAAATAAGTAAACCACCTACACTACGATTATAAAAACAAAAAATACACCAAATAACCTATCTACCACACATTCCTACTTGGCCAATTATTTAAGGAATAATCAATAGGTCTTATTTATAATCGGATTATAACAATTTCTCGCTAAGGATGAAGACATCATTCTATCAAAAGAGAGTAATGCACAACCTTCAAATTCTCTATAAAAGAAGGGGAATACAACCTACTTTTTATTCGAAGAAAATCTTATCAAATTGAAAAAGACCTATTGATTTAAAATTGACATCAATCCATTTTCACAAAATAAAGAACAAGTGATTTTAGAACAAATAAAATACCGTTTATTTATTCAAAAATACAATTTGTTATAGAATATTAGAAACATGTTCAATATCCGCAAGATGACAATCAATAGTAGACTATCAAATAACTCTTTCATCTTTCTGCAAAAATAACTAATCTTAAAAAAATTAAAGATCATTGTAAACTATTAAAATATACAGTTATCACTCTAGCTTGAATGACAATTCAAAATCAAGTAGTACTATAATTTCATAATAAAAAATGGAAAACTCAGTCACAATTTTGATAACGAAATTGAGAAATATTACCAATAAAAATTTAGATATACCTGTAATAGAAGACATTCACATACAAACACATCCAGAACTTATGTGAATAATAGGTCTGTATTATATTTCCAAAAAGAAAGTGTACACCAAGTCTTGAAAAATACCCCCCTTTCCTAGTCTTGATCCTCCTCTATATAATTTATAGAGATGAATTACAATCACACAATGTACAAGAAGGTGATCCCAAAAAGGTAGGATCTTTACAATAGAATATAACAACCGTTTACACATGTTATTAAAAATACATTTGACAATCAAAACAAAATCCGTCTCAATCGCCTCAATACATAACAACTACATTTCTCGATTTGAGGTAAAACAAGGGGTTGTTTGTCTTCTTACACATCTTTCACCTTTGGTCTTTCATTGATCGACACATACGCCTATTCCAAACAACAAAATATAAACGCCAACCTATGATAAAACAAAACAGGAAAATAATTAATATTATCACTAAAATATAGTGAAATAACTGTAGAATTTTAAATCTGCGACTATTTCTTATTAAAACAAATTCAAAGAATTCAATAAAAACAAGGCTACATTATCCTAAATTAACTAAAATAAAGACAATTTACTTCACAAGACTATATATAAATGTAAACAGATAAAAATAAAATTCAGTTATGAATGCCTGAAGGATTTGACTGATCTGTTGCGAGATAAATATTAACCCCCTGCGTGTGAATAGTGGAACGATCACAAACCATGGCAAGTTCCTGTTTAAGCTGGTCAATTTGAGCTTGATGTCGCTAGATAAGTAAATTTCTGCCCTTTTCCAATTTTTGAATTTTGAATTTATAAGACTAAACTTGCTCAGTTAGGGCATCTTTCTTCGCAGCGTAATAAGTCATAAGATAATGACAACATTTACAGTTCCTAGGAGAAACAATGTGATGAACATCATCAACATCATGTATCCTTGCTAACCGGTCACAAAAAGATTCAAATCTACCCAATGCAAACTAAATATGTGGAGTAGATTGCACACCGGGAGGCAATTTAAACTTTGACTTGACTGAGGAGTGACATGAAGTTTTTTCTCTTCTTTTTGTCAACATCGGTGAAGGTTCAAGCTCATCCACATTTATTACTGTATTATTTACCTGCAGAGAGGATCGGTTGCGCCTCACACGAGAGAGGAACCTAGCTTCCGATCTTCCCTGCAACACTTCCACTCTCAAACTTTTGACCTTGAAAAGAAAGAAATAAAGAAATTTTAATATCCGCGAGGCTAAAGATAGTTTATGGGACAGACTGTTTTACCCATTGACTTTTGCATTTCCACCCTTTTTCTGTTTAGCTTGATGATGAGCTCCCACAATTTCACCACGTCCCCTCACTAAATAAATTATCCCAAGAACTAACTGCCAAGATATTCACATAGCTGTCTCTGCTGTCCTTGAAGGCCTCACACTCTAAAATGAAATGTTTTTCTGTTTCCACTTTTCCTGAGGTGCAAAAAGTACACACTGGTTCTTCCCAAGCTTACTTTGATCTTTTCCAGCCCCCTATCTCACACTGTAATTGGTGAGAATTGATTCTTAATTGATGAAATGATTTAACATACTTACCACGAGCATTTTCAGAAAAGGGACCTCGAGGAGTAGAAGGCCTTTTGTGAGTGTTTTCAGGCTCCAATCTAACTTGACCCTCGGGTCAAAGAATATCAACATAGCGCGATCTCAATTCCTGAATTCGTGAATCACTAAACTGATGCTCGTGTAAAACAACATGATTCTCTCGACTGTTTTCGTCTGAAGATACCATATTCGACTGAAGCAAGTTTACTATCAAAATGATCTAAAATTAAAAAATCCAGAACCTGCTCGTCTAAATCATTATCACCTTGATTAAAATTCTGTGTATTCAAACTATCTTGACAAGTGTTTTGATCTCGATGGCCAAAAGAATCATTGAGCATCTATTGCTATTTGACTGCAAAGGATTCTAATTCATCTCGGGTGGTATCAAGGATATCCCGACCCATATCATGAACAACTTGAGCATGGGGATTGCTCGGAACCTCTGGATTCTTATCCTGACTGTTACCTTCATCAATTGAATGATTTAATTTAATAGCCGAATCATTTAACACTAGGTCTCGAAGACTAGTTAATTTCTGTAATGCTCTAGTCACTTGCATTTTTTCCAAAGTCTACTCTAAGATGTCAGACAAAGTTTCACCCGAATCCAAAACTTCAAAACATTAACCAATATTAACATCTTGATGATGGATATTACTCTATACAAGAGGGGACTCTGTTATGCAAACATAATGATCTTCTTCATTAACATCAGGGTTCGACGAGTCCAGAGACTTATGAGTCTGGTCATTTGGAGTTTTATTGGGGAAAGGAGGGGATACAACATGGCTTTGACAAGGGAGTGCATTATCAGGAACAAAGACAGAGATAGGAGGTGTAGATGGAACGTCAACTCGACACGGCATATCCGAAGGAGTCGGCCTGGACACGAAATCGTAGGGTAGAGGAGGCTCGACAAAACCATTTCAACAAAGGAAACTATCGCAATTATCACCCACCGAGTTCAACTTGTGCTCAATAAGAATACGAATGAACCCATGATGCGCGACTCTGGGCAGAGGAGAACCAAGATCCTTTTGAACTTGACGAGACATGTTTGCCAAACTGAATGATAGAAAAAGGGAAGATTCAACTCAAATCCAAGAAGTGTGCAATCATCAACCGGACTTGGTAACGCAGGACAAGAGTGAAACGACCATTGCAGGTTACAAATTGACTTAACACTACGAATAATTCTTGCCATTAGGGTTTGAATACGTCTTTAAGCATACCTTTTTAATTGCAAATAACAGGAGAAGGCTTGCGAAGGAGATTATGCCAAGAGACTTGCTTGAGAGGCACATGTTTGAACCACCTTTCCCCAACGCGAGGTAGGTCCGTCGCTGTTACACCAAAATCTTGTCACCATGAGCCATGTGTCAACTTTGTGCCTAATCTCTGAAGTTCCCTTAGCTAAAGTGCATTAAGTTTGGGGTTTTCCCTAGGTATTTTCCTTCTCTAAGTACACCGATGCTCTGACCCTTCTGACAAGGTGCGCCGGCACACTTTGCACACTGACAAGGTGCACCACAGACGCTCTTTCCCTTCATGCAAGGTGCGCCAGCCCTCAATGGTGCTCTATCTCTTCATGCAAGGTGCGCCAGGGGTGTTTATAGGCAAAAACTCGAAGCTTCGAGGCCCTTCTTGAAGCTTGATGAGGTGGAGGGTCATCCCTAACTTCTAGGTGAGGTGGCATTTCGGTTCCTAACCTAATGGGAGGATCCCTTACACCTCTCCCCCTAATCCTCAACCTACTCTATCCCCTTTAGCATTATAAATACATCCCTCCTCTCCATTGAGAAGAAGGAACGTCTATGGCACTCTTATGCTAGTGAATTTCTAGGTGGTCCCTATCATCCTTTGGGAGGCATCATTCTTTGGAGGCTTGGCATGGATTGTTGGATGGAAGGTTGCAATGTTGAGGCTTAGGTTGTAACATTCTTTCTCTATGTATTTCCCTTCATTATAGTAATACAAGTTCCTTCCATAAACATCGTTGTGTTGATTATGTTTATAACTTTCTTCCTTAACCGTTGGTTTAGATCAATTTACATCTATATATGATTGTATCGTTTGTTTGTTTCCATTTTCTCTACAAGGTTTTGCAGCTCAAGATCTGAAGGCTCTGGAGCTTGGATAAACAAAGAGGAAAGGCATTCGCAAACTTCGGGTAAGTGATCTATCTGGTAATTTGCATCTCTATTGATCTAGGAAAGAAGGTTGTATTTTGTACTTCAATTGTTCTATACCTAATTAGGATAGGGAGATCTGGCTCACGTCCGCTCGAGTAGATTGTCCAACAACAGTCACAGTGGCTATGAAACTCTCATCAACCTCAAATTGAACATCATCGGCAGTAACCCTCTTGTTGTCGAATGACTGGAAAAAATCAAGCGTTATAGACCTATTATATCCATGAAATTTTCTGATAAAAACCATTCATCCAACATTGGTCAAGAGCCGAACAAGTTGCTCTTTGGGTTCCACACAACTAGCATTATCAGGCTTGGCTCGGTTGAGTAGCCCCATGACACTATGGTCAATAAAGGTCAATGGAAACTCAACAAGGTAATGAGAGCATAAACATAGGGAAGATAAAATGATAACATTTCACAGTTTTGAAACATGGAAAAAGCTCAAGAATGATTCAAAGGGCTCGAGAAGCTCGTGAAGAAGGAAATGAAAAATGAAAAAACACCGAATAGAAACCTTGAAAAGATAACTGACGCCATTGTTGAGGTTTTTGTACCAACATGCCTAGAATAATCAAGGAAACGTACCAAAACTAATACGATAAAAGTGCGAATATCAACTCCCGAAGTCCAGTCATCATTATACAATGTAAAGAGCATTCCCAATGTTTACCACGTCGACAGATAGGTAGGAAAAAATAGAAAGGTGGAAGGAAATCACCTTCTCCAAGTTGATATTACATGTGTGACAGTCCATGTAAGTTGAGTAAGTGGGAGGGGTGTGGAGGTTGGCAGTGTGAGTGTTGCTCATGCCATGATGGGAGTGCCACCTTGCAATCACAAGTCGACGCACAAGATTTAATACCGAGTAGTAAAGAGGGAACTAGTGTCATATTAGCGTGCTGATAATAGTTTACGGATGTTTGTTTGACATTGACGCATCTTTACGTAGGTTAATGTGTAACCTTGTGTCATGATGAACCAAAACCTAATGATCGAACCAAACAATTGACTCATGGTTGCTTTCATAGTAGCATAATTCGGCCGTATTGGCATTTCGTGTACGGAAATTCGGAGCAATTCGAATTCGTCGAATATTCGGTATAGATATGATACGAATATAGATTCTTACTAATGTAAAAGTAAATTTTAAAAAACCAAATTTTAATTATTTAATAACTATAAAGTATAAATAACATTCAATTTATTACTTTCTTATAAAAACGAATGGTTTTTAAGGTACATTTATGCTAATTTGGTTTATATATTTGATTAAAAGTATTATATATAAGAAGTCTACTTCCGTATTTTATCCGTATTGGATTTTTTTATTACGTATTTTTTCTGTATCGAATCGTACTCGTATCCGTATTCGTACTCGAATTATGCTACTATGGTTTCTTTTGATGAAACTTGCATGTATAAAGTCGATACTTAGGATAGGGACTATGTCAAATAAAGCAAATTATATTAAAGGAGGGCCCCTAAGCTAAGAATCAAATATAATTATTCTACCAAGGGTGATTTGGTTAAGCCTCACACTATGATTTTATAATGTTGAATTAACTAGAATAAAAATGACAATATAGTAATCTCAAAAAGTTTCAAACATTATATAGAATTTTAACAAAAGTTTGAACTACTTGAAGTTAATTTGTACATCCTTAGTAACATTAATACAAGTACTTGGTACAAGAAGAGATAGCATCGATAATGATCATAATGCCAAGTTCAATAGATCAGAATCAATAATATCTCCCATAAAGTTAATGCATCAAGTCACTAAATACTCTTTTGAATTATATTAGGAGATAAAAATTTTAAAAATTGACCAATTGCAGAATTCACTCCTTTCAATGAATTTTTAACGAACTACAAATGATTAGTAGTGAACCAAATCGTGATCCAAAAAGATCTAATCTTCTTTTGAATCTGCATAATAAAAACACAACCGAGTTCAAAATAATAAACTTGTTAAGAAAGAGAATTCGAACTAAGCTGCAAAATCAAATTGACTTGATGCAAAATAATAACATCAGTGATTCCAAAGAAGCGATATTCATCATCTTTGGATTCCATGCTTTCAGCCATGGAATCCGAAGATGAATAATGATTTTGATTATAATATGAACATCCAAAATTGAAGTTTTGCTAACCTGCATTGTAACATCAAAAGTTCAATAGGATGATCCATCACAAATCTTTCCTGGAATACATCAATCATAAAATTATAAAGAATTAGAAAAACCAATAGCCTAAAATTCACATAATACCTGGAAAATGTCATTAAACAAGAATTTGCTGAACGGATGTAAAGGTGGGGACCCATTGATTTCTTACAAAAATGAAAGGGCTGTTGTTGATGGAGGCCAACATATCCCATGTCAAAATCTTGTTTTTCTAGTGCAAGCCAAATGAAGATTTTGGATTTTAGTGGGGCTTTTAGTCGCTAGACCTCGAACCACCACCATTTTCCATCATCCTCATTCTCAGAGTTGAAAGACACTAAATAACTAGGCATTGTTGTGCACTTTCCTCCAAAAGGGTTTGTTGTCCACATTGAATGCTCCACTTTATTCCTTAAATTGATTCAAGGATCACCTAATGCTTGCTTGAAAGGTTTCCATTCTTTTTTCCATTTCCCCTCTATCTCTAGCTCACCATCTGATTTCCACCTTGATTTCCATAAGCTACCTCTTACTTGGTCATATAACTCTACCAAGGTATGCCAACATTTTTGTGCGAGTGCTCTTCTTAGTCCTTGTGATAACTTATAAAATTCTTTACCCCCTATCCATGGATCTAGTCCCAACCATACTCTTCCCCCAATTTCCCACTTTCCAACCCATGAAACATCCAACAAGCAAAAACGACATTACAAGTTCTTTCCAAACAATTGATCCATTGGAGTTATTTTTCTCTAGGAGTCTTATACAGGTTTCTACAAACCGAGGATCCATGCATTTCTTGACCATTACTTAGTTCCATAAACCCTTTGAGGAGTTAGTGTCCATAATATTTTTCCTGCTAATGCTCTTCCAAAAATATGTATATTGTAAAGGCCCCATCCCCTTATTGCCATGCCTTAGGCACCATTTTCCATTTAACTAAATGAATTCCTTTTTCCTTCTTTCTTGTCTATAGAAAATTAAAGCATTACTTCCTAATTCTGTTGATAATGGTCTTCAAAATCACAATCATTGATTCCAATACACTGGAGTTGCTTCTAAGACTAATTTTACCAAGGTTAGTCTACCTCCTAAAGATACCTATCACACCATGAGTTCACCCTCTTCTCAATTTTTTGATATAACCACAACGAATATTTGGATCAAGTCCTTGATCAAAAGGAATAATCTTATTAGGTAGCAAAATTCTTATTACTTATTCATGCCATGGCATGACCTTGTTGCACGATCATGATGATTTTCAAGCATATGTCTCCATTACTATCTCTGTATACAAAAAATAAAAATATGTTTCTATGCCTTTGCTTCTCTACAAGTGTCATTCCTAAAGATTATGACATCATCCATAAATAAAAGGTGGGTCAAAACAAGGTACCTTTCTCTATGTACTTCCTTCAATCCACCAAATTCTTTTAGGTTGATAATATCCCTCCTAGACTCTCTACTACTGGAAGGAATAAGTGGGGAGACAAGGGGCACCCTTGTCTCAAATCTCTTGTTGAATTGACAAAATTCGTGCTTGATCCATTCACAGGAACAAAAAATGTGTCACTAGAAAGGAAGCTTCTATCCAATTAACAAAAGACAAATTAAAACCTATATGAATAAGAATCAAACTCAAGTAGGTTGCTTACCCTATCATAAGATTTGGTAATTCCAACTTTATTACAAAATCATGGGTCCTCCTCTCAATGGAATGTAAGGCATCTTGAGAAATGCCTAATGCATCATGGATTTTCTTCCCATTTAGAGATCCAAATTGTTCTTTTGATATAAGCATTGATAGAATTCGTTGTAGGCAAATTGTAATCACTTTGTATATATTTTATATAGATTTACACAAAGAAATGAGCTTGAACTCCTCAAAAGTTGTGGGATTGTCCTTTTTGGGTATAACAACTAAGAAGGTTGGGCCTCTCTTAATTTGTGAGATTTCTTTTTGGGTATCACAGCTAAGGTCGCCTTGAATGCCCCTATATTTTTTCCCTTTATTTGTGTAACTATACATACAATATTATATGTAAAGTGGTTGCAACTTTCCTAAGGTGAATTCTATTAGTGGAATTGTCTTTTTCGGGTATCACGACTAAGAAGGTTGCCTTAAATGCGCCTATAATTTTCCCATTTCTTTTGGATTCTTCCACCACTTTTAGAAATCTGACACGATTAGCCCATAGAACCTTATGTAAAAATATACGAGCCAACCATCCAACCTTGGAATTTTGTCCCTTTAAAAGGAATGTAGCACACATTTTATCTCTTCTTTGCGAGCTTCTTCCTTCATACTTTCATCTTGCTCTTCACTTACAAACCTATGCAAAAAGGTAGATATTTATACTAGCGCTATAATATTGGTGTTTAGGGGTTCCTCATACAGAGATTCGATGTATTTAATCAGTTTTACAACGATGTCCCTAAAATTTGTTGCCTTCTCTATATTAGCTTTCTTTATTTCCCAAACAATGTTAAGATTTTTTTTCATATTTGCATAATTGTGGAAGCATCTCATGTCCTCGTTTATTTATTGGAGTGTAACTATGCTTCTCTTTTGCCTCCACTGGTCTTCTTTTCACTTCAGGAGTTTTCTTTTTCTTCCTCTAGTGATTTCAACTGAACCTATTCTCCCTTAGTAAAGACCCCCATGGAATTTCCAACAAATTCACTTTACTTCCCCTTCAATCGAGTCATGAAAGATTGTTTGATTTTGACCAAGTTAGCTGCACTTTTAGTTTCTTGATTTTGACCAAGTTAGCTGCACTTTTAGTTTCTTGATTTTGACCAAGTTATGCTAGACTTGTTTCATAGTAGTTCCCTCCATTTTTCTTCCATTACTCCCATGTCCTCGAAGAATTCACAAGTGAGCAAGAAATGATTGAATTTAAAAGTGGCTAAGAGGTTCTTTTTTCTCATTGTGTATCTAAAATAAAATTCTATGGCCGTAGGAGCTTGCTAACCTTATCCAAGGCCAAAATCTCCCTAACTCTTACAATAATCCTTTTCACACCAAAAATTTATTCAACCTTTTTGCTACACTATCAACTGCATTCCTATTGTTCCTCCAGGGGGTACTAATTCTACAAGATCCACATCACATAAATGCTTCTCTTTTAGTTTGTTGGATAAAAGGCCAACCAAGGGGTTAGCTTCTTCTCTTGAAGAACAACACAACTTGGGAGATCCCAATATTCTCTCCTCTAGTTGTAAGGCATCGATTCTTTTGAGAAAAACTTAATGGATATCGCTGATGAGAGCATGTTTTTAACTTGTCTTTCTAAGGGATTCTTCCACCCTGTCACTATGCATCCTGATTTCTCATTAGCATCCATCACTTATACTAACACCCTCACTACAGAAGGGAGATACATTAAAAAGTAAGTTATTTATTTAAAACTCTAGTTTTGGTTATGGATTTTCTTCCAAGAAAAATGTATTTTACAAGTGAATCCAATGGTCTTAGCATTGAAGAATACATAAAGTATGCAAATTCATTATGGAAGAGTCATTGAGGACTTGGACTATGCCTTGAATTAAAACAAGATACCACTAGATGGTGGTAGTTGCTTAACCATGACACGATGAAGGCACTTTTAGATGAAACATATGAACAAGCAATTTTAGATAAGTGGTCTCATATTGTGAAGAAGGATCAAGAAAGCAACAAGGATTTATTTGCATGCACAAACTTCCTATTATAGGGTTCTAGATGTATTCAACAAGAAAATGTTATTATTTCTATAAACCATAGTCGCAAGCATAATTTTATCAATGTTAATTTGGCTAATAGGTTGCAAGTCCCCAGAAATCATATTCAAAGCACATATGTTGAGAGTGAAAATATTTAAAATTTTAAAGATTTAAAGATCACTATGGATAAATATGTGTTGCATTTAGATTTTCATGGCATATATATAGATGATATGGATATTGTTTTTGGATGTCCATAGATAGATTCAGTTGGTACAAGTAATATTAATGTGCAAAAGAAGTTTATAAAGCTTTGATATATGAAAATTAAATTAAATTGCATGATATTTATTTTACTAAACAAAAAGGGCTCAAGCGGGCACATAAAGAAGCCTTTGCAGGTAAAATGGTTGAAGTACTTATAGAAACAACTAATGAAGAGTCCGAGTTTGAATCAAAAGAAGGTGCTACCAAAGCACACAAAGAAAAACACTAGGAAGGGCATAAAAATAATGAAAAATTTAAGGGTTTACATGACTCAAAAGAACCGCAAACCAAAGAACCAATAACTAAAGTCATTGTATATCACTACCCACACCACCTAAAGAAACAACATTCATCAAGGAAAAGATCATGAGCATGGGAAAAGTCATTGTTGACAAACATGGAACCAAAAAAGCAACCAGTATGGAGGCACATGGAGAACTAAAAGCAATGCATGGAAATATCATAGTAGCATAGCAACACCACGAAACCAAAGGAGAAACTAGAATGAAAATTGTGTTGGAAATGAAGTAATTGGACCCATGTCCACATTTCACTAAGATGGATGGATGCTCATGATTGGTACCAATTGACTACATTTCTTAGTATATCATAGTATTTGGCTTCCTCCCATATTTCGAGGATAAAACATGCAAAAGAGGATCAAATGCAATATACATAGGGAGGATAACATGGGATGCCTAGAAAGGTACCCAAGTGGATAATGAATGTGATGTGAATAGGTCCACTTGGTAGTTGATGGATAATAGATATGTCAACTAGGTGGTTAGAATTAATAATATAATAATAAGGGATAGTTGGCACATGAATACTAATGAGAAAGTATAAATACACAAGTATCATTGTATTGAGTAATTTGAAATTGGATGTGAGTATTCTACTCTAACAAGCATGGCCTGTGGAGTTATTCCCTCCATAAGGAGTAATTGATGGAGTTGCCCTACCTTAAGGGCCTTCTCTAGATAATTGTGTTCATTGTCTTTTTGTCTATTGCGTGGATCCATTGTGTTATTCTCAAGTTAAATTTTATCCACTATATTCATATCTAAGGTACACAACACTCTCCCATCTCTTCCATTGATCTCTTCCTCAATTATCTATGCTCTTCCCTAGATTCTTCTCCTAAATCTTCCTAGACTTCATTATATTTAGGGAAAGTCCTTTTTATTTGTCCATATGCCTCATATATGGAGCATGTAAAGTAGATTTAAGCATGGTCAATTTGGTGTCTATAGGTGCATCTACCTCTCTCTATGTCCATTAAATCAAAGAGCCCATATCCCAAGTTTAACTCAACACAATTTTTGTCATAGAAGTCAATTCCTTGCATCTAGTTTTCTCATCAATATCTAGGAATCTCCCATTATGTTCCCTATACCCTTTAGGTTTCTCTCCTACCACAACTCTAAGGGTAAGTGGGAAAGTTTAAGCCAAATTGGTATAATATTGATTGTCTCCTTCAGTGGGTCAAAGAAGGGATACCGTTGTTTCAAGGACAAAATAGGATTGTCCTAGTCCCAATTCCCTCTACTGTTTACTACGTATCCCTTCCATTCTTAAAGATAAATGCGATTCAACCTTATGTTGATATGCAGAATACAAGGGAGTATTCTAAATGCTGTTTCTATACATTGTTTACCTAAATTGACAAATTTTTTTATGAGATAATTATATTGTGAAACTTGTCAATTAGCATTGTCTTCTAGGGTGTTCCTATGAACATGGGTAACACATTTTGGCAAGTAGAGGGCGCGAGTGTACTGAAAAATGATATCGATCGATATTTTTTAAGTGCTCGATCGAGTTTTCAAAAGCTCGATCAAAGGCTTAAATAAGTGCTCGATCGAGCTATTTTAAAACTCTAAAATTCTCGATCAAACTAATTTGCTCGATCGAGGGTTTGCATTTCCAAGGCTCGATCGATTTCTTGCAATGGTTATAAGTATAAAAGAGAAACATACCACGACTTATTTCATCGTGTCTGTTGCATGGAAACAAAGCAAATGACTATTATATGGAGGGTTCGTTATAGTCATTTGTAAATATGGGTCGCAGAGTAACTGGATTTATAGATGTGATCGAACACATCTATAATCCCAATTACCATACGACTAATATTTACACATAAAATCTAGAGGAAGTTGCGATATCAATGTTTTTATTTGATTCTTCTTCAAGGTATTTATTATTACCCACAAATATCAACCTTCTTGTTGAAATGATGTTTTATTAAATTTGATTATTCTATAATTGTATGTTCGATTTTAATTAAATTTGAAGAGAATCTATGTTAGGAACATACATTTGACATGAGCTTTAAAAAAAAATTCAGGTGTCCTTATTCGTGTGCACACACGAATAGGATCTCCCAATTCTTTTTTAATCAAAGGGTTTAAAAGCTTGGTTGAGCTACCTTTGAAAGCTCGATCGAGCGAGATAATATCTCGATCAAGCTTCTGTTCAACTGCACATAGAACCTCAATCGAGGTATTTAAAAACATGCGTAAAAGCTCGATCGAGGGTTCGAGGGCTTAAAAAACATACTTTTAGCCCCCATTTCTACAAACTTAATTTTACTGACATATTTGACAGGTCTAAACCCTATCCCAGGATGCACCTTATGTGGTGGACTTCATACCAATGGATTCATCAATGAATCATCTATTCAATGGCATATAATTTACAAGTTTTGGAGTTTATATATATATAATTTTATTTTCAAACTTACACTTAAAAACCATGTCTACAACTTGGAATCAACAAAAAGAAAAATCAACAACATAAAAAGTACACAACCAAAAAATTTCAGAAAATATATATGCCCCACATCCATGCATACTCTTCAAAAGGGTATTTTTTGTAACTAGTAAAAAAAAGGTTTATGTGCACACACATGTACAAAATGTGATTAAAATCTGAAATAGTCAATTTCGGAAATTAATAAAGAATATAATTTTCCAGAATAAATTAAAAAAAAATATGTGCTCCCTGGTGCATTTTGTATAGATTGTGTTAATATATATTTTTTTTCAAAAATTATGCATTTATCACTAAATTATTTTGAGTGCACACAAGCCAATTGTAAACTTTTGCTGAAATTTACAAGAACAAACCTATCATTAAATGCAATTTTGGCATATTAAATAATAATAATATTATTTTTTAAAATATAGGTGGAAAGATGACATAATTCCCTACAATTTGTTTTTTGGTTGTGTGTTGGATATCACAAGGCATAAATGAGTTTTGAGGGCTTTAATTTAATTAATGAGTAAAAACTTGAATTTTCACCGTCACTTCTGGCTAAAAAATGTTACCCATCTTCATGGATTCACCCTCTAATAAATTCTAAGCTGGTCTAAAAATGTCCTCCCCTCCCCAACCACAAGCTTCATTTTTTCTTTTAAAAGTTTCACACAACCCCTTTTTCCTTCTGCTCCTAAGGTCACCTTCCTCTCTCCAAACCATAATTGAGCATCATCATTTCCCTATTGCTTTACTACTCTCTCCTCCCACCAACTCTTCTAGAGATGGGCTTGAGATCTATGTTCACAAAGATAAGACTCTGAAGAAAACTTACCAAAAGGGTAATTTTTTTTTAAGTCCTCCCCCGTTGAACTCTCCTCTCATGAAAGCAACTCATGAGTTTCGCGTCACCAATCATTCTGTCCTCTAAATGAAATGTATCTCACTCTTAGTATTGTCTTTAGGTTGCAGGTCACGTGACGCATATCATTCTACAATCAAGGCAATCATGGATGGAACATATGAGGATTTTGAATCCGCACCCATTGCTCTGATGCATTAATGATACTCCATCATCTCCCACCTACTTCCATTATTTCATTCTCTGAAATGGTCCATCCCTGCCAACACCTTGGTCCAAGATGGTGCTTTTGATTTGACCAATCTCATCTCATTCAGATATGTACCATGAGAAATTTTAGTTTCACATTGAAGGTCTTCATTTACCTGTAGAGAAATTAGAATAATGTTTTTCCAAAGGTTCTTGTTTTGTTGGAGCAAGTCCCCACCTATTCTCAGGGAAGTCCTAGGGTTTAAACCTTGAATCTCTCCTTAGCTACATAAGGTCCCCAAAGAAGCCTTATAATTTCCCTTCTCCTCCAAGTTCCTTACACCTATCACCTCCCCCTATGAAGAAAAATATAGTTCCCACATAAATCCTCTAGTGGGTCAAGGGAAAACCATATTATTTCCTCTTATTCCATCCTCAAAAAAATATCATATATACACATATATACATACATAAATATATGTATATATGTCTATATGTACATGTATATAGATATATAGGATAACCACTGGCTATTGAGCTTCCCTCCATCCAAATATTCCAAGAGAGGGGGATCCCATGAGGTTTTCTTTGGAAAAAATACATACACTAACCTTTTTTTACAACATCTAATCTATTATCTTTTGTGGTCTTAATGGTGTATTTACTTTTGGGCCATATGTCGCTTGATCCTTTATTCGATAATAACATTGGTCATTAATGCTAATGATGGGTGTTTGTAGCTTTGTACGACCTTTTTATATTAAATGCATATAATCAAAACTATATATATAGAAAGTGAAACATTTTATTAAAAAAAAAAGAACTTTTCACCTTGCAACAAAACATATATTTTTCACGTAGTCAATTCTCATCAATTGATCATGTTTAAAATGTTGATGGTTTCTGAATCTTTGTTCTTGCCATGATGCATCAATTAGAAGGAATAGTTGTACTCTTAGCTTCAACCTTTGCAACCCACCAACAACTATATAATGCATTCAATACAACCTCAACACAATATGTTGTCAATACAAGTCACGTTCACCATACATATAGTAATAATACAAAACTTCGACAAGTTCCTTGAGACAATTTGAGTTCACTCCCCTTGATATGATTTTGTTGTAGTCGTTTGGAATGCACTAGTTGGTCGTCTTTGAGGTCAAATTGCCTTTCTCTATTTTGTAAGTGTTTTGATATATTTTCTGTAACAAACAATATATATATATATATATATATATATATCTTGATGGGTTAGCTCAAGTGGTTGAGAGCTGTGAGTTGTAAGCAGAAGGTCTTGGGGTCAAATCCCCAGGTAGCTATGCATTGATATATAAGGGCCTCACTTGATGTCCCCACCTGGATAGGTTCCGTAATCAGAGCTGGTGGGGTGAGGCCCCTTCGGGTGGGCCCCTTGTGAATTCTTCTCGTGGACGTGTTGGATTTTAATGATATAGCATTATAATTTTCATCTCTTTCAACTTTAACTGCACATAATCATGCACAGAAACACAAGAGACACAATAGTTTACCCTGGGAAAACCCAAACTCGGGAAAAACCCAGCAAACCTTTCTTACTCAGAGAATCAATACATAATACAAGTACATCAAATAAATTAGATACAAGAGAAATATCAAAAACAAAGATAGACTTCTTCTACTACTGCTTTTTGTCTCTCTTGCGCACTAGATCAGATGTTTGAGCAAACTTGCTTGGTGTGTAAATGAGGTAGACATCACATTCTATTTATACATGAATTTTGGAGTGATTTTTCCCAACTGGGCTGACTTGTCTCTTTTACTGGGC
Source organism: Larix kaempferi (assembly GCA_027924585.1). Lineage (NCBI taxonomy): Eukaryota > Viridiplantae > Streptophyta > Pinopsida > Pinales > Pinaceae > Larix > Larix kaempferi. The sequence goes on from BSBM01002163.1 coordinate 190,390, forward strand.
CAACCTACCTCTTTTACTGCCCCTTTTACTAGGCCAACCTACTTCTTTTACTGTCCCTTTTATTGGGCCGATCTGTGTGAGGATACCTCACGCAGCTACAACAACAACACTCCCTCTTATCTAGAGATGTATCATCATGCTGGAATACATCTAAGCATCATCTTGATCGTCATGGCTTGTCTTGTACATATCGTCATCATAAGAAAGGTCTTCATCACAACTCAGTCCGTCGAGAAGTGTCAATCTCCCTCTCTCTCCCTCTCAAGAGAGAGTCACATTGATGTCTCGTCGATGCTGCAAGCATCAACACTCTCTCTCAATGAGGGACATTCTCATGAATACATCCTGAAGTATCAACATATTCTTCTTTCACTGGAGAGGTTGATCATAAGCTTGCATAAGTGATGAGTGAGCATCTAGGGACTAATCTCCCCATCCCATTACAGGATGGCTAGGAGAAGTCACCGCCCCATTCCGAGTCATGAGTTGATGAGTGATCAACTAGGCACCGATCTCCCCATCATGTCACAAGATGGCCGGGAGAAGGAACTACCTCACTCTAAGCATTTAGGGACTAATATCTCTATCCCACTTGGTGTCCGAGAGAAAGCACTGCCTCGTTCTGAGTCGTCTTAGGGACTAATCTCTCCACCCCACTTTGTGTCCGAGAGAAGGCACTGTCCCACTTGACCCACCCCTAGCTAAGTCACATGGATAATACTGAGGAAATGCTCGATGCTCAACCTCTAGGAGAACAGTGTGTGCAACTGAGGACTAATATTCCCACCCTGTCACAGGATGTCCGTGTTAGTTTTTCTATTTGTTTAGCATAATAACATTAAACAAACTATCACTAAAAGAAATGCAAGCACAACAAACACAATGGACACAATATTTCTCTCGGGGAAACCACAAGGGAGAAAACCCCAATAAAAATTCCTCAATATAGATTTCACAAAGTACAAGATAAACCCCAAGACAAAAAAATAAGCTTCTCTTCTTCTTGTGCGAGCTTCTCTCTCTCTCCTATGCGAACTTGTGTGAGTGAGATGAGTGAATACAAATGAGCAAATCATCCTCTATATATATTCTTCCGTTGATGTGACTTTTCCCTAACTGGGCCAAATTTTCCTAACTGTCTGGGCTGACTTGTCAATTACATAATATAATAATCTTTTATGGGTTCTTCTAGGCCGACATAAGACCTAGGGTTTACATTGACTCTTTCAATGACTCTTACATTATCAATTACATCAATGAAATCTCCCGAAGGAGGAATACAATAAACACATACATTTAGAATATCTTCCATAATTACATTTCTTTTAACACTCCCTCTTAACTAGGAAGGTATTCTGCAGGCAACATCAACATCATCAACAATTGTCCAACTGACTTGTGAATCTCTATATGTCGTAGGAATTTTTTGGATCATCATATGTATGGGGTATCAAATCATATGCTAGAAAATCATCATCAACATCATCATCATCTTATGCTGGAATATCACCATCAACATCATCACCATCTTATGTTGGAATATCACCATCAACATCATCATCGTTTGCTAGAACATCATCATCAACATCATCATCGTCTGCTGGAACATCAGCATCAGCATCATCATCGTCTGCTGGAACATCACCATCAACATCATCATTGTCTTCGGCTGGAATATCACCATCAACAACATCATCATTTGCTGGAACAACAATCATCAGTAGAAAAATACTAGAACAACAATCATCAATAAGTGAACACTAGAGCAACAACAACAACCACCAGTAACTAAAATCCTGGAACAACAATATCAATCACCAGTAAACAAAATACCGGAACACTATCATTTAGCAAGTATTGATCTTCAGTCACCTCAGGATTAGCATCAGTCACTTAAGGACTGGAACTATATCAGGTGGCAAGTACTAATCTCTAGTCACCTCAAGATTGAAATCATTCACCTAAGCACTGGAACTCTATCAGTCGACAAGTACCGATCTCCAGTCACCTTAGGACTGGAACTCTATTAGTCGGAAAGTACTGATCTCCAGTCACCTCAAGACTGGAATCAATCACCTAAGGACTGGAACTCTATCAATCAACAAGTAATGATCTCTAGTCACCTCAGGACTGACATCGCTCACCCAAGGACTGGAACTCTATTAGTCGGAAAGTACTAATCTTCAGTCACCTAAGGACTAGAACTCTATCAGTCGACAATTACTGATCTTCAGTCACCTCAGGACTGGCATCAGTCACCTAAGGACAAGGACTCTATCAGTCGACAAGTACTGATCTTCAGTCACCTCAGGACTGGCATCAGTCACCTAAGGACTGGAATAACATCATCATCACTCCCTCTTTCGAGGGAGGTCCTTTCAGACCACACCAAGCTTGTCTCGAAAGTATTCAAACTTTATGCGAGGCAAAGGCTTAGTCAACACATCAACAACTTGTTCCTCTGTAGGAACATACTTGAGCTTTACAACTCCCTTCTGCACCATATCCCATATATAGTAAAACTTGATCTCGATGTGCTTCGATCTATCGTGGAACACTGGATTCTCTGTCATCTTGATGCAACTCTGGTTGTCACAGAGAATATCAGTCACATCTATCTCTGCATCAAACAATCCAACCAACATCATGCGAAGCCACAATGCTTCACTACAAGTTGAACATGCTGCTAGATATTCAACTTCTGCTATGCTGAGAGCAACACAGGGCTTCTTTCTACTGAGCCATGAGATCATACCTGATCCCAAACTAAAGCAACATACTGAAGTGCTTTTTCTATCTTCGACACTTCCATCCCAATCCGAGTTTGTATATCCATACAATCTAAACTCACTATCAGAAGCATATCTGAGTCCATAGTCTATCGTACCTTTTAGGTACCTCATCACATGTTTTGCTACAATCATGTGAACATTTCTAGGCTCCACCATATACTGGCTCAAGGTGTTCACAACAAAACATATGTCTGGTCTAGTATTGGTCAAGTACATCAATGACCCAATAATCTGTCTGTACATCGTGACATCTACTATCTCTGATGAAGTATCATTCAAGAGCTTCAAGTTTGTCACCATCGGAGTAGTCATGGCCTTACAATCCAACATCCCAAATCTCTTTAGGATATCAACAGTATATTTTCCTTGACTTAGGAAAATGTCATCTAGAAACTGCCATACTTCAAGACCTAGAAAATAGTGCATCATCCCAAGGTCTTTCATCTCAAATTTTGCAGCAAGCTTCTTTTTACATTCAGTGATGGCTTGTCTTCTCCTGTCAGGAACAAATCATCCACACACAATAGTAATATCACAGGTTCATCATTCATGATCTTATAATAAAGATTAGAATCCGCTTTACTCTTGGTAAATCCTAAACTCACTAGGAAGCCATAAATTCTTCCATACCATGCTCTGGGTGCTTGCTTCAACCCATACAATGCTTTCTTTGTTTACATACATGTGTTTTTTTGTTTTCTGTTTCAAATCCTTCTGGTTGTTCGATGTATACTTCTTCTTCTATATTTGCATTTAGGAAAGCCGTCTTTACATCCATTTGATGTAACTTCCATTTCATCTTATCTGCCAAGGCAAGGATGGTTCTAATTGAGGTATATCTGGCCACGGGAGAAAAAGTCTCCTCATAATCAATTCCTTCCTTCTGAGAGAACCCTTGGGCTACGGAAATTGCCTTGTACTTTCCAATACTTCCGTCTGCTAAGTGTTTTGTTTTGAAGGTCCATTTTGACGAAACAATTGACTTGTCCTTTGGTCTTGGTACCACATCCCAAACATCATTCTTACTGATGGACTGGTATTCTTCATTCATAGCATTCAACCATTCCTTCTTCTTTATTGCATCTTCAAAACATGTCAGATCTTCTTCAACAAGGTTACACATCAAGGCTATATAACTGGAGTATGGCCTTGGTCTTTTGCTTTCTCTACTGGTTCCTTTCGGGGAACCGTATTTCATGCATCTTGTATTAATTCTCGTGCCCAAGCTGGTCTTCTTTTCCGTGGATTTTCTTCATGAGGTGTCTCCTCAAGTCTCTGAGGTTCCGTCATATCATGATCTTCTGGAATAGGTTCTTCTTCAACATTTCTATCTGGTACATTATTAGTTTTTGTAGCTCTAGGAGCTTCATGCTCCTCTTCATCCTCATGAGTCTTCTTAGATTTGTTGAAGGTTGTGTCTTCATCAAATGTAACATCACGACTGAGTTCAATCTGGCGGAATCTTGGGATGTAGATACGGTGAGCCTTTGATTGCTCACTGTAACCCACAAATATTCCCTTCTTTCCTTAAGGTTCCAACTTCGATCTCTTCTCTTTTGGAATGTGAATAAATACTGGACATCCAAATATCTTTAGATGAGTGACTTCAGGATTCACACCGGTAAACATCTCTTCCAGGGTCTTGTTTTCAAGAGCACTGTGAGAGATTATATTTTGTACATAGACTGTGGTTCTAGCTGCTTCCGCCCATAGATGCATGGGTAGGTCTTGATCATGGATCATGGCCTTCACTGCTTCCATGATAGTTCTATTCTTTCTTTCAGCTACACCATTTTGTTGTGGATTATAGGGAATGGTAAGCTCCCTCTTAATCCCTGCTTGTTTACATCAATATTTGAAATCACCTGAAGTGTATTCTCCTCCATTATTTGTCCTTAGTATCTTTATCTTCTTTTCAGAGAGGTTTTGTACAAGAGGCTTAAACTTTTCAAAAACTTCAGTCTTATTCTTTAGAAAATAAATCCATGTTTTGCAGGAGTAATCATCAATAAAAGAGGCATAATACACATACCCGCTTAATGAAGTGGTAGACATAGGTCCACAAATGTCGGAACGAATAATGTCCAATATACCTTTAGCTTTGTTGTCACTACTTGGAAATGGATTCTTTGTACTTTTTCCTTGAGCACATCCTTTGCATACTCCTTCATGATCATCTTGGATTTCTGGTAGTCCAGTTACCACCTTACTTACTATTGGTAAGGCTTTGTAGTGTACACGAGCTAGTCTTATATGCTATAGTTCATAGGGACTCATGGTACTGGTCATCAATGCTGAATCTGCATGACCCTTAAGCTTATAAAGTCCTCCTTCTACTCCAATAACAATTGCATCATCAATAGTATTCCCCTTTGGCCACATAAGAACTTTGCCATCTACAAATGCAATTCTAAGACCTTTCTTATCTAATGCTGAAATGGATAGAAGGTTCTTCTTCAAACCTGATACATATAGTACTTCCTTCATGTTCATGGACTTTCCAGAGTCCAACTTGTAAGAGGCTTCTCCCATCCCTTTGATATGCTATTGATAATCATCTCCAGGCTTTACTTTGTGTGGAGAGTCTTTCCGCATGAGATGTGAAAGAGACTCCTTATATCCCATCATGTGTTTTGAGCCTCCACTATCCACTAGCCAAGTATCACTTCCATGGGATACTGAAGCAACGAGTGCTGAGATTAGTACATACTCTTCACTGGAATCTTCATCTTCTTTGGTTTTGACTTCATCATCAGATTCACTATCTTTCGCTGCATGAGCATGAAATCTCTTCTTTTGCTTCTTAGGATATCTAGATTTGAGTGGACAATATCTAACAACGTGTCCTGTCTTGTGACAAGAGTAACATTCAATTGAGGATAGGTCTTTCTTGAACCTCTTTCTCCTATGAGGTCTTTAAGATCTTCTGGGAGAGTTATCATGGGTACGTACACCACTCTTCATTTTCCTTCCACCTTTGGCATGGGTTGCCAAAGCTTGATCTTCATTGTCATTTAGTTTTTCCTCTATTACTGCTATTCTTTATTCCTCTTGTACACATTCTTCCCATAGTTGTATGAACTGGATTAGTTTCTTCCTAGCACATATGCCACGAACAAAAGGTTCCCAATCTCTAGGAAGACCATTCAGAGTGGTCATTACAACTTCAACTTCTTCTACCATATCTCCAATAGCTTCTAATTGTTCTTTGATCTGGGACACTTTGGAGAAGTATCCGGTTGGATTGTTATTAGTCGAATCCGACTCTCATACTGAATGATAAATAAGAATAATATATTAGATGATGATTATAAAATTACAATAAGATCGCCTTTATAGGGCTTGAGGAAGCATAGTGAAGGGTTACGCCCTTTCACTAGTAACCTAATAATATTTAAATTTATAAATAATAGTATTAATTAAATATTCACAGCATTGCCTTCCCCTTAGGAAAGCTTTGTCCTCAAAGATGAGTTTTTTCATGACGTCTTTTATTCTGGCTCTTTGTCACACTGATGACTTGAGAGATGCAATTTTGATTATGACCATTGCCTCCTTTTGATTATTTTGTCTTGGTATTTGCATTAAGTATGAACTTGGTGAAGTTTTGTTTACGCTTTTTCTACTTGTGTGATTGCTTCTTTTAACTATGTTTACCATCAATTGAACATGCTCCACATACATTACGACCTTAACTATTTTCGTGTTGTTATTCCCAACACATTTTGTGTCAGTTCCTTTGAACGAGCTCTTTGTGCTTATAATGCTCATAAGAACACCGGTCTTATCTTGTGTCTGATAGATATTATAGTTGCTTTCCTTGATGTTCTTTATAGAATTCCTTGTGTTGGCATATGTCCTTCGTGCGTTTGTTATTGTGATATTATTGTCAATGCATTGATCATCGTTATTGTTAGTAACATCGGCTTGTCTCTTATCACAATCTTGGTGAAGATCATCTTTCTTCTTGTCAAATATTTTGTTGTCATTTTCTTCATTACTAGGGTATGTTATATCTTTGTCTTGCACAATATCTTGACTGATGCTATTACTCTCATGGAAAATGACATAATAGTCTACTGTATCTTTATCTTTTACATTAGCTTGGGTGGTTTCTTCTACCCGCTTTTCACATCCATCTTCATTTTCTTTAAACGTTTCATCAATAGATTTCTTTATTTCATCCATATCCTTAAGGATTTTCTCAAGGAGATTTATGAATTGGTCACTATCACTATAAGATGCCATGGATGTTTGTAGAAGGGACTTTTGGGCTTAGAAGTAAGAACACTATTATTATATTTAATAATAATAATTTTTATTTTTTTTGGAATAATAATAAATACTAATATTGTTATTATTATTATTATTATTTTTTAAACAATATAATATCTTGTATATAGTTTTCTTTTTTAAAATAAATATTATAATATAATAATAATATATTATTATTATATATAATATTTTATTTAAAATTTGTTTTTTGTTTTGTTTTTGTTTTGCAGGTGGTAGGTTGGATGACCATGCGGTGAGGAGGACACGTAGACGGGTAGGGCGGTGAGGATGGGAGGTGGCTGAGCTGGACGACAAAGGGAAGGTGCAAGTATGTGCAGGTGGGTGGTGGTGGAGGGCGACGACGGAGGAAGAGAGATGAGCGGTGGTGCTGGATGGGAGAGGTGAGAAGCGAGGGAGTGAGGGAAGGAGGTTGTGTTGGAGAGACGGGCGTGGGGAAAAGGGAGTGCGTAGGTGGGCAAGTGGAGGCGACGGCGGTAGGAGCAGCGTGAGAGTGTGGCAGAGTAGTGAAAAAGGGGGTGGGGCGTGCAGGAGCAAGCAACAGGGAGCTGCGTGGAGCAGCGCGGGTAGGGAAGGAGGGGAGATGGTGGGGAGATAGAGCAGCAGAGGGATAAGGGTGGGGGTGGAAACAACTTGGGGGAGCATTGGAGGAAGTGTGAGAGGTGGACAAGGGTTGTGCAGGTATCGTGGAGAATGCGCGGGGGGTAGGGAGAGTGGGAGTGTGCGGGGAGGGAAGTCGGCGTGGGGAGATGTGGAGAAGGGTGGGAGAAGCAAGCAAGAGGAAGGCAGAAGGGAGAGGAGCAACGATGGTGGAAGGAGCGGAAATGGAGTTGCAATGGTGAGGAGAGGAGCGAGTGAGAGGAGGTGGAGGGAATTACATGGAGGGCTCAGGGGACTGGGCGAATGGGAGAGCGTAGGATAAGCAGCGGAAGTAGGGAGTGGCAGCGAAGAAGGGGAAGGACGGCTAAAACAACAGCTTGGAGATGAGAGAGGGAGGATGAGCCGAATCCGAGCTGAGGTTGAAGGAGCGAATCCGCTCTGATACCAAATGCAGCAACCGTATCCGGTTGGACTGTTATTAGTCGAATCTGACTCTCATATTGAATGATAAATAAGAATAATATATTAGATGATGATTATAAAATTACAAGAAGATCGCCTTTATAGGGCTTGAGGAATCATAGTGAAGGGTTACGCCCTTTCACTAGTAACCTAATAATCTATTAATTTATAAATAATAGTATTAATTGAATATTCACAACACATACATCACTCTTCATTTTCCTTCCACCTTTGGCATGGGTTGCCAAAGCTTGATCTTCATTGTCATTTAGTTTCTCCTCTCTTACTGCTATTCTTTCTTCCTCTTGTGCACATTCTTCCCATAGTTGTCTAAACTAGATTAGTTTCTTCCTAGCACATATGCCACCAACAAAAGGTTCCCAATCTCTAGGAAGACCATTCAGAGTGGTCATTACAACTTCAACACCTTCTACCATATCTTCAATAGCTTCTAATTGTTCTTTGATTTGGGACACTCTGGAGAAGTATGAGTGCATAGTCTCAGACTTCAGCATCTTCACACCCTTGAGTTGATTTCTCAAGGTCATCTTCCTATTAATGTTCTTCCCTTAAAATAGGCTGGTCAAAGCATCAAACATTTCTTTCGGAGTCTTCTTTGAGGATACTTCAGGAATCAAGCGATCTTTGATAGAATCAACTATGATCCTCTTAGCTTTGATCATATTATTTTTGTGTAATGCTTTGGCCTCATCTCCTTCTGGTGTTGTAAGTCCTTCTTTTATAAATCCTTCTAGGTCATGTTCTTCAAGAATGAGCATGACTCTAAATTTCCATGCCCTGAAGTTCTCAACTCCTTTAAGATTCTTATCAAGCTTGGTATTGAATGTCATTTTGATATAATAAGAACCTCAAATGGAAATAGAATAGATGTAGGAGTTACCAGTAAAGTTGTCCTTCTTGAAAACTGCTTCTTCCTTGATCTAGGGTTTGACAGAGAAACCCTAATTTTCCAACTTCAGAAATTTGGAAAACTAATTGGATGAGCAAATTCGCCTCCTCAAGGCGAGTTGAGCAAAGACTCCTTCTCCCAATTCTGTGAGTAGATGATCCAAAAACTTGATGCCCTAGCTCACCCGGGCTGCAGTGGGGGACCCAAAAATGAAAATTATCAGAATTGAATTCCGCTTCGACATAAAGATGCGCCCTAGTGAGGCGAGTTAGATGCACCCTCTTTTTCAATTGATCTATGGAGAGAGCTTCCAGAATAAGAAGCCCTAGTTTCTGCAGTTGCGGAGGCTGCACAATGGTTTCTTTCAGGCTTGCTCTGATACCATACTAGTTTTTCTATTTGTTTAGCATAATAACATTAAACAAACTATCACTGAAACAAATACAAGCACAATGAACAAAATATTTCTCTTGGGGAAACCACAAGGGAGAAAACCCCGACAAAACTTCCTCAATATAGATTTCACAAAGTACAAGATAAACCCCAAGACAAAAAATCAAGTTCTCTTCTTCTTGTGCGAGCTTCTCTCTCTCTCTTATGCGAACTTGTGTGAGTGAGATAAGTGAATACAAATGAGCAACTCATCCTCTATTTATATTCTTCCGTTGAGGTGACTTTTCCCCAACTAGGTCAACTTGTCCTAACTGACTGGGTCGACTTGTCAATTACATAATATAATAATCTTTTATGGGTTCTTCTAGGCCGACATAAGACCTAGGGTTTACATTGACTCTTTCAATGACTCTTACATTATCAATTACATCAATGACATCTCCCGAAGGAGGAATAAAATAAGCAAATACATTTAGAATATCTTCCGCAGTTACATTTCTTTTAACAGTCCGGAAGAAGGCATTGCCCTACTCTGAGCTATTCACCTCTAGCCAAGTCACATGGCTAATACTAAGGGAATTCTTGATGCATCAATACTACTCATCAAGGGCCAGTCTCCCCACCCTACCACATGGTGGCTGGGAGCTAATATTGCCCTGCCTCTGGACTATTCACCCCTAGCCAAGTCACATGGTTAATACTAGGGAAATGTACGTCTGATGCTACAAAAATACGTCTTCAAGCTCATCACATCTCCCTCTGTGGTAGAGTGTCATGCTCCCTTTGCATCTGAGCATCCTTCTCCCTTTTCATTTGAGCATCTTGCTCCCTCTTCATCTGAGCATCTTGCTTGCTCTGCACCTGAGCATCTTGATCCCTCTGCATCTAAGCATCTTGTGTGCTTTGCACCTGAGCATCTTGCTCCCTCTGCATCTGAGCATCTTACTTGCTCTGCATCCGAGCATCTTGCTCCCTCTACATCTGAGCATCTTGCTTTCTCTACACCTTAGCATCTTGCTTCCTCTGCATTCGAGCATCTTACTTGCTCTGCATTTGAAGCTAGCTCCCCTTGACAATCATCAATCTTGGAGTACTAGATTCCTTCTGTCAATCATCAATCTTGGAGTATGTATAAGATCTGCAAATATGGGATGTCTTCCCATTTATCACAAGGCTCTAAGAATGCTCCCCCTTGTCATGGAAGCAATCCTTCCTACCTTTTATGTATTTCGACTCCTACTGAGTCTTGACACTTTTTCCTGAATCAAAGGAAACTAAAAACAAATATTTTGGGCTCCCATACCAGGTAAAATGACCCAATTACAATAATGATCCTAACTAATGAATAAAAATTCTGTTGGACTCCTGTACCAGGGAAAATGGTCCAACTACAATAATGACTAATCTATTGAATACAAAATTATGATGGAATATTGTACCAGGGAAAATGGTCCAACTTACAATGATGACTAACTAATGAATAAAAAATTCTGTTGGACTCCCGTACCAGGGAAAATGGTCCAACTTACAATAAAAGAAATATTTTGTTGGCATCTCACCAGGTTTTATCTTTTTCGGTGAAGGCTTTTCATCAACATGGGCTGTTGATGCATGCTACTTACCTCTCTTTCTCCGAGGACAATCTGAAGCATAGTGACCAAACTTGTCACACCTGTAACACTGGATGTGTGAAATGTCCTTCTTCTTCCTTGGTCCTTGATCTGAATTTAAAGGCTCCATCTAATCTATCCTTAACTCTGACATTGGTCACCATCTTGATTGTAGGTAGGAACCTGATTAGAAATCCTAGCAAAAGCTGGGTCAAAATTGAACTTTGGATTTTGAGAAAACTACTTCCACAAATGAATGTGCCCTTCCAAGGCAAATTGAATGAGCCTCCTTTTCTTTCTGATCTGTGGCCAAAACAATCTAGAATTGCAAACCCTAATTCTTGACCCCAACAGTAATTAGGTAAAAAATTGAAAATTCTCATAATGAAATTTTGATTCCACAAGAAGATGCGCCTTCCTGAGGCGACTTGAGTAGCCCTCCTTTTATTCTAAATCAGTGGATGAAAATCCTAGAATCAAGAAGCCCTAGTTTCTGATAGTTGCGCAGTAGGAGCATGGAGTGGGCCCATAACCTGTTGGATTTTAATGATATAGCAGTATAATTTTCATCTCTTTCAACTTTAACTACACATAATCATGCACAAAAACACAAGAGACACAACAGTTTACCCTGGGAAAACCCAAACTCGGGAAAAACCCAACAAACCTTACTTACCCAAATAATCAGTACATAATACAAGTACATCAAATATATCAAATACAAGAGCAATCTAAAAAACAAAGATAGACTTCTTCTGCTGCTGCTTTTTCTCTCTCCTACGCACTAGATCAGATGTTTAAGCAAACTTGCTTGGTGTGTAAATGAGGTACACGTCACCTTCTATTTATAAATCAATTTTGGAGTGATTTTTCCCAACTAGGCCGACCAGTCTCTTTTATTGGGCCAACCTATGTGAGGATACCTCACACAACTACAAAGACAACAGGACATAACAACTCCTCTTCGGGGTTGTGAATCACATTGAAATATATATAATGTAATGAATAGATACCTCGTTGATGAAAGGTCACATCTCTTTACAAGGGAACCCCTGCGCGGGTATTTACACAAGTCCTCAATTCTCATTGTAATATTCATATCATATCTCTTATTTATTATATACTTAATCATGGATTATTTGTCCTATCTACATTGGAAGTTTCTGTAATAACGAACTTTCTTAGTTTTGTTGTCCACTATGTTGCACTTAGGTGGACTACTTGTGAACCATAGAAGACTTGAACAATTTCATTGTTCATTGCTAGAGTTCAGAAGTTCATTAGGCCAACTGTTTTGGCCCTTTGTAAAATTTGCATGTCCAGAACCCCGCGGGGAATTGTAATAAGTTGGTCTAAGCATGATACTTTTGTAAAAGGCTTGCCTACCTTAGTTTTTTCCATCAAGGGCATACTCTAGAGTGTTTTTTCCTTAGGAATTACGTGTAGCGCTCTAGTGGCGTATAATTCATGAGTTTTTCACTCATACCTCCAAAGCTGGAGTATTTTCCATGGTGGTCGAGCCTAGGGAGTTTATTAAAGCCTGTATGTCTATGTATTTTAAACATGCTAGCCATCAATAATGAGTCATATGGATAGGCACTAGGTTCCCTGGGATTTTCAAGTCATTTTGAAAAAATTAGTTTTTCTCATTTATTGAGATTTTTTAATATTTTAATTTAAAAAAATCAAAAGGTGATAAAAGTGTGGTTAGGATGTGAAATTTGGAATGGGGGTGCTTGTTTTCTAACCCAGAGCACCCATAAAACCCCTAAACCCACTTTTCCTAAGTTATAAGTGATTATTTTTCACTTAAATAAAAATTCTTTTAAAAATATTTTTGAAGAATTAAATTAAAAAATAATAATATGAGAGAATATCAAACTCCTATATCTGTGGAATTTGGTCTAGTAAGGTGACCTAGTTGAGTTGGCATGATCATTTAAGGAGAATATCAATCAAGGATTGAGCTTGCAATGATGTGGCCTCTCTTGGGAAGTGCGTCTTCCTCACTTGGGCGACTTTCCTTGATGTGGCACCATCCTATGCGTTGGGTGGAGATCTCTATGTTGGGAGAGGGCGCCTCCCTTAGGTGTCATCCATCTCATTAATTGGAACTCAAGCAATCACATCAAATCAAGGATTTGATCAAACACTTGGCTCCTCCTCTCCATGAATTCGCCCTCCCTCTCTCACAACTCTATAAAAGCAAGTTCTTGCTCCTCTTCCTAACATGGATGCATTGAACCTCTATTCGATTGTAAATTATTTCTATTTGAATATATTTTGAAAGAATTTGGAGGTCCATCTTGTGCATTTGATGTTGGAGAGCTTATGAGGTGATATTGTTGATTATTATTGCATTTCTTGCTTCCATTTTACTTGTTAGATCTAGTTTATATGTTATAGAAGTAAGCATTTACAGTTGATAATTTGCTCATTTGTGTTTAGATGTTAAGAGATTTAGAAGTAACCAACAATATTCGGCTATACTTAGGTTCTTTTGATTTCCTTCTATTCTAACATGCTAGATCTCACGGTTTTCTGTTGCAAGTCTTGTGTTTTAAGCTGCAGATCAAAAGCTACAAGGAGAATTAGAACTTGATTCTTTTTCTTCTCTTTGGGCAGCATTTTTTATCTAATATCTTTTGTTTACAGATACCTCTCAAGAGCATTGCAAGAACAAGAGCTTGGGACCAACAACTTCATCCATCTCTTTCACAACAAAACTCTCTCTTTCTCTTTGAATTTTGGTACATGCTTAAGAAATAGATCTAGATATTTCATGCATAACTATTTCAGATCTAATTATCATTAAACATTTTCAAAAAAGTTAGATCTTAGCATTCTCAAGAAGTATTTTCTATTTACTAGATCTAGACTTAAATATTGTATTTGCATTTAAAAATTTCAAATATTTTTCCAAGTTAATTTATTTATTTATTTTTGTTTCCTATCAATTTATAATAATATTATCATTCTGGTTTTTAGCAGGTCCAAGGAAATACAGAAGGAAATTCTGGCCGTTTTGTGCCAGAAAGTGCCAAAAAGACCTTCTATGGATCCCCTTCTGTCAAGTTTTCATTTCTAGAATATTGTAAGCCCTTAGATCCAAGTAAAATGGACTAAAGTGACATTCATTTGAGTAAAATATTGTAATATTTTTAAATGAGAGCAGTGGGATACTCAGCGCCCACATCCCATCCCCCCAGGGGGGATTTGCATTTTGTCAAATTTTGTGAATAATTTTTTCTAACAACACAACAAACACACACACACTTTAATTTCGTAGGGTGTATACTTTAACTAAGTTTATTTTGCTTTTAATTCATTTTTATTTTTGCAAGCGTAAATATAGAAATAACACAAACCTCGTTGCCACGAAGTATGCTCTCACCACGACACAAAGGCTTTGCTGATTAGTGGTGGATGATCAGAAAAGTGACACATAGGTTTTGTGCTTCTTTATTTTCCTTATAATTTTTGTACAATTGTTCTACAACTACAATCAAATTGGAATAAACAATTGGTTTACATATCAAAGTATGCTCTTTCCCCTTGCGGGCATTTTGCCTGGGGCTGTGGGAAATCATAAACTATTGCTGCCACTCTATTCATTTTTCACATCTAAGTTAAGCAACTCACCTAATAAAATATACAACCTTTCACATAGTGGAAATCCGACACTTTGTAATTAAAATTTGTGTGGGGATATTTCTCAGAGGAAGTAGGAAAAACTGGGAGGCGACCTCAGGGCACATTTAGACTACACCCTTGTTGGTGTAGTGTTGAACACCGCCCTAGAGACTCCATTCCAGCCCACACGTTCTCGCGAGGAGCCACCATTTTTTTATTTCCAGAAATTCCTCTCTGTACCTCACGGTATCTAGGGAGTCCCCCTTTTCCCTAATAAATTTCGAACCATAATTAATCTAAAAGTAACCAAGAAGCAATCGCAAAACATTTCATTTTCAACAACATTTTTTATATCTTATAATGACTCCATAAGGCACTGGTCCACAATATATTTTACATTATTCATTTGCTTAATATCATATCATTATTGTGCTACTTGTTGGTGGTTATTTCATTTTTGTTGGTGAAAGCATTTTATAAGACATTTTGCAAATCACCTTGGAACCTTTTTGATCAAATCATAAAATTCCTGAAACAACATTATTAACCAATTCACCGAAACATTCTAATTGCCTTAGAAACATTCCATAGGGACTACCTCCCTTGGCTTCGATTAAGAGTTTGGCTTAAATGGAGGAGTTAAGATCAAGTGACAGCCTTGACTCAAAACATGCCCCCAAGGACGCACCGAGCAGTAGCATAGATTTCTATTGCGTTAACTAGATGCGCAATCTGGTGGTAACAAGTCCCACTGGTATCAAAGCCAGTATGATCTGGCCTTTGGCCATAATTCTCATACCTTATCTGAATTGGTTGTTAGCCACACCCATTCATTCAAAGATTATCTGAATTTTTAGGTCATTGACCAAATTAGGCTTTTGGCCATTTAAAATAAAAAATTCTGTTAAATAACAAAATCTTTCGAAAAACAGTCCACTGCCAAAGTGAAGAAATCCAGAATTTCTGCCAAACAAATATCTCCTCGTGGTTAAAAAATCAATGGTTACTGCTATTATGAAAAATAAGAAGCGAGTCACTCTGCAAAAAAAGAAATTGACACTTAATGGGTTCACACCAGCAAGATCCAATTTGTGACCACAAGTTTGATTTAATTGACACGTGCTACATAATACATTAAAGGTTTGAAGGGGTATACCATATCCAATTGGAAGTCGTGGGGGTTGATCAAGTGACCAAACAAAAAGTTCATGCAGGGGCCTCTACACCTAGTAGACTGGAGCAACTTCCAGCGTTGGGCTTGCTTTTCCTGGCTTGAATGACTGAAACTCACATGCCTGCTATCTTTCTTCGACCGCTCCTTAACTTGTCGAACATGCACTGCTGCTCCCTCGAGACTTACTGCTATTCATGACCAGAACGATGAATCTTACGAGATAGCAAGGAATTCCAGACTCGGGCTAATGGGTGATACGGCTTAGACAAACCAGAAATACACAAATTTGAAACTGGGAATGGTACCCAGACTTTATATTAATTGCAGCGGAATAATTACAGAGCTTTCAGATTACAAATAGTTCTCAGACTTCTAATATTCCTCTGTCTTATGCACGCAGGCTCATTTATCTTTGGGTAAGGGCCGAAGCGCCGAACCTACTCGAAGGCTTCTGGAAGCACTACGCAGACAGATCAGAACGACACCTATCTTGGACACACAGGCTAAGATATTCTGATGTGATGTTATACCAGTGCTGGCAACTCACAGAGCATACAATCTTGCCTAGACACCTATCAGACCTTGCAAGCTTCAACTACTGAAACACTTGCAGACTCAAATTCTAGACTCTCTAAGAATGCGAATGCCAAATGAAGAAGGCAGGCTCATATTTATAACATGGGGGAGGCTTGGATCCTTTGGGAGAATCCATTGTAGGTCCCGTGAAATCGAATCAAATCGTCCTTAAAGATGGCCAGTTAGATTTGTGTCGGAGATGTGGGTCAAACCGCACCAGAAGTCAGGAAAGTGTCCTGAGTCTCCATGTGACAAACCATGATCATGGCTCTTTACAAAGTGGAGATCACGGAAACTACTTATTATCGAGATGACAATACATAGTGGAGATTTTTATTAAGGAATCCCACGGAAAACCTTTTATGACAGAAGTGACATTACACAGTGGAGATTTTGAAAGAGGAATCCCACGAAAAACCTTTCATGATGAGGACACTAACAATTGTCATCAATCAAAAAACTGTAGGCAGTACGAGTCTGGGGCCATTCTATCATATCGTCGTATGGATGGCCATACCGACGCTGATAAGTGGGGTCCCACATTTTTGTATAGATGCTCCGGATGATGATGCGTTGCCCATTTCTGTTTTGTACTTGAATTTTGGTCTTCACAAGCCACTGGAATTTATTTGAAATAAAAGTATGTAGTAAATGAGTATTATCACACACATCACTTATATACATGTCTTCCACCTTGGAGCACGGGATACAGTACTGGCTATGTTCATGCTGAATTATTGCAGGGTCCACTCCGCTTTTGCTGAGGCCGAAATCATTCCACCAACAATGAATCCAGTCAGGAATTTCATGGATCACATGGGCTCGCTGGAGGCCAAACTTGATTTTGGCAAAGTAATCATGGTCTCTATTGTCCTTTTTTAAGAAATCCCACCACATCTTCTGATAGCTGCCATAGTTGATATCCGTGAGGGGGAATCTTAAGGCACCATCATTTCCTGGCCAAGCTGCCAGACCACACATTTGATTGATACAATAATATTGCTCAAGGACTTGACCTAAAGCAGATTCTGTACTGATAAGACGCAAGTCTTGGAAATGTGTCTGGAGAGTATGGGAGGCATCTATTGCTTGTCGGAGTTGTCGGCCGTAAACCATGTTTGGGATTGTGACTGTTGACGTTGGATACCGTCGATGCTCTGGGACCAAGTTTATTAATAGCTTGGGATGCTGCAGATTTTCATCCAATACCTCTGTAGACTTAAGCTGCCAGGTTGGCTTCCATTGGCTAGCGTAGTCACTCCAGCTCATTTGTTCATCTAAATATCTGCATGTGTTGCTTCCTTCATGCCATTCTGTGATAATCACCATGCAACTTGGGGTCTGAATTCCATATTTTTTCCTGCAAATGTTCTCTGGTTAAAAAATCAGCAATACAATTCTGAGAACCTTTTATGTGTTTAATTTCAAACTCATACTGAGAAAACATTGCCTGCCATCTAGCAAACTTTGCTTTAGCAGTAGAGTTTCGTATTGGATTTTCCAATACAAACTTCATTGCTTGGCTGTCTGTTCTTATTAAAAACTTCTTATTCATTAGATGAATTTCAAATTTCTG
This sequence comes from Larix kaempferi, assembly GCA_027924585.1. Lineage (NCBI taxonomy): Eukaryota > Viridiplantae > Streptophyta > Pinopsida > Pinales > Pinaceae > Larix > Larix kaempferi. The sequence goes on from BSBM01002163.1 coordinate 208,409, forward strand.
AATTGCATTTAGACAAGCCTTTATTTCCTTATCAATAGTATGGTATTTTTTCTGTGCATCGTTCCAAGTTCCTGAAGTGAACCATACTATTTCTTCATCCTTGCCATTGTAGTCTTTCCTGCACTGCTTCAGTACTGCTCCCCAGCCTTCTTCTGAAGCATCAGTCTCAAGGATCTTCATGAGATCTTCATCAATAACATGAAGGATAGGAAGAGTTCTCACTTTTGCTTTTATCCTTCATATCGCTTCAGTGTGTTGTTTTGACCATGGAGGAGGGTTTGTTCCCAATCTTTTATTAAGCAGCTTTCTATCTTGAGCACAATTTTCATAGTAGGCTGCAACATAGTTCAAGCATCCCAGAAATCTCTGTAATTGTTTTTTATCTGTGATTACATCAGGGAATTTTTCTGCAAACTCAATGGCATGCTTCTGAACTTCTATCTTTCCATGTTTAATTCTCTGTCCCAAGAATTCAATATCAGTCTGGAACAATTTCATCTTCTTTTCTGAAAGAACGAACCCATTCTTATGTACAACATGCAATAGTGTTCTGAGATGTTTTATGTGTTCTTCAATGGACTTTGAAAATACTAAAATATCATCAATATATACCATCAACCAGTCCATGTATGGTTCCAGAACAGACTCCATAATTCTCTGGAACTCTGAAGGGGCATTTTTCAGGCCAAATGGCATTACCTTCCATTCATATTGTCCATGAGGCACATTGAATGCTGTTTTATACTGATCTTCTGGTTTTATGCCAATTTGCCAAAAGCCAGACTTGAGATCAAACTTTGAAAAGATTTTGGCTCCTGCTATCCATTTGATCAAATCAGATTTGTTTGGAATTGGATACCGGATCCATTCCAAAGCATCATTCAGAGGTTTGTAGTTGATGACCATTCTGGGAACTCCTCGAACCTGCTCTGAATGTTTGTTGACATAGAATGCTGCACATGACCATGGACTTCTTGATCTTTGGATGAGTCCTTTGTTCAACAAATCTTCAATTTCCTTTTTGCAGAGTTGTCTGTATTCTTTATTCATTGGGATGGCTCTGCTTCTACTAGGGTTTCCCTGGAACCCTTCTCTGTATTTTAGGTTTACCCAAAACTGTTTCCTATGCCAGAATGCATTAGGAGACGTGTGGCAAACCTTGTCAGCAAATTCTTTTCTTATTTCTTCAATTTTTTGCTGTACACCGGGATTCTTTAATTCTTCTTCTAGCTTGTATAGGTGCTCAAGTTTCTTGATTGCTCTAATCTGGATCCCTTTTTCTTTTATTTTTTCCCTTACAGTATTTACTTCTAGGGTCCAGATTGAGTGAGTTTTTTCTTCAGATGACACTAGTGGAAGAAATATTTCTTTTCTTTTAACAGTAAAATGATAACCAATTTGGCCTCTACTATTATACTTGACACCATGAGGAATAGTAGTAGATAGCAAACTAGTTCCAATAATACATTCATGAGTAAAGTCATCTTCAACCAGTAGAAAGATACAGTTTATATAAAAATTTCCAAGACATACCTTTCCAAAACTGGTTTTGTACTCGATTGCTTTTCTTCCTCCAAATCCCCGAATTGGAGTTCGACAAGGTTCCCAATAATGAGGATCAACATACTTTCTTTTTAGGAAACACAGGTCTGCTCCGGAGTCAATGAGTGCAAGTACTTTGACTTCATCTTCATGTATTTTGATATGCAAGTTGACTACTGTTTGCTGATGTACAGCAACCATTAAATGCATATCTTCTTCAGACTGTTTAGGCTTTGACTGTGATGATCCTGGATGTTGTTTCATTTCTTCAATCAAGAGCCCGAGTTCTTTAACTTCCTGTACCAGCTTTAGATGCTCTTTATGAAGGGTGGCCAGGTCAATATTTTGTGGCTCTTGCTGCATTTTAGCCAAGAGAGGATATACATTCTTTTCCATGCTTGGGAGATTAGCAGCTTTCCATGACCATTTGAATTTTTCTTCTCCTGAGCTTTCTTTCTCTGATTCTATATCTTGGACATATTTTCTCCTAAATTTATGCTTTGGGCTTTGTACTCCTTTTCCCTTCTTGTCGCCCAAGAAAATCTTGTTAAAGCTATTTACCAAGTCATCCTTTTTACCGCCTTCTTTCATTTTGGCAATAGCTTTCTTTATCAGCCTTTTAGGATCTTCTTCATCTTCATCATCGGTACCAGCCATGAAACAATTTGCTGCTTCCGAGTCGCTTGAGGAAGAGGAAGACTCTGTTCTAATATTTTGTTTAGTCCAAGCAGCAAACAAATTCTGTTCGTCTGATTGCAAAGAACTATCTGAGTCATAAGTCACTTGCTCTTCTCGGCATTCAGTACATTTTCCACCACATTTGCAAGGATTATTGTACATCTGGTGGACATGCATGAGATCAGTATTTTCTGGTTCACTGCTTTCCGATTTAGTGATCTCATCTGTGTTCTCTTCATCTGAGGCTGCTACATGCATCAAGTTGTGTCTTCTTGGAGGGGCTCTTCTAGGTATCCCTCTGAGATTATCATCAAAAGGTTCTACCTTGGGGAATACCTTTTCTCTGTTAGACCAGGTCCTTGTTCCTTTCTGCTTCCTCTGATAATCTTGATTTCGTTTGTAACATTCAGAAGCAGAGAGGCCTTCTTTGCCACAATAGAAGCATTTCATTTTTCTTTTCTCTGGCTCTTTTCTTGAGTCTGGAGGATGTTTTACCTTCCATCTGCTAGAAGACTTTCCTTTATATGTATTTTTTGTTTTATGGCCAGAGTGATGTTTGTGAGCTTTTTTTGGAGGCTCAATGCCGAACATCCGGCATACTTCCCTACCGCCACGAAAAGAGACCGAGTGGGAGAGGTCTTTATCTAGCTTTTTATTTTCACAATATTGCAGGAAGATTTTTTCTGCAGCAGCTCTGAACTGTCCCCATGTGTGGAGAGACAAATCTTCCTCAAATTTTTCTCGCAGGAGTTCCCGGAACCCCGAGGGTAAACTAGCAAAATATTTTTATTTGAAAACTCTTTCTTCTGCTCTATCAAACTCAATCTTATAGATTCTTCTGATCCATTGCTTATGATACCAGTGATACTGGGATACTGTCTTGATTCTGAGTTGCACCAGAATCTGTTTATGTTTTTCTGCAATGGTGGCACTATAGCCACAAAATTCTGCAATGATCGCGGCCAGGAGTGCACCAATGATATTTGGTTCACCATTTTTAGTGCTGTTCTGTATTTCCATTTTCTGAACATTTGGGAGATGGACATTCCACCAAACACCCAAATTTCCATTGAAGCCGGAGACAATAACATTTACTGCCTCTGCATGGTCGTGTCTGCATGTAGACATATAAGCTTGAAAGCATATCATCATTTTATTGACCATATCTAATATTTCACCTTCATTCTTATCATCCAAATTCCATGAATAAAAATTCTTTGGGTTAAAAGATTCCTGGAAACCTGAATCTTCTTTGTGGAGATCTGGAGGCACAAATTTGCGCGGCTTATTATAATTCCAACAGGATTCTGCAGCCATGAGAATGACTTATTTGCCAGAGGTCTTTGGAGTGAGGGGCGCAGAAGGCGTGATAAGTAGTGAACTAGCAAGAGATAATTCACCAGGACGGCTAAGCTTAGATGAATCAATTTTTGGCTTAGCAATTTCTGCTTGGATCTTGCCAACTGTTTTGGCAGTGTAATTAACTTTCTCTGCTATGTAGGAAAAGGTTTCTCCTACATTTTTGTCTAAGTCGGATATGGAATCTGTCAAATCATCCTTTAAAGAATCATTTGCCATTCTGACTTCTTGAGCAGAGACTGGGATATGTTCAACGGTATTCAATCGAATATGCTGAACTTCATCATGAATTTTTCTGCAAGTATATTGCAGAGAATCAATCTGTGTAGATCTTGGCATTTTGTTTTGTATTTCTATGTTTTGGATGGCCAATCCTTTTAATGCCAAGTTTGACCAATTTGCTTGTTCGGCTTTATCATTATTTAGAAGGATGGGAGCTGCAGGTGCTGATCCTTCTTCATATTCAAGCTTGATTGGCATGAAGGGTGGAAAGTTTACTTCTGTGTAGATTTCTTCACCATGGAGACTTTTCCATAGATGGCCGCTCTGAGTCTTTTCTCCTTTGGACTCAGGCTTCTTGTCCTCAGCCTTTGCAGAGGACTGCATCATTGCCAGTGTCTGTTTGAATTCCTTCCGCCATTCATAGAAGGAAATCCATTCATTTCTTAGATCCATCTCAAAGTGCCATCTTTCAGACATCTTTCTCCTTTCTCCTGGGGGCAATGTTTGTTTCCAAAATCCTTCAGCTTCTGGATGAGTGTAGAGATCCCAAATAAACCAGATTTTTCATGATCTTATCTTTAGGATCAAAAGGAGCATGGCCGAACTTTATTATCTCAAATATTTCTTTCTGGGCCAAAGAGGGTTCTTTGATGTCTTTCCTGGTACAAGGCTTCATTCTGGATGGCGGGAGTGCCATTCTTTGTTGGATCTTATGTTCTCTGGCCTGAAGTCTGTATTGCTCACCTTTTTCCATTTCTTGAGCAGGTAGGTCTAGTAATTTTTTGGTTTGGCTGGAGAGTGGGGAGAATCCTAGACCAGATTTATCCATGTGGGGTTTCTGGACAGACAAAATGCGATCTAACTGGGATGTGGCATCAGAAATTTCATCCTTGTGGATCTCAGTGATACCTGTAGATGCTTTTTTGAAATTTTCTTCCCACCAGCTAGAGGGAGATGATGCCATCATGAATTCTGATTCATGTGGATATTGACTTAGAGGAGAAGGTTCACATTCAGAATTTGGACATGGATATTTGTGTGAACTTTCTTTATCTTTTGGTTGTTTGGGAGGGACTAGGTCTTGACATTCAGAACAAACAACAGAAAAGGGAATATTTACAGGAACTTCTTTATGCAAGCAGGCTTGTCTTAAGAAAGGTTCTTTTACAGAGGAGGTCCTGCTTATAGCATGTTCAGAAGAAGTTGTTCGGAAAGAATTATTAGAGTGTGGAGATTGAAAAGAGGTAGATCTGGGTAGAAGATTCCCACCACGCTGGGCTGTTGGAGGAGGGAAAGAGATAACGGCAGAGGAGGAGTCTTCACGAATATCGGAGGTGGTGACAGACTGAGAAAGAGGCTGTTTTGGGGCATCCACCACCCACTCAGGAGGAAAGATGAGTTGGTTCCAAGAAATTTTTGAAGGAACAAGGGAACCATTCCTGGGATCACTTCTAACCAAGACTGCAGCTGTGTCTTGGTCTCTGGGATACAACTGATTAATTGGATTTTGAGTATTAGTAAATCGGAGGGCAAGGGAGTGATGAATCCGGAGGTTTAAAGCTCCAGGCTTCATATCAAAACCAGATGTGTAAATCTTGACTTCTAATACTTTATGAATCCAAGGATCATTCAGAGAGATGTTAAAGCCAGGAATTATATCTAGATATTGAATGCCATTTGAGAGTGGCATTTGGAATCCGCCTATTAATGCATCCATGAACTTATTGTGTCGGTTATCCAAACAGCAGACAAGGGCTGTGGCATTTATGCCAGGACGGACCAGAGGTTCAACACCAATGAGGGCTCTACCGAGATTATATATATATTTTTAATTAATCGAATTTATAAGGTGAAGGGGTCACACGATCATAAAAGACTAAAAAACGATTTAATTAAAGCATCCATAAAGTCTATGAAGGATATTGGATTAGTTATTCATTTGTGAACTTTTAGTCCAACGAAAAAAAAGGTTTCCCAAGTTCCAATTTAAGTTACAAGGAGACCAAGTTGAAAAGGGTTATTAAAATAAATCCTTAAGTTTTCATCTAAGAGAATAGAAGAGTTATTTACATTATTAATATTTTTCTTAAGAAAATAAGGATATCAATAAGATATAAGCTTTATAATTAAGGTTTCGTTTGGTATTAAAGTGATTCGTTTTGGACATTCATCTTAAAAGGCCATTTAAGTTGAAAAAGTGCATCAGTTTTCTGATACATCATAAAGTAAAAGGATATATAGTATTATAAAAAGGAGTATAGGTGCAAGCGCCTATCTAAACCAAGTCCAAGTAAAGGGTATGCGAGAAAATTTTATTTTTGAGAAAATTCATAATATATTATATACATTTCATAAATTGCAAGGGTATAATATAAGAGTATAATAAAGTATCATTTTAGTTATAATCAAGGCATATTTTGAAGGAAGATTGATGAATATTGTTACGAAAATCCAAATGGAGTCCAATAATAAAGAGAGGAAATTCCCTAAAACTCCAAGAATTTATGCTTCAGTGTTATTTAGAATAAAATGAATAATGGGAGAAAAAGATATTACTATTTCTATTGCTTCCGCAAAAAGTAATAATTATATTAGCGCTAAATTTGTTAACCAGTTAATGATTCCCGAGTCAAATATAGGCGAAAGGTTAGACTTTTGGGATTAAAAACAATATGAAATAAGTCATTTACAACTAAATATTGGAGATTATAACTTCATATCACAATTTGTTGTTAAATCATGGTGGAGCATTAACGACGATCTAATTTTGGGATTACCTTGGTTAGAAACATTGGGGACTTTTATCTTAAATGCCGAAAATAAGTTTATGATATTTTCATACAAGAAGAAGAAAATCACATTGCGGGATGCTAAAATGCGTCATCTGAAGACTTCGAAGATATATCAAAGGTAATTTTGCAGGAAAATCAAAAGTCAATACAGAGGATGTAGAAAGAATCCGACAAAGTTGCCATGGACAAAGAAGAAGAGATCTCTAGTCTAAGAGATCATAATAAAAAAATACTTCTTCAAATAAAAAAGATGAAGGATAATATGCAGTGCCATCAAAAGTTGAAAGAGGAGAATCAATATTTTCAAAAAAAATTATTAGGAAAAGACGAAGAAAAATCTTCCTTAAAGGAGGTTAATAAAAAAACGCTAGAACAAATAAAAAATTTAAGAGAAGGAGAACAAGAGAATCAAGATACTCAAAATGAGGTCAACAAGTCAGATTATAAGGAAGAACTCTTACGTTTAAAGCAATATAATCAGAACTTACTTACACAAATTAGAAAGATAAAGCATGATAAGAAATTTTTACAAGAACAGTTAAACCACAAGGGATCATTAGTCAACAAGGAAATGATGATTGACCCAATAGAGAATTTATCAAACACTCGAATTCAAACACCAAAAAATGGAACCAATACAAAGTCGATTAACGCTCAAATTCAGAAGAATGCTTATATTGGAAAATCACTACAAGCATCAAAGAAGATGGTTCTAAAGAACAATCACAAAATATTAGGATGCCTTATCATCATCCAAATCACAAGAATCAATATGACCAACGATATGGTCAAAATGAACATAAATGGATGAGTTATGATTTCAAAAAAGAATGAAGACAAAGTAAACAAACTGGGTGGAAGCAGAAAACAAGAAGTTCCTTAACTTGGGATGGACCACTTCACAAATGATGCAACATTTTTACTTGGGAATTCGTAACTCATTCCGTCTTGTTTCGTCAAGTGTTGCAACTACCAGCACGGAAGGTCATGAGAAGGCATATTGAGCAAGAACAAGGGATGAAGTCTTCCATAATTATGCTTTGGGGACAAAGCATTTTTAAGGGGAAGGTAGCGTAACAAACAAACAAACAAACAAACAATACACACACACACACACTCACACTAAATCAATAGTTACTATTAATAACTAAAATGTAATGAATAGATACCTCATTGATGAAAGGTCACGTCTCTTTACAAGGACACCCATGCATGGGTATTTATATAACCCCTCAATTCTCATTGTAATATTCATATCATAATATACTTGTTCATAGATTATTTTTCCTATCTACATTAGAAGTTTTTGTAATAACAAACTTTGTTAGTTTCGGTATTTCCCTCTATTTGGTTGTTAAAAATTAAAACAATGTTGTATTTATTATTTGAAGCACTACAATTTAACTTCCAATCCTTGTAACTTTTAACATTTTATATGATCAAGGGAATTTAGCTTACTCATGCAACAAGAAATAGAACATCATAAGAAATCAATTTGTTTTGATAAACAAACCAAAAAACAATCTATGAAGTGAACAAATCAAAATAAAGGCAAAATCAACAATTCTTTTAAAGAAACATGAACAAATATTAACTAGCATAGGGTGGATATAGAAAGGAAGAAATTTTAGGCCCAATGCCAAAAGTGCCACTGAAACACTCAAGAATTGAAATGCTTCTCATATGATTGGCTAAATTTTCTATGCACCCAAATTGATTTAGATACAATGTAACAATTCACTTATATATAATATGCTTTGGAAAACATAATATCATTGTAAATAATTTGTGTACAGTTAAAATTGTCCCGTTATCTTTTGAGGTTACTCTAAAAGTGTTAAGACCATGCTTGGAGGTGCTTCATGTGATTTGGGGTGCATAGCGTTGATCACCCATGGTTGTACCATGATGGACATACACATTAGAGATAGCATACTCATGGATTGTTAGACCTTGTCTTGATGCTTATGTGGCATACTTCCTTGGAGACCTAAACAACATGATGACATTCTCCATGATGCGCACATGGAGAGGTTGGTTGGTTTCTTGCTTGGAGGAAAACTCACCTTGGAGGAGCATTGGACATCTTGAAGGAGGGTGTTGAGCCTTAGATGGCATGGGCTGTAATGTCCTCATTTTGGATGCATCATGGTTCATCAATAGGAGCATTAGAACCCCCATGGATCCTAGTGGAATACTTGCATTAGTGAATAAAGAGGTCAATTTTGACCATAGTCACTTAGGAAATTAATAAACTATGGTGGGCCTCCATTTTTATTTAATTTAATTTATGTAATAATTGTTTATGAGTTGTAATGAGATTAGGTGGCTCAAGGAGGGCGCATTGGACAAGGATAACTCATATGAGCTATCCTCGAAAAAATATGGAAGGAAAGCAGCCCCAAAAGCAAAAAGCAGGAAAAAGAAGAATAAAATCAACAAAGCACAAGTTTCCTAATTTTGAAGATAAGGCCCAATTTAGCAAAAGCATAAATCAGCTAAAAGGCCTCAGAAAAGCTACAAAGGATAATTTTAGCCAGTGAGAGCGAATTCATGAGGCAAGTGGGTCCAAAATGCAAAATCAACTTGCCAAAGAAGCCCCACTCATCACTAAATTCGAATTTCATAGATGGCAAGTCCTAGAAGGCAGGAAGAAAAGCTAATTGAGGTCAATAAAAGAATGATGAACACACCCATTCACATCTTTTATCCATTTTGTGATTTGATTCTCGAGAGCTTTGTGCCTCTCTTAGCTTGGGTGATGTGCCCCTAGCTTGCTTTAGGTGATGCGCCCCATTGCACCACTGAACCAGTGAAGGATTGTGAGATCTAGCTACTGGTGACTGAGGAAGAGGATATCCAATCCTCTTTAGTGAGTTTATTGCATTCAAATCAGTGATATTGTAGGTTTGATCTGCAATACATTGCAACTTGGACACATTCATTTGATGAAGAAGGAGCATAGTGAAGAAAAGCTCCAACACCAGAACCTCAACTAGTCAAGAGAACCCTTGAAGTAGTGCACACTCTATGAAGATCCAGTGACTGTGGTGCGCTCCAGTAAGCTTCATAAGGTTTTGTTGATGTTCATGAAGCTGCTACAGAGGTGAAGAATCCATTCCTGGTCTCCTTCTATCTATATCTTCTTCTCATTTGTAAAATCCTCATCCCTTTGGGGGTTTTCAAGTAGTTTGAATGTAAAATCCTTTGATGACTCCTCATAATACATTAATTTTGTTTGCTTTTGTTATTTTACAACTTATTTGAATCATTACAACCATTAATTGCAGAAATCGAGCTCTTCCTGAGTCACTTGGAAGATCCTGAAACTAGCATTGTGCATTGGGGGTCAAAACTAGACTAGTTTTCTAGTTTCAATATCTACTTGTTATATTCTTCCCTAATTTCTTTTCTGAAGGTCTCTATAGTTAGTTTAAGAGTTGATGAACACATCTGTACCATTAGATCAGAGATTTGGGAAACTTTAGTTCCATGTGGAATCTCCTGGAAAACACCCCCTTCACTAGTCCAAGTGAATAATTTTGTATGTAATTTACTTTATGTCAACCAGATCTCAGTCACGACCATATATCAGGTTTGAAATAGGTTGATAACAGTCTGATCAATCCCCTGAAGGTTAGATTACTTCCAGACTGCACCATAAGTAGTGGAGTTTCCACAAAAGTCTAGTGGGAAATTGCCTTGAAGCCTTGGGTTTATCCCAAGGAGTCTACCCGGGCGTGACTGACTCCCGAAAGTGCAATGTCAAAGTATTGACCTTGAGTCCACCATATTTGCAGCTGTCAATATGTCTAATCCATCCTACCGAGCCCAAGTTGTCAATCTTGTGTCAAATCCATCTCTGGTGAATCTAAGGTTTCCGTAATTCTGAGTTAGTGTGCTTGATAGGGGGTTGGGTACATTACAGTGGTATCAAAGCATGGTCCTCTACACATGTAGGTTGTAATTTCTTCTCGAAGTCCAGAGAAAAATCTTCCAAAGGTCATCAAGCTTTCCATTGCCTGGAGAAGAGAAGTTTGCAACCATGAGGTTAGTACCTATTGTAGTTGAAGAAGGTGATTATGAGTTGTATGAATAAGAGTACAACTCCATTAATGAAAAACCAACTTGCAACTCTTCTTGTCACTTCATATATAGAGATGAAGACCAATGGGATGAACCACCAATGGCTAGATCAAAAGTTGATTTAGCAAGGAAGTTTGAAGAAGTTGCACCATTGGAGGTTCGACTTGTAGATTATATGGCCCTGAGTGAGGAATGCAAAATACATGTGAGCTTCACAGATTACTATGACTACCATGACAAGGTGAAATCAAGAGGAAGCTATAGACAACCCCCTCCAAGCAAAGAGGAAGACAAGAGAACCAAAGGCAAAGAGTCAACAAATCCATTTGCATATTCAAGCATCATGAGATTATTTGGTTTTTCTTCATGCAAAGTCTCCAAGAGTTGTGATACTAGTACCACTCAAGATGGAGAAGCCTCAAGTTTCCTGGAAGAAGATGACAATGAAGTAGAACAACCTAAGGGTAAAATTGAAGCCATGAACATAGAATTGCTCCAATCCAATGAAGAAGTGAAGTAGAGAGAATCCCAAGTTGCAGATGTGAGCCTTATTGTGGACTCTAATGAGGAAGTGCATGCCAGCACCAATCATCTACATGGAGAGGATAAAGATGAAATTCTAAGATATGTTGATAATCTTTGTAACAGTCACATTTCATTGCAGCACTTCAAAATGTCTCCTACTTCATACCATGAAGTGATATTGCAAATGCTTCTAATGATGATGATCTGTGTGAATCATGTGCTGTGGACTTGTTATCACATCCATAGTAGCCGGGCTACCATGATTGCAGAGCAATTTCCTATATATTTTTGAGCCAGGCCTTTACACATTTTTGATGAGATCAACCCACGATGAGCAGTACTTTTGATGACCACTTATGTATCAGAGCAACCCCAGATCAGATATGATGAACCTTATGCCATGACCGAGCCTCATGACCTCAGATTTGATGACTGAGGTGACCATTCTTCTTCCATATAGAGCAGTGTGCCAGTGACGATTGATGATCCAGATGACAGGTACAGGTATATGACCCAACATGTATATGGTTGTGCATTGGATATGTTTGCCTTGCTCTTTTGCTTATCTTAGTAGCTTGACTAGGTATTTAGTGGTCATGATCTGGCAATATATATATATACATGGTTGTTTTGTTGACTGTGTAGAGTCTAAGTGATCTAATTACTCAGAATAAGAAATTCTTGCTTATACTCGTTGGTTTTACCCTCTCAAGTAGTATGGACATGGTCATTCCCACCTTTTATGGCTTGCTAGTTATGGAATCACCTATCCCTTTCCCCATCCATTCGTTCTCTTCCATATTGGTTTTACCTTGCCTCACACTTCAGCCTGTGATATGGAGGACCTCCCCACTTTTGCCTCTATGTTGGATAAATTCCTTGTCGTTTTTTGTCTCGGCTCTAAGTTGTGCAACAGAACTTACCGAAGCCTTGATCCTTCTGGTCTAGGAGAACCCGCCGGTGTTGGTTCCTGATCTTAGATGAGTTAGATTTGAAGCCTTAACCTCTCTAGTCGGTTTCCCCCGATGTTTGGTCCTGATTGTGGATGATCCCCCTAGTTTCCTAAGTTGTGTTGGCTAGACTTGAAGCAAAATGTACTACCATCATTACATGCATGTGTGAACTATTATTATATCTTATGTGCAAGCCCATGAAAATAAACTAAAATTGTGCTTTTCAGCACAATGAAAGAGGGCCATGAAATGAAACATAAAAGCACCTTGGATGAAAGCTGCGATTAGTTGTGCTTCTAAGCACATACAAAATCCAAAAGGCTCATAACGCGTAAAAAGCAGTGGTTAAATATATGCTAAATCTAAAGAATTGTTGGCCAAGATTAAATGTAATGATTAATTCCTCACGGAGCCTACGAGTTGTGATGTGAGATGGAGTAAGGGATAACTAATTCTAAGTGTCCCCTAGAACCTCAAGTTACGGTTAGCTATGTACCCAGTCACGGTGGTTTTAGAAAAGATCCTCACAGAGCTGGTTCCAGCTTGGATGTGAGTTGTAGACATTCTCTAATGGTTGAATAAACACTCCTCAAATCAACTCATTCCATTGGTGAGACACTACCATTCCTTGTGTATTTTATATCCAACATATGCTTAAGTGAGTATCCCTTTTCCCTTTCTATTTGAAGTATCACAGTGTAGAGGTTGTAAAGTCATCCCCTTATCCTAGCCTTGCATTTTTCACTGTCACCCATTCCTAGCAAAATGGTCATGTCCATGAAATGAGTATATTCTTGAGGGTCTGTTCTGAGTAATTGATTGTTTAATTTTGGACTTATATTTGATGTGTTAATTGCTTAAGTCGCCAGTGAAATGCTACTTTATACTTTAGACTTTCTATTAGAATAATCAAAGGAGCATATCTTATCCATTTGCACTTGCAGCATCAGTGTAATTGAGCTTGGGTCAGTATTTTGACCAATCTTGACTTGGTCAAGCCAGTTTGACCAAGTCAACCGTAGGATCTGAGATGAGTTGAACCGATGATGTTCGAGGTTAATTATTTATTGTCCTATGGTGGTTTCATGCAGCATACATAGGTTTCATATGATGGTTTGATGGATTTCTATTTATTATTATTATTCACAGACCATTATTTTTATTGGTCCGGGCATGGTTGAGCTTACAGATGATTATCCAGGTGGTCACAAGGTGTATGAGTACTCATCTCTACTACATTTGGACCTTCTGAGTCCATTGGCACACTCAAATATCAGTTTCAGGCACTTTCAAATGGGATTATAGTCATATTATCACTTTACTTCATATTTGCCACTATAAAATGGCCTGACAACACAGTGGGAGTTTTATTTGGTCCTCATAGGGCACTACAAAGGGAGTATGGGGTCCAACAACTTGTCATTACCATTTTACCATACCCCTTGACACTTTGATGCAGTCAGATTTGTGCCCGGGGCACCAGGAAGAGAGATACAAGCATTTTATCATTTTACAAGTGATTTGTCTGAGGATCAAAATGGAAGAAACGGTCACTAAGGAAATCGATTTGGGAAATTAAGGCAAATAATTGGCACTAGGTTTGTTCAGAGGACTTATGTGATGCATCCCACACCTTTCGGCACAGCTTGCAACATTCAGTGGGGTCCACACACACTCCGGGCTATTATTTGGATATTTATTTATGCTTTTGAGGGGGCCACGGTTTGGTCACTTGGTCACTTTATGATGTCATAGGGTCATATTATTTATCATTGTGCCATGGGGCCATGCTAGTGAAGGAAATAAACACCTCCTAGCTCCACCATGTTCTTATCCCACTTGTCCTAGTCACTTGTCATGTGGTGCGACCCCCTAGGGCCACTTAGTGAGTGCACACCCCTTCTATTCATGAGTTGATCATGGTATTGTATTTCCGGCTCATCATACCCGTTGATTATTATTGTATATCTTTTGATATCCACCACTCATTTAAAAAGTGGTTAGGGTTTTGGTCTCTCTTATTCCTATTTAAGGAAGAGACCCCCCTCATTGTAAAGCACTGTTGGGCTCTTGGATTTCCGACATAATAAAAATATTTTTGCAAAAACTCTTGGATGATTTGATGAATGTTCTTGCAAGTGATTGCAAAGTCTTTTCTCTTTGACGTCATTTTGGATCTCTCTCTCTCTCCATAACTATTTTGCGGGGGTTGTGTGGTAGTGAAGGAGGATGATTTGAAGGGGGCGCTGTTGTGGGGAAACCCCATATCTTTCCCTCAAGATGTTTTGCATCTCAGGGAGTATTTCTATTGCATCTTATGATCATATTCATGCACTTTGATTTATCTTCATTATTGTATAGTTTATTTCTTGTTTAGATCTATTCTAACTCTAGATTGTTTTGGCAGGAGGGGTGTATTGGCTATCTTGGAGCTTAGCGATTTCACTTGGGGAGGTTGGATCTCACTCTAGATTGCTTTGATTTGGGAAGATCATCAATTTGCAAGGTGGCCGCAAGCATTTCCAGGTGTGTTGCAAATTATTTTTATTGTTTCGGATCCATCCCAATTGTCACCATCAAAAACCCTCATTGTTAAAACCCTCGTTTTTCTAGATCTGATAGATCGGGTACCTATTTGAGTACGACCATCTAAACTCATTTTGGAATAATTAATAAAACACTAGATCTAAATTCTCAACTTAATCCGACTCCATTTACCCCCGGATCTAACACTAGTCATCTCTAGGTGGGACGCCCTCCTTGGGTCTTTGGTAAAATTTTCAGATCTATGAGTTGCGTATGCTTGAACCCACTCAATATTCATAGATCTACTCTTCAAGCACCTAGATCTAGTCTTTAAACACATGGATCTACTATTTTTGGGTCCATTTTGGTCTCATTTTACTCAAACCCTAACTAGCAAAATCTTATAAAAATTCCCTAACTCTTATAACTTGGAATTTGGGCGAATGATTTCTGGGTTTTCCACTTATGGCCTAGCCCCAAGTGGGTCCTTAAGGGCGTCA
This sequence comes from Larix kaempferi, assembly GCA_027924585.1. NCBI lineage: Eukaryota > Viridiplantae > Streptophyta > Pinopsida > Pinales > Pinaceae > Larix > Larix kaempferi. Next base: position 223,592 of record BSBM01002163.1, read on the forward strand.
CCCTTGGGAGACTCCATCTACCCTAACCCCCTAGGCATTGATCTCTAAATACTGCGCCCTCTTTGATTTTCCCCTCTTCCTCAGTTGTTTGAGTCTCATCTTTGGCTTGTGAGCTTGAACTCTGTCAGATCTATCATCAAGCCTTGCTAGGAAGCCCCTATCCTTCTAGATCTACTCCTTGGGACCATTTTTTCATCTTTTAAGTACATGTTTCCCAAGGTAGCTAGTTTTGATCATTTACCCTAACATCTTTGTCCTAGATTCATCCTTAATCTCAAGTTACTGTAATCGATCTAATTAATGCTTATATCTCATATCCCCTAGGCCTCTACAGTAACTCACTTCCTTAAATCTAGGGATCATCACTTTTCATAATTGAATATCTTGATCTAGTGTTTGATTTGGATCTCTCTATCTGAGAATAGATTAGGGTCTCCCCCTTTGTTATTCGAGGCTTGGATAGCAAGAAGCGAAGAGTGCCTCGATTGACGTGACAACCAATCCATATTGGAAATCGAGGCCCTCTTGGGTCACCTCTTTAGTTTCCTAGCACCTCTATGATCATGGATAGGATCACCTTTAGGGGAAACTACAAGTTGTGTGATAACAGGACTCATGCCACAAGCAGGAAGATCTTTTATGTCAGCCATTAGATGCAACAAACTTGGGGAGGGATATTCTCTATGAGCCACATCATTTGAGTGGATCACTAAAGGAGGACAAAGAAAAGCTCATGGCAGCATTGAAGAACTTTGTTGATGCTAATGCCTTATTGTCAAGATGTTGTTGGAAAGATTTCAATGAAGATTGGGAGAAAGAATCCTTCTTGGGAGATTTTGAATCTCTTAGAGAAGCAATGGTCAAGATGAAAGCAAGCTACATGAACCTATTGGCAGATAGAAATCATCTCCTTATGGTGAGCAAAATGTATCATAATGCCTCAATTGAAGATGAAGAGGAGATTGACCAACTCACTCATGAGTTGGAGACCACCCATTATTCCTTGAGGAGAACTCAAAGTGCACTTCATAAATCTGAGATTCAGATTAAGCAGCTTCATGAGGAATTGGAGAGCACCCAAGGAGTTGATCAACTTCGAAAGGAGTTGAGCACACCACATCCTCCATCTTGTATGGAACATGATCGTGTGCACATGGCATGAGACATTTTGGGTTTGCTGGAGGAACCTCATGTGGAGATTGGACACGAGGAAGATGCATAATTGCAGGTGCTTGTGAAGAGCCATGATGAAGAAGATTTTGGCCAAGCACTTGTTTTGAAGGATGACGAGGAGAACTTAGCTATGGAAGAGATAACTAAGGACATGCCATTCAAATCAACAAGCAAAGGTATGCACTATTTCATGGATTGGGTAGATGAGTACATAACCATAATGGAAGTGCAAGGATGCACTAGACTTGCTTTGGTAGGAGATTTATAGATACATCCTTTGATGTGCAATTTTGTGAGCAGCAGCATGAGCTCCTATGGCAGCCATGTGATCCTTCCAATAAGCATAGCAGCCCATGGGAACCCTACTTGAATTGGTTGGATGGACAAGTTGATATGAAGAGTGTTTTCCAAACACTCACCTTGCTTGTGGAGGATTTTGAGCTACTTTCATGGAAGGGAGATTTAGCTCTAAAGGAGAAGGTTGATTTATCTCCATTAGGATCAGAAAGCATGAGTGTTTATTCACTCATGGATGGAATGAAAATATGTAATACATAGAAGAAGACTCATGGTAGTGATGCACTACAAGTTTGGCTATGGGATCCCAGCATCATTTGGAAAGGTACATTGTTCCACGTGATTAAGAAATTAAGTGGGTTGAAGCATAAGCCATGGGACCTTGGCATTCCATGGAGTAACATATTGCTACCGATGATAGTTGAGCTAAGTGGCCTACAACATGATCAGTGGGATCTAGGAGGGAGAGCCTCCTTTCATTTTCAGCGAATTATCCATGGGGAGAAATGGCCTTGTTTCCCACATGGGAAGCTATGTGATGGGTGGACACCACATCTTTTAGCTGATTGGATTGTGAGTTTTCCAGAGGATCCTTATGTGGACACCCTACAGTGTAGAGGTGGGAGTAGGAAACAATTCCCACTTATCAGGTTCATTTGGGACCCAGGAATCATCCTTGGTCTCAATTCCTTCAGTTGAAGAGTCCACATTGCATTATGGGGGGACAAAGACACATCTCGAGAGGGATGAGTTATATGTGATCAAGTCCTTTCCCAAAATTGATCTCTACTTTGATAATCATCATCAAGTTTGCTTGGAATAAGGAATTTTGCAAGAGACATCTCCTAGTTGCCATTATGACCATTCTGGATTTTCATGCATGAGCATTGGCTTGGTTGATGCACCTATGACTTCACCTTCCTACATGAGCAGAACATACGTCAAGAACTTTGGTAAGCTTGTGTTGGTTTTCTTTGATTACATTTTGGTTCATGGTAGGATGTTGGAGAAGTACATTTTTTATTTGGAAGCTATGCCATGTACTTGGGTAGAGCAATCATTGCATATCAAATTGTTTGAACATGAAATTGGAAGGATAGAGATCTGGCATTTTGATCCTATGATTGAACATGGTAAGGATGGTGCACCATGTAGAGGAACCTTTCATTTCATAATACATGTGGCTGCCCAAGTAAGGAAAGGAGTCACCTATGGGGATGAGAATCTTCAAAGAGTTCTCAAAAGGATAAAGAAAATGTTACATCAATGTTTTAAGTTTACCCCACCAGGTTGCGCTCCACTATGTGTGCTTAAGGGATGTGCTTCCAAAGAAGACATATGAATGGTTATGGTGCCAAAAAGACATCCCATGAAGTTTCAGCCCTATCAAAGACATTGTTCAATCAAATTCATGGAAGTGTTAGTTAGTATGCATGTATTGGCTAAGAGCAAACAATGCTCAAGAAGGAGCAAGTTTGAGGTTGAAATTGATCACATTGGTTCAAGATCAATCTTAATCCATAAGGATATCAAGGTATGGCAGCAAGGAGTGGGTTGCATGTGAGTCATTGGATGGATTGAAGTATGAGAAGTGGTGTAGCACACATCAATGGTATGAGGTAGAGTATATTCAACATGCCAAAATTTTGCAATCTCTACCATTTCAGGAGGACAAATGGGTGATGAACAAGTATGCAAATTTTACTTTGATGTTTCTTTCTAATATCTTGGTGTATGCAAGTGGTGTTCCAAGAAAGATCATTAAAGCAAATCTTATGAACAACCCATTGTTAAAGAAATGTAACTGCGGAAGATATTCTAAATGCACTTGTCTATTGTATTATTGTATTCCTCCTTCGGGAGATGTCATTGATGTAATTGTTAATGTAATAGTCATTAAAAGAGTCAATGTAAAACCCTAACTGATTAGGTCGGCCTGGAAATATCTAGAAAGAATATTTTATTGTAAAGAGTACAGGTCGGCCCAGTTAGGTGACTTAGAGCCGACCTAATTAATAAAAGGTCAAGTCAATTGTACAGTATAAATAGGGGATTGAGTTGCTCATTTGTAACACTCACCTCACTCACTCAAGGTCGCATAGGAGAGACAATAGTTCACACAAGTGAATGAGAAAAGTTGTTTTGTCTTGGGGTTTTATCTTGTACTTGGTGAATTCTATATTGAGGAAGTTTTGTCGGGGTTTTCTCCCTTGGGTTTCCCCGAGAGAAATTTTGTGTATGATGTGCTTGTCTTTTTTTCAGTGAATGTATTGTTTAATGTTATTATTCTAAACAAAGTGAAAAATTAACATGGTATCAGAGTAGGCCTGAAAGAAAACATTGTGCAGCTGTTGCCTAGGGTTTCCATTTTCAGAAACTAGTCATCTTGGAATTTTCTCTATAAATCACTTTTGGGGAAGGTTTAGGATCTGAAACTTGGACAGGCCGAAGATGAAATATTCATGTACCTTGTGTGCAAGTTTCAGCCTTAGATTCATTGTACTTTAGGAGATGTGATCCATTCAAATTAGGGTTCCAACCTCCTCCAGAATTCAATTTTAAAAAGGTGACCTAGGGAGAAATGCTATATCTCGGGCTACGAAGATCCAAATAGAATTTCGTAAGATGTTCCATAAATTGCACGGACTGTAGTTTCTCAAGTGCGAGTTTTAGAACCAGAAGATGAAACAATGACACGTGGAAGTCCGTACAAGTTCGCTATATTGAAACAGTCCATAAACAAGTCATCTTGGGAAACTTAGCATAAGTTCCACTTGGTGAATCCAATCCTGCTCTAGCCTATGGGGTTGGATAGAGGACAAATCAGACTATCACAGGACGAAGTTTCAAACCTTAAAGAGCATAAATTTTGAAGATAAATCATAATTAATACTCGACAAATCTGCAGTAGAAATTGAAGAAACTAGGGCTTCTTATTCCAGGAGCTCTCTCCATAGATCAGCTGAAAAAGATGGTGCATCTAACTCGCCTCACTAGGACGCATCTTTCTCTCGAAGCATATTTCAATTTCGAGAATTTTCATTTTTGGGTCCACCACTACATCCCGGAGAACTAGGGCATCAAGTTTTTGGAAGTTCTGCTCACAGAATCAAAAAAAGGAGTACTTTGCTCAACTTGCCTTAAGAAGGTGCTTCTTTTCATCCAATTAGTTTTCAGAAGGAAAAATTTCCTGGTAAGTCTCAAATCTATTCTATTTCCATTTGAGGTTCTCATATTATCAAGATGACAAACAATACCAAGCTTGATGAGAAGCTTGAGGGAGCTGAGAACTTCAGGGCATGGAAATATAGAGTCATGCTCATTCTTGAAGAACATGACCTAGAAGGATTTATAAAGTAAGGGCTTACAGAACCAGAGGGAGATGAAGCCAAAGTAATACACAAGAAGAATATGGTCAAAGCTAAGAGGATCATAGTTGATTCTATCAAATATCACTTGAACCCTCAAGTATCTTTTAAGAAGACTCCAAAAGAGATGTTCGATGCCTTGACCAACCTATTTGAAGGAAAGAATAGTAATAGGAAGATGACCTTGAGAAATCAACTCAAGGGGGTGAAGATCCAAAAGTCTGAGACTATGCACTCATACTTCTCCAGAGTGTACCAGATCAAAGAACAATTAGAAGCTATTGGAAACATGTTAGAAGATGTTGAAGTTGTGATGACCACTCTGAATGGTCTTCCTAGAGATTGGGAACCTTTTGTTCGTGGAATATGCACTTGGAAAAGACTGATCATTTTCAGACAACTATGGGAAGAGTGTGTGCAAGAAGAAGAAATGATAGCAGTAAGAGAAGGGAAGTTAAATAATGATGAAGATCAAGCTTTGGAAACCCATGCCAAAGGAAGGAACAAAAGGAAGAATCATGAACGTTCTCATGACCACTCTCCTAGAAGATCTCAAAGATTTCAAAGGAACAAAAGGATCAAGAAATACTTCTCCTCCTTTGAATGTTTTACTTGTCACAAGATGGGACACATTGCAAGAAATTGTCCTCTCATAGCTGAACAATTCAAGAAGCAAAATAAAAGATTTCATGCCCATGTAGCTGAAGAAGATGAACATGATGATGAAAGGAAAAACAAAGAAGATTCCTCCAATGATGAGGAATATGTACTTTAATCCAAACCAGGAAGATAGAAGAACCTTTTATCTATCTCAGCATTGGATAAGAAGGGATGCAGTTGTGATTAAAATTGAAGAAGGAGGACTCTACAAATTGAAGGGACATGCAGACTCACCCCTAATAGCTAGGACCATGAGTCCTTGTGATTTGTAGTATAGAAGACTTGTTCAGCATTGTCGGTCATAAGAAAGAAAGGAACAAGTCCTTGAAATCATATGATGGAGTGGAGCACACTGTTAGAGACTCCTGCAAGGAAACTAGGATCAAGAGAGATCCTACCAAACAAACAAAGATAAGTATCTGAATTGTCATTGTCATGTTGTTCACATATTTATGCTCTTAGATTTAGTATGTGTATTATGCATGTTAGAATGTTTGCATTGATGAACAAAATACTACTAATATGCATGTGATGGATAAGTGGCCTATGGTGCTCTACAACATTCCATTTCTACTTATCTAGAATGAAACCTCTTTGCTAACATATTGGGAGTAGTGCACGCTCTTAATAATGTTCTGGTAGAGATGGAAGGCATTTAGAAAGTTACCGTATGAATACAGGATATGGATGAATGTTGTGTTGAAACAGTGGCTAAGATAGTTGCATGACTGTGTGAATTTGTCATTATTAATATGTTTTGGAAACTATGAAATGTTTCTAACCATGCAACTGAACTTGACTTGTAGGAAGTATAGTGTACGATCACCTACAAATGAAGAATGATGAGATTTTCGTAGAACAAGACTTATGAAATCAAGAAGTACAAAGCAAGGTTTCTCTTAGAAAGAGGGAATCGAATATGACGAGAAGTTGCTCTAGTGGCCAAACATAGTGGTGGATATTACACCAGATAGATGGTGTAATCGAAGTAGAAGACGATATCGAGCAACCTATGGGACTCGTGACTCTCTATAGAGAACCACATGTGTGCAGAATGAAGAAGACTTTGTACGGGATCATAAGGCACCTATGGGATAAGATGATCACCTGGAGTGATGATGATGATGATTGGAGCTCCTTCGAAAGGAGTGGGGTTCGAAAGGACCTTCCTTGAAAGAGGGAGTAGTTCTAGTCCTTAGGGACTGATGCCTGTTGAGGGATGACGAATGCCTGTTGAAGGATGACGGATGCCTGTCAAAGGATGATGGATGCCTGTCGAGGGATGACGGATGCCTATCAAAGGATGATGGATACCGATCCAGGGATGACAGAAGATCAGGACTTGCCGACTGATAGAGTTCATGTCCTTAGGTGATGGATGCCTATCAAAGGATGATGGATACCGATCCAGGGATGACAGAAGATCAGGACTTGCCGACTGATAGAGTTCATGTCCTTAGGTGACGGATGCCGGTCTAGGGGTGACTAAAGATCAGTACTTGTCGACTGATAGAGTTCATGTCCTTAGCTGATAGATGTCGGTCCAGGGGTGACTGAAGAGTAGTACTTTTCGACTGATAGAGTTTCGGTCCTTAGGTGACTGATGCCAGTCCTTAGGTGACTGATGTCGGTCTAGAGGTGACTGAAGATCAGTACTTGCCGATTGATAGAGTGCCAGTCCTTAGGTGACTGATGTTGGTCCAGGGGTGACTGAAGATCAGTACTTGCTAATAATGTTCCAGTATTTTTTGTTTCCTGATAAATGATGTTGTTCCAGTATTGTGTTTACTGATGATGTTCCAACAAATGATGTTGTTGATGATGTTCCAACAAAAGATGCTGCTGATGATGTTCCAATAAAGGATGTTGTTGATGATGTTCCAGCAAAGGATGTTGCTGATGATGTTCCAACAGATGATGTTGTTGATGATGATCCAACAGAGGATGTTCCACCAGAGGATGTTGCTAATGATGATCCAGCAGAGGATGTTGTTGATGATGATGTTCAAGTAGAGGATGTTGTTGATGATGATGTTCCAGCAGAGGATGTTGTTGATGATGATGTTCCAACAGAGGATGTTGCTAATGATGTTCCAGTAGAGGATGTTGCTGATGATGATCTAGTAGAGGATGTTCCAGTAGAGGATGTTGTTGATGATGGTCCAACAGAGGATGTTGTTGATGGTGATATTCCAGCAAATGATGATGATGTTGCTGATAGTGATATTCCAACAGATGATGATGCTGACGGTGATATTCCAGCAGATGATGATGTTGACTGTGATATTCCAGCAGATGATGATGATGTCGTTGATGACGATATTCCAGCAGATGACATTGATGTTCCAACAAATTCTTGCTGCTGATGATAATGATGTTGATGAAGATGTTCCAGTAGATGATGTTGATGATACCCCAGACATATGATGATCCAAAAACTTTCTGCAACATATAGAGATTCACAAGTCAGTTGGATAGTTGTTGATGATGTTGATGTTGCCCGCAAAATACCTTCCTAGTTAAGAGGGAGTGTTAAAGAAATGTAACTGCAGAAGATATTCTGAATGTATTTGTCTATTGTATTATTGTATTCCTCTTTCGGGAGATGTCATTGATGTAATTGATAATGTAATAGTCATTAAAAGAGTCAATGTAAAACCTTAACTGATTAGGTCGGCCCAGAAAGATCTAGAAATAATATTTTATTGTAAAGAGTACAAGCTGGCCCAGTTAGGTGAGTTAGAGCCAACCTAATTAGTAAAAGGTCAAGTCAATTGTAAAGTATAAATAGGGGATTAAGTTGCTCATTTGTAACACTCACCTCACTCACTCAAGATCGCATAGGAGAGAGAGCAATCCACACAAGTGAAGGAGAGAAGTTGTTTTGTCTTGGGGTTTTATCTTGTACTTGGTGAATTCTTTATTGAGGAATTTTTGTTGGGGTTTTCTCCCTTGTGGTTTCCTCGAGAGAAATTTTGTGTTCTTTGTGTTTGTTGTGGTTGTCTTTCTTTTTGTGAATGTATTGTTTAATGTTATTATGCTAAACAAAGTGAAAAACTAACAACCATATCATAGTTCTCATGGGAATAGACACCTACAAATGCAAGATCATTCTTATTCCAATTACTACTAGAAAGGTTTGGCCATTCTGCATGCCTTGGTCAAATTCAATCCATGTTTAGCAACTCAAATTGCAATGGCATGTTTGAAGTACAAGATCACCCATGAGTTGATGATGAAGGATGACTAGTACAAGATTGCCAGAAGGGCCATCTGTGAAGGAGGTGAAGGGAAAATGGTTTATGGAGCAATTTACACAAGTTGGTGGAAAAGTGCACTAGTCCTTTCTCATCCATGTTTTCACTTGCTTGAGGACAACCAAATTTTGGGAGGGGAGGACTGTAATGTCCCCATTTTGGATGTATCATGGTTCATCACGAGGACCATTAGAACCCCCATGGATCTTAGCGAAATATTTGCATTAGTGAATAAAGAGGTCAATTTTGACCATAGTAACTTAGGAAATTAATAAACTATGGTGGGCCTCCATTTTTATTTAATTTAATTTATTTAATAATTGTGTATGAGTTGTAATTAGATTAGGTGGTTCAAGGAGGATGCATTGGATAAGGATAACTCATATGAGTTGTACTCAGAAAAATATGGAAGGAAAGCAACCCCAACAGCAGAAAGCAGGAAAAGCAGTAAAAGCATAATAAAATCAACAAAGCAGAACTTTCCTGATTTTGAAGATAAGGCCCAATTTAGCAAAAGCAGAAATCAACTAAAAGGCCTTAGAAAAGCTACAAAGGATAATTTTAACCAGTGAGAGCGAATTCATGAGGCAAGTGGGTCCAAAATGCAAAATCAACTTGCCAAAGAAGCCCCACTCATCACTACATTCGAATTTCATAGATGGCAAGTCCTAGAAGGCAAGAAGAAAAGCTAATTGAGGTCAATAAAAGAATGATGAACACACCCATTCACATCTTTTAGCCACTTTGTGATTTGATTCCCGAGTGCTTTGTGCCTCTCTTAGCTTGGGTGATGTGCCCCTAGCTTTCTTTAGGTGATGCGCCCCATTGCACCACTGAATTAGTGAAGGATTGTGAGATCTAGCTACTGGTGACTGAGGAAGAGGATATCCAATCCTCTTTAGTGAGTTTATTGCATCCAAATCAGTGATATTGTAGGTTTGATCTGCAATACATTGCAACTTGGACACGTTCAGTTGATGAAGAAGGAGCATAGTGAAGTAATGCTCCAACACCAGAACCTTAGCTATTCAAGAGAACCCTTGAAGCAGTGTGCACTCTATGAAGATCCAGTGGCTGTGGTGCGCCCCAGTGAGTTGTGAAAATCCTCACAGCAGATCTAAGAGATGATGTATACCTCACAAGAAAGAATTTAGGAATAAGATTAAGAGTGGTCAATGCAGTAAGATGAGCAACAAAATAATAATACAGTAGAACTCAGATAGAAGCAAAAATACTTCACTCACGCTCATTAATTAATCACAATATGGACAAATAAGTAGTACAATGCATAAGGATTTGAATGCCAAGGTGGCAATTCGAATTAGCCTTCATGGAGTGATCAAAAGATCACTGGAGTGTCATCGGAGCACAACTAGAAGTCTATCTCATCATTAGTGGAGTCATCAATGCTCAGGTAACTGTCAACCATCAGTCAAACTAAGTCTAATTGAGTGTGGTAGGTGTAACTGAGTGTAACTGGCACTAACTGAATGAAGGAGGTTCAGTGGAGGGCGCATGAGGAGCTAACTAGAGTCAAAATGGGCAGTCTAGTCTCACTGGAGGTCCATCAGAGTGATACAATCAGTTGAGAGTCAGTCTTTCCTTAAATCAAGGAAATAACTAAAGATAACTCAATTAACTGAAGTGAAACTGAGTGGTAGGTGAGAGAGGACGAGTGACTTCCTTAAATCAAAGAAAAAAGGCGCACTAAGCTCTAGGAGGGCTAAAATTGATCTAAGAGAATCTCTCGGGGGCTGGCTAACTGAGACTAGGTGCTGGGACTGATGACTGGGATGCATGCAATTGCATGCATGCATGCATGCAAAAATGCATGCAAGACTGAAAAATGCAAATAATGAAAATGTTGGTAAGACTAGGATGGAGTATAAGAATATCCTAACATTTAGCAAAAGCAGAAATCAGCTAAAAGGCCTCAGAAAAGCTACAAAGGTTAATTTTAGCAAGTGAGAGCGAATTCATGAGGAAAGTGGGTCCAAAATGCAAAATCAACTTGCCAAAGAAGTCCCACTCATCACTAAATTCGAATTTCATAGATGGCAAGTCCTAGAAGGCAGGAAGAAAAGCTAATTGAGGTCAATAAAAGAATGATGAACACACCCATTCACATCTTTTAGCCACTTTGTGATTTGATTCCCGAGAGCTTGGTGCCTCTCTTAGCTTGGGTGATGTGCCCCATTGCACCACTGAACCAATGAAGGATTGTGAGATCTAGCTACTGGTGACTGAGAAAGAGGATATCCAATCCTCTTTAGTGAGTTTATTGCATCCAAATAAGTGATATTGTAGGTTTGATCTGCAATACATTGCAACTTGGACACGTTCATTTGATGAAGAAGGAGCATAGTGAAGTAATGCTCCAACACTAGAACCTTAGCTAGTCAAGAGAACCCTTGAAGCAGTGTGCACTCTATGAAGATCCAGTGGCTGTGGTGCGTCCAAGTAAGCTTGAGAAGGTTCTACTGTTGTTCATGAAGCTACTACAGGGGTGAAGAATCCATTCTTGCTCTCCTTCTATCTATCTCTTCTTCTCATTTGTAAAATCCTTAGCCCCTTGGGGGTTTTCAAGCAGTTTGAATGTAAAATCCTTTGATGGCTCCTTAGAATACATTAATTTTTCTTCTTCTTGTTATTTTACAACTTATTTGAATCATTACAACTATTAATTGCAGAAATCGAGCTCTTCCTGAGTCACTTGGAAGATCTTGAAACTAGCCTTGCGCATTGGGGGTCAAAACTAGACTAGTTTTCCAGTTTCAATATCTACTTGTTATCTTCTTTCCTAATTTCTTTTTTGAAGGTATCTATAGTTAGTTTATGAGTTAATGAACACATCTGAATACCATTAGATCAGAGATTGTTAAGATTCAATATGCTAAGATAGATAACATCATCATTCAATTCAATTTCACAACAATAACATATACAGGATCACATAAAGAATAACAAGCACAACATAAACACAAGAGACACAAATTTATCCTGGGAAACCCTTCAGGGGAAAAAAACACATCAAAACTTCCTCAATATAGATGATCAAAAGTACAAAGACAATACCCTTAACAAGTGCTCCTTCTCCTTGCAGATATCTCTCTATCTCTCTCCATTGCGAATTACACAAGTGAGTGTGTGTGAATGAATGAATAAATGAGAGAGCCTATCTCTCTATTTATACATTCACTTCTACTTTAATTTTACAACTTGACATGTCGGTCTCAACTAACTTTACCACTCAACTAATGTTGACTTGGCCGACTCCTCTAGGGGACTTATAAACCCCATTACATTTGACTTTAGGGGATCTATTGCCCTGATTTACATGGGAGGATTTACCCCAATGACTTTACATAATCAAATTCAATAATGACATCCCGATGGAGGAATAAAACATCTCTGAATAAATTACAATAATAAAATACAATAGAATATTCTTCGAAGTTACAATATTTCAACACTCCCCCTTAATGAGAAGGCTATTCTACTGAGAACAACAACATCAACTGTAGGAGCAAGGAGAGAGAGCATCATCAACAACATCAAGGTGATACATCTATAAATCATTGAATGTTTTCTTCAACAGCATCAACAATTGGAACATCTTCAATATCTTCAACATCTTTAGTATTGGAGCATCATCTTCTACAGCATTGAGTCTTCATCTTCTGCAGCACTCGATCGCTCGATCGTCTACAACAACACTTGATCTCTCGATCAACATCATCTTGATCTTTCGATCAGCAGCAGCATGACCTGCAACACACATGATCCAGTTACGGGATGATCAATCCCTTGCACTTTAGGACATAAGTCCAAGGATGATGCAATCCCACCACATTCTCGAGGGCAGAAGTCATCGGATCAATTCTGGACTGAAGTCCAAGGATGATACAATCCAACCACATTCTCGAGGACAAAAGTCACCAGATCCGTTCTGGACTGAAGTCCAAGGATGATACAATCCAACCACAGTGTCAGTCCTTTTTCATACTGGATGTGACCTAGATCAAATCTAGGATTTCCCACCACAGTGCCAGTGTTTTTTCATATTGGATGTGACCTAGATCAAATCTAGGGTTTACAACCACAGTGCTAGTCCTTTTTCATACTGGATGTGACCTAGATCAAATCTAGGGTTTACAGCCACAGTGCCAGTCCTTTTTCAGACTCGATGTGACCTAGATCAAATCTAGGGTTTACAGCCACAGTGCCAGGCCTTTTTCATATGGATGTGACCTAGATCAAATCTAGGGTTTACAGCCACAATGTCAGTCCTTTTTCATACTGGATGTGACCGAGATCAAATATAGGGTTTACAACCACAGTGTCAGTCCTTTTTCATATTGGATGTGACCTAGATCAAATCTAGGGTTTACAACCATAGTGCCAATCCTTTTTCATACTGGATGTGACCTAGATAAAATCTAGGGTTTACAACCACAGTGCCAGTCCTTTTTCATACTGGATGTGACCTAGATCAAATGTAGGGTTTACAACAACATCATCATCATCACATTCTCGCAGACGAGAGTCTATAGATCCTTTTAGGCCATGTGTCCAGGTATGATACAATCCCATTGCAACATCATCATCATCACATTCTCGGAGACAAGAGTCTACGGATCCCTTTAGGCCATGTGTCCAAGGATGATACAATCGCACTGTAACATCATCACTACTCCCCCTTTCGAGGAAGGTCCTTTCGAACCACACCAAGCTTGTCATAGAATTACTCAAACTTCACTCAAGACAAAGGCTTGGTCAACACATCAACAACTTGCCCATCAGTGCTCACATACTGGAGCTTTATAGCTCCCTTTTGTACCATATCTCATATATAAAAATACCGGATTTCTATGTGCTTTGACTTGTTATGGAACACTGGGTTCTCCGTCATCTTTATACAACTCTGGTTGTCACTTAGAATCACCGTGGTATCCAACTCTAGGTCAAATAGTCCTGACATCAAATTTTGAATCCATATGGCCTCACAACTAGCAAAACAAGCTACTATATACTCTGTTTCACTGTGCTAAGAGCAACACTGGACGGCTTCCTGCTAAACCATGAGATCATGGAGGATCCCAGACAATAACATCGACCTGAGGTGCTCTTCCTGTCTGAGACACTTCTGGCCCAATCTGCATCTATATAACCATACAATATGTAGTCATGATCTCCAACATAGTATAGACCAAAGTCTATCGTACCTTTCAGGTACCTCATCACATGCTTTGCAGCTACTAAGTGAACACATCTAGGCTCAACCTGGTGTTCGTCAAATACATCATCTGTATGTAAACTGTAGAAACCACTGTCCATCATCCCAGATCTCTACTTCACATTTTCCTTGGCTAAGGAAAAATCTCAGCCACATATCTAATCACAAGAATCATGCCAAGATTCTTTAACTCTGAGATCTACTCCCTCTGAAGTGGATTCTTCTACATCTGAGTATTGTCCTCCCTCTGTGACTGAACATCATGCACACTTTGCATTGAGTGATCTTCTGCATATCTATCCGTGCCATCTCCCATTAGATGGGTCTACTGATATGAGCCTCAAGATCACTCGAACTCTATGGTGAGTTCCTTTTTGCATCCATCTGAGAGAAGCATGTCATCTGTATATAGAAACCATCTTCAACCTTGTAGCAAAGGTTGAAATACGCATTGCCCGTGGCGATCATCAAGCTCATTAAATGACTATCGATCCTGGGTACCTGTTGAACCCGTACAAAGCCTTCTTCAATCATGTGATTCTCTATTGAATCCTGGGAGTTTGCTCGATATGCACTTCTTCAATTACACCATTCAAGAGAACGATCTTGTCATCCATGGGTGTAATCTATCTCTGGAAGTGTGTCTAGCCACTGGAGCAAACATTTCGTTATGATCCTCTCCCTCTTTTTAAGAGAATCCTCTAGCCACGAGCCTTCCTTTGTACTTCTATAGTATGTTTGATTTGTAAGTATTCTTGTTGAACAGTCATCACTTGTTCTTTGGAACAAGTTTTCATCATCTTTCTTTTGTAGATCATAGTACACGATATTTCCTACAAATCAAATTCAATCACATGATTAATAACACTTCATAATCATCAAATCATGTTGACATTTCAATGATAACCTATTATGCATATTGATATGATTCACATAGTTATGCAACTATCTTGACCAATACTTTGGCACAACACTTTTCCATATCCTGTATGCATACAATGGCTATCTAGATGCCTTCCATCTCTACTAGACCATACTATCAAGAGCATGCACAACTCCCAGCATGTTAGCAAAGAGATTTCATTCCAGACAAGCAACAATGGAATGTTTGTCCAACTTCATATGCATATTAGTAGTATATTGTTCAATGCTATATGAATGCTTACACTATGCATGATATATTTCCTGATTCTAGGAATACAAATATGCATACAATTATTACTCGCAATATCATTAACTATTAAGATATTCAAGAAGTAATTCAAATACTTATCTTTTATGTTTGTGTGGTTGCCTCCCTCTTGATCTCTATTTTCCCTTTATGATAGCATCATGATTATGTCTTTGAACTTCTATCCATCCTCGTAAGTAGAGATTCTATGTGATAAAAAACTAGGGATGAGTCTTTGTCTTCATGTCATCATGGTCATATATTCTTGATCTAGAACTTGATTTGTCTTTCTTCATGTATCTTTCATATTAGCAGACAACCTCATCCTCATACAACACCACAAGTGCATTAGTACAATCATAAGTGTCATAACCCTTAATCAATGAATGTGTTCTATCATTAACATGCATTCAGACTTTTATTAAGGTGATCAGACAAATATAAAATTAATCATGATTGTACTAACCTCAATAATATGAATACAAACATATCATGAAAGGGTAAAATCCTAATCGTCCAAGGTAGATCACTTGTAAACATCTTATATAGATTCATGGTGCTAGGATGATATAATACCAATGCCATTTAAACCTCCTTCATTGCTGCCCTATGAGTCTCCCAACTTTGCTAGGGTTTCTTCTTACTTGTAGAACCCGAAAAACCCTAATTTTCAATTTCCTTCCTCTTGCAACATTTGATGGAAGATTAATATATATGATGAAGGGATTCCAAATCCATTTTCAAAGTTTCCAATGTTGAATCAGGTGTCTCCGACATTGTATCAAGTCCTTGAAAACCCTAGGTGAGAGCTTCTTCCTTCTCTTCTTTGATTTTCTTTGTTGAGTTATTTCAAATGTGCCTTATTGTTTCTAGTGTATCTATGAAATTTCAAATCCTCAGGGTCTGAAACTTCGGCCTGTGGTAGCCTGACCTGTCATATTTCCAACCCCACAAATTTGAGCTTCATTGAATTCTCCATGAGAGAGATATGCTAAGTTTCCCAACATGACATGTTTATGGGATGAAACAACATAGTGAACTTGTATGGGGTGCCATGTGTCACTGTTTCAGCTTTAGCCTCTGATACTCGGAGCTGTGAAACTACAGTCTGTTCCCTAACTGTCACTTTTTACGAAATTCCATTTGGAGCTCCCTAGCCCGAGATATGACATTTTTCCCTAGGTCACCTGTTTATGGGATGAAACATAATATCGAACTTGTACGGCGTGCCACGTGTCACTGTTTCAACTTCGGCCTTTGATACTTGGACTTGTGAAACTACAGTTTGTGCCCTAACTGTAACTTTTTACGGAATTCCATTTGGAGCTTCCTAGATCGTGATATGACCTTTTTCCCTAGGTCACTTGTTTAGGGTTGCATTCTGGAAGAGGCAGAAACCCTAACTTGTACAGATCACATCTCACAAAGTACAACAAATTTGAGGCTGAAACTCGGTCACAAGGTACATGAACATTTCATCTTCGGACTGTCCAAGTTTCAGATCTCAAACCTTCACAAAAAGTGATTTATAACGAAAATTCCAATATGACTAGTTTTTGCCATACAAAGCCCTAGCTTTCAAATTGTCGCAAGTGAAACGAGTGTCGTAAATGCTATACATTGCCTTTTTTCAGGCTAGCTCTGATTCCATGTTAAGATTCAATATGCTAAGATAGATAACATCAGGATTCAATTCAATTTCACAACAATAGCATATACATGATCACTGAAAGAATAACAAGCACAACATAAACACAAGAGACACAAATTTATCCTAGGAACCCCTCTAGTGGAAGAAAACCCCGCAAAACTTCCTCAATATAGATGATCAAAAGTACAAAGACAAAACCCTTAACAAGTGCTCCTTCTCCTTGCAGATATCTCTCTCTCTCCATTGCGAATTACACAAGTGAGTGTGTGTGTGAATGAATGAATAAATGAGAGAGCATAGCTCTCTATTTATACATTCACTTCTACTTTAATTTTACAACTTGACATGTCGGCCCCAACTAACTTTACCACTCAACTAATGTTGACTGGGCCGACTCCTCTAGGGGACTTAAAAACCCCATTAGATTCAACTTTAGGGGATCTATTGCCCTAACTTACATGGGAGGATTTACCTCAATGACTTTACATAATCAAATACAATAATGACATCCCGATGGAGGAATAAAACATCTCCGAATAAATTACAATAATAAAATACAATAGAATATTCTTCGAAGTTACAATATTTCAACAGAGATTTGGGAACCTTAAGTCCATTTTGGAATCTCCTGGAAAACACCCCCTTCACTAGTCCAAGTGAAGGATTTTGTATCTAATTTACTTTATGTCAACCAGATCTTAGTCACAGCCATATATCAGGTCTGAAATAGGTTGATAACAGTTTGATCAGTCCCCTGAAGGTTAGATTACTTCCAGACTGCACTAGAAGCAGTGGATCTTCCACAAAAGTCCTATGGGCAATTGCCTTAAAGCCTTGGGTTTAGCCCAAGGAGTCTACCCGAGCGTGACAGACTCCCAAAAGTGCATTGTCGAAGTATTGACCTTGATTCCACCATATTTGTAGTTGTCAACATGTATAATCCATAATGAGCACAAGTTGTCAGTCTTGTGTCAAATCCAACTTTAGTGAATCTAAGTTTTCTGTAATTTTGAGTTAGTGTGCCTGATAGGGGGTTGGGTACATTATATGGGCACACTTGGTTGCTTGCATGGAGGCTTATAGTTGACTTGAGGATGCTTGGATCAATGAGTGATCATGTAGGTGGGTGGATGCAAAGGTACATGTGGCTTAGAGGGAGCGTTGGAGGATTGGAGGCCTTTGGAGGAGGAGCATTGGATACATCTCATGGAGCACTCGGCCTTGGACCCTTTTTTTGTTGGATGTGCATAACTTGGAGCTTGGCATGTGTCACCTAAAGTTGGAGCACTTCCCATGTGGGCTTATCTAGTGTGTAGATAGGTTGTTTGTTGTGGACTAGGACTATTGTTATGTTATTACTGGCCCCCCTCACCTTTCATATAAATACAAGTAAGAGAGAGTCCTTTGATCACATACATTCTTGTTCATTCTTGTAATCACATGCTTGTGTTAGAGATGTGAGAGTTGAGTGAATTAGTCCCTTTGTATTCTTCTTCATTTTTATTTGCTCTCTTTTCTTGAGCACTAGGAATGCAGTGCCCCTCTTTCCAGAAGGGCACTGAAGTTCTAATTTTATTTTTTTTAAATCAACTTTTGTACCTAGCTCCTACGGAGTTGTTTTTTCTCATAATTATTTCGATAATAAATAAGTATCAATATGTTTTAGCACAAGTTTTATGTTTTGTTTCATTATGCTAATTTTCTACATAATTTTTAGTAATTTGGAAATATCTAGCAGCATAGTAATATGAATTTAATTTATCAAAAGAAATTCAACAATTTTCTATTTTAGGTATTTTTATTAACATTCATTGCACATACATATAGTTATTAACAACAGACATATAAGTGTAAATTCCTGCATAACATTCGTTATATTAGAATATACATCTTTTGCTTAAACTACCTGTAGAATACCTGTTATCGTAGGTTGCAGCAGATCCCTTAGTTCCGATAGTTCCTTTGGACCAATACTTAGCAACCAAACAGATGAACCACCATGCCGACCAACTCTTATCATGGTGGTCAACAAGTTTCCTAGCCCTTGAGCCCACAACCGATAATCACGATATCAACTTCCTTTTGTTCAACAATACAGTATTTCATGTGGTGTTTTTCCACCTCCTTCACTTCCAAAAATATCATAGTTCTCCCTGCTCACTCCAAAAGAACCAACCCCCCCTTCCTCGTGAAATCTTTCATTTATATCCATTTTTCTCCTCCAAACTTCATTCTTACTCCACTGCCTTAACCCTCCATGTTTTCGGGATTCTAAACCATTAATGCAATCACACTAATTAAGGATAAAATAATGTTTAAATATGTTTGTCAGATTCCCTGTTTCTCTCGAGCAGTGAAATAATTCAATTCCAATTAATATTGTCCTTTTGTGTAGATTTCCTATCATTTACTTTCATTCAAGAATAAACATGACTTGTCTTATTTAAACTTATGGGACAAGTTAAATAGTATAGAATGTATTCAACCACTTGATCTTTAAATGCAAATAGGATAATATAATAAATACAAACTTAACTTTACAGGAGGATGCTCATGTCTTTATTATTCATTCAAATCCAGATTCGATAATGTTGTTTGATTGACAATTAAAGTTTAAATAACAATATAATATGGAATATAATAATATCACAAAGACTCACTTTCAATTGTTTTTAAAATAATAATATTATTCATTTTTACTATTCACATAAAACAACCGAGATAAATTCATCCATTTATGCAAAACCATTAAGCTATGTTTATTTGACAACAATTATAATAACAATAAGATTATGCATGTTAATAACAACAACATTAATAATACTAATACTAATAATAATAATAATAACAACCACATAAAAACACCTTCAATGGTTTAAACAAAATGATAAACACGTTAATTTATAACTATACTATTGGTGTATATTGAACAATATTTATATTATTTACAATAACTATCTCATGACAATTCCTAATGCATCACTCATATGTAATTATTAACTAAACTAATTGACCTATCTATTCATATCCAAATGATTAAATAATCATTATTCGAATTCTATTAATGCACGACTGACTCTTATCCAGAATAACATTACAATCATTTAGTATGTTAAGTATTTATCACATCAATACTAGCGTACATGTACCTGGTATGCATGCATGGCCATCGTACACATAGATCATATATGTACTATAATAAAGCACAATTTCACCTATGTATATATACGAAATAATAATCATTCATGCAGAGTGAGCAACCATACATACAAGACGTGCCAATCGCACACACACACACACACACACACACACACATATAACCAAATCAACATATATCCAACATAATCATTTCAGCATTATCGATCATTAATCTAACCAATTGAGTTATATCATCATTGTATTTTCGTTTCACAATATCAATAAATTAATTATTCTCAAGGAAGGGACACCTACTACTACTAAGTCGGGTTCAAGGGATACCCAACTCTCAATAGTACTAACTAACATATCCTCCCATCCTAACCTACGTCCACATCCTCCCTATCCTTCCTCTGCTAGTACAAAAGTGGGTGCCAGCTATACTGACTTGACCACATAGAACCTGAGAGCGGTAGTGTCGGCTAACTAGCGGACCTAGCCTCTCCTAGCAGGCATCCGACCATCGTCATCACAACAACTTGGGGAGCATGTCTCAGCACGGCCCTCCCACGACCCCGACTATCATAGAAACATAGGGTGGACAATACATCCATCCCTCTCAACATACTAGGTCTACACCCTTATCAAATCATACTTTCCTGCTATTGAGATTATTGGACCATGTCATTGTATCATCAATTTCGATTGCTAAGGTTTACTGCATGGACAAGTTCTTATACCATATATCAGATCAAGTATCCGGCTATCCTATAGCCCTTGTGTCCTGTAGGTTAGTATTTCGCAAAATACACATTCCATAACAAGCATTTCCATTAGATCACCAATTGATCCATATCATCAACATCATTTTATTTCACGTCACAATTTTAGCTCATCACAGGTGCACAGGACATATAATACTTCAATAATTCACAACATACGATGGTATCCACGTACTGCATCATATATTTCACATCTTATTAATAAACGCATATAAACATATATTGTAGTCGTACATAAAGGAATCCTATGATAATCATGACATTGTAACCGCATAAACATAGTGACATCATAATCGTAGTGACATCATAAAACATAGTAACATCCTATACTTGGGTCCATCATGTTGTAATAAAGTTTACTCAGTCGAACTGAGTTCAACATATAATAAGCAAAATAAAATATAGTGTGTCTAACTGATAAATATGCCTAACCAAAATATGGGGTGTTACATACACCCACCCTTCGAGAAACTTCGTCCCGAAGTTATGGTCAAAATAGTTAGGGAAAAAAATCTAAATTTTTACTTCTTTTACATCTAAATTTTATTTCTTTTGTTGTATGGGATGTGTTTTATGTCACATTTTATGATATATTAGTAATTGTTATGACCTCCTTGAGGCTCACCAATTGTAACACCCATCAAGGTTCATTACGTCTTGATCGGGTGTTATCTTCAACAATTAACCTACTTGCGAATCTTTATTGTCTTAAGTTGTATTGCAACTCATAAGAAAATCTCATCTTTAACAAATTTCATCATACTTGCACCTAATGCATCATTCGCATACTATTCTCCTAAAAATGGTTATTAGATGTGTACTCAATATTGTTTTAACTATAATGTTCATATACTCACACAGAAGCTAATAAAGATACCATTATTGACATTATAATTTTATCAAAACATTACAAATATTTCTTATTACATTAACCTAACATTTTATGATTTATAAACCTAAAAGCTCGTTCGTTGATATATACATATATCAAATTCATGTATTTATAGGAATCCACTAAATTCTAATACTATAACTATGAATAAGCTACTAAAAATTTTCCAAATTATTTTCTTACAATATAATGATACACACTATTATAAAGGTCTCTAAAAAAGATTAAAGAATTCTATTTAGTGTTTTTTTATTTTATTTTAAATTGTTTGCTTTATTTTTCAAAGGAGATGCTCGTGAGTAGTACCTAAGTTTACGTGATAGTAGCATAAACACACTTGATGGTTTTAAATATACTTTTAGCTATATAGTAAGAGAAGAAAGATAATATATTTATATGCCTTCACATTTGTTAAGAGAAATTAAAATGAAAGTGTTGATGATTTTAACATAAGATTTAATAAATCGGTTCATGAGCTTCCTAATGATTTCATAACCTCGGCTGCTACTTTCTTTTTATATTATTTAAATGCTTTTGAAGGTCAATTCTAGCTTCTTCCTCAAATAAAATAAAAAACTTCGTAACTTACAAGAAGTTCAAATTAAAGCTAAGAGTATAGATGCTCATTGGAAAGCTGCTCGAAAGCCCAATTTACTAGCCCCACCAGATCTAGTTCGTCTAGGGCAGAGCCTAAGCCCAGAGTGGTTAATACCTCGGACCCTGCCCCTTAATTATTAAGTGCTTTAACTGAAGCAAAAATTAACGACTTTACGTAATAAAGTAATCTAGTTAGAGAGATATCAATCGAATATATATCCCCCTAAGGTAAATGGTAGATGGGATATAAATTGTGGTACGCTCCAAAATAGAGACCTCACTATCCTTTAGAGCTAACCCATGTGGTTGAGGCTTTACCCTTTATAACACAAGCTTAACAAGAGATATATAAGCTTGATACGGTTCATAATGATATATATTTTATAATCTATATTCTATGAATATGATGGGCTATGATATACCAAGAGATTACACTTCCACTCTATTCCATGAATATGATGGGCTATGATATACCAAGAGATTACACTTCCACCCCTTAACTAGGGGCCCATAATGATGGTGGTTAGACTAATGTAAGGATCAACTTACAATAGGTATGTAATATGAATGCAATGGGTAAACATGACCGTATTTAACCTAATGAAGTATGAATACTAGATTACCGTGATTACACCTAGTAGCAATATGTCTTTGAGGGAATTCATCGGAAGACTAGGGTTAGGGATTTTTTCCCTAATAAGACAAGGAATCTGGGGTTTGGGATAAACCCCAGAGGACCAAAGGGGTCACTTGAGAGAGAAGAAGATTAGGGTTTTGTGGCATTTGGAAACCCTAGTACTTCCTTGGAGTGCTTGATATAGAGAAGACAAGGGAGGACGATCTTATACACTTGTGTGATACAAGTGAAGGTGCCGAGGACTTGCCGGTTGTTATACTTGCTTGTTGTGGATCTTTGGTGGAGTGACCAACTTTAGTTGGGAGAGATTCCTAGCTAGGAGTTGGTGGCTAGGGTTTTCTATTTTGGTGAATGCTCCAACTAAGGTTTGAAGAGCTTGACTTGTACCAAATATATTGATTTGTTGGCATGTATTTGTACTTCATATATATATGAAGTGTTTCAGCTAACCAAAGTTCAAACTGTGTATTTGCAGATCTGAATTTCAGCTTATCTTGATGATTGAGTAGTTTCTACTATCTAGTGTTAGTTATGCTCGCTAATTTGACAAATATTGAGTAGAATTTGTTAAGCGATTTAACAAACATCTAGGAGCTAAAGGAGCATATTTATTGCTGTAATAAGTCATTTTCAGATCTGTAATTTGCTTGGTAAGTGTGCGCTAAGGGATGAAACTTCACTGCATTGAAGTACCCTTGCTCAGTGTTTGTTTTCTTGGGCTGCTTTATGTATTCGGTTGAAGAGAGATAAGTATTTGCTGCTGTAATTTAATATTTCAGATTCATTCCCAAGACTGAAATCTCACAGGAAATAGATCCAAGTAACATCAAGGTTGAGGTGAAATTTCTGAATTTGCATTGAAAGTCAGGGCTTTTCCAAAATTTCTACATGTTATGAGACCATTTCAAAGGTTTCTACAGTTACAAACAGATTCTCTCCAGCTAATTTTTATAACAAGGAAATGTGAAGAAATAAATATTTAATGGAATAATCATGCAGTTGCAATATGAGTAAACAGATCATGTCCCTGGAATTGATGAATTCCTATTGGGATATGTCATCTCTATGGATGTCACATTCTTTATAAACATACCTGCACTTGACAAGCACTGCTCCTATATTCTCAGATGTCTGGTAATTATAGGTAGTCTTCAGTGTTTCCTGTTTTAGTAATATAATATCTATCAAACCACTTCAAGTACTCATTTCTATTTGGCACTGCTGGAGACTCAACAAGTTCCTCTTTCCATATTCTTTTTGTTGCACACCATTTTTCTGTTTCTTGTTCAGTTGGATTACCCTTGGGTAAGTTATTCTCTGAGTGATTAGCATTGCTGTGAAACAGGTCTATGCATTGCTGACAAATTGGAGTTCACAAAGCTGATTCTATGTTCAAACTTCATTATGTAAAGACTTCCAGAATCTCTTGCAATTCTGAGATACTTAAAGACTCTTTCAACTTTCTATCCATCTTCTCTATAATAAGAAAGTCGGTGTATTACTTTCCAAAAAGAAAACTTCATATAGTACACTACTACAATACACTAGATGAGGGCCATGAGAAAATACCCGACTGCTCTCTGAAAGTTACTCTCTGATTATAGGGCAATCCAATTTGCCCAATAGATATGAGAATATTCAATACCTTGAAGAGGAGAAGTATCTTGAGAGGAATAAACTTCACCACAGAATCATTCCATATTCCATGATATTTTAGACCTTTTCTGCCCTTGTCTCCGGGAGGGAGATATTCTGTAATCCTCCAGTTCCTTCAATTCAGCTACACATGAAACGATAGCAGTTTTTGCCTGAGCATGGTCTGGGTTGAAACGAAGTGCTTCCTGGAAAAGTTGCCTAGCCTGCTGCAAAAGTTTGGTTCTTTCCTTACTTCCTATTGGGCGCATACGAGATCGATTACGTAAAGCCAAACCCCAATTTAACAGTGCTGATATTCCAAGCAGACAGAACAACAGAAAGATCAGCAAACTAGACTCTCTTGCTCTCACTCTTTCTCCCTCTTCATGCATTCTTCCACATTATATATGCAAATCTTGGTTTACTGGCATTTGATAAAGATTTAAATAGAACTTAGCTTGTTAGATTAGCTAGCATAGTTGAAAATAATGGAAAGCACCTATAATAACATGGCTTTACCACATTGCCAAAAACTGCCGATATAATCATTCATGTATCTTTCTATTTATTCTTTCTCTGAGATGCATTTTGAAATCAATGCATGAATCCACTCAGTATAATGAATGGTTCTCTATCCCACAAATGTTAGCTAACAAACGGCAGCAATGTTGATAAAATTATTAAGTGATACAGAAGACCTGCTTGATTGACACAGACACAAAGCCAGTTGTAACAAATACTAAACAAAGGGAAGATGTTTATTAAGGTGTTCCAAGGCATAAAAAATAATATGCAAAAAAGGTGTTGATTTTAAAGAATATATGTTGTTACTAGCTGAAAATTAAGAACAAATATCCAAGCAGATTTTGCAGAACAAGGCTACCCTTTCTGCTCATGAAAGCTTCATTGGTAAAATAAAGTTTGAGAATAGCCAAAACTAAGGAAAGTACAATGACATTAGTAAAATTAATACTTGAAAGCTTACATTGTGGCACCAACCAAATACAGCCCACAAGAATGTATTTATATGGTGTTTGGGATTCCATTTACCCAGTAAACAGAAGCAAAAGACTACAGTAACAAATATGTTCACAACAAAGTTGGCTCAGTTGCACAATTGCATTGTCCCACTGGTTGCATAGGAGATAATGTATCAATAGATTGAATAGCCATTGCATCAGCAACACAGCATTTGAAGAATAAGCATGCCGACGTCAGTCCCAAAAAGAAGTTTAGCACATAAGTTGTGATGAAGATAAAACTACAAGCAGTTGACAACTGATGGTCAACTTGGTTATTCAAAATGTTAGCGGTTTGCCAATGCCTGTAGTTTAGTTGTCGTACTTGACAGTTGACACATTGTGCTTTGTTGAGAGTCGAGGAAAGCATTGTGCATTGATAATGTATCAGTTGATATATTTTCGAGGAGTCTTATATAGTCGCCCAAAATACTCTTAAGCCTCAACCATAAAATACTCATAACACCCCTTTCAATAATTTCATGTTTTCATAAAAAATCTAGTCATGATTGACGAGTATAACTACTAATTATTATTGATGGGATAATAGTTGGTGGAGTTTCCAATGTGGGAATGTCCCAGAAAATATCCACCTCATGTTTATGTGGTAGACATCCATTTTGAATATTCAATTGAGAATTATGATTTGAGAGGTTTCAACTTATTCTCTTTTCTCAACTCATCTTATCACTGTTGAATTATTTCATGGTCATTTCTGAGTTGGGTGTTATCTAGTGTTGCATACCGAGACTGCTAAAAGTGGTAGCAGATAATGGTTGATGATGGTCATTTGTTTTGTCTTCTCTTCATCATTCCAATGATCCGTACTCATCTCTACAGAAAAAGAAAACAGAATTATACATATCTATCTTCCCATATCCTTGTATATCCAGTGTTCTTTGTTTTCTCAATCCTTTGCAGTGTACATCCCATTCCATTTCTTTTACCCTACTATTTGTCACTATTCTACCTGTTACTCAGACCACTACTTTCATTACTCTAGATGCCTTCACATTTATTGTATGCCTTATTTTCGTATTGCATCCCAAACCACTGCCATTAGATCTCGCCAGCTCTAAGTTTCCCACAATAAATTGTGTTTGCAGGTCTTTATTTCTTCAACTGATCAGCTCTTGCACTAAAGTGTGCTGGCTGAGAACAATTCTGTGGGTGCATTTTGCTCATTCCTCTCCTTTATCCATGTGGGTTATTCATCACTCACAGATCTTTTAATAGCAACTATTAAATTGGACATAACTGAAATTGAGTGTAGATTGCATCCAAGTAACCCTTCAGAAGAAGACCTCAATAAGCACTTTAAATAGCAGCATTGGACCACAACCTTGTTCACTGCCTTTATAGTTCATCATGGATTTGGGTCATGCATTTTTTTTCTGCAGTCCAGGCATAGATCAAGTTTGAAAAACAATTCAGAGTCACCGATTGCTTCCAATCCCCAGAAATATGTACAGCTCAGTCATCCTGGACACTGAGATCAAAATCCCCATATCCTCCCTACTCCAATCTCTTGATTGTAGATCGAACCTCCCCTGCCTCACATAAGAACACTTATGGACACCCTCACAATTGTTCCTTGTAGATTGCAAAACTTCAGTGCTGCCAGTCCATTCATTTTTTTAAAAGTTGCAAAATCCTTACACCTTAAAAATTTGACAAATTAAATTTGAAAATACTTGGTATATTCATTTTCTAATTGGAGCTGTTTCTTTTTGCTTCCCAAGTGTTGAATTCTAAAAACACTCAACTCTAGTTATTATTATCAAGACTTACCGTATGGTTTTCACCACGTTTCTTTGTCAACAGAATTTTTTGTTTCTCTATCAATTTAAGGCTAAGTTAACAGAAACATCTAGGAAGAGGGGGGATATGCCATTCCTCGTTTTGGAAACTGAAACGGAGGGGATACAGCACTGAAAAATTTCCAAGCCGTATACAAAAAACAGAAACATTTCCAGGTCATTTTCTGAAATGTGTCTTGATTTTTTGAAACATTTCAACTACTACGGAGCAAGTTTCGGGCCTGTTGCCGCCTAAAACACACTTAACCGTAAAAAATTCTCCCAACTAGTAGGTGTGTTCTTGAGGGGCAACTACGAGTTGAGAACCCACTGTCACCTCGATTCCCCAACACCTCCGTTTAGACCCAACTCCCAAAGGTCAAGGGGGTAGTCCCTATTTACTATGTTTCAAAGGTTTTATTTTAAGAGTTAAATTTAATTAAGCTTATTAATATTCAATGACATGCAAACCTTACTTTGACACTCAACCATATAAGAATGAAACAATCAAATAACCAGTGCCTATTCTACTTGGGCTATGGAGTCAACAATAAATCAGTACTTGTTCCATTAATCATACAAGATACACAACAAATTACAATGATTTACTTTCCCAAATTTAGAACATTCAAAGATTGCAAGAATTGAAATAAATAACTTGTTTGCAAAATAATTCAACTAACCATGAAATACACTTGGACTTGAAATAACTTGCAATTTAAAGGAAAGAACCTAAAATGAAATAAATATGACAATGAAACAAAAAATTAAAATGTTTTGCAAGTGGTCCTGTAGATTTTAAATGATTTTAAAGTCTCACTTTAGCTTAGGGAATTAGTGTATTGAGAGTGCAAAAGAAACAAAATGATTGTCTAACTAATGTGACTACCTCTAACACTTATCCTTCAACTTTAGAGAAACTGTCGGGTGCTCAACAAGAGAACACAAGGTTCCCTTCTAGCTCCACGAATCAGTCCCGAAAATTGTCGGGTGTTCAACTGGAGGACACAAAGTGCCACGAGGCTCCCAACAACCTATACCCCACTAACTCCTCGGGTCAATCCTCTTTTTCTCAATTTTTGAGATAAATAGTTAAAGTGCCCATTACTCTAGCCAATTCGATCTTTTTCCCTTTCTTGTTGCCCAGGATCGGATTTACAGGCAAGGGGAGTGAATACGGGGCAAAATTGAGGCAAGGTTTATTTGCTCTGAAAATAAAAATACTTGAAATGAATTACTAGCCAGCACGATTTTGCAGGAGGGAAAAGCCTTTTCACAAGCAAGGTGTGGGCAACAATTTAAAACTGAAAATAACTTGAATCTTAAACAAGTTACTAGCCAACACGATTTTGCATGGATGGGCAAAGCCACTTCAAATGCAAGGTATGGGAAACCAATTAAACTAGTGCAAAAAATAAACCAAATCCTAGCCCTTTCTCTTTTGCTTACAAGGGTGGGATCAACCCAACTACCTTTGTAAGCATGCATGGCAAAATAAAATAAGTAAGTCAATTATGAAGCTAGCCACAACCCTCTTCCTAGTGAAGAGATGGGGCAAATAAATGAAGCATGGATGGCAAAATAAAATAAGTAAGTCAATTATTAAGCTAGCCACAACCCTCTTCCTAGTGAAGAGATGGGGCAAATAAATGAAGTAAAATATAGAAAACAAACTAAGCACTAACTCCTAGCCCCTCTTCACTTGCAATGCAAGGGTGGGCAGGCCCAATTTCCTTTGCATGCAAGGGATGACTGAAAATAATACTCAAAAATACAGTGGAAATAAATGAAGAATCAAATTCAAGAGACTCTCTTGAACTTGTTACAGTGAATAAGATTGCAACACTTTATATTTGAAAGAATGAGAGAAGGAAGAGAGATTTTTGACCCGTTTCTTGCAAAAAAAATGAAGATGGCAGCTTGTGGATGCCCTTTACACTTGATTTTGGCCAAATTTGGGAAGCATATCCCCTTGTACTATACAAAACCTGCTAAAAACCAGCAAGCAATAAAGAGAGGAAAAATGCCCAAAACCACTCTTGGGCACTATTAGTGTTATGGTACAAATAATATAAAAATTTCTGAAATTTTACAAGTAAAATTTGCACAATAAAAGAGCTTGTAAATGAAGTCTAAAACAAGATTTTAATATGAGAATGTATGCAGAAATAAAATGCAAAAATTTAAGAGATAAGGGAGGAATATGTGCTCTTTGCTCTTCCAATGCTTGAAGTAGTGGCGTATCCAACCGAAGAATTCCACTCTTAAACTAAAACAACTTGCAACTTGTGAGATATTTGCTACACAACTAAAAAGAATGTGAGATTCAAATAATGAGCTAAGAAATCATAAACTTCAACCAAGAAAAATATGAAGTTTTTAACTACAAGAATGAAAAACTCACAAAATTTATGGCAAAAATACCACAAATCTTACCAAAGCAAAGAAATTGTTTGTTTGGCCTCCCCAAACTTGAGTAGCTATGAAGTGTAGAAACAAACCACCATAGAGCACAAAGGACACAAGAAATCCTCCAAAGAATTCTATTAACCAAGCCAAATGATTGAAAATTACAATGGCCCAAAATGGGAGCAAATGGAAGTAAGAGAATGGGAAGAGAGCAAGAATGCAAGAGTATGAGAGATTGTGGAAGAAGGGAGATTGTCACCCAAATGAGGAGGAGGAGCCTCCTTAAATAGGAAAAGAGAGAGGAGAGAGTTCCCTTGCATGAGTGACATTTGTCACTTGGAGAGAAAGGGGGCCCATGAAGGGGGGTGCACTTCCTTGGGTTAAAAATAACAAACAATGGGGAGGGGGGTACCCCACCCATGTTTTATATGTCATTGCTAGGCCAAGGGGAGGGAATCATGAAGGTGGGACTCCTTTTGGCCTATTTCAATTTTTCTCATTTCCCATGGTGAGAGAGGGTTTTTCCCTCAGGGAGACAACTTCAAACTCTTAAAACTCTTGCATGGGGGGCTTCTTTTGGCATCTAACATCACCTTAGGCACATAATATAACATTTGGAAACTTAATTTCCTCTTCCCAAATGACTTTAGTCACTTTACAAAATTTTGCCATTCTAATTAATGACCAATTTTCCTGAGTTACTTGACTAACTTAGGAAAATCCATCAAAAACTTTATCAAAACTCAACGGAATGACTTCAAACTTGGTCCAAGGGTGTAGGGGGTCTCTTTCCATTGATTTTGAGTACCCATACTCCTATTTATGGGCATTAAGTGCCACTTAACCCTCTTTTACATTACAACATTTTATGTTGAGGGACACTTTTGATGCTAAGGGGCACTTTTTATACCGAGGGACACTAATAGGCACTCATCAACATATCTTTATTAGAACTGAGAAAAAAAGACTTGACCTGTGGAGCTAGTGGGGTAGAGGCTGTTGGGAGCCTCGTGGCACTTTGTGTCCTCCAGTTGAGCACCCAGCAAGTTTTGGGATTGACCTGTGGAGCTAGTTGGGAACCTTGTGTTCTCAAGTTGAGCACCCGACAATCTCTCTCAAATCGAACGAGATGGTTTATCAGGGTAGACACATAGAGTAGCTTAGTTTTTTTTTTGCAAAACCTTAATCCCCTATGTTGAAGTGAGATTTAAAATACATTAAAACCTACAGGACCATTTGCACAACACTGTTACAATCATTTATAATTCTTTACTTTCAAAGCATTTCACATTTGAGCTTAATCTTGTATACACATCTTTGGTTCATTAATTTGTTTATTTACTACAAATAAATGTTTAAAGTGATGTTTTGTTAAGTGAATGTTTTGATGCTATGGAAAAGTATTTGATAAACTGATTATTGTGACTCCATAGCCCGAGTAGAGAAGGCATTGGTCTTGTTATATAGTTGTTTATTTCTCTCCTACAGTTGTATTTGATTTATTGTTGAGAAGGTTTTGCTTGTCATTGAAATCATTGCATTATTGCACGTTTGACTGTCATTTGAATTTTTAGTAATTTACAACTCCCAAAAACAAACTCTAAAAGGAATTTTGGTAAGTAGGGACAACCCCCCTTGACCTTTAGGAGTTATGGTCTAAACGGAGGAGTTTAGGACTGAGGTGACATTGGGTTCTACACTCATAGTTACCCTCAGGAACACACATAGCGGTTGGGAGACTTACCCGCGATCAAGTGTGTTTTAGGTGGCAACATTTTTGGCGTCGTTGCCGGGGAGAAGTCTCTTGTCCTTGGTTAATCGACTTTTAATTTTAATTTTAATTTTGACTTTGTAAAAAGATTAAAAAATTTCATAACATAAGTTGTTAGGGATTGCTTAATCTTCAAGTGGCGACTCCACTTTCAAATTCTGTAAGGTATTCTACTAGGAGCAACTCTAGGGGTGTGTTTGGCCCCCTCCCTGAACCTGAAAGGGTTTATAGGAGGAGATTAAACAGACTAGCTCCTCGTAGATTCCTCACAAATCTTGGAGAAGAAGCAATCTCTAATATACATTTGTTATTTGCTCATAATAATCCTCTAATAACTTCACCAATGGATGTTATATAATGTGATTTTTCATCCATCCATGGTTTTCCTCATCCTATTCCTGACAAAGCTCTTGAGAAGTTGCATTCTTTTCAGGGAAATAATGTTGTTAGTGCAAAGGTTCATATTCGAAATTTCAGCTCATGTATTAGCAAGTGGTGCAACGCATAATTATGAGGATGTCAAAAATGAAACTCTTTGTCTTGTCCTTGGAGGAGGATGCCCTTGATTGGTCCACTGAACAAGATGATGATAAGTTTATGAATCTTCAAGATATCCTAACTGCTAATGTAATTGTAACTTCGGAAGACATTCACTTGTATTTTATATTGTATTATTATTGTATTTTATTTGTACCTCCGACGGAGATGTTTATTCCTCTGGTCGGGGATGTCATTATTACATTTGGTCATGTAAAGTCATTGAGGTAAATCCTCCATTGTAATTTAGGGCAATAGATCCCCCAAGAGTCAGTTAGAATAGTGTTATTGAGTCCCCTAGAGAAGTTGGCCCAGTGAAGTACAATTGGGGCCAACCTAGTAAGTGAAAAGGTCAAATGAAAGATAAAGTATAAATAGAGAGTGGAGCTCTCTCATTTGAACATCACACTCACTCACAAGTTCACATTAGTGAGAGAGAGGACAAGTTCGTATAGGAGGAAAAGAAGAGTAGCTGCAGAAGACCATCTTTGTTTTGGGGTTTTACTTTTGTGATATTGTATTGGTGACAATTCTATCTCTGAGGAAGTTGTGGGGTTTTCTTCTTTATGGTTTCCCCGAAGAAATTCTTTGTGTCTATTGTGTTATGTTGTGCATGTTATTCTTTCAGTAAGATTCTAGATAAATATTGATTAAAAGTAGAAAATCTAACATGGTATCAGAGGTAACCTGAAAAGAAGACACTATGCAGCTGCGGAAGCTAGGGCTTCTTAATTTTTGGACTTCTCTCCACAGATCATCAACGAACAGAGGCTAGGCTAACTCGCCTAAGGAAGGCGCATCTTTCTGTAGAAGCAGAAGTTGATTCTGAGAATTTTCATTTTTGGCCCATCACTACTGTGGAGGAAAACTAGGGCATCATATATTTTGGGTTTCAGTTCACTAATTTGGAAGAGAGTACATTCGGCAACTCGCCTTGAGGATGGGCGTCTATCTATCCAATCAGAAGTTCCAAATTCCAAGTTTGGAAAATTAGGGTTTCTCTGACAAACCCTAGGGCCAGCCAGCTCTAGAACCAGTTTGGGCATCTAAAAGTGGTAAGACCTAAAAGCTTTGCTATTTCCATTTGAAGTTCTCATTAAAGATGTCTCACCACACCAAGATTGAGGATAAGCTTGAAGGGGCTGACAACTTCCGAGCATGGAAGTATAGGATTGCACTTGTCCTTGAAGAGAATGAATTGGACACATATGTGAATGAAGAGGTTCCAACACCAGAGGGAGATGAGGCTAAAGCCCTACACAAGAAGAACTTGGTTAAGGCCAAGAGGATCATTGCAGATTCTATTAAGGATCATCTCATCCCACATGTGTCATCTTTGAAGACACCCAAAAAGATGTTTGACTATAAACCGAAAGATGACCTTGAGAAACCAGTTGAAGAATGTGAAGATACAAAGTGCAGAGACCATGCAGTCTTACTTTACAAGGGTCTCTCAGATCAAGGTACAACTTGAAGCTGTGGGAGAAAATGTAGAAGATGGAGAAATTGTGATGACCACCTTGAATGGTCTCCCTAGATCATGGGACTCTTTCATTCAAGGGATCTGTGCTAGGAAGAAGTTAATCACATTCAGTAGGCTATGGGAGGAATGCTCACAAGAAGAAGCTCGATTTGTAGCTCGAGAAGAGAAGATGGGAGTAAACAACGATTAAGCTCTCACAACACACTCCAAGAGGAATAATAACAAGAGGGAGCACCATCACAGTAAGAGGGAGAAACACCACCAAAGTCAGAGGGATAACTTTTGAAGATTCAAGAGAGATCCATCTACTGTTAGATGTTATACATGTGATGAGAAGGGACACTACTCCAAAGGTTGTCCCAAAAACAAAAGCGGCTCCCACAACAACAAGAACAACAAGAAAAGGCACCATGCTCACACTGGAGAAGATGATGAACCTCCAAGGAAGAGAGCCAGAGAAGAAAGTGATGAAGAGTATGTCCTGATATCAACACTCACGGGCATTGTCACACATGGAAGTAATGATTGGCTTGTAGACAGTGGAGCTTCCAAGCATATGACAGGATATAAAGAATCCTTCATGAACCTGTCTGAACATGAGTCACCTCACAAGGTGAAACTTGGGGATGATTACCAATACCCCATAAAAGGAAGTGGAGAAGCTTCTTACAAGCTAGACTCTAGCAAATCTCTGAAGATGAAGGATGTCTTGTATGTTCCAGGACTAAAGAAGAACCTTCTCTCCATATCGGCACTAGATGCTAAAGGTACGAGGGTTGCATTTGTTGATGGCCAAGTCCTAATGTGGCCAAAGGAAAAGACTATAGATGATGCAGTTGTGATTGGAGAGAAAGAGGGAGGTTTATACAAATTGAAGGGCCAACCTGAACAAGCCTTGGTCCATGACTCCATGGAGCCAAGTGAATTATGGCATAGAACGCTTGCACATGTCCACTATAGGGAACTACCCATTGCAAGCAAAGCGGTTGAAGGACTTCCAAAAATCCAATCGAAGCATGAAGGCATTTGCAAAGGATGTGCAAAAGGAAAGAACGTGAAGAAGGCATTTCCAAGTAGCGAGAGCAAAGCAAAAGGAATATTGGAAATCATCCACTCCAATGTATGCGGTCCTATGTCATCCGGTTCATTGAGTGGGTATGTATATTATGTTTCATTTATTGAGGACTTTTCCCGTAAGACTTGGATATACTTTTTGAAGAGCAAAGATGAAGTATTCAGCAAATTCAAGGAATTCAAATCCTTGATAGAAAACCACGCGGAGAAAAGAATAAAGGCTTTTCGATCAGATAATGGTGGAGAGTTCACATCGGAAGATTTCAAGAACCTATGCAGAGAGTCTAGGATTAAGAGGGAGTTGACTACCCCATACAATCCACAACATAATGGAGTTGCAAAAAGAAAGAACAAAACAATAATGGAAGCAGCAAGAGCAATGCTTCATGACTAGGACCTTTTGATGCACCTATGGGCAGAAGCTGCGAGGACAGTTGTGTATGCACAGAACCGTACTCCTCATAGAGTACTAGATAACAAGACTCCAGAAGAAGTGTTCTTCGGCGAAAAACCATAAGTCAACCATCTCAGGATATTTGGCTGCCCAGTGTACATACACGTTCTGAAGGAGAAGAGGACAAAGCTAGATCCTTCAAGAAAGAAGGGTATATTCGTAGGATACAGTGAAAGTCTGAAGGCCTATTGAATATACTTCCCAGGATTCAAGAAGATCGACATCAGCAGGGACGTAACATTTGACGAAGATTCAGCCTACAACAAATCCTGAAAGTTAACTGTTGAAGACACTAAAGAACCTGAAGTTCCCAGGATCAGAGATATAGCAATGGAAGAAGCGATTTCAGAAGATAATGAAGATCGCGAGATGGAAGAACCACAAGAACCTGTAGATCCACCTTGTGAGAAGAACTCCCACAAGAGGAAGCCGGCATGGGTACGAGAAGAAATACAAGATGCAGAGAAGTATGGCGCTCCAGAGGGGATGCACAGAGAAAGCAAAAGACATAGGCCATACTCCAGTTATGTAGCCCTGTTGTGCGACATCATTGACAAGGAACCTGCCAACTATGAGGAAGTGGAAAAAAAAAAGAATGGAAGGATGCCATGATCGAGGAGTACCAGTCGATCATGAAGAATGATGTTTGGGATGTAGTTCCGAGACCAGAAGGGAAGTTTGTTGTGACTTCCAAGTGGATCTACAAGATCAAGCATGCTGCAGATGGCAGCATAGAGAAACACAAGGCAAGGTTTGTGGCACGTGGCTTCTCCCAGAAGGAAGGCATAGATTATGAGGAGACATTTGCACCTGTAGCCAGATACACTTCCATCAGATCAATACTTGCATTGGCTGTAGTGATGAAATTGGAAGGTACACCAGATGGATGTCAAGACAACGTTCTTGAATGGTGTAGTAGAGGAAGAAGTGTACGTGGAGCAACCACTCGGATTTGAGACACGTGATAGGCAGACTCATGTGTGCAAATTGAAGAAGGCCTTGTAAGGATTGAAACAGGCACCCGGGCATGGTACGACGAGATTGATAGTTTTTTGATGAGCTTGGGCTTTACCAAGAGTAAAGCAGATTCCAACCTTTACTACAAGGTTGAAGTGGGAAATCCAGTGATACTTCTACTTTATGTAGATGACCTGTTTGTAATAGGGGAGGATGGGCTCTGTTACCAACTTTTTTGTACCATAGTTGGATTTTCTGGAGAGCCGCCATTTGACAAACATGATAAATGTTTGATTCCAGTGTATCAGATGATCCAGCATGTTGTGGCTAGCCAGTTGTGGTTAGCCTGTTTTGTTTTTTGAGTCGACATGACCATGGCCCCATGGGGGTTTGTAATAAAGTGTGCTAGTAGGATCTGAGTGCCTCGGTTCCTCATGATTGGATTAAGCAACTAAGGTATTCCAAGGAGTTTTTTCCCTTGTCAATTATACTTTGCTTAAGGCGATGTATAATCGATGAGGTTTTCTCCCGCTCCTCCAAAGCTGGAATGCCTGATTTTGAAAATTTGGCCATGGGGGGTTATTAGAGGCCAACTAATGTATATAAGCATACTAGACACTGTTAGAATAGGTGTCGGTTATGTCCTAGGTCCATAAAACCCTCAGAAAAAATTTCGAAAAAATTTTACCGGGTCCGTCAAAATTTGGGTTTTATTTATTTTTTAAAAAATTTAATAAATTTCTCTATAGTTTAAATAGAGAAATAATAATTTGTAATATGTCAGTCATCCGGGGTCCGATTTCAGTGATTGATGGCTCGTTTCATAAGCCAAAAATCACACATGACCCGTGGAGCAGCTAAACCCAACTTTCGGATGTCAATTCAGCCTCGTAATTAATATTTTCTCTGAAAAGTCATTTACAGAGAAATTATTAATTAAAATAATAAAATTGAATATTTTGGAGATAATCCAAATCTCTCCAAAATTAATCAATTTGATTAAAATAAAAGGCTAAATGACATGGCAATGGGCATTTATGAGGATTCCAATCAACTCCAAGCTATCCCAGTCAACTATCCAGTCACTAGAGTGTTATCCATTCAAGCTAATTCGCCCTCCTTATGCAAATTTCGATTTGGTGTGTTGTCAATTCGTATTTGGGTTGGTGATTGAGCATTAATGTGGAGTGAGCGCCCTCATGACTCACCATACCTACCAAGCTTGGCTCCCATTCAATTTCAAGTTAGCACCTACTTGCCACCATGTGTCTTCACCAAGCTAACTCGCTATCCTCAAACCCTCACGTCAAACTTCATTGAGTTCACGTCTAGCTTTGTTGTAACTCGTTGATTGGTTGATTGATACATCCCATGCCACTCCAATTCGAGTTCATACCTACCAAATTACACTTGGCATCCACCAAACTAGCTCGCACTCCACATAGCTCACGCCATCCCTACCAACCCTCACGTCAATCCTCTCTCAAGCTCGCGTTTTCCTTGTTGTAACTCGTTGGTTGGTTGATTGACACTCCCTATGCTTCCATCCAAGTCGAGTCTTGCCACCTCATGCCATTTCACCTACCATAAACTCGACTTTGACTATTGTTCACCTCTCCAAGCCCTTGATTGATTGGAATTCGACTTACCTATCCATTTGCCAATTCGACCTAGGGTTTAGGCTTAGGATTTGAGTGTCTTTTACTATAAAGAGAGGCCCTTTGGGGTTATTATCTCATGGATTTTTGTGCAAAGAAACTCTGGTGAAAATTGTAAGCTCTTGTTTAATAAAATATTTTGAGACTTTGGAGGTCATTCGATTGGGCTTTTGGCATTGTGTCTTAATCTCATGTGAAGTAATATCTCTTTCACCCTATTCTTATTTTGCAAATTTGATTATGATGCTTATTGAAGATTAACAATCTAGTACTTAGGCTTCTAATCTCTTGCATTGAGTGTTTGTGTCTTCAAGGAATTCATCCAATGAGAGCTATGGGCATCTAATACCTTCACCAATCAAGTGTTCCATTTATCTTAATACTTTATTTGCAGGGTTGTGAGCTTCTCCAAAGTACCTCTTGCCTTCTCCAACAAAGAACTTCATTCAAACTATTGGAAACCGTGGTCTACGAGCTTCTATCTTCCAGCTCTCTTTTTCTCCTTGAAATATTTTTTCCTTGCCTTGCTAAGCTTTCTTCTTGTAGCCATTTTTATCTTCCTCACCTTTCTCCCTTTCTTCCTACCCTCTTTTCATCCATCTCCTCCTTTCGTTTTTCCTCCTTTAGTACCCCCTTCTCTTAGCTTTCTCCACCTTCTCTTTCTTCTTGCTTTTCTTCTCCTTAAGCTTATCCCTTTCCTTTCGTCCCACTATCTCTTGCCTCATCTTGGCTTTCGTTTGCTCTATCCTTTCTTCTCTCCTCTCATCTATCCTCCCTCCTTTCGTCCATATCCTTCGGTACCTTTAAAAAATACCCTAAAAACATAAAAATCTTGTTAAGTGATTGTTGGTAGTTACATGCTCCTTGAAAGTTAATAGTTAGGCACTTTAGATCTCATACTTTGCATTGTTTTATTTAGATCTAGTTTTGTTAACTTGCATCTCATAATTAGATTTGCATCTAGTTTCCTTTACATAGTTGCATTTAGATCTCATTACAAAAAAATGAGCATTTTGTTTTAATACTTTAGATCTTAGTTAAGCTTCTAGTTTTGTCACTTTTGCATCCAGTTTATTGCTTAGTCATATTTTCGACCTAGATCTCATAAAAAAGGGTTAAACTTACTTTGCTTTTTGTCTTTTTCCTAGTTTGCATTTGGTAGTTAGATCTCTTTTAAAGTGAAAAGTTTAGATCCAAAAAGTATTGATCTTTTGCATTTCTAGGATTAGTTTGAAATTTTGATTATTTATCTAATGCTAAAGGGTGTTTTGAGTTGAACTTTGTTGTAGGTGCTTTTGAAGAGGAAAAAGGCTTGAGAGAGTTTTGAAGTGAAGAAGTCCAAACAAAGCAAAAAACTTAAATAAACCATGAGGATGATCCAAAACACGACATTATCTGTTACTATCCTTTGTAATAGCTTATAAGAGCTAGCTTTGTTTTCCAAGTTTTATTATTTCAAAAGTCCTTGCAAGGGTCAAATCCCCAAGGCATTTGTATCAAGTTAAATAAAATAAGGCTAGGGCCTCCCTTTTTTGGTTTTCTTCCCCATTTGGGGAAGAGTGTCGTACTTGGTTAGCTTAGATCTGTGATTTCATGCTCTTAGATTAGTTTTATTTTAAGTTATCTTCCATATTTACTTACCCCCATGCTCTCCCGAGTAGGGTCTTTGACTTGAAAGAGACTCTTAGGTAGTTTAGTCTTATTTTCCGTTTAGTTATCTTATCTTCTCTTCCAATCCTTGACCAGAGAATAGCTAACTTTGGGATTGTATCCCAAATGCCACATAGTTTTGTGGTAGCTTCTCGCTCCCCCATCAACTTCTTGTGGACATCCAGCTAGCTGGAAGGTTTCCAGGATTGGTGGCTTCTAGTGGTTGATCTTGTGCGGAGATCGATCCCACCTATTAGATTAGAAGTTGTGTGGTAGAACACTAGATTTACTCAGTTTCATTTTATTTTGCAAATAGTATTGTTACTAGTACTCATATCTTGCTGATCAATCATATTATTTAAATCTTTTCAAGTTGAGATATACTGCTTTTACAATTCATCTGCTTCTTAAAACGAACCAAAGTCTCTTGAACTTGGCCAAATCCAAGTCAAGAGCACCCTCTATCGGAGGGCATTCTTAGTTTTGCATTTTTCCTGCATTAGGCATTTTAAGTTTAGCAAGTCTCTTGAACTGTGGTCATAAGATCAAGTCAAGAGCGCTCTCTGTCGGAGAGTTGAACAAGGTTCTCTAATAAATAAAATTTTCCACTCATACACCCCTTTAATTAATTTACCTTGGTTTCTGTCCTACACCCGTATGCTCTGCCAACCGGAAACGGTTGGGCTAGTACTCAGAAAGGTGGAAGACTTGTTAATTCACAAGTGAAAATCTAATTAAAACTTTCACCCCCATAACCAACCAATCTGGAGTTGATCGATAAGATAATTTTAGTGGGTAATCTCTTAGTGGGGGCGCCGGGATTCCATGTTCAGCCTCTAGTTTGCTGGTTAGCATTGCGCGACCTGGCTAGAGCACTGGGTGGCCCGACATGTCCTTGAACGGAGGCACTTGACATTGTCTTTTCCGGACTTTCTCTTGAACATCCTTGGTTTTATCCCTAATAATCAAGAACATCTAAAACACTTAAAATTTACCAAGAACAATTTCAAAACGTTCTCACAAACAGCTACTTTCGACTTATTCTTTCAGCATCACAAGTACTTTATTTTGACTCCATTTGGCACTGGTCTTTAATATTTCTCACATATCTTTTGAATCTGGACCATATGTCCTTGTCACTTGTTTAAATCTCAATCTTGTGGATGCTTTACTTTAAAATCTAAGTCAAAGTATACTGTTGTGTTCTAAATTTGTATCTTGTGAAATTTGCAACGTGGATTGCGTGTTTAATTCTGTTCTAATCACTATACAAAAAACTCCTAAAAAACACCCATCCGCATTACAACACCAAAAACATTTAAACACACAAAGAGCCTTAGACAACTCTTTTTTTTAGGGACTACCCCCCTTGGCTTCGTTAGGAGTTTGCCTAAACGGAGGAGCTGGGATTCAGGTGACAGTACCTGGCTCATTGCTTTCCCCCAAGGCCACACCTCTCCCCACTTTCCAGTGAGGGAGACAGCTTTCGCAAGGTTTTTGCTGCTGGTGTGCAGTTTGGCGGACAATAGGCTCATTGCAGACATGAAGAGGAAACTTGCCGCAGAGTTCGAGATGAAGGACCTGGGTATGATGCACTATTTCCTAGGCATGGAGGTGTGGCAGAATGCGGATGGGATCTTCCTTGCACAAGGGAAGTATGGAATGGAGATTCTGAAGAGTTTCAGAATGATGGACTGCAAGGCCATGACCACACCTATGGCATCGAACTTGAAGCTACTGTGTGATGCTTCATCAGAGTTAGTTGATGCCACGATGTATCGTCAGATGATTAGGTCATTGATGTACCTGACGAACATGAGACCAGACATATGCTTTGCTGTGAACACATTGAGCCAGTTCCTGATGGATCCGAGACATGTTCAGTTGATTGTTGCAAAGCATATATTGAGGTACCTAAAGGGTACAGTTGATTATGGGCTCAAGTATGACGTGAATCAGAAGATTAACCTATAGGGTTATGTTGATTCAGATTGGGCAGGAAGTGTCGCAGATAGGAAGAGCAATTCGAGATGTTGCTTCAGTATGGGATCTAGTATGATCTCCTGGTTTAGCAAGAAGCAGTTGTGCATGGCACTGGGTACATCCGAAGCAGAGTATGTTGCAGCTTGTTCGGTTAGTTGTGAGGCAGCATGGCTTAGGAAGCTACTGTCTGATTTGTTTGATCTCCAGTTAGAGGCAACTTGTATATTCTATGACAACCAGATTTGTGTGAGGTTGTCCAAGAACCCGGTGTTCCATGACAAGTCGAAGCACATTGAGATCAAGTACCACTATATCAGGGATATGGTGTAGAGAGGAGCAGTGAAGCTCCAATATATTGCGACGGACGAGCAGATAGCTGATGTGTTGACCAAGCCGCTAGCCAGAGTGAATTTCGAGTACTTCAGAGAGAAGCTTGGTGTTCTTCAGATCGAGGTTCCTTCCAAAAGGAATCGATGAGTCCGGAAGACGTAGGTGCACATGGGCCATTCTTGCACAGTGGTAGGAAAGTCCTCCTATGTTGGTAGATGTAAGGGTCGGGCCATTCTCGCAAAGTGGTAGGAAAGTCCTCCTATGTTGGTAGATGTAAGGGCCGAGCCTTTCTCGAATGGTGGTAGGAAATTCCTCCCATGTAAGTAGATGTAAGTGCTGAGCCTTTCCCGAATGGTGGTAGGGAAGTCCTCCCATGTTGGTTGATGTAAGTGCTGTGTCTCACATGCTGGTAGGAAATTCCTCGCATGTTGGTAGACAAGGTCTCGTATGGTGGTAGGTTCATGCCTCCCATACTGGAGACGTCCACTAGTCTTAAGACACTGTGTGTGCACCTAGGCAGGATCTCACATGGTGGTAGGAAAGTCCTCCCATGCTGGTAGACGCGGGCTGACCGTTGTGGGACATGTGATGTGCATCTGGGCTTGCTCCGTGTGTCGATGAGATGATCTGAAGACGATGAGGCAACAATAGGAGACGTAGGTGTTTGCAGAGGCAATGTAATGACTGGTCCTGGGCTGTACCTACTTGATGGCTTACTCGCAGAGATGATGAAAACCTACTTGAGGGCTAGGCCTACATCCAGCATGAAAAAGGGCTGGCTCTATAGAACTTCCTGTGACGAGTAGATTCGAGAGATCTCACCAATCGATGATCGACATGATGAGGATTGCAACAGCGACGATGATGATCCAGTGTTGATGATGATGTTGCAGCATTGATGATCCAATGACGAAGACATGTGTCCAGATGTGTTGATGACTGTGTCAAGAGAATACCTTCCTAGTTAGGAGGGAGTGTTAATGTAATTGTAACTTCGGAAGATATTCACTTGTATTTTATATTGTATTATTATTGTATTTTATTTGTACCTCCGACGGAGATGTTTATTCCTCCGGTCAGGGATGTCATTATTACATTTGGTCATGTAAAGTCATTGAGGTAAATCCTCCATTGTAAGTCGGGGCAATAGATCCCCCAAGAGTCAGTTAGAATAGGGTTATTGAGTCCCTTAGAGAAGTCGGCCCAGTCAGGTACAACTGGGGCCAACTTAGTAAGTGAAAAAGTCAAGTGAAAGATAAAGTATAAATAGAGAGCGGAGCTCTCTCATTTGAACATCACGCTCACTCACAAGTTCGCATTAACGAGAGAGAGTACAAGTTTGTATAGGAGGAAAAGAAAAGGAGCTGTAGAAGACCATCTTTGTTTTGGGGTTTTACTTTTGTGATATTGTATTGGTGATGATTCTATCTCTAAGGAAGTTGCAGGGTTTTCTCCTTTATGGTTTCCCCGAGGAAATTCTTTGTGTCTATTGTGTTATGTTGTGCATGTTATTATTTCAATAAGATCCTAGATAAATATTGATTAAAAGTAGAAAATCTAACACTGACTGCTTTTAATGATAGATGGGGTGATAGAAAGGATAATCGTTATCTATTGGCTGATTTACATTCAAGTAAGAAAAAAGAAAATGAAACCATGGAAGAGTTCAATAAAAGGTTTAATAGTTGGTCAAAAGTATGCCTCAAAATATCAAGCCTCCTGATGACACAATTTTGATTTATTACATGGAATCCTTTGTTGGAGAAATTGTGTATGAATTAAGAGATAAGGAACCAACAACTCTAAGAGATGCACAAAAGGTGGCAATTAAAATTGATAAGAACATGCAAACTTCTGGCAAGTCTAATCTTTCTTGGTTTTACAAGGGGAACTTCTTCAAAACCTCATGAGGATAAGAAG
Source organism: Larix kaempferi (assembly GCA_027924585.1). Taxonomy (NCBI): domain Eukaryota; kingdom Viridiplantae; phylum Streptophyta; class Pinopsida; order Pinales; family Pinaceae; genus Larix; species Larix kaempferi. The sequence continues at coordinate 267,130 of BSBM01002163.1, forward strand.
AAGAATTCTGAAGTTCATGAATCACCAAGTGAATCTTTTAAAAAACTCACAGAGTTAATTCAGCTAATGCAGATGAACCATGCAAGTCAAATGATAGCCATGCAAAATAGATTGATAGCCATGGAAAGGTCTCAATCAAATAAAGTCCATCCTAAGCATAATGAGAAATGGCAAAAGAAGCCTCATTTTCAAGAACAAAGAACCCCAAACACTTTAGAGTCAGCCAACTATGTTGATCATCAAGCCATTCCATATTACAGACCTTGTGGGAGTTTTCATGAAGAGTCAATTTGTCATTTTTTCCTTCAACTTTGTAAAGGTGAGCCTTCTACATCAGAAAATGAGCAGATTAATGTTTGTAGTGATGAAGAGCCTATGCCAAGAGAGGAATGGTTAGAGTTGATGGAACAAAGTAGGGTTGATTATGTGAGTGACCCGGTTGATAAGGTAACGAAAGTCTATGGACAAAGCCCACTCAAGGGCAAGTTTTAGAAATGGAAAAACATAAAGGATTCACTTACCAAAGGAGAGGAATACAGAATCAAGAAAAAATTCAAGCAAGCACCCCTAAGGTACCTTCTCTCCCTAAAGAATTTGTTCCTTCAAGAAAAGATTTTAATGTTGATTTAGGAGATTGGGTAAGTCATATAAAAGTGCCTTTTCCTTTTCTAGAGGTCGTGAAGATGGAGGGTCAAAAGGATAAGCTTCTCCAAGTTATAGATCACCCCCCTCCAAACGATGCTAGTGTGCCAAAGAATAATCAAAGGAATTTTGAAAAGCCACAAGTAACAGCCTACCAAGATGCACCTGTGATTTCGCAAGTAGATGATAGGGGTAATCAAAAGAATCAACCATTTTTCATCACTTTGCTTGTGAATGGATCCAACCTTTACAATCGTATGCTTGATTCTGGTGCAACTTCAAATGTCAAGAAAGTGATGGAACAACTTAACTTGAGAATTTGAAGGCCTTACCATAACATTTGTGCCATGGATAGTAAAAAGATGGAAGTGTGTGGTTTGATAAAGGATCTACAAGTACATTTGGCTATGTTTCCTGACATCCAATTAACAATGGATGTGGTAGTTGTTGATGTGCCTGATGCTTGGGGAATGCTAATCTCTAGAAAAATTGTTGTTGATTTGGGTGGTAATATACAAATGGACCTCACATATGCCACTATCCCTACTCCAGATGGGACCATGGTTAGACTAAACAGGGAGCTAGAAAGAAGATATCAGATAGAAGATCCCAAGTACCCAAGGAATGAATTTAAGTATAAAGAAGATGGGTTGGGGAATTATGCCATCCTTGCTAATTTTCTAGAACCTATAGGAGAAAAGGATGAAAGCAAAATTTTTAATAAAGTGTGGCATATGCATTTTGATGGTGCACATTCTAGATCTGGTAAAGGTTCTGGTATTGTCATCAAGTCACCTTCTGGTCAAGTCTTCAAGTTTGCATACAGATTAGAATTTGATGCCACTAATAATGTAGCCGAGTATGGAGCTTTGTTGCTTGGTTTGGGAGTTTGCAAGGGCATGGGTATAAAATTGTTGAATATTAAAGGGGATTCAGATTTGATTGTGTCACAAGTCAAAAGTCAATTTGCATGCAAATCAAAAAGATTAAAAAGATATAGGAATGCGGTATGGGACAGTATGGAATTCTTTGAAGCATTGAATCTTACTGCTATTCCAAGAGAATTAAATTCTGAAGTTGATGAACTAGTTGTTGCTGCTTCTACCTTACAACCTTCAAAAAACTTGGCTAAGGAAGAAATTAAGATGGAAACCATATTTAGGCCTTCAGGTCCTAATAATGTGGATCATTGGCATGTCTTCAACGATGATAAACAAGTCATTAATTTCTTAAACAACTTGCATGAGTTTGTTGATTTTAAAGTTGATTGTAAAGAAGAGGGTCGCAACTATCCTGAATGTGATCAGCAAGTTAACCCGGCCCCTCGAAGCAGAGTTTCTCTTGAGCAATTGTTTGACAGGCATGATGGACACGAAAAAGAAAGGAAAATTTGAACCCAGGTGACCAAATTGAAGTCAATATAGGAACAAGTGAGGATCCTAGAATGGTGAAAATTGGAAAAAATACCCCTAATGAAGCAAAGGAACAAATAATAAATCTTTTAAGGGATTATAGGGATGTTTTAGATTTCACATATTGTTAATTTTTTTATAATTTCATTCAATATTATCTAGGATCACTCAGAGAATAACAAGCACAGCATAACAATCACAAGAGACAATGGACACAAAGCATTTCACTGGGGAAAACCAAGAAGGTGAAAAACCCCGCAACTTCCTCAGAGATAGAATAAGCCCCAATACAAAGATCACAAAGATCAATCCTCAGAAGATAGATGTCTCCCGTAGCTACTCCTCCTCCACTTGTGCGTACTCCTCTCTCTCAACTATGCGAGTTGGATGAGAGAGTCACTCTCTATTTATACTTTACTTTGACCTGCCTTTAACCCTAATTGGGCCGACTTCCTAAGGAAGCCTAATAACCCATCCACATGACTCATACAGGACCGACCCCACACAGGTGGTCTAATAACCCATAAAATATAAGTTACGACACTTACAATGTAACTTGCGACACTTGCAAATACAAATGACGACACTTCCAATCGGAGGAATAATACATCTCCTTTGGAGATACAATAAAATACAAATGTAATATACAAGTGAATATCTTCCGAAGTTACCAATACATCAACACATATGATGAGCTTAAAGTCTACAAGGAGGATATCCTTCAACACAATTCCCTTAAAGGAAGGAACTAAGCCATTTAGGTTAAGGCAAATTAAACCCAAGTTAGCTCCTTTGGTAAAAAAGGAGTTAGAAAAACTATTGGCTGCCAAAATAATAGCTCCAACAAGATATTCTTCTTGGTGTTCAAATAGGTCCACAAAGTGAATAATATCCAGAATACCTTTTGCTTTGTTGTCGCTACTTGGAAATGGGTTCTTTGTACTCTCTCCTTGAGCACATCCCTTGCATACTCCTTCATGATCCACCTGGATTTCTAGTAGTCCAGTCACCACCTTACTTACTATTGGTAAGGCTTTGTAGTGTACATGAGCTAGTCTTTTATGCCATAGCTCACAAGGGCTCATGGTACTGGTCATCAATGATGTATCTGCATGACCCTTCAATTTGTAAAGTCCTCCTTCTTCTACTCCAATGACTACAGCATCATCAATAGTCTTCCCCTTTTGCCACATAAGAACTTCACCATCTATAAATGCAATGCGAAGACCTTTCTTATCTAATGCGGAAATAGATAGAAGGTTCTTCTTCAAACCTGGTACATAAAGTACATCTTTCATATTCATGGACTTTCCAGAGTCCAATTTATAAGAGGCTTCTCCCATTCCTTTGATGGCATATTGATAATCATCTCCAAGTTTTACCTTGTGTGGAGATTCCTTCTGAATAAGATGTGAGAGGGATTCTTTGTATCCCGTCATGTGTTTTGAAGCTCCACTATCTACTAGCTTAGTATCACTCCCATGAGATACTAAACCAATGAGGGCTGATATTAGAACATATTTTTCTCTGGAGTCTTCATCATCTCTGGTTTTGACTTCTTCATCACTATCTTCTGTTGCATGTGCATGAAACCTCTTCTTCTGCTTCTTATGATGTCCATATTTGGATCGACAATTTCTTGCTAAATGTCTTGTCTTGTGACAAGAGTAACATTCAACGGAGGAGAGGTCTCTCTTGAAACTCTTGTTCTTTTGATGTCCTTGAGATCTTTTGCGAGAGTGGGTACATACTTCACTTTTCCTTTTCCTTCCACCTTTGGCATGAGTTGCCATCTTCATCATCGTTTAGTTTCTCCTCTCTCACCGCTATCCTTCTTCTTGCGCACACTCTTCCCATAGCTGTCTGAACTATATCAATTTATTTCTAGCACAAATGCCACGAACAAATGGTTCGCAATCTATGGGGAGACCATTCAAGGTGGTCATCATAACTTCTGCATCCTCTACCATGTCTCTAATAGCTTCTAGTTGTTCTTTTATTTGGGACACTCTGGAGAAGTATGAGTGCATGGACTCAGACTTCAAGTTCTTCACACCCTTGAGTTGATTTCTCAAGGTCATCTTCCTATTGATATTCTTTTCTTCAAACAGGCTGGTTAAGGCATCAAACATTTATTTTGGTGTCTTCTTGGAAGATACATGAGGGATCAAGTGGTCTTTGATGGAATCAGCAATGATCCTCTTTTCCTTGACTAAATTCTTCTTATGCCTTGCTTTGGCTTCATCTCCTTCTGGTTTTGTAAGTCCTTCCTTTACATAGTCTTCTAGGTCATGCTCTTGAAGGATGAGCATGACTCTATACTTCCATGCCCTGAAGTTCTCAGCTCCCTCAAGCTTCTCATCAAGCTTGGTATTGCTTGTCATCTTGATATAATGAGTACTTCAAATGGAAATATAATAGATTTGATACTTACCAGAAAAGTTGTCCTTCTGAAATTTGCTTCTTCCTTGACCTAGGGTTTGTCAGAGAAACCCTAATTTTCCAACTTCGGTATTTTGGAAATCTAATTGGATGAGCAAATTCGCCTCCTCAAGGCAAGTTGAGCAAATTACTCCTTCTCCCAATTCTATGAGTAGATGGTCCAAAAACTTGATGCCCTAATTCTCCCGGGCTGCAGTGGGGGACCAGAAAATGAAAATCTCAGAATGAAAATCTGCTTCGACAGAAAGATGTGCCCTAGTGAGGCGAGTTAGATGCACTATCTTTTTCAGCAAATCTGTGGAGGGAGCTCCCAGAACATGAAACCCTAGTTTCTGCAGTTAGGCAGGCTGCACAATGTATTCGTTCAGGCCAGCTCTGATACCATGTTAGTTTTTATTTATTTAGCATATAACAATAAACAATCTATCACTAAAAGAAATACAAGCACAACAAGAACACAATGAACACAATATTTCTCTCGGGGAAACCACAAGGGAGAAAACCCCAGCAAAATCTTCCTCAATATAGAAATCACAGAGTACAAAAGTAAACCCCAAGACAAAATCAGCTACTCCTCCACTTGTGCAAACTTCTCTTTCTCTCTTATGCGAACTACTGTGAGTGAATGAGTGATTACAAATGAGAGAGACCTCTATTTATATTCTTCCATTGGGGTGACTTTTCCCCAACAGGGACGACTTCTCCTAACTAACCAGGCCGATTTGTCAAATACAAAATATAATAATCTCTTTTGGGTTCTTCTAGGCCGACATAAGACCTAGGGTTTACATTGACTCTTTCAATGACTCTTACATTATTAATTACATCAATGACATCTCCCGAAGGAGGAATACCATAATACAATAGACAAGTATCAAATAAAATATCTTCCGCAGTTACATTCTTTTAACAAATGTTGTACTATAGCTCTTTAATCATGCCCTAAATGTTTACTCCTACCTCAAGGACTTGGCTCCTTACCTTGCTTGAATATGCCGAGAACGTTCTCGACCCTCCTACACCAGTCCTGCGGAACTTTGTTACAGTGGTTAGTTATGCACTGTGTCCTATGGGACCGTCTATCAATATGACTTGTAAATTATAAATGTTGACTTGGTAATGTCGAGTTCGAACTTCAGCTCTTAGCCTGGTGTATCGTTCTAGGGTTTTGTTGTTATCCCATTGCGCCTTTGCGTCTCAATACATCCCCTTTGTGGTTAATAGGTTTTCCTTCGACTTGGAAGCAGATTCATTATCTTGGTTTAACTGTCCTAGGAGGGGGCTCATCTCTCTCCAAACTCATCCTTTGTTCTCTGTTACAGTTTCATTGTTATGTCAACAGGAGGTCTTAGCCTTCTTCTCGAGTCCTCGGTGCTTCGTTATAGTTCATTGTTATGCCACGACTTGGCCTCCTCCATACTCGGCTTTGTATCTCACCTCTGTCAACCATTTTAGGGTTTTAGCATTGCATAGCTAGCTTGAGTTATGATTCGAGGAAGGTTTACATGGAGAAGTTGACGATGGGTCCTTGCTGTCTTTTGCGAGGGAACCCATCGGCCCTCAAGAAGGAAGATGGAATATAGTGCTTCTAGGTTGGTTTCTCAGATTATTAAGAATGCCGAATGTTCGGACTTGCTCGGCTATGGTCTCGTCAAGCACAGGTAACAGTCATATCCAAGCTTGTTATGGCTTTTATTTATTTTACTCTTTAAAACTTGTTTTAAAAATATTATTTAACATACATGTGTTTGACATTGTGCAGGTTACAAGTCCTACCTCCCCTTACTAGGTTTTGGTTGCCTTCAGACACAACCCAGGTACTCGGGGTTCCACTTATACTTTCTCTAATTCTGGTGATTAGTTTCTTCGACGTTATCTTGTGAAACCTTTGATGAGTTCACCCATCGAGCAAAGGGTTTATGCTTATGCCATGGCCCATGCTTGGCCTATGACCTCATTGTTTTGTTTTATTATCATAACTAAACGAGAAACATTTTGTTTTATAAGAATGTTGAGTTTGAGTCTCATGTAAAAGATATTTGAAACCCTCATGAGCCTACTTGGATCAACCGACACTTAGGTGTCGATTTATATTGTTTAAAACTATGTTTAATTAAAAGCTCAACGAGCTTGATTAACGACCTTTGTAATGGTAGCTTGTTATGGTTTTTCCGTTGATAATATGAATCAAGTGTTATTTGTGCTTACTCTACGTGTGTGTAATTTTTACTTTTGTTGTCTACATTCTAAAGAGGCCCTGGTTATAATAGCCAAGACTAACTGGCTCAGCCTATGACTCTACCAGTCGATGCCACGGTAATTTTGTTTTTACAGTTTATACGTGTAATTTTTCCTATGTTATTAAACTTCAAGTGGGGGTTTTTAACCTGGACTATCCAGCTTGTAGCCTTATGTGGAAAAAATTTCTTTTACAATAATCGACTCTATGGATTATTTTATTTGTAAAAGAGTTAGATTATTTTATTTCCTTTCCTGGACAAAGTACATTCAAGAGCAAGAGCAGTCTAGCAATTACTCTAACTCGACCCTTCGCATAAAATAAATTGGAGTAATGAGTAGTGTTGCCACCTAATACACACCTGGGGGGAACTCGGCAGGAAACCTTCAAGCCGCTCAGTGTGTCCTTGGGGGCAAGTGAGAGTCAAGTGTTGTCACTTGATTACTTGACTCCTTCGTCTAGGCTACTCCTAGCGAAGCCAAAGGGGGTGGTCCCTAATAAAAGTAAATATATGGCTTTTAAACTAGTGTTGCACATATAAGCGATATATCGAATATATCGGATATATTGTCGAGTTAAACCCCCATCCGATATATCGGATCTTAAATATCGCGAGATTTCCGATATTTTCAATGTGTCAAGATACATTGAATATATCGCAATAAATTGGGAATATATCGCGATAAATTAAAAAATATCGAACTGCTGATCGAAATTGCCAAAAAATTGGCCGGAATTGTGTTTTGAGTCTGCATGTTCCAAAGCTTTTTATGAAGTTAGAGTAGATGATTTCCAGAGTAAATGAGGTCATGGATTTCAAATTTTCAATGCATTAATGTCTGGATATTTGAACTTATTATCGACAGAATTTACAATGTATGTCCTAGATCCTTGTCCTATCTGACTATAACCATGATCAATGTACACTATGCCATCCAACACCAAATGGACCAGTTATTGAGGTGAGTCCAGATTTGATGGCAAATTTCTACAATGATATAAATTTCTAGTAACGATATATGACCAATTGACATCTTATGCATCTTATTTATTTGTTGTACCATCATATTTATGTAGCAATGTGTCTATTTGATGTTGTTGTTACTTTAGATGTTTTAAAAATTTTAAAAAATGAGTATTTTTGTATTTTTTTGAGGTCTTCCGACATTTTCTAAGATTTTTCGATATTTTCCACCGATACCACTGAGAAGTTATATTATGGACCCTCGTTGATACTTTCCCCGAGACGATATATGCAACACTATTTTAAACTACAAAAGGTAAAAAAGTTACTCTAGAAGTTAATGATGGATATGAAATTACTGAAACAAAGCATTTGCAGATAAATTAAATCAACAACATTTTAAAGATATTTGCATTCACAACATGATAGTATATTGATTTAAGCAATAAAAATTGTATGATAGACTAGTGCTGTAATATGTCGATTGTTGTTGTGTTGGGAATGCTATTGTAGTCTTTGTTTGTTAGTTTTAATTTATTGAAGATGAGTGATTTAAGGGAGTGGGTTGATTGTTTATTTGGCCCAACTCTAAATCGCTCCTTCGAACTGGGCGTTGTGACAGCTATACCAAGGGTCCAACCAGGTGAGGCATAACCTTCTTAAAGTAGCTTGTTGACTCTAAAGTAAGCTTCACTCGACCTCCCAAGTTCTAGAGATTGAATCTTTGTAGGATTGCCCTATTAAAACTAGCCACTCAAAAATCCCCTTTTTGATTGACCAAACTGTTCAGACTAAGCTGCAGCAGTCAAGCACATACTCGGATCTTTCAAATCTTGGTAAATTTTATTAAATGTGAAGAGTGAGTTGCTTAACTAATATAAAGCTGAAGAATCTCTTGTACACACACCAAAGATTGGTGCAGTACTTCGGGAAAGCAAGGGCACAAATTTTAGAATTTATTGAAAAATGTGAAATTGTAAATAACAAAGTATGAATAAGGAAATCTAATCTATACAGCCCTCTAGGGATGGATTGTGTGCATGTGATTGTTTTTCATTTATTGCTTGCATAAAGAAACTAATCTAAATCAAAACATTATGAAAAATACAATCCCACGAAAAAAGACACAGATCCCCCCTGAGGGGATGGGGGCAGGTGTTGAATATCCTGCTTGCTCCTTTTACTTTTTATTATAAGCAACTCAACAAAAGAAAAATGTTGCTGGACCTTTATGATTAAGGTACCAGACAACCTACAATAACCCAGAAAAGAAGGAGAAAGGTAGCACATGTTGCCTAGATGTCTTTAAATGATTCCAAGATTCAAAAAATTGCCAGCATGGCTTTCTACCTGCTCATAAATGTCTGAAAACCAGCAAGCTTTATTAGTTAAAAGAAGGCCAAAAACGCTTTAAGAGTGTCTTTGGCAATACTACAAAAATTACTAAAAAACTTTCCTAAGTAAACTAGTGAAAGAAAGACAAAAATGAACTAAGGCAAGCTAGAAAGCTTGCCTTCCTATGATCTTTGCTTGCCTCTTTAAGAGATGGCAAACAAATATGTAGCATTAGATTTGCTTGATAAAACTTTTAAACTTAAAATTTCTTCTATTTGCCTCTTTAGATCTACACTTTAAACATTGCAAAAAAAGAAGAAAGCAACCTAGATCTAGATGATCAAATGAAACTTTTATGATTTTAGATTGCTACTATTTAGATCTACTTATAAAAATAGCTTTTAAATCTATATCTAAATAGAAATAGGGACGGTAACCAAGAAAGAAGAGAAGAAGTGGATCGAGAAGTTTAAACCCGTGGGTGTTGAGTGCTAAAGATGGGCAGTGGAATCTCCTTCCCGATGCACAGGTGGGATAGAGTGCCTTGATCAGATCTACTAAATGGAGTATAGAGCTAACATGTTCACCACATCCTCCAGCTTAAGCAATCTGCAAAATCACTACAACACTAGCAAAGGGTATTAAAAGCATTTGTGTACATGATTAAAAGAAAACATGAAAATAATGGATTCAAACAAGAGATCCTACTACTTCTAGCATTCTATTATCATTAACAACAGTAAGTAATACATAAAGCATCACTTACTATTCTTCATGAAAATAATTCCCCTTCAAAGACAAATGAATCCCAACAATTACTAGCATGCGACAAAGATACAATTTACCTCGTGTTATCAAGTACATCACATCCAACCAAGGACAACAACAGGGTAAGCCTCCAAAGCCTTCTCACTAAACTCAATAGAAAAATGTTACAATACTGGCAAGCAAATGTTCGACCTTCCGATAGCAAATAATGGAGAAGTGGCTGCCTTATATAGAAACTGCAGAGAAAGGGGGGCACATGGGTGAAGAGGGAATTCACTTGAAATCCAAAGATCTAATTGCTAGTTGATTGGGATCCCATCCAATAAGGATTGCACCACCTCTCAAAGAGGTAGGCACATCCGAACTTCGTAAACATCACTCCAAAGAAGAGTTGCCACATTAGCTTGATGCCCACATATGAGAGTGTTAAGTTTCATACATTCATAGCATAATAACATAAATGCATAACCAAGATCACTAAAAGAAAGACAAAGCAAAAAACAACAACACGGAGTTTATCCTGGGAATCCCAATTGGGAAAAACCCAGCAACCTTCATATAGAGATGATAATCCCGAGATCAGAGTACATATAATAAAAGAGAAAATGTGAAAATGTCTTCCACAAGTAGAAACCCCAAATCTGCTTCCTTCTCTAGCTTGTGCGAATTTCTGCTCTCTCCCAAGTGATGCGCAATTGTCAAGTGAGTGAATGAATAATAAGGTGCACTTTACCTCTTATTTATAAAAGTGCAAACATGAAAAATCCCTAACTGGGCCAACTTCACATGGGGGCAATTAATAAATTTAATTTTAATATTTTTCTTTTGTTTCTTTGCACCCCAAGGTTTACATTGATTCTTCCATCTGTTTACATAAGTGATTACATAAAGTTCATCTCCCTTAGGAGGTACAAACAAGTACAATGAAAGTACAATAAAATACAATGAATAATATCTTCCGAAGTTGCACAAAATCCAACACTCCCTCTCAACGAGGAAGGTATTCTTCGGTCTTCATTTGCATCATGATCATCTGGGTTTCATCTTGTACATCCATGTTGTCTCCATCATCTCTATACATATTGAAGGTTGTCCACACAGTCTCAGTGCATCATCTTCACTAGTCCTTCGGTGAGTCCAGGAGAATCACTCAATCCTGGATATCTGAGATTATCAGCTGTACTATCTCTGCTATACAATTTGCTACATGTCTGTCTCATCTGCCGGTGGGGTCCTCCCATACTTGGCTGAGATCTCAGACGAGCAAAAAGGCACGACCATCTACTGACTGTCCGACTCATCTGCCTATGGGATTTCTCCCATATCTGGCTGAGTACCTGGACTGTAGAGGCACATGTGCAACCAAACGGCCATTTGTTGACTGTCCTACTCATATGCCTATGGGATTTCTCCCATATCTGGCTCAGTAATTGGATTGCAAAGGCACCTGTGTGAACTCGACCAACTGTTGACTGTCCTACTCATCTGCCTATGGGATTTCTCCCATATCTGGATGAGTAACTGGACTGTATAAGGTACCTGGGTGAGCCCGGCCAACTACTGACTGTCCTACTCATCTGCCTATGGGATTTCTCCCATATTTGGATGAGTAACTGGACTGCAGAGGCACCTGGGCAAAGCATTTCAATGTCATCTTTCCCTCTCAAGGAGGGATACGTTTTCTTCGACACCAAGTCTTCAGCAAAAGTATTCGAACTTCACCCTGAGAAGAGCCTTGTTGAGAACATCTGTAGTCTGGTCGTCTATCGGCACGTACTGTAACTCGACCTTTCTGCACCATATCACGAATGAAGTGATATCGAATCTCCATATGCTTCGACCTATCATGAAATACAGGATTCACTGACATCTGCACACAGCTTTGGTTATCACAGTGAATCACGGTAGGCTCTGGAATATGGCCGAACAATCCCGCCAAGAGTTTACGAAGCCAAACTGCTTCTCGAGCTGCTATGCTAGCAGCCACGTACTCGGCCTCTGCAGTACTGAGTGCTACCGAGTTCTGCTTCCTGCCGCACCAGGAAATAACTGCAGAACCCAAACTGAAGCAACATCCAGAAGTACTCTTCCGATCTGCAACACATCCGGCCCAATCTGAGTCTGTAAACCCCTGCAATCTCAGGTCACCATCTGAAGCATACTTCAATCCATATCCCACAGTGCCACATATGTATCTGAGCACATGTTTTGCAGCAATCCAGTGACTCTGCATCGGTTTGCACATGAACTGACTGAGGGCATTCACAGCAAAACATATATCTGGTCTGGTGTTGGTTAGATATATCAATGACCCAATCAACTGGCGATAAATGGTGGGATCAATCAAATCAGAATCTGAAGTAGAATCTCTCAACTTCTTCCAATTTGCATCCATTGGAGTAGCCATGGACTTGCAGTCCAACATCCTGAATCTCTTCAATATATCAATGGTGTATTTTCCTTGTCCTAGGAAAATCTCTTTCTGCCTCTGCCATACTTCTAATCCCAAGAAGTAATGCATCAATCCAAGATCTTTCATTTCAAACTCAGGGGCGAGATTCTTCTTACACCATACAATGAGTTTCTCATTTCTTGTGAGAAACAAGTCATCAACATATAATACCAAAATTAGTGGCTCATCGTCTACAACCTTGTAATAAGGGTTGGGGTCTGCATCACTCTTGGAAAATCCCAAGCTCACTAGGAATCCATCTATCTGTCCATACCAAGCACGGGGTGCTTGCTTGAGTCCATACAATGCCTTTTTCAATCTGCATACATGAGACTCCTTTCCTTGGACAATAAACCCATCTAGTTGTTCGATGTAAACTTCTTCCTCAATAACACCATTGAGAAATATTGTCTTCACATCCATCTGATGCAACTTCCATCCCATAGCTGAATCAATCGCAATAATGGATCTGATGGAAGTATATCGGGCCACAGGAGCAAATGTCTCATCATCATCAACTCCCTCTTTCTAAGAGAATCCTCTGGTTACAAATCTGGCCTTGTATTTCTCAACACTGAAATCTGCTCCATGCTTGATCTTGTATAGCCATTTAGAAGTCATTACTGACTTCTCCTCAGGTCTCGACACAACCTCCCACACATCATTCTTTATGATGGATTGATATTCTTACATCATGGCATCCTTCCAAACTTGATGTTTGGATGCTTCTCCGTAAGTGGTGGGTTCTGAATCAATAATGTTGCTCATCAGTGCCACATAACTAGAGAACCTCTGAGGTCTTTTGCTTTCCCTGAAAGCGCCTTGTGGAGTTTCATGCCCCTCAGCGTCCTGTAGTGTCTGTTGTGCCCATCTAGGTCTTTTCCGACCTGCAACATCTCTGGGGATATCAACTGGATCTATGGGATCGATAGGTTCTTCCTTTTCTGCCGACTCCCTCTGAACTGGAGGGGGAGATGATCTCATCTCCTTTGGTTCTAGCATTTCTTCATCATCGATCTCCATATCTGATCCTCTGCCTTTCCTGACAACCATCTCTTCTTCAAAGGTCACATCCCTACTGACTTCAATCTGTCTGGATCCTGGAATGTAAATTCTGTAAGCCTTTGAAGACTCACTGTATCCCACAAAGGTTCCCTTCTTTCCTGAAGGTTCTAATTTTGATCTTTTCTCCTTGGGCACATGTATGTAGACTGGACAGCCAAAGATCCGAAGATGCCCACTTCTGGTTTCACACCTTTGAACACTTCTTTCAAAGTCATGTTCTTCAATATCTTATGTGGACATCTATTATGTATATATACAACGGTTCTGGATGCTTCTGCCCACGAGAACATTTGAAGACTCTGGTCATGTATCATAGCTTTGGCTACCTCCACAATTGTACGATTCTTTCTTTCTGCAACCCCCTTTTGTTGAGGGTTGTAGGGAACTGTGAGCTCCCTCTTAATTCCTGCTTCCTTGCAGAAATCATTGAATTTTGTAGAGGTATATTCTCCACCATTATCGGATCTCAAAATCTTTATCCTCTTTCCTAACAGATTCTCAACTTATGCTTTAAACTCTTTGAACTTGCTGAGCACTTCCTCGGATTCTTTTGACTTGAGAAAGTATATCCAAGTCTTTCATGAGTAATGATCAATAAATGTGAAATAGTAATGATATCCACCCAATGACACAACTGTGATTGGCCCGCACAAGTCAAAGTGTACCAGATCCAAAATCCCTTTGGAGATACTCTCGCTATCTGGAAAAGATTTTTTGGCATTCTTGCCAAGTGCACATCCTCTACATGTCCCATCATGGTCTACCTGGAGCCCTGGCAAACCTGTCACAATATTCTTCAGCACTGGGAGAGCTCGATAGTTCAGATGAGCTAACCTTTTGTGCCATAACTCGCCCATACTTGCAGCATCATGTATTAGGGCTTGGACTAGTGAAGTGTTTAGTCTATACAAGCTCTCTTCTCGTATGCCAATAACTTTGGCTGTGCTCATGCTTGAGTTCTTGTGCCAAGCGAGGACTTTCCCTTCTGAGAAAACTACTCTATATCCCTTGTCTTCCAAGGATGAGATGGAGACAAGGTTTCTTTTCATTCCAGGTACATAGAGCACATCACTCAGACGTAATGTATCATTTGATTCTAGTTGATGGGTGGTGGCTCCAGATCCCTTCACAGTGTAATTTGCACCATCTCCAAGTACAACACGGAGATGTGAATCTTTCTCAACTAATTTTAAAAGATTCTCTCAATAACCTATCATGTGTCTAGATGCACCACTCTCTATGAGCCAAGTGTCACTAGTGATGGGAATAGTACCTGATAAACCTGATATGAATAGAAATTCTATGTGATCTTCATTCTTTTGTTTCTTGTGATGATGATCTTCTTCTACATCAGCAGTGGATGCTTCATGCTTTCTTTTGATTTGGTTTCGACAACTACTGGCGTAATGTCCATACTTTCTACACCTATAGCATTGAACTTGAGATACATCCCTCTTCTTCTTTTGTTCTTGGCGGGGACTTGATCTCCTTTCTTGGTGCTTGTGTTTATGGAACTTCTTCCCTTTTCCCTTACCTTTCTTGGCATGGGAAACAAAAGCTTGGTTCTCTTTAGGTTGAGTGCCATGGAGTCTTTGACGTGCTGTAATCCTTGTCTCCTCCTGAGAGCAATTTGCCCAAAGCTTGTCAAACTTTGGTAGTTTGGATCTACCACTTATGCTTTGGATAAAGGACTCCCATGATGGTGGAAGACCATTTAGAGTGTGGAGGACACGCTCCTTATCATTAATAGGATCTCCACTGGTGCTGAGCTTGTCCCTAAGTTTTGTGATCCTCATAAAGTATGAGGCAATGGATTCTGACTTGGCTATCTTCATATTTGAGAGCTGGTTTCTCAAAGTCATGGATACATTGAGGCTAGTGTGTTCAAACAACTTCATAATGGTCTTGAACATTTTCCTAGCATTCTTCTTTCCTGAGATTTGTGGGACCAAGTGATCTCACGCTGAATCCACAAGTATCCTTCTTGCTTTAGCATCATTCTTCCTCCATCGGGATTTATCCTCTTCGGGTTCTGGTTCAAGAACCTTCTCATTTACATATAGTAAGAGGTCATTTTCTTCTAGAAGTAGAAGAACCCTAGACTTCCAAGAGAGAAAGTTGGAAGCTCCTTCCAAACGATCTTCAACCTTCGTACCAATCATCTTGATTGTAGATCCGGTTCAAATACCCTAGCAGGAGCTATGCCAAAAATGAAAGTTGATAATTTGAAAAATTGAAACCACAGATAAATGCGCCTTGCCAAGGAGAGTTGGATTGAGGTTGGGCTGGTCCAAATATGTGAAGAGAAATGAGTTAAAATTGAAACCCTAATTCTTCTGCAGCCACAGAGTTAGGTCAAAAATTGAAAATTCTCGGGTCTTCACCAAAAGATGCGCCTTGCCAAAAATGAAATTCCTATGGCTCTTTTTCTCCAAAATGATGGGTGAAGACTTCACAAGATGAAACACTAGTTCCGGCATGGTTCCGACAATGTTCTGGCAATGGCATCTTCTAGAACTGCTCTGATACCATGTTAAGTTTCATACATTCATAGCATAATAACATAAATGCATAACCAAGATCACTAGAAGAAAGACAAAGCACAAAACAACAACACAGAGTTTATCCTGGGAAACCCAATTGGGAAAAACCCAGCAACCTTCATATAGAGATGATAATCCCGAGATCAAAGTACAAATAATAAAAGAGAAAATGTGAAAATGTCTTCCACAAGTAGAAACCCCAAATCTGCTTCCTTCTCCAGCTTGTGTGAATTTCTACTCTCTCCCAAGTGATGCGCAGTTGTCAAGTGAGTGAATGAATAATGAGGTGCACTTTAACTCTTATTTATACAAGTGCAAACATGAAAAATCCCTAACTGGGCCGACTTCACCCAGGGGCAATTAATAAATTAAATTTTAATATTTTTCTTTTGTTTCTTTGCACCCCAAGGTTTACATTGATTCTTTCATATGTTTACATAAGTGATTACATAAATTTCATCTCCCTTAAGAGGTACAAACAAGTACAATGAAAGTACAATAAAATACAATGAATAATATCTTCCAAAGTTGCACAAAATCTAACAGAGAGAATGTGCCCTTCATGACTGAGAGTTAACGTGAAGCTCCAAAATGTGATTTGATATTCGATTGGAAGCTAATCTTAAGGGAGTGCGCCACCTCTTCATGAGGTAGGTGCCCCCTCTTTGGATTTATCACAATCCAATGCCTTCACGCCATATGGAGAAGTTGCCCTCCATGAGAGTGTAAATATTTGATCCAGAGATCACTACTCCCTTTGGATCGCCCTGAGATCTCAAGTGGGATGAGTCTCGATATCAATACAACATTAACATGAACTCAAACAACTAGATCTGCATTTACCAACTGAACAATATAAATGCAATCATACATAAACACCAAATGTACCCTGGAACCCTTTCGGGAGAAACCAGCAAACTATGGGGCTATCTTCATTCTCGAGCCCAGAGCATATAGGAAAAGAGACAAGTACAATACAGGGTTACCTCAGTAATCTTTTCTGGCCAACTCAAGATTTGCATGCATCCAGCTGATGCATGCACGAAAGAGATAAGCCCTAAATGGAAAATTGGATCTGAATGTCCATGTATCCGTCTTTGCCTGATCTATCTGTCTTTATCCTTAGATCTGCTCTGCTCGCTCAGAAGAATGCCCGGTGACTGAAAATGTCCTCTTCTTGCATGCATAAGTGTGCCCTCCCTCCAACAATGAAAGACTCATACTAAATCAGATCTCAGCGGATCTAAGCTCTAATCGTCACCGATCTTCCTCAATCTCTGAGACGAAGATACTCTATAAGTTACAGACACTCAAATGCTCTACCGGATGCGGTACGAGCTTCTCCCTCCTTGAAGAATGCGCCCTCCTTCACATGTGAAGTCGTCCTCCTCTCTCTTGATCTATCTCAGATAAATGATCACTCTAATGAAGACAGTCACCTCCTGTCTTCCTTATAACATCTCATCATCAAGTTAGGTTTACCAAAACCCTAAAATGGTTGCATGCAAAACCTTGCATGCACTTTTTCTCCAATCATTTTCCTGGTTAATATTTTAACACTCCCTCTTAACCAGGAAAGGATTCTGTACCACTCCCATCTTCTCCCTGAAGTACTCAAACTTAGTCTTCATCAAGGACTTAGTCAAAATGTCTGCAACCTGCTCATCTGTAGAAATGTACTGGAGCTCAACTGCTCCCTTCTGCACATGATCACGAATGAAGTGATATCTAATCTCAATGTGTTTGGATCGATCATGAAACATTGGATTCTCAGAGAGCTTGATACAACTCTGATTGTCACAGTGAATCACCGTAGGCTCCAACTGCTGATCAAATAGACTCACCAACATCTTGCGAAGCCTTTGCCAGATGGCTTCACAACTCGCTAAGCTAGTCGCCATATATTCTGCCTTAGCGGAGCTCAATGCAACGGACTTCTGCTTCCTGCTGAACCATGACACAAATGCCGAACCTAAGCTGAAGCAACACCCGGAGGTGCTTCTCCTGTCACCTGCATTCCCTGCCCAGTCTGAATCTGTGAACCCTACAAGTTGGACTTCTCCCTGCCTCACATAATTCAGTCCATACTCTACAGTTCCACTGATGTATCTCAAAACATGCTTTGCTGCTACCCAGTGCACATATCTGGGTTCAACCATGTATTGACTCAAGGTGTTGTCTACAAAGCTCAAATCTGGTCCAGTGTTGACCAAGTACATCAAGGAACCGATGAGCTGTCTATACTTAGTGGAATCGGCCAACTTACTCTTAGAAGCCACTTGCTTCTTCCAGTTGGTCGTCATAGGCTTGCAATCCTGCATCTGAAATCTCTTCAGAATGTCCATTGCATACTTTCCCTGACTGAGAAAGATATGCCCATCCTCCTGCCAGACTTCCATTCCTAGGAAGTAATGCATAAGCCCAATATCTTTCATTTCAAACTCAAATGCAAGATCCTTCTTGCACTCACTGATGAGTTTCTCTGCTCCTATAATAAACAAGTCATCCACATAAAGCACAAGAATAAGAGGATCCCCTCTCACCACAATGAAGTAGAGATTTGGATATGCTTCACTCTTTTGAAACCCTAGCTGCTGCAAATAGGTATCTATCCTAGAATACCAAGCTTTGGGTGCCTGCTTCAGTCCATATAGAGCTTTCTTCAATCTGCACACATGAGACTCTCTCTCAAGTACCTCAAAACCCTCAAGCTACTCAATGTAAACTTCCTCCTCGAGGAGTCCATTTAGGAAGGTTGTCTTCACATCCATCTAATGAATCTTCCATCCCATCTCTTCTACAACAGAAATGACAGTCCTGATGGAAGAATACCTGGCCACAGGAGCAAACGTCTCCTCATAGTCAACTCCCTCTATCTGTGAGAACCCTCTAGCCACAAACCTGGATTTCTATTTCTCAATGCTGCCATCTGCTGCATACTTGATCTTATAGAGCCATCTGGAGGTGACTACTGATTTTCTCTCTGGTCTGGGTACCACTTCCCAGACATCATTCTTCATGATGGAAGCATACTCTTCCAACATGGCATCTCTCCAAGCCTGCTTTCCTACTGCTTGTTCGTATGAGGAAGGCTCTGACTCACTGATGCTGCTTACTAATGCTAAGTAATTGCAGAATCTCTGTGGATCCTTTCTTTCTCTCACATCTTTCTTGCGAGTTCCTACTACCTGAGCATCCTTCAAGGTGTCTTGAAGCCACTTAGGCTTCCTCTTTCCTGAAGTGACATCCTGAGATGAGAACTCCTCATCCTCATCCCAATATCCTGTATGTGAGTGAGCACCTCCAGTAGAGGTACCAGTAGTTGTTGATCCTGTAGCTCGAGAACCTGTAATTTGGGATCCTGATCTCAGTTGATCACCAACCTGAGATCCTGTGCCTGTGGAAACCGTATCCTGTGTATCTGTCACTCTGCATACTTGGGACCCTGTTGCCTGCTGAGCAATACTCTGTCCTATGTCAAGTGGTGATGTAGCAACTTGCATTTTTCCCTTCTCTGACTCAAATGACTTCTGAAAGGCCCGATCCTCCTCGAACTTCACATCCCGTCTCACAACAGTCTTTTTGAGAGCAGGGATGTAAATGTGGTAGGCCTTGGAAGTCTCATCGTACCCAACCAGAATTCCTCTTTCTGCAGTGGGTTCTAGCTTTGTCCTTTTCTCTGAAGGAACATGAGAATAGGTAAGGCATCCAAAAATCCTGAAGTGCCCAACTTCAGGTTTCTTCCCAGAGAAGGTTTCCTCGGGGGTCCTGTCCCCCAAAGCCTTATGGGGGCTCCTGTTCCGAATGTAGGCTGCAGTGTTGCATGCTTCAACCCAAAGAAAAAATGGCAACCCCTGATCATGCAACATGGATCTCGCAGCTCGAATAATGGCCCTGTTCTTCCTCTCGGCCACTCCATTCTGTTGAGGTGTATAAGGAACAATCAACTGCCTCTTGATGCCTTCCTGAGTGCAGAACTTATTGAACTCAGCTGAGGTGTACTCTCCCCCATTATCTGATATGGAGATCTTAATCTTCCTTTCTGTCTGCTTTTCCACAAGGGCCTTGAACTCCTGAAAGTTCTGTAAAACTTCCTTAGACTCTTTGCTCTTCAGGAAGTAGATCCAGGTCTTCCTGGAATAGTCATCAATGAAAGACACATAGTACTTGTATCCTTTCAGTGATGTGGTGGACATCGGACCACAAAGGTCAGAATGAATCAAATCAAGAGCTCCTGTAGCTCTAGTGTCGCTCTTGGGAAATGTTGTCTTGACGTACTTTCCGAGAGCACACCCCTTACACACATCAGTGTACTTCGTGCTGAACTCAGGTACTCCTGTCACAATCTCCCTCAGAATCTTTAGAGCTGGATGGTGCAGATGAGCCATCCTTCTGTGCCAAAGCTCACAGGGATCACATCCCTCATCCCGACTACTATGACTTAGGGCATGATGTAGTTGGAAAATCAACTTGTATAGTTTCCCGCTGCGGACTCCAATCCTCTCAGCTGAGGCAACATTGGATCCCTTGGGATGAACTAGTACATTTCTATCTCTGAACATCACCCATAGCCCTCGATCTTCAATGGTGGAAACGGAGATCAAGTTTTTCTTAAGACCTGGAACATATAGGACATCACGAACTCTCATCTGTTCTCCAAAGTCTTTCTAGAAGGACACAGTTCCTCGTCCTATAGCCTTGACCATGGAGTTGTCTCTGAGGACAATCTCAAGATCTATACCATCCTCTGCTAAGTCAGAAAAATATCCGCGAACACCTGTCATATGACTCGAAGCTCCACTGTCTATGTACCATACACTAGAAGTGTAGGCCATCAACGATTGACAGGAATTAAGAGCCATCTCCCTGTCAATCCCGTCTACAGTACACTCATCAATATCCGTAGCGGAGCAAGAGGTGCAAACAATTTGCTCTTCCCCCATGATGTAGATCTGATGCTATAGCTGTAGATCTGTGTATGAAAGCGTTCCCTGACCCTTACCAAGGCTCTGATACCATGTAAATATTTGACCCAGAGATCACTACTCCCTCTGGATCGCCCTGAGATCTCAAGTGGGATGAGTCTCGATATCAATACAACATTAACATGAACTCAAACAACTAGTTCTGCATTTACCAACTGAACAATATAAATGCAATCATAAATAAACACCAAATGTACCCTAGAACCCTTTCAGGAGAAACCAACAAACTATGGGGCTATCTTCATTCTCGAGCCCAGAGCATATAGGAAAAGAGACAAGTACAATACAAGGTTACTGTTATCACACAACTTGTAGTTGCCCCTAGAGGTATCCCATCCGGGACGGTAGAGGAGACAGGCAACTAAAGAGGTGACCCAAGAGATGCCACGGTTCCCAAGGTAAAATGGGAGTCACGTCAACCGAGGCACTCTTCGCTTTAGGTCAAGGTGTAGCAAGACCTAGGGGGAGACCCTATAACCAATCACAGTTGATTGGATCCAAACAAAGGTTTCTAAGGGTAGGTAAATGATGAGTTACAGAAACCAATGCAAGGCTAAGTGGACCTAAGAGTTAAGGTATGGTTGAAGGTGGTGTAAGAGATTGTTAGTGTTTCAACCTATGTATGGTTTAGGCCACATGATGGGGTATGATGACTAGGTATAGTACCATATGTTTACACAGGTGGGTCTTGTTTTCTTGGGAAGTGTGAAATGGTTCTAGGTAGGCCCACAAGGTGAAGTTATGTGTGAAGTTGGTACTATAGGTTGGATAAAGGCTAGATCTATGACTCTAGGTTGATTCTAGGAGTACCCATGTACTAGATCTAGGGTTTGACACAATTCCCAAGGAGTGCGACTTGCTTAGAGAAGGACTAGTGCCTTGTTGGATGGGCTAATGGGGTCAAAAGGTATGTCAAAGTGTAGATCGGGACACCTAGAAGCCAAATCAAGTGGGTTAAATGAGATCTAATGGTTGGATCTTACTAGATCTAGGTTTTTCAAGTAATGACCCTAAGTGGACCACAATCCCTTGAAACAGGAATGCTACCCCCAAGGAGGATCGTGACAAAAAGACAGTCTAGACCTAGGTTTCAAGGTATGGGCATTCCAAATCCGCAAAAATCTCAAACACCCACCTCCTGGAAGTGGACAAACTCACTTTTTCAAGGGAGTGCGACTTGCTCAAGGAAGGCTAAAAAGTGGGTTTGGTGGACCAAATCAAGTCCAATGGCCACCAAACTGTAGATCCAAGATGCTAGTACCCCGATCTATGCATGCCCAAAAAATCAAGTCAATCTAAGGGCTAGATCTTAGTAGATCTAAGTTTTGAGGTGCCAAGAGATTCAAAAGGGGGGTTTTAACCCCTTAAAACATGGAGAGATGTCCACAAGGTAGATTTCACCAAAGTAAGAATCTGGGGGTAGGTTATCAAGTGTCTAGATTGCAAATCAAGTGGGATCTCACCTACCCATGTGCTAGATCTAACCAAACAAGCCTCTCACTAGGAAGTGCGATTTGGGTCAAGGAGGGCTTTTTACCTTGAAAAGTGGGTCAATTTTTAGCCAATCACCACCAAACTTTAGATCCAACTAGGGGTGGATGCTATAGAGGTGGGTTTTCAATATCTCTTCAAAGTCAAGGCTAGATCTAAGTAGATCTAAGAAATACCAAAAACAAGGGTTTTAATTGATTAGGGTTTTTATGATCTAGAAATTATGGAAGATTCAAGGAAGTAAAAGATCATACCTCTTGGAACATACCTGGATGAAGAGATGAATGCTAGTTGAGACGAGGATTACTTTGCCAAAGATCAAATGGAGAATTGTTGAAGCCCTCTTGCCAAATCGATTTTCCCAAGCCACATGTGATTCCTTCTAACCTGTCAAAACCAAGGAGCAAAGCATCAATTAGTTTAACAAATTGAAGGTAGATACAAGCAAGAGAAAGAGAGAAACATGGAATAGTTGACACAAAGGCAAAACTACTCCCTGTTACACCAAAGCGACTTCTTCCAAGATTGAAGGGCAAGCCTCCCCACCAATTCGCCCTTGTCCAAAATCGCCCTCTTAACCTGTAAATGAAATATGGCAAATATGCAAGATAGCTACAATAGATCCTCCAGTGCAATGGACAAAAGCATTTACAATCGAAACAACCAACATCCACTCCAATCCAAGCATGTACTCCAAAAGATAGAAATTTTATTCCAAGAGCCAAGAGCCAAAAAATCTCTAGATCAATTTTACAATGAGAGGCTCCCTCCTTAAATAGGATGGGGAGAGAGTACAATCCTAACCACTTTTTACATGAGTGGCTAAGATTAAAAGATCTCAAGATCTAATCAATGGCTAACAATAAATCATAACAATACATCACATGGATCACCCAATATCATGATAGCGCCCCCACTAAGTGGTACAATAAGAGGGTGACGTCATCCACTAGAGAAACATAAGCACCAAAATCCACCTCATGGTGACTAGGACATGACAATATAAGCTCATGGTGGGGCTAGGAGGTATCAATCCTTACTAGCTCATCCCCAAGGCACAATAAAATAATAAAATATGTCCAATATAATATAAATGACCAAAACTGTCCTCAGAATCCATGACAGTCAAGCAGTAAATGTCCTCCTGTGATCAATCTGGGCATACCCACATGGTGAAAACTGACTGGAAGGTAGTGATGCCACCCTGGAAGACCTCTGTGAAAACCAAATGCCAAAACCTTGCCTCAATTGCCCAAATCGATTTCCTCAGTGACCACTTTATCCCATTTTTTTACTGCCTCGGGAACTGTGAAAGTGCCAAAACTGCCTCCTAGGGTGCCAGCGTTGTCCATCTGATCCCACCAGGCTCTCCAGAAGGGGGGGTAAATGGTAAAAACAAGTGGCTGGACCACCCCCTCCATCATCAACGCCCTAGGTGAACTGGCCAATCATGGCCCCTGCTGCCCAAGCTGGGAAACCAGCCCCAAATCTGGTCATCAAGTGTAAAACTGCATCAATCACTGTCAGAAGTGCCCGGAACTAAAAGATAAGTGTCTCAATGCATCCAGAAGACCCAAATCCACTAGGAATGTGTACTCATACACCCTGGGTTGCCCTAATGGGCCAGCTGTAGGGTCCACCATATATGGACAATGTATAATCTGCTGATCTGAAGTAGTAATAAACCTGCTGAACTGGATCAAACATCATCTGCATCATATGTCCATCATATGATATCATCATCAAACATGTGGGCCCATCAATCATTATCAATAATCATCCATACATGGTCCACATCATCACGGATCCCAAGAATATACAACCAAGGATAAATCACATCAGTAGACTAAGACAATGTTTCTCTAATCATTCTCACAGCCAAGCTCAAAGTATAACATCCATTCAGTGGCATTAATTAAGTTAGCATATTCCGTTGTTATATAAAATTACTTGCATAATAGTTCAAATGACAAACTCACCCATTGGACATGGTCAAACTGCTAGTGAAGGATGAAGGCTAGGAACAAGGTTGGGCCAAGGGGTTGACTTATCTAACTTAACTCAAAAATACTTTGGACTGGGAGAAAGGGGAAAACTACAAACTCTGTGCTGGACAAAAGAACACGGGGAATGGCTGTGCCTCACAAATGGATAAGTTGTTTAGAGAGTGCTTATTCAACTTAGGCATCATGTCTACATCAAGTTGATCCAGGTTCATTAGGATCATTCAATTTTATTCCATGGCCTTTTTGGCCTACATAACCCTTCGGATTTCAGATGTGCTGAGAAGCACAACTAGTTGCAGCTTGCATCCAGGGCATGTTTTTTCAAATATTTACAAGGTCAGCAATTGTTTAGATATAACTTTTAAGAACCATTGCTTTTTTTTTTTACCTTTCTTATACTTTTCGAGGAGTATTTTTAGCTTTTCATCGCTCTTGCCCTTTTTTTTTGTTTCCATGGGCGAATTTTTCAAGTTTCCATAGGTAGAACATGAGCTTTCAGTTTTAGCCAACAACATCTCAAATGACTAGGGGGAGTTCGAGCCAATGCCAAACATCGGGACAACCGACCAGAATGATTTAGGCCTACAATCCAACTTACCAAAGGCAAGTTTTGTCACCAACTCAGAGCCGAGACACTGAATAAACAGGGATGCGGTCCAAACACAGAGGTAGAAAAATGGGGAAGTCCTCGGTATCAGAAAGTCAAATGAGACAAGTTAGGGTTTAAAGTCAAACCGGAAGGTCATGTATGGATGGAGACAAATGAATATGGAGCCTACACTAGCAGACAACAGGTGTCGGGAAAGACCATATCTATGTAAGGTGAAAAACTAGTGAGTTTTGTTAAATGACCTAAATGTGCAAGCAATTGTCCATTTTATGATTTACAGTTCATTTTAAATAGTTTGCCACATCAGGAATAATATACCAAGCACATGCTATGATCATGACTAAATCAACAAGATAATAAATCCACAGTCAGTGAGAACATATCCATAGATCATACAACATCATCATAATAATAATCATCCAGTATCATCTGAAACACTGCTGTAATACATCTCTAGGCACTGAACTGAAACTGTATGGGATAAGTAGTCACATTAGTCATCAAATCTGAACTCTCAAGGCTCAACCTTGACACAAGGTCATATACAAATCTGAATAATGTACTGCTCTCCTCATGAGTGATCCAAAATATATAGCCATGCTCTGGAATAATGTAAGCTCTGGAATGTGCAGATATCTGTTGTACAAGAATAGTAGCCCTGCTACTATGGTGTGATAACAGTTACCTCAGTAATCTTTTCTAGCCAACTCAAGATTTGCATGCATCCAGCTGATGCATGCACGAAAGAGATAAGCCCTAAATGGAAAATTGGATCTGAATGTCCCCGTATCCACCTCTGCCTGATCTATCTGTCTTTATCCTCAGATCTGCTTTGCTCGCTCATAAGATTGCTCGGTGACTGAAAACGTCCTCTTCTTGCATGCACAAGTGCGCCCTCCCTCCAACAATGTAAGACTCGTACTGAATCAAATCTTAGCGGATTTGAGCTTTGATTGTCACTGATCTTCCTCAATCTCTGAGACAAAGATACTCTATAAGTTACAGACACTCAAATGCTCTACTGGATGCGGTACGAGCTTCTCCCTCCTTGAAGAATGCGCCCTCCTTCACATGTGAAGTCGTCCTCCTCTCTCTTGATCCATCTTAGATCAATGATGACTCTGATGAAGACAATCACCTCCTGTCTTCCTTATAACATCTCATCATCAAGTTAGGTTTACCAAAACCCTAAAATGGCTGCATGCAAAACTCACTTTTGCATGCATGCATACAAAACCTTGCATGCACTTTTTCTCCAATCATTTTCCTGGTTAATATTTTAACAAAGAGAGGGGCGCATCTCTTGATTTGATAGCACTCGTTGACTTCCACATAAACTCAATGCCCAACGCTTTAAACAAGGAATGTAGTCGCCCTCCATGTGGGATGATATGCCAAGTCATTTGGCACATGCCCATTACCTTTTTTTATTTTTTGACTTTTGACAGTTTGTGTCATTTTGTCGCTTCCTTAGCATTTCTTTGACATTTTGTTGCCTCATTAAGAAAAAATGCTCTAAGTGATCATTTAATCACCCGAAACATAGGAAAAGTGGGTCCTAGGGTAAAGAGGGCGCTCTTAGTGTAAAAACGAGCACCCCCGCGCCGAATTACGTCTCCAGATCATACTTTTATTACAATTTGAAATTTCCCAATTAAACCATTAAAAAATGGTCTAATTTTACGAGAAAAGTTATTTTTCTCGGAAATTACTCAAACTCCTAGGGTACCTAGTGCATATCCATACGACTCATTATTGATGGCTTACATGTAAAAATACATAGAAACTTAGGCTTTAATAACCTCCCAAGGTTTGACCACCAAGGTAAATACTCCAGTTTTGGACGTGTGAGTGAAAAACTCAGGAATTATATGTCACTGAAGCGCAACGCATAATTCCTAAGGAAAAAACATTGTAGAATATCCCCTTGACAGTTAAACCTAAGGTAAGCCAAGCCTGTTACAAAAAGACTATGGTTAGACCAACTTATTGCAATTCCCCATGGGGATATGGACATGCAATTTAAACTTAAAAGAGGGGGCCCTGAAAAGGCCTAATTAGGACTTTTGAACATTGAAATGCACAAGTACTTGTGCAAACTCTAGCGGCTCTTTGGAAGTCCAACTGAGTGCAACTCAGGTGGTAACATCTGGCTCCAGCTGCGGGACATGTGCTCGATCTGGTCTTCAGGCAAGGAGAGCATACGAGAACACCAGAATCTTCGGTTTCTATAACCCGTAAAAACATCTCAACTTGACAAGAAAACCCTTCAATAGCAGAAGCTTTTATCTAAAGCCAATGAACCATAAATTGCTTTATTCAAAACAACTAACTAATGAAGAAAAAATAAAAAGAAATGCAGAAAGTTAATGCTCACGTTGAGGAGCTTATTTCCTACTCTAAGCATGTCATAATAAAAATGTTAAGTAAAATGATAAATCCAATGCAACCACCTTAACATTTCATCAATATCAAAAAAATTCACCTTGTGTTTGGTTACCAGCCAAAACAAGGATACCTTATTCATTAAATGCAAACCCGCGTGATAATTCTGGACTAGAGAGTTGGATAGGAGATCATAGGTGTGAATAATGTCATCGTACTGCTTCCCAAACTGGCAAGTTTTGATGTAGACTTCTTCTATCCAAGATTGGATAGGACTGATGTACAAATCTGTATGATGGGACAGATCCATCAAACCATCATACTGCTTCAAAGGGCTTATAGGATGAAAAACCTTTGAAATAACATAAACCTCGAGCTGCTCCAAATCATAAGAGAACTCCGAATGTGAAGATGACGGTTGTGACTGGTGCTCAATTGAATGAATCACACATGAATCTTCAATGCACTGCTCCTCCAGGTCTTCATTACTAGTACTCAAGTTTGGTTCTAACTCATCATATGAAGCACATCATGCTTCTCTTTCAAATCAAGATTTCCCAGATCTCTGAATGCACACTCCCCTCTCTAGATACATCAAAAATGGATTTTTCATTGTATATCTTGTTGTCGCCTAGATGCACACCTGGGGGGAGCGCAGCAGAAAATCTTTCAAAGTTGCTTGGTGTGGCCTTGGGGGAAAGCAAAGAGTAAGGTGTTGTCACTTGATCCCGACTCCTCCGTTTAGGCAAACTCCTAACGAAGCCAAGGGGGGTAGACCCTACTAAACTAAAAGGTTTCTAACGCTTTTAATTAATGTTCAAGTGATTGGGATGGATGTTTGTTTTAGGAGTTCTTCAATTGATGCAAAATTAAACCAAGTTGTTCACCAAATTAATCAAGATACATCTACAACATGATATAATAAAATAACAACAATGTATGAGATTGATAAAAAGCAAAGACTTGCAAGACTTGCAAAATATTGTTGCTGAATGAAAAGACCAGTGCTAATGGAGTCAGTGTGCATTAAAAATTGTTGGGAGGACCATTGTACGAGTGCTTCTTGGTTTATTTTATTATGTACTTTATTGGATGAGTTTAATTGTGGGATGAGGGGATTCCAGATATACCTTGCGGTACAGGGAATATGTCCGAAATGTGATCTAGGTGGCTTTGTACAAGGACATGTGGGATGGAATGGAGTCTCGAGAGCGGTGTTCAACACTACACCAACAAGGGTGTAGCCTAACTGTGCTTTGAGGTCACCTCCCAGTTGTTCCCGCTTTCTTAGTAAAAATTTCCCCACTTTTGATCACTACTCGAGGCAACGCCGGATTTTTGTTGGTTTTAGAGAGGGACTTGATTTTATTAATGAGTGGATTAATTAAATGTGAAAAATTATGAAGTGCAAAACAACTGCTTTTGATATCCCAAAGCTCAGACCAGCCTGCGATGGGTAGAGCATACACAGTGTTTGCAAAAAATGTTGATTCCAATTGAACTCTCTAACAGAGAGCACTCTTGATCCGCTAAAAGCATGATTCAAGAGATTTTTAAAAATTTAAGTTAAACTCTCCAACAGAGAGCACTCTTGATCTGCAAATGGCAAGATTCAAGATATTTTGATGACTTTAATAACTTAACAAAAAGCAAGAATACGTAGAGACTTCAAAGATTAAAACTTGAAACTAATTACACTTGCGGAAAGGAAACTTTTTAGCAACTTTAAAACTTTTGAACTTCAAGCAAAAATGAAATTAATCTAGCATGCTATTTTATCTAACTATGCAAAATAGTAAGCAAGAGAATGGACAGATACGGGCTTCCCCCAACTGGGGAAAGAGGGATGTGGGAGCCGTAATCCCACTTGTTTTTTTATTAAATTATTACAATATAACTCTATGAGAGAGATGCTTTTGATTCCTTGAAATGGGAATCAAAAGGCTTATAGAAAGCTAGAAAATAGAGGGACTTGAAACAAGTCTTCTTTGAAAGCCCAAATCTCCCAAATTCCTTCAAATCCTTCCGCTTTCCTGTGACAAAAGGAAAAAACCAGCCAACAGAAAACTTGAATAAAAGTTAGTATGTTAGCTAAAATCACATAAAAATACACTCCCTAGTACTTGCAAAATATGGGAAATATTTTACTACTTCAAGTACTAAAGCAATATTGTTAGATCTAAGCATGAGATGGTAATTTAAAGGCACTTTAGATCTAGCATGTAAACAAGCAAAGATTGTATAAAAAAACTTTTAAACTCAGAAACCGGATTCGTTCCAAACCTTGGACGTGTCCCGAATCGGTCGAATCGGACACGATTCGATTGGAATTCGTGTCTGATTCGACCTTAGTTCGAATCCTGAATCGGGACACGCCCTCAACAGCGAATCAGACACGCAGTTACAACGTGTCCCGACTGTCGGACACGTTTTTAGCGGAAAAGTGCGTCCGGGTTCACTTAAAAATAGAAATTTGCCTTTCTTTTTGTCATTTGCAAGGAAGCATTTGGTTGAGAGTGAGTTGTATGTGCAGGTGAAGGAGATTTGAAGGAGATTTGAAGGCTATCCATCGTTTCCAAGCGATTCCAAGTGCATTCCGGTGGATTTGTGGAGAGGATTGCAAGCTCAACCATCACAAAAGAAAAGGAATGTCTCAATCAGCTAGGGCAGGAGGTAGGGGGCAAAGGAGAGGGAGAAATGCACCATCTAGGGCCTCCCCTCCTATTCCACCAAGCACAAGCGGTTCTCCTCCTCCGTCAAGTGCTCCATCGGCTGCTAGTGGAGCTCATTCTATGGCTCCACTTAACCCTGTTTTAGCAAGACAACAAGCCCAAGAAAAAAAATACCCTTTGTGGAAGTATGTGACAAGGAAAGATGGACCCGAGGCAAAGCTTGGTGGGGGAGGCAATGTGTCTTGGAAATGCAATTTTTGCAAGCATGAGTTCATGAGCACATATTTCCGGGTTAAGGGCCATTTGTTGGCCCTTCCTTCTTGTGGGATTTCTTCATGCAAAGCGGTGACTGTTCACCAAAGGAGGGATATGGAAAGAGAGGATCATGTTGGCTTAGGGAAGGTGGCAGCAGCAAGCAAGAAAAAAGAGGATGATCCTCTTCCATTCTTGAGGAAGTCCTCTAGCACCAAGCCTCCATTTCCACCTAGCATTCATGGGCGTGGGGATACTTATCAAACAAGAAAGAGGCAATCTACAAGTGGTCCAATGGATAGGATTTTCCAAAAAGAGGCGCGAGAAGAGGTAGACCTTACTATTGCATTTTTCTTCTACCTCAACTTCATTTCATTCAATGTTGCACGGTCACCATTGTATTTTGAGACGGTTAAAACTATCTTGGAACGTGCTCCAAATGGTTATGTGCCTCCTGGTTCAGAGAAGCTTAGAACCACATTGTTGGTTAAAGCAAAGAAGGAGGTAGATAAAATTCTTGAGCCAATTAGATCAACATGGCCCTCATCCGGTGTGAGTATTGTTTCTGATGGATGGATGGATCCCGCACGCCATCCACTCATCAATTTCATGGTATCTTCCCAAAATGGACCGGTGTTCTTGAAAGCGGTTGATGCTCTTGGCGAATACAAGGATGCACAATTTATGGGTGATTTATTCATCAAAACCATTGAAGAAGTGGGTGTTGAGTCGTGTGTACAAATCATCACGGACAATGCACCTGTTTGCAAGGCTGCTGGCATGATTGTGGAAGCTAAATATCCACAGGTATGTTCATTTTGGACACCTTTCGTTTCTAATTTGCTCATTGTTTGAATTTGGTCATTGCAATGTTACTGTTGTAGAGTCATTGATACATGCTTTTATTGCTCTTACATGTTTTTTGGACACCTTGCATTGTCCATTCCTTGAATTTAGCACTGAAAGCCATTGCTTCGGATGTGGCATGGATTGACAACCTTATTGAGGATGCACGCCATATCCGTAACTTTGTACAAAACCACACAAATGCCCTCACCATCTACAAACAGTACACACAGCTTTCATTGCTGAAGGTTGCAGATACTCGGTTTGCTTCCTCATTCATCATGCTCAAGAGGTTGAGGGAGGTCAAAACCGCTCTTGGGTCCATGGTGATTTCAGAGTTTGGGGCTTTTTGGAGAAAGACGGATGAGGCTGCTTCACAAAAGGTGAAGGACTTGGTGTTAAATGATGGTTGGTGGGACACGGTGGATCTTACTATTAAGATCATGGAGCCAATCATTTCTTTGTTGCGGTATGCAGACACGGACCAGCCCATCCTAGCAGAGGTTTATGAGGGGTGGGATTCCATGATTGAGTCCATGAGGTCCATTGTCATGGAGAATGAGTGTCCCGAGTATGGGACATCGGCAGAGAACTTATGGACCATTATTCGAGATATTCTTATCTCCAGGTGGGATAAGAATTTCACACCTTTGCATTGCTTGGCCCACTCCTTGAACCCCAAGTTCTACACTCAGGAGTGGCTCACTGGTGGATCGGGGGCCTCACACAGAGTCCCTCCTCACATGGATGTAGAGATTGCAAATGGGAGGAAGATAGCACTTAGACGGCTATTTCAAGATAGAGACATGCTTGAGGAGGTGGAGGATGGCTTTGTAGATTTTTCCACTGGCACTGGGAGATTTGGAGGCTATGATGTGCTTAGAGATAGGGAGGGTAAGACACCCTATCGTTGGTGGGCAACTCATGGGGCAACATCCCCTATTCTACAGAAGTTAGCCTTCAGGGTCATCTCTCAAGTTACATCATCCTCTTGTTGTGAGAGGAATTGGAGCACATATGGGAACTTGTATAGTGTGAAGAAGAGCAGGCTTGAGCAGTCCAGGGCAGAGTCCATGGTGTATGTGCACTCCAACCTTCGTCTTATTTACAGGAAGAGGGAGGAGTGGGTGAAGGGAAAGACAAAGATGTGGGATGTCTTTCCTGATGATATGGGTTTGGACAGGAGTACTGAGTTGGCATTAGCCAACATGGATCTTAATGATCCAGTGCTAGAGCCGGTCACTTTTGATGATAGTGATCGTACAGAGGGGTCATCCTCCATAGCAGCAGATGCAGATCGTCAGATGGGCAGAGAGGAGGAGGAGGGGGAGGAGGATGAGGATCAGGGCAGTGGCAGTGGCAGTGGCAGTGATGAGTATGTTGATTCAGGCATGGAGGAGGACTACTGACATATGGGATTCTCCCATCTTGATCCACCCCTTTTTGTATTTACTATTAGTCTATTTGGCATTTGCCAGTGGCCCAGTGCCCAGTGGCATTCCGACGTATATGTATACATTTTGATTTTGATGACTTAGTGAGAAATATGGTTCCGACATGCATCTGTGTCTCATTGTGATTTGTGAATGACAAATGTGTTGTGAATCGTGATTTGTGAATGACAAATGTGTAATCATTAATGTGTTTTTATTCTAATTTCTATTGAATATTTGTAAATGTTCTAGTTTCTAAATATTTTTGGATCTATATGTTTATATTTTTAAATTTTAATATATTTTTAAAAAAATATATATATGTATATAAAACGTATCCTACGTGTCCTGATTTCGGGGGTCACCGTGTCCGTGTCGGACTCTCGTATTTTCGTGTCCTACGTGTCCCCGTGTCAGGTGACTTAGCTTTTAAAGAAATCTAAGCTTGTACGAAAGGTAACCAAAGAGTAGATTGAAATTTTCAAGAGAAGGAAGAAAGGCCTCAAGCTCAAGCTTGAATATTACTGAGATGTGGAAGCTCCTG
The DNA here is from genome assembly GCA_027924585.1 of Larix kaempferi. Classification (NCBI taxonomy): domain Eukaryota; kingdom Viridiplantae; phylum Streptophyta; class Pinopsida; order Pinales; family Pinaceae; genus Larix; species Larix kaempferi. Next base: position 300,216 of record BSBM01002163.1, read on the forward strand.
TGGGACAAGAAACGTTAGATCCGAAATATTGTATTGAAGGTAAAAAAGACGCAACCGAGCTCAAGATCGCCTTCAACTTTGGTGATTCTGCAAGTCTACAAAACTTCAAATAAAAGAGATCAAATCTAGTGTGATAAATAAACTAAGATTGAAAGAACATTAGTGTAACCGACTACAACTTGTTGCTTTCAAATCTTAGAGAACATAACACAAGCAAGCAAATTGAAGACTTCAAATGCCTACTCTATGGATTAGAATATAACCTTCTAAGCTAGATGATAGATCTACAAACTTGCATAAGAAGAAATACAACTAAGCTAATATCACCTCGATTTTAAGCCAAGCATTCACAATCATGAGAGTTCTTGCACCATAGGGACCTCCAAAGTCTCAACTTTATTCAATAATGATAACAAAATAGAAGAGCATTTACAATTGAGCAGAGGTTCCTTGCTAATCCACCCCTCAACCATGGAGCAAGCCTCGCTTTTGTAGAGCAGTCCAAGAGAAGAGGGAGCGCATGAGAGAACAAGAGAGGAAGGGGCGCATCCCTTAATCAATGGAGTGATTTGGGTGTTGAACTATACTCTAACTAGATCTTGGTTGGTGTGAATAGAATAGATGGCAGCCACATGGGGAGAGTGCCCCCTCTCAACATTGGAAACTCCTCCAACATGTATTAAAGCGCCATGTTTAAGAGAAGCCGCCCACACATGAAGGATGGCGCATCCATGAAGATGTATATTCGCTATCCTAACTTTTGAATTATGACATGTGCATTTATCCAATAACATGGTCGCCCTCCATAACAAATTAATTAACTGCCTTTTCCATACTTTTTTTATCATTTTTTTGGATTTTCACACTTTGTCTTTTTGTGCAATTTGTAGCACATTTAGCATTTAAATGCCATTTTGTCGTGTCCTTAAGAAAAAATGCCACAAACGACAATTTCATCGCCCGAAAACCTAGGAAAAGTGGATCATGGGTTTAAGAGGACGCTCTAAGCGTGAAACCGAGCATCCCCACGCCAAATTCCGCCTCCAAACCATACATTTATCACAATTTGAAATTTTCCAATTAAACCATTAAAAAATGGTCTAATTTTACGGAAAAAACAAATTTTACCGGAATGAACTCAAACTCCTAGCCTCTAGGGGACCTAGTGCATGTCCATACGATTTATTACTGATGGCTAGCATGTAAAAATACATAGACACTTGTTCTTTTTTCGATTTTTCCCCAGTTCTGGTCTGGATTGAGATTTTGGCTTTTTGGTTACAGTTCTGATAACTTTGTTTGAGACTTGTGGCACCATGATGATATGATTTTATGTTGCACACAGCTCAAGGCAATTGGCTTTTATTTATTGATACTGGCTGATCTTAGTGGGGATTTTGTTTTTTAATGCCCCACCTAACTTCACTTTGGTTTTCAGGACTATCACACCTCCTTTTGACACATGGAAATGGCAATAGTAATTCGTTACCTGTTATTTGTAAAATGCTAAATATGTATATACAGCGTTTTTTTGGATAAATATAAAATGCACTTTGACAAAAAAATCTAAACTAACCTTGTTGCAGATACATACCATGTGGTGCATAAACCTGGCTGATCCCCATCATAGCTTCAAATTTGTCAATTGCTGCCAAGTATATCTTGTCTGCATCTTTAACTGCCTCCTGAAAAATAGTAAAAAATTAAAATTAATATTCCATCAGCTTCCATTAGAGAAACAGCTCATGTGACAAACTTTGAAAGTTCTCAAAAGTTTAAAAAGGATCTTCTCTAACACCCTAGTTGTTGCACATTACTTCGACTGCCACATGATGCAATGAAAATTGTATGCATGTGACACTTCCCTTCTTGTGTAAAGATTGCAACCTTTTCTTAGTTTAGCTATAATAATGTTGATGAAATCGGTTGATCTACTGAGTTGACTACACATCAATCTAGTGTTAAATTATCCAGTACTATCACACAGATAGCAGGCACCATAAGAACTAAAGGACAATGTAACAAAGTTTCTTTTTATATAAGAAATAGTATGTACATTGTAATCTGCTTGATTGATAGGACTCAATTGACAGAAAACATGCAAAATGATGAGTATTGATAAGCTCATTATATAATCACAAGATGCATATTATATTCAGGAAATTGCCATGTTCAAACTAAACTCTATTCAAATATGGATATTTGTTGAGAAATGTAGCTCGAACAGGAACTTCTTGCACAGGTCTTAGTGTGAACATGCAAGAAGTGGTTTGAGACATTTCATAAAGTGACCACTTCGAAAAGTTGGGCTAGTATTTCTATTTTGTAATTTCACTTAGGAAAAGTGAAAGTCTAGTGTTTAAAGCCGACTTAAGCTTAGGACTCTAGGAGTCTAATAAAGTCTATTTTATACATTAATAACTTAGGCTAGATTCAATCTCACCTGCACATCTCAAGATTCAGATAGATGGTAGTTAGTGTTTAGGAAATTAGGGTTTTGGCAAAGCATAAAGACAGACAAGATAGAGAGGTCAGTTGATCAGTTGAAGAGAGAAAGCGACCAGGAGAGAGAGCCAGAGTGCATCAAGAAGAGAACCGACCAGCAAGTACAACAGGTGGTACCACTGCTTCTGGTGGTTTTCTCTTATGTGCAGCCGCAGGCCATACACCTTGCAAAGAAGGCCGTACACTGTCTGCTGAGGTTGCTTGAGTGTGTTTCAGCTGTTGAGTAGGAAGAAGGATGCTCTACTGTCCGGAAAAGGAAGAAAAAAGCAGGCCATATAGCAGGCTATACTGCTGTAGTTTTCCTTTCTCTTACACAGGCCGTACACTTCTATTTGAGGTGGATTTTGGTTTAGCAAGTTGCAGAGGTCACCTTGTAAACTCTGAACTAAGGAATGAGAAGCCGATTTGAAGGAGAAATCATCAATGTATGTGTGTATTTCATTTATGCTTCTGCTATTTACTTTTCCAGTTATTGTGAGATTGATCTTATGTTCAAAAATTAATTTCTGCGGTTAAATAAATTCTATGTTTGATTTGTTTGATTGAGAACAAAAGGACAACAGTCATCTAGTGTTGAGAACTTTAAGGTATCAGAGTCTCTCTAATTGAGATTCTCAAGGGTTACAGCAGTAGATCAACTGCCAGAAATCACTACTGGAAACAACTACCGGAAATAACTGCCAAAAGCAACTCCCATAAACAAGGACCAGCAGTTAGAGGGTTTCAGAAGTTGTGCTTACTTATTTATCAAATCTGAAAGTTTGTGTATTAGATATCAGAGATGGCATCAGCTACCCTCAAATTTGAGGATAGATTGGAAGGTGCCTCAAATTTCTTGCCTTGGAAAGTCGGGGTAACTTTCTTATTGCAAGAGAATGATTTTTGGGATATTGTCAAAGATGTTGTAAATCCACCTACAGATACATAGCAATTGGCAGCTCACGACAAGAAAGAAATGAAAGCCAAGCAGATAAGCTTGGATGTTATAAAGGATCATTTGATTCCTCACATATCGAAGAAGAAAACGGCAAAGGAGATGTTCGATGCCCTAAATTAGTCTCTACCAAAGTGAGAACATAAACAAGAACATGATATTGCGCAACAAACTCAAAGCTATATAGATGACCAAATCAAACACAGTTAACAGTTACCTGATGATGGTCACACAAATTCGTGATCAACTTGCAACAATTGAGGAGAAGATTGAAGACTCAAAGCTAGTGAAAATGGCATTGAATGGATTCAAGCTTCATAAGAAACAATGCCTAGGGTAATTGTGCTTGTGAACATCTTCCTTCCTTTGAAAGACCGGGGAGTGACTGTATCCAAGAGGAGACTCGGATGGAGTCTAAGGCCAACAAGAAGGGTGGTGATGACAACCTAGCACTATTTGGACAAACCAAGAAAAGGTATACGACCCAACAAGAGCAAGGGAAAGAATAAGGTGTCAACCTCACAGTCAGGAAGGACTTGAAAAAAGTCAAGTGCTTCATTTGTTATAAGCACAAGCATTATGCATCATAGTGTCCAGACAAGAAGAAGGGCAAAGGAAAGGAATAGCAAAAGCAAGTGGGGCAGCATCTGTAAAAGCTCAAATGAACGAGTTTGACACCAATCCGAGAAGGATTTCTCGATGGTATCTTGTCTTTCTATCAACATGGTTCCAAGGGATGCTTGGTATGTGGACAATGGGGCATCTCCACAAAAGGCATTAGCCTGATAATGTTTAACCAATGTAAAAGAGCACAACTCGGGAGTTCAAATAGAGCTTGGTGATGATGCCAATTACCCAATAACAGGAATCGGTACTATTTCCTTCCAGCTCCCACTAGGTAACTCTTTAGACCAATGTTGCAAACATCATGTCGACGAAAATATCGTCGAGGGTCTGGAAAACAACTTTTCAGCAACATCGTGGAAAATATCGGAAAATTTTGATAAACTTAAAAAATATACAAAATTATTCTTTTTTTCAAATTGTAAACATCTAAAGCAAACCCTCCCTCTAGCCTTTTTATGGGAAAATGTAACAGTGAATAACCCCTTCGTTCTCAATCCCCTCCTTTCCCTCTTCAATCTAAGCAAAAAAGTTCCAAAAAATCAACTGACTTGGCCAATATTTTCCGATTTTTTGTGATATTTGTTAGATTTTTTAATGATGTAGCAGTATAATTTTCATCTCTTTCAATTATATCATAAGCATACACATAAACAAAAGAGACACAATAGTTTACCCTGGGAAAAACCCAGCAATCCTTTCTTATTCAGAGATTCAGTACATAATACAAGTACAACCATATATGAAAGTGATCTATATCAGGAGTGATCACAAATGGAGAAAATACAAAAGAAAGAGCCCCAAAAATTTGTCTTCTACAACCCAGAGTGAACTTCTCCTTGCTTGAGCGAACTTGAGTGAACGGTCCAAATGAGGTGGACGTCATCTCTATTTATAAATGTTTTCTGGTTGACTTTTCCAACTGGGGCCGACTTGTCTTCTTCGTCTAGGTCGACTTGTCTTCTGGGTAGCATAATAATTATTTATTTGTTATTTCTGGGCCAACTTAGCTAGTGAGGATACCTCACGTAGCTACTATCATCAACACTCCCTCTTAGTTAGGGAGGTATCATTACTCTGGAACACATCTGGATATCATCTGATCGTCACGGCTTGTCTCGTACATCTCGTCATCATAAGAAAGGTCTCTTCTGATCAAGTCCTTCTGACCAGAACAACTGTTCCCACTGGAACCTTGTTCCTCACTAGAACCACATCATCTTTCCAAAGATGATATCTAATCCATCTGATCATCCTGGTCAACCTAGACCACAGAGGAACACATCCTCGTGCTTTATCACCCTAAAACCAAAAAGAGGCTACACTCCTCAAGAAGACACTTCTTCCAAGCACTTTATCGATCTCAAATCGAAGGGAGGCTCCACATCTCCAGGAAGAATTTTCTTCCAATTTACCAGTCATTACAACTGGAAGGCGGTGATGACTGCAACTAGTCCACCCCTCTGGGCCCAAACTCCACACAGGAGCACTCTCCCCACTGGAGAACATCCCACACAGGGATCCACTCCACAAAGGAGTCCTCTCCACACTGAAGAACATTCCACACATAAACCATCCCACATAGGGACACACTCCTCAAAGGAGTCCTCTCCACACCGAAGAACGTTCCACACAGGAACCATCCCACACAGGGACACTCCACAAAGGAGTGAAGCACAAGTCTCGTCTTGTGCTTCATCAACAGCCATGTTGGTCATCAATCTCCCTTCCTAAGGAGGGGTATCTCCATCACCCCAAGATTTTCACAGAAGTACGCAAACTTCACTCTGGACAAAGGCTTGGTAAGGATATTTGCAATATGCTCATCCGTGGAGATATATTGGAGCTTCACTACTCCCTTCTAAACTATGTCTATGATGTTGTGATATCTAATCTCAATATGTTTGGATGTGTCATGGAACACAGGCTTCTCCGAGAGCTTTACATAGCTTTGGTTATCACAGAATATCACTTGTCACATCAAGCTCATGACCATGCAAATCTATTAGTAGCTTCTGGATCCATACTGCTTCCTTGCAAGCAGCACTGGCTGGGAGGTATTCTGCCTCTACTATACTGAGTGCCACCGAAGACTGTTTCTTACTGAACCAAGAAACCATAGCTGATCCCAAGCTAAAACAACAACCAGAGGTGCTCTTTCTATCAACGGCACTGCCAGCCCAATTTGAATCTATGATTCCCACTAGCTTCACTTCATTATCTGAGGTATATCTAAATCCATAACCAATTGTACCACGAAGATATCTCAGCACATGCTTAGCTACTACCCAATGTACTTGTCTTGGATCGACCATGTGCTGACTCAATGCGTTCACTGCATAACAGATATATGGCCTAGTATTAACCAGGTACAACAAGGAACCAATCAACTGGCGGTACATGGTGGGATCCACCGAATCTAAAGATATGGCAGCATCATGTAACTTCTTCAGATTTGCTTCCATGGGTGTAGCCATGGACTTACAATCCTATTATCACATCCATAGTAGCCGAACTACCATGATTGCAGAGCAATTCATTGTATATTTTTGAGCCAAGCCTTTACATAATTTTGATGAGATCATTCGATGATGAGCAGTAGTGTTCATGATCGCTCACATATTAGAGCAGCTCCATATCAGACATGCAGTGAACCTTATGCCAAGACTAAGCCTCATGACCTCAGATTTGATGACCGAGGTGACCTTTTATCCCATACAGAGCAGTGCAGTGCCCAGAGTTTCAGCAGGAGTGTTTTTAGTGGTTACAGATGTTCCAGATAGCAGGTACAGGTATATGACCTAGCAGGTATATGGTGTGCATTGGTTTTGATTATCTTGCTCTTTCGGTCATTTTGGTAGCTTGACTTAGTATCTAGTGATCATGATCTGGCAGTATATATATGTATGACATGGATATGGTTATTATTGATTATCTAAATGGTCTTATTACTTATATTTAGAAGCTCTTGTTTTATACTCGTTGGTTTTACCCTCTTAGGAGTGTGGACATGATCATTCCCACCTTTATGGCTTGCTAGCTTAGACATCACCTTCACATTCCCCATCCATCCATTATCTCTCCCTTGATTGGTTTTTACCTTGACTTACACCTCAGCCTGTGATATGGAAGACCTCACACTTTTGCCTCTGTGTTGGATAGCATCCCTGTTAGTTTGTGTCTCAGCTCTGAGTTGGCAACAGAACTTACCGAAGCCTTGATCCTTCTAGTCCAGGAGTACCCGCTGGTGTTGGTTCCTGAGCTTAGGTGAGTTGGATTTGATACCTTGATCACTCTAGTCGGTTGCCCCGATGTTTGGTCATGATTGTAGAGAATCCCCCTAGTTGCTTGAGTTGTGTTGGCTAAAACCTTAAGCAAATTGTACTACCATCATTACATATGGAAACTATTGTTATATCTCTTATGAAATCCCATGGAAATACTTTAAAAACTGTGCTTCTCAACACAATGAAAGAGGGTTGTGAAATTAAATGGAAACTGAAATGAAAAGCACCTTGGAAGCTGCAATTAGTAGTTGTGCTTGCAAGCTGGATCTCACTCTTGATTGCCTCACTTGGGAAGGATTATCAATTTGCAAGGTATCCGCAAGCTCTAGAGATAAGATCTACAAGGTACGTATCTATTTTCATGCATTTCACCCATTGGTCACTTCAAACCCTCATAGTTAAAACCCTATATTTTTAGATATGATAGATCTAACGATTATTTGGGCTTAAAACATAAAACCCACCTCTAAAAAAATTAAAGAACATCATAGCTAAAGTTTGGTTTCATTTCGACTCCATTTGACCCCTGATCTAAGGCACTGATCATCTCTTGAGGGGGACACACTTGTGGGTTTAATGCATATTTCCGAATCTATCTTTTGGGTTGTGCTACTTTTGCCTTAAAACATTAGATCTACTACTTATCCAACCACCTAGTGCCATTCGTACCTAAATTTCACCTTGTGGACCCCATTTTAACCAACTTCCTTAATTTAAGGGTGGGCCCCACTTGGGTTTTCTTGATTGGCATTAGATCTATCTAGATCTACTCAATTAAACTCATAAGTGTCATTTTCATTCCTTGGTTGAGCATTTGTCCTTCCATAAGCCTCCTCAATCAAGCCCTAACTCTATGTGTCCACTTATAATCCCTAGATCTAGATCCATTCACTCTTGATCTTCTCATATTTCAACTTCACACTTCCCTAGGAGGTCTAGAGTAGGTTTGCTACCCTTCATTGGTTAGCTAGGGTCTCCCCCTTGGTCTTGCTTAAGCTAGATCTAAAGTGAAGAGTGCCTTGGTTAACGTGACAACCATTTACTTGGGAACCATGGCATCTCTTGGGTCACCTATTTAATTGTCCAACGCCTCTACCATCCTGGATAGGATTACCTTTTGGGACAACTACAAGTTGTGTGATAACAAGTCCATCATGCCAAATCTATGCAAGATCTCAATAGTATACTTCCCTTGTCCAAGGAAGATATCATCGGGTCCCTGCCACACTTCTAAACCCAAGAAATAATGCATCAATCCCAAGTCTTTCATTTCAAATTCACGAGCCAACTCCCTATTGCACCTAATAATCAGACTCTCGTCCACTATGAGAAATAGATCATCAACATAAAGTACTAAGATCAAGGGATGATCTTCAACAACCTTGTAATAAAGGTTTTGATCTGCTTCACTTCTAGTGAAGCCCAACTCTATCAGGTATATGTCAATTCTGGAGTACCAAGCTCGGGGTGCCTGCTTAAGCCCTGTTATCACACCATAGTAGTTGGGTTACTATTCTTGTTGAGCAGATATCTACACTTTTCAGAGCTTTGCTTTTACAGAGATCAGTTATGATGAGCAGCATTATTTGAGATTACTTATAGATTAGAGTAGTGTATATCAGACATTGAATAGACCTTGTGCCAAGGCTGAGCCTTGAGAGCTTAGATTTGATGACCAATATGACCTTTTGCTCCATACAGTTTCAGTTCAGTGCCTAGAGTTCCAGATGTTATTATTGCAGCAGTGTTTCAGTTGGTTCTAGTTGATGATATGACATGATATGACCTATAGACTTGTGATTGTTAGCATTGACTATTATCTTGTTGCTTTAGTCATCTTCATAGCATTAACTTGGTATATAACTCATGACATGGCAGTAGTATTTAATAAATGAAATGAACTATCTTGGTTGGATTTAGATGATGAATTGGATGTATTTCTTGCACTTAAAGGTTCATTGACTATACTCATTGGTTTCACTACCCTCCTAGGAGCATGAACATGGTCTTTCCCGACATTTATGTTTGCTAGCTTAGGCACCACATTCACTTGACTCCATCCATCCATGACCTTCCTTATTTTGGCTTTCACCCTGACTTGCCTTTTTTACTTTTGATATGGAGGACTTCCCCGCTTGTACCTCTATGTTGGATAGCATCCATGTTGTTTTGTGTCTGGACTCTAAGTTGGTGACAGAACTTGCCTTTGGTGAGTTGGATTTTATGCCTTTATCATTCTAGTCGGTTGCCCCAATGTGTGGTTTAGATTGCGGAATTCGCCCTAGTCACATGAGATGTTGTTGGCTAAAACTTGAAGCACATGTACTACTTATGGAAATTATTGGAAATCTCTTATGAAAGCCCATTGAAATTTAATTCTAGAATGTGTTTCTAAACACACGATGAATTAAGGGAAAGAGCAATGAAATGCTAAAGGTACCCCATGAAGGGTCCAAAAAGGTCTAAAAAGCAATGGCTAAATAAATGTTAAATCTAAAGATTGTTGACCTCATAAATGTAAATATACCTCGGATAAATGTAAATATACCTCGGATGCAAGTTGCGAGTAGTTGTGCTTTTAAGCGCATGCAAAATCCCAGAGGGGTCATATAAGCCAAAAAGGCAATGGAAATTAAATGAATGATCCTAATGAACTTGGATCAAATTGATGTAGACATGATGCCAAGGTTGAATAAGCACTCTCTAAACAACTTATCCATTTGTGAGGCACTACCATTCCCCTTGTTTATCTTATCCAGCACAGTGTGTGGCTCCCCTTTTTCCCCGTCCAAAGTATCACTCAGCTAAGTTGGTCAAGTCACCCCTTCTACCTAGCCTTGTCCTCAGCCTTCACCCTATGCTAGCAGTTAGGCCATGTCCATTAGATGAAGTATGTCTCTAAATATTTGGTGCAAGTAAGTTATAAATAACATTTAAATATCTATGTATTAACTGCCACTTGATTGATGTTTGTACTTTAAGTTAAGCTATGAATATGATTAAAGGAACATGTCTTAGTCAACATAGTTTGACCATGGTCATTCTTGGGAACCGTGATGAGATGGACCACTTATGCCTTATGATGTTGATCTATGGTCCCACATGTACCTATTGATGATTCCATATGTTGCACAAATGCTACAAATGATGCTTGATGTAGTTGGTCAATGCTTGATGTAGTTGGTCATTTTTATTATTATTTCCAGATCATCATATTTTACATTGTCCGGGTATGGTGGACCCTATAGATGACCCTATAGGTTATCATGAGGTGTATGAGTAATCATCTCTAGTGTATTTGGGTCTTCTAGATCCATTGAGACACTTATCTTTCAGTTTCTGCCACTTTTGGGCATCATATTAGCAGTTTTCCACCTGTTGACCAATTTGGGCATGCTAATGAGGCATGTCCAGCAGGAGCATTGGAGGCAAGTCGTTTCCTAGGGCGCTACAGAGGAAGGGGGTGATCTAGCCACTTGTTTTTACCATTATACCTGCCTTCCAGACAGCAAGGTACACTCAGTTTGACAGCGTAGGCACTCCAGAGGCAGTTTTGGTCACTTTCAGGGTTTTCAGGAGGATTAAAAAATGGAATAAAAAGGTCATTGAGGAATTCGATTTGGGGAATTGAGGCAAGGTTTTGGCACTTGGTCTGCTCAGAGGTCATCCATGGTGTATCCCCCTTCTTCCAGATCAGTTGGAACCAGTCAGTGGGGTCCACATGGGCTACAGGAGCTATTTTATTGTATTTCTCTCTGATGATGGGAACGGGATTTGATCATTTGTATACTTGGACATGTCATTGAGTCATATTTTATATTATTGTGCCATGGGAACATGCTAGTGAAGGGAAGTAATACCTCCTAGCCCCACCATGTGCTCCTAGTCACTTGTCCATGTCATTGTGTTGTGGCACACTTGTTTTAGGCCACCCCCATGTATGATGTCACCCCCCTTAGAGGCTTTTTAGCCATGACATCATCCTTTATTTGAGTGATCCATGTCTTATGTTGTGTTGGCTCATCTTAGCCATTGATTATATTGTTATCTCTTTTGATCTCAACCACTAGTTTTCAAAAGTGGTTTAGGGTTTTGGTCTTCCTCATCCTATAAAAGGAGGAGACCCCCCTCATTGTAAAAGCGCCTTTGGGCTCTGGAAAAATTGGAATAAAATACTATTTTGGAGATCTACTTCTTGGCTTTGATTGGGTTGCTCTTGTACATGACTATGCATCTTTGCTTTTAGACATCTTTGCTTGTAACAGGTGAAATTGACATCTACTGAAGGAGGCTGAATTGATTGAAGCTAGTTGTGTGAATTGCTTGAAGGGAAGATTGTAGGGGTTACCCACATCCCCCTTGGGGAAGACGTCTTCATCTTGAGGGATTTTTTCAATTGTACTTTGTCCATTGATTGCTTCTTTGATATGACATGCTTAGATCTCATTGATTTGTGGATCAAATCTAACATTTTGTAGTTTGATTTACAGGTTGAATGGGGCATCTCTCCTCCTTGGGCTTGGACAATTATGCTTGAAATTACTTGGAGCTAGCTTGGAATTGTAACTAAGGGAAAGGATCATCTATGTGCAAAGTAGCCTCAAGATTTTGAGGTAAGATCTACAAGGTATGTATCCATTTCGCTTGTTCTCCATCCTATTGGTCACATAAACCCTTAAAATTCAAAACCCTCTTTTTCTATTTTTTTAGATCTACTTGGATCTAACATGCTTTTGGGGATAAAACTTAAAACCCACATTCATAGTGTCCACGGCAATCCAGATCTATAGTTTGGTGGTGTTTGGACTTAATTTGTCCCATTTCCCAAGGCACCTAGCCCTCCTTGAGTGAAGGAGCATTCCTTGAGGGAGGCAAGTTTGTTGGTTCCAAGACGTGGGTAGGTGAGATTGTTTCTTCATTGGATAGATCAACCCGTAAAACCTACCCCTAGTGCTTCACCTTGTTGATTTTCACCTTGTGGGCCCCATTCCTCATTTTGAGGGTTGAGCCCCACTTGGGTCACTTGGTGATGCATTAGATCTATGGAGATCTAGCCATGGCTTGTCCTTGATAATTTAAACCCACCTTATAATCATCTTAACTATCCCGATCTATAATTTGGTGGACATCCGTCTCCATTTGGCCCTTGATCCAAGGCACTAGTCATCCTTGGGGTAATTCGCACTCCTTGGGTAGGTGGCCATTTGCTAGATCCCATTTGTGGGTATTGCTAATTCCTTCTCAAATCCATAGATCCATGCTATAGCATACCCCCTAGTACCATCTCACGTTGATTTTGACCTAGTGGGCCCCATTTGAACCATTTTCCACTTTTTAAGGGTGGGCCCCACTTGGATCTATAATTTTGTTACTAGATCTACTAATTCAATTTCATAAGTAGCCTTAATCTATCATTGGTTGAACCATTTGTCACTTCCTAAGCCTCTTCAACCAAATCCTAACTCTTTGGGTCCACTTACTCATCCTAGATCTAGATCTTGTTTCATCTTGGTCTCCTACTCTTTCATCATCACATTTCCCTAGGAGGTCTAGATTGAGTTTGCTAGCCTTCATTGGCTAAGCTAGGGTCTTCCCCTTGGTCTTGCTTAGGGTTGATCTAAAGTGGAGTGCCTCCGTTATCGTGACACCTAGCTTGCATTGGGAACAGTGGCATCTCTTGGGTCACCTCTTTAGTTGTCCAACACCTCTACCGTCCTGGATAGGATACCATTTAGGGATAACTACAAGTTGTGAGATAACAAGCCCATAAAGAGCTTTCTTCAACCTGCACACATGAGACTCCTTCTCATGTTCACCAAAGCCATCAGGCTGCTCCATGTATACCTCTTCCTCAATTATACCATTGAGGAAAGCAGTCTTTACATCCATCTGATGTAATTTCCAACCTATGGTAGAAGCAAGAGAAATAATAGACCTAATAGTAGAGTATTTGGAAATAGGAGCAAAAGAATCCTCATAATCTATTCCTTCTTTCTGAGAGAATCCTTGAGCTACAAATCTAGCTTTATACTTTTTGATGTTGCCATCAACAGCATGCTTGATCTTGAAGATCCACTTGGAAGTCACTACCAACTTCCCTTCAGGTCTTGGCACAATGTCCCATACATCATTCTTCATATGATGGATTGATACTCATCCATCTTGGCATCTCTCCATTCCTAATGTTCAACTGCTTCCTCAAAACTGGAAGGCTCTGAATCACTAATGTGACTCATCAAGGCTTAATATCCTGAGTATCTGTTAGGTCTCTTGCTTTCTCTGAATGTACCTTTAAGAGTTGCATGTCCTTCTGCATCTTGCAAAGTATCAAGAAGCCATCCTGGCCTCTTCCTAGTAACATTTCTAGGAAGCTTTGGCTTTAAGATAGGGTCTAAAGGGATCTCCTGATGTTCTGAATCATGGTCCTCAAGAACAGGATCCTCCTGCTCCTCAATATCATCATCCATGTGAGATTCTCGAGATCTCCAAAATGCCACTTCTCATCAAAAGTCACATCTCTATTGATGTCAATATGACAATGCCTCGCAATATATACTCGATATGCCTTAGGAGTCTCACTATACCCAACAAAGATGCTTTATGTCTTGAAGGCTCCAACTTTGTTCTCTTTTCCTTAGGCACATGAATGTAAACTGGACAACAAAAGATTCTCAAATGTCCAACTTTTGGTTTCACACCTGTGAAAGCCTCTTCATGGGTATTCTTCTCCAAGGCTCTGTGTGGACATCTGTTCTAAACATATACTATAGTGTTGGCCGCTTCAGCCCATAGAAACATAGGAAACCTGATCATGGATCAATGCCTTAGTAGATTCAATGATGGACCTATTCTTTCTTTCAGCAATCCCATTCTGTTGAGGATTATAAGGTACAGAGAACTCCCTCTTAATTCATGCATTCTTGCAGAAATTGTTAAAATCCTTAAAAGTGTATTCTCCTCCATTATCTGATCTGAAGACCTTGATTTTCCTATCTGTCAAGTTTTCTACTTGAGCCTTGAATTCCTTGAACTTGGAGAAGACTTCATCCTTGTTCTTTAAGGAATAAATCCATGTCTTTTGGGAGAGGTCATCAATGAAAGTAGTAAGATATAAGTATCCTCCTGAGGATGGTACTGACATAGAGGACCACAAACATAGGAATGAACCAGGTCCAAGATTCCTTGGATCTTCTATCACTGGATGGAAAAGAATGCTTGGAAAGAATCACTGGATGGAAAAGAATGCTTGGAATTCTTTCCAAGTGCACATCTCTTGCATACACCTTCATGATCACTTGGAAGATCTGGAAGACCTGAGACCATTTGTCTCAAGACTGGAAGAGCTTTATAATGTAAGTGAGCAAATTTGCGATGCCATAGCTCACTTAAACTGTAAGAGTCATGAACAAGAGCTTGAGCTGGCTGACCTGTCAATTTGTAGAGACCCCCAAATCTGGTACCTATGACTCTAGTTGAATCAATGTTTGAGTCTTTAGTGGACATGACGACTTGTCCATCCACAAATGCAACTCTCATACCCTTATCTTCTAGGGCTGAAATGGAGATAAGATTCTTCTTCAGACCTGGTACTAGAAGCACTTTTCCCAAATGTAAAGAATCACTTGAGTCTAGCTAGAAGGATGTTGCACCAGCTCCCATTACTTCATACTTGGTATTATCACCAAGTTCTACCTGAAGAGAGGCATGCTTATTTGACAACCTTGAAAGAGGATTTTGGGAACCTATCATGTGTCCAGATGCACCACTATCTATTAGTTGTTCGTCATTATCTGAAATAGAACCTGAGAGAGCAGTGACAAGAAAATAATCTTTTCGGATTTCTTCTTCTTGTTTCTTCTTTTCTAGTGCATGCTTCTCTTTAGCTGTAGAGGCATCATGCTTGCCTTTTTTTTTCTTTCAGCATTCTGCAGCAAATTGACCTGGCTTGCCACAATTGAAACATTTGAGGTTTGATTTATCCTTCTTGATCTTTGGATTTTGGACTAGCTTGATACCTTTCTTGCCCTTGTTCCACTTTCCTTTCTTCTTCCCAATCCTGGCTGCAAGAACTAAATCTTCCTCCTTTTCCTTCGAGGTAGAGGCTACCTCCTTTGTTTCTTCTTGAATACATTCTAACCAAAAGTGATTAAAGGTGGGAAGTTGACCACGACCACATATCCCTTTCACAAATGGCTTCCATTCTAGAGGAAGTCCACTCATAGATATCAACACAAGTTCTCTATTAGGGACACTTTCTAAAACAGCTGCCAATTGATCTTTGATTTGAGCAATCTTCAAGAAGTAAGAAGAAACTAAATCATCCTTGGTGAACTTCACTTAACGAAGTTGATCCTTTAGGGCCAAGACTCTGCTAGTGTTCTCATTCTCATATAGATTCTTTAAGGCACCATACATCTTCTTAACAGTGTCTCGGCTTGCAATAAGGGGTACAAGATGGTCTTTCATTGAGTCCATCAAGATCCTCATGGCTATGGCTTCATTCTTCTTGTGTCTTGTTCTCTCTCGGGCTCCCTCTGGCTCTGGAATATTTTTGAGTATATGGTCCTTAAGATCATGTTCATTCAAGAGCATAAGCATCCTACTCTTCCAAGATCGGAAGTTTGAAACTCCCTCCAATATTCCTTCTACTCTGAGTCCAACAACTATCTTTGACTGAACCAGCTACAGAAACCCTAGCAGGAGAGGGTCAAAAATTGAAACTTGGATTTTGGTAAAACTGAATCCACTGGATAATGTGCCCTCCCAAGGCGAGTTGGATAGACCTCCTTTTCTTCCAGGCCAGAAAAATTTAAAATTGGAAACCCTAGTTCTGCAGTTATTGCAGAATTTAGGTCAAAAATGAAACTTCACCAAATTGAAGTTTGTCCCCACAGAAAGATGCGCCTTCCTAGGGCAAATTGAGCAATCCTCTTGGTCTTCTACATCAGTGGATGGAAACCCTAGAATCAAGAAGCCCTAGTTTCTGGCAGTTGTGCAGCAGGAGCGTGGGGTGGGCCCATAACCTGTTAGATTTTTTAATGATGTAGCAGTATAATTTTCATCTCTTTCAATTATATCATGATTCATAAGCATACACAAAAACAAAAGAGACACAATAGTTTACCCTGGGAAAACCCAAACTCGGGAAAAACCCAGCAATCCTTTCTTATTCAAAGATTCAGTACATAATACAAGTAAAACCAAATATGAAAGTGATCTATATCAAGAGAGATCACAAATAAAGAAAATACAAAAGAAAGAGCCCCAAAAATTTGTCTTCTACAACCCAGAGTGAACTTCTCCTTGCTTGAGCGAACTTGAGTGAATGGTCCAAATGAGGTGGACGTCATCTCTATTTATACGTGTTTTTTGGGTGACTTTTCCAACTGGGGCCTGTTGCCGTCGGAACACGCACCCGAGGGTTATCGCAGCAGAAATCTTCAAGCAGCTTAGGTTCGTTCCTTGGGGGCAAGTCTCGATTCAAGTGCTGTCACTTGATCTTAACTCCTCCATTTAGGCAGAACTCCTAACGAAGCCAAGAGGGATAGTCCCTATGAGTTACTAAGGCTATTTAAGCGATTTAGTTTTAAATGGATAAGTTGTTTAGGAGTTTTGAAATAGATTGAATGAAAGCAAAATCCACTTGCAAATATAAATTAAGATCAACAGCATAATATAATCACATAACACATGAGATATGAATCAAAGATTGAAAATAAATGTAAACAAGATTAGTGCCAAAAGTGGAGTCGAAATAGCGTGTAGTTGTATTGTAAATGTTTTGCGAGTGCTTCTTGATCAGTTTTAGTTTATTCTGAGATGAGATTTGATTACGGGAAAAGGGAAGCTCCAGATATACCGTGAGGTACAAGGAGTAATGTCCGGAAATTAACTAAAGGTGGCTCCTCACGAAGATGGGTGGGCTGGAACGGAGTCTCGAGGGCGTGTTCAACACTATACCAATAGGGGTGTATCCTAGAGGTGCCCTGAGGTCGCTTCCCAGTGGTTCTCGCTTCTTCTGAGAAATTTCCCCACACCATAACTAATGTCTGTGTGCCGGATTTTCACTATGTTCGGGTTGTCGATTTTGGTATGAATTTTTAATTAGGTGTGAAAATTTTAAGGAGTTGTTGCACCTCTTTATGATTTCCCCAGGACCAGGCCAATGCCCTAAAGGGAAAGAGCATACTTTGCGTTAGAAACAAAATATTTATTCTGTTTGATCACAAAAAAGATAAACAATTGAAGTAAAGTGTTATGCTAATTACTACAGGCAAAGAGTCTCTTTTTTGGTCATCCGATCACGTACTCAAGCAAAGCCCTTTATGTGACGGCGAGAGCATGCTTTGGGAAAGCAATGCAAGGTTCGTTACTTTAAATAAAAGCAAAGATTGAAAGTAAAGTGAACTAATTACTACACCACGAAAATATTTTCCCTTCTGGTACTTCAGTAGAGCGTGGTGGGTTAGTGTTTATTACTTTGGCAAAAAAAATGCTTGAAAAAAATTGTTTGAAGTACAATGTATACTGCCTATGAAAAAGAAAATTAGGTGTTCGTACTTCATGAGTGCATTTCGAAGGACGATATTTGGATCGAACACTTCAAAGTTGATTTTTAACTTTACTTTGATTTATTAAACTGAAGGAAAAAACTAACTAAGCAAAAAAATGAAAAATCACACAAAGACGCAAAACCCCCCAGGGGGGTTGGGGTGTGGGTAGCCTACTTGCTCTTCTTTTTATTTATGATTTACAATAAACTGTGAAGAAAGAAATGCTTTGGATCTTTATAGATCTAGATCCAAAAGCTTACAAGAATGCAAGTACAAACTGTCCAATGAAACTAGGAAGCTTCGGGAAGCTTTGAATTGGCCTCAAACTTGATTTTTTGCCACTAAAGTCCAAAAACCTGCTAAAAATAAATTTAGGACAGCGAACAAATTAGTGTTAGAAAATGCCCAAAATCACTTTAAAAGATGATTTGGGTGAACCAAAAAAAATATTGAAAACAGATCTAGATCCAAAAGCTTACAAGAATGCAAGTACAAACTATCCAATGAAACTAGGAAGCTTTGGATTGGCCTCAAACTTGATTTTTTGCCACTAAAGTCCAAAAACCTGCTAAAAATAAATTTAGGACAGCGAAAAAATTAGTGTTAGAAAATGCCCAAAATCACTTTAAAAGTGATTTGGGCGAACCAAAAAAAATATTGAAAAAATTCTAAGTTAATCTACTTGGAAAAATTAACTAAAATGACTCAAAAGGAAAAGTCATTTTGAGGATCTTGGCTTGCTTTTGAGGGCAGACAATGAAGCACTTTCACTTTGCCAAATAAAACTTTTAAAAGCATAAACTAACTTCTACTTCAACCCCTAAACTTTTGCAATGAAGTGACTTGCATAAAATGAAGCTAGCTACGTTAGATCTAGAAAAATAAAGCTTTTAATTGCAAGATCTAAACACATAAACAAATCAAGAAAGATAAGTAAATTTTAATTTTAATGAGCAACTAGATTCGAGAGTAAGAGAACCAGTAACCAAGAAAAATTTGCTTTAAGAGGAGAAAGAGAAGGAGAAGCGATCTTGATGCCAAAAGGAGTTCTTGTAGAAACTTTTGGTGGAATGCTATTGGACTAAACCACATGAAAACTTGGAAAGAGGGAGAACAAGCTTGTTCAAACTCCAATCCACAGTTACCTGTAGATATTTCGAAAGACACTTGCAACAACGTTCGTGAGATCTAGTTACACATGCATGAGAAAAACTAGAAGCATAATAATAGTCTTATTAGAATGCTAGATCTATATCTTTAAACATAACTTATTAAGTGATTTCTTCTTATTAATTGAGAACAATCCTACCAAAGCTAGATCCACCATACAAGGTTGCAAGAAAAATTTAATCAAATACAGGTTACCTCAAACATGCATAGCCATGATTATCCAACACAAGACACTACACCAATGGGCCTCCAAAGCTTGAACTCTTTATCCAACAATGCAAAGCATAAGACAATTACAAATAGCAAGACTACTCTTCTCTACAACTCCAACTAGTTTACAATGAGAGAAGAGGCTTGCTCTTATAGAAAATGGGAGAAGAGAAGGGCACATTAGCTCCTATGGAGCATTCAAGCGCATCACTTGAGAGAATAGGGGAATAGATCCCTTTGAATGAGGGAGATGAGGGAGTTGGAGTAATGAGGGAGGCGCCACCTCACAAGAGGTGCGCCCCGTCTACCTTGGGATCTCCTCCCACCAATGAGATTCGCCCAAGCAAGCAAACACATCCTCCTTCATGAGATTTGCGCCCCCTCTTATGAGGATAAACTCGCCCTCCTTGATATGATTGCCAATTAAGCCCGATCTTGATTGATTCGGTGCTCAATCAACTCCCCTTTGAGTCTCAGTTAACTCAGATCTTAATTGGGACAAGAATCCACTAATTTAGGGATGAGATATTCTCTCATTATTTATTATTTTTCTATTTATTTATTCACTTTTTTTCGAGAGAGAATTAAGATTTGAGTGATAAATATTCACTCAAAACTTAGGAAAAGTGAGTTTAGGGGTTTTATGGGTGCTCTGGGTTAGAAAACGAGCACCCCAATGGAAGATTTGACCTCCTAGCCACACTTTTATTACATTTTCAATTTTTTCAATTAAACTATTAAAAAATAGTCTAATTTTACGAAAAAAAAATTATTCTCAGAAATTAAAAGAAAATTAGGGGGACCTAGTACATGTCCATACGACTCAATTTTAATGCCTAGCATGGTAATATACATTGACACTTGAAATCTAATAACCTCCTAAGGCTGAGAAATCATGCCGACCACCCCAACTTTGGAGGTATGAGTGAAAAACTCGAAAATTATACGTCGTTTATTCAACAACATATAATTGAAAAGGGAAAAAACTCTCTGGGTTAGTCGGACTGATAACTAAGTCCTAGGAAAGCCGAGTTCTTTACAAAAATCATCATGCTATGACATTTTTTACAATTTCCCCGCAGGGCATGGACATGCGATTTTATTTAAAAAAAGGGCCAAGGTGGCCTGCTAGGACTACTGATCTTTTGATTATGAACAAGTAAACTTGTTCTATCTTCACAGGCTCACTTGAAACCATCTAAGTGCAACTTAGTTGATAACAGGGCCGACTTGTCTTCTGCAACTGGGTCGACTTGTCTTCTAGGCAGCATAATAATTATTTATTTTTTATTTATGGGCCGACTTAGCTAGTGAGGATACCTCATGTAGCTACTATCATCAACAATATTTTCCTGATAGATCGCAATATTTTCAAAATTTGAAAAGCTCACATTTTTTTCTGGTGATAATATCAAGTTGAGAGCATCACGATATATCGCAATGTTGGTGATATATCGCCAATGTTTGCAACACCACTTTAGACTTTGATGATGTTTTGTTTGTTTCAAGTCTTAGGAAGAACTTGCTTTCAGTTTTGGTTATGGAAGACAAGGGTTATGCAATAGAGTTCAAAAACCAACATGTCCTTATCAAACTGAAGGAATCTAGCCCAAAACGGGCATAAGTGATAAGGGTTAGGGAAGGCAATCTATACAGGTTGCAGAGTGAACTTGTCCAAGCCCTAGTTCATAATAGTGATAGCTTGTGAAAGTTGTGACACAAGAGGATGGGGGCACCTGCATCATAGAGCGTTGCCTATTTTAAATTGCAGGCCCTGTGCTTTGTCTTCCTCCTTTATCTGCATATGCACATGAAAGTCAAGTTAGTTTTTTAGGCTGTGATATTTTGAGCTAGTTTTCTATTCTTGTTTACATCATAAGGTTCTCAAGTTTATATTACTGCTGCTCCCTATATGTACATACTGCTGATAACAATTACTACGGAAGACATAATTACACACAGTTGCATTTGTTGGAATTAGAACATTCAAATGGTTGATTGATGTTTCTTGCATGATATTTGACGCTACACCTTGTTGGCACTTATTTGCATAATAATTATTGGTGGATGGTAGAAGTGTTTTGGTTGTCTATTTGGCAAAGGCCAGTTAATGGTGAATATTGAATGAGGTTGAGTACTATTTTTCTACAATAGACATTGGACTGCATTTGCATCTAACCGATAGTTTACATAATTTGCTAATCTGATTTGGTTCTCTACTTTATTGCACTCATCTTATGATTTTTCGTGGTTAATGCAAATGATAAATCTGATTCAGTTACACTACTTTACATTTATATGTACAGATCTGCAATATTTATTTTCTGACTGCTAATACACAGCATATTTAACTTGACAAGATTTCATATACTTGGAATGCTGCAACTGCCACATTTGGGGAGTCCCATAGCTTATTTGAATAGGAGTGTATTTGAATTAGCAATGAAATGCTAGCTGCTGGTGCTAAAGATAACCTAGTTATCATACTTCTCGATATATGCTTGGCTGCTGCATAATTGTGTTGCTACTGATATGCTTTTAGACGTTGACAAGAGTTGTTATCTAGATGCTTAAAGTGACATTTGATTTTGCTTTAACTCATCAGATGATGCATTATTTACATGACAAGCACTGATAAGTGGTATCTCATACATAATAAAAGTTACGCTGACTCTATAATTAAATGATCCTTGGTGAATGATAGCAAGTGTTTATCAAACTGGAATTATATGAGTGATCTTCACATAAGGATTCTCATTGGTAGATACAGTCATTGATTTATTATTGTTATATATCTATATTATGATTGATCTTATACCTTCATTGGATGACCCAAGTGGTAATGATGTTTTTGGTTATCTGTTGATTAATACTAGTTGTTGGTGGATGAAGTGTCACTATTGAATTGGCGATTAACTAATATCTTTTGCATTGGATGATTAATTGTTATGCTATCTTCAAATTGACTCCATTTAGGCACTGGTCTAATTAGTATTTGCATATAGAATATAGTCTTTTTGGTTGTACTAGTGTCCTACAGGGTTCCATAAGGGTACTTCTCCTTGGAGATTATTGACTTCCGAAGAAGTTGGATCGTGACCGAGGTTACATTGGGTCACTATTCTTATTTTTGCTTATCGAGAACTAGTCCTGCTAGTTTGCCCGGTAACACTCATGCATGGTGGATGCTAGGAATTGTTGGAACAACGCAAAGCTAAAGTAAGTCTAGTTTTAGCCTTGCTTGGTGAAGGTGGGTGAATTCTTGCTTCTTGATGATCGAATGGTGGCCATAGAGCTGCATTTTTTCTGATTAGGGCCTTTTTGTCTTCCTTCTATCTTCTTTGCATGGTGGAAAACACTCCCTAAAGGAGGTTCTTCCTAGTTTGGCCTTGGATCTCTAATTTCGCCCTAGATTAGGCTCCTATAATGAACCCTAGAGGTTGTTGTAAGAAGCCCTAGTTTAATAGGTAAAGATAAATTACTCTAAGAGGGAGGCTGGTCACCTCTCCTCTAGGCCTAGGGTTTAGAGTTTCATCTATTAAAACCCTAGTTATAAACTTTTATCAAATTTTGCTTGCATTTTCATGTGTAATTTTGCATTTTCATGGTAGAATTAGGGTTAGAATTAGGTCTGCAATTTTATGTCTGAAACCCTAAAAAATCAAAAATATTTTCTTTCAAATTTTTGGTCTCCCTAAAATTTCGGCCCTCTCCTACAATTTCGGCATGCCTATTTATTCATAAAAAACCCTAGGGCGAAATTTGTGGGAGGCCTAAATTCTTTAAAAACCCAAAAATATTATTTTTTGTAAAATTTGCAACCCTAAACCCTAGTTATCAAATTTTATCAATTTGTCTTGCATGTACATATGTATTTATTGCATTTCATGTGATTTAGGTTAAATATTAGGCCTGAAATTTGTTTACTATATTTATTTAGTTTATTTTTATGTTTATTCATCATAAGAAAAACCCTAAAACAAATATAAAAGCCTAAAACCTAAAAACAGTCCTAAACCCTAGCTTTTCCTCCTCCCTAGACCTCATGGCCCTGAATACCTCGACCTCATATCTATAGGGCTCGCCCTCCCTTGGCAGACCCTTGCAAGGCTGAAACAGCCCTCTTTCCTACCTTTTGCGGCCCTCTTTAAGCTCTTTCCTGAGGTCTGCTGCTATAACAGACTATCAATTTTCCTTGCAGCCCCAAAACCTGTCATCAAAGAAGACATCAAAAAGGCTATAAAAAGGGTTAGTAAAAGGTTAGTAAAGGACAAGTTTTACTTATAACAAAAATCACTTGACACAGTCTAGCAGAGATTTACATAAGGGACTGTTTTTGGTACTGTTTGCATGATACAGGAGGTTTATATCAGATCTAGTTTAAAAGATAAATTGTTTCATTTGCTACAGGACTGATATATCAGACCTTGATTAATTTGTTGCTATAGGACAGCTCTTCAAGTTGTGTTCCATAGAGAACGATGTACATCCAGATAATAGTAGCGCAAACCCGAGAAAAAATAATAGAGAAACTTCTCCAATAGTGAAGAACCCCAAAAATCAGTCTCCTAACTGCAGTAGCAAACCTCTCTTAGTAGGGTGAACTTGTCTTGAGTGAATGTCAAAATGAGAGGTTCGACCTCTCTATTTATACACATCAAAAGTAATTTTTTCCCTTACTGGGCCGACCTAACTTTCCCTAACTGGGCCGACCTGACTGGGGCAGTTTTGCCCATTATCTGGGGCAGACTGCCCACTGATTTGGGGCAGTTTACCCACAAGGACGACCTGTCTAACTGACAAGGCCAACTTGTCTTGGGGAAAGATAAAATAACATTTAAAGATACTTTTCTTTGTGTGTTTTCACCCGATACTTTTCTTTGTGTGTTTTCACCCCAAGGTTTACATTGATTCTTTCAAGGGTTTACAAGATCAAATACATCAATATCTTCTCCCTCTCACGTAGGAAGTACAACAATAATATAATAAGAATAGCTTCCGAAGTTGCACTATTTCCAACACTCCCTCTCAACAAGGAAGGTATTCTAATTTTACTCTTCCTTGGGTCGACTATGAGGTGATGCCTCATGCAACTACTACTCCAACACTCCCTCTTAGCCAGGGAGGCATCATCAGTATCTAGATATCATTTGTACATCACGGTTATCTCTAACCTCTCTATATCATAAGGAATGTATTTCAACACAATCTCAGTGCGTCGAGAAGTGTCAACAAATCAATCTCTATGCATCAACTCAATCCAGTCCATCAGAGAACATGCACTGGCTCCACGACTCTGCCCTATCCATAGGGGAGTCACTTATTCCTTAGCTCAACAACTCTACACAGTCCATCGGAGAGTCCATCATGCATCAGCTTAACCCAGTCTATCGGGGATCATGCATCAATACAATGTGCCTTAGCTCGACCCAATCCATCGAGGAACATGCACAAGGACAACGTGCCTCAGCTCAACCCAGTCCATCAGAGAACATGCACAAGGACAACGTGCCTCAGCTCAACCAAGTCCTTCGGGGAACATACACCAACTCAACCAGTCATTTGGTGATCAATACAATGTGCCTCAGCTCAACCCAGTCCATCAAGGAACATGCACAAGGGCAACGTGCCTCAGCTCAACCTAGTCCTTCAGAGAACATGCACCAACTCAACCAATCCTTCGGTGAGTCCAAGAGTACCAGTGTGCACCAACCTCTCCATCCTATCTCAGGATGTCTGAGAGATCTCCTCACTCTTTTCAGAGTGATCTAGAGAATGCACTAAATCTCTCCATCATGTCCCATGATGTCTGAGAGACCTCCCACTCTACAGAGTCTCCGTGAGTGTGCGCTGGCCTCTCCATCCCTTCTCAGGATGTCAGAGAGATCTCCTCACTCTATCCAAGAGTGATCTGGAGAATGCAGTGACCTCTCCATCCTATCAGGATGTCCGAGAGATCTCCTTACTCTATCCCAAAGTGATCCGAAGAATGTAGTGGCCTCTCCATCCTATCAAGATGTCCAAGAGATCTCCTTCTCTATCTCAAAGTGATCCGGAGAATGCAGTAGCCTCTCCATCCAATCAGGATGTCCGAGAGATCTCCTCACTCTATCCCAGAGTGATTCGGAGAATGCAGTAGCCTCTCCATCCAATCAGGATGTCCGAGAGATCTCCTCGCTCTATCCCAGAGTGATCCAAAGAATGCAGTGGCCTCTCCATCTAATCAGTGTTGAAAAATTACCAAGGAAATGTTGTTCACCTTGTGATGCCTTGGGGTGGACAAAAACATTAAAAAAGTGGTCCTTAGTACTTTATAAAGTGTGATGTACTTTATTTTTTATAAAGTCACTTTATAAAGTGAGTTTGAGGTTATAGTTTTAATTTGACTTTATGAGACTTAAGTGAATATTTAATTAAAAGGGTCTGTCACGTCCTCTTCCGTCGATCCAATGCAAGGGAGGAAACATGACCAAACATACCGGGCTTATTTGGAATCTCAGCCCCATACATTACTAAGAAATTCATGGATAAATAAAAACTTGTCTGTGCAAATTCATAGTCAATATAAACACAGCGGAATTAAATCATATTTGCACACACACAAACAGAAATGCATCAGCATATCTATCACAGGCATATGATGAATCAACATGCAGAGAATTCAATCTCATTGTCATGCTATGCACAGACTTCATATCAATTGCATTAAGATAATCATTTCATTTCATTAACATGGACAATTAACATTCAGAACAAAACACATAATGATCATAATTTAAACCACAGAGACTACTTATCTTTGAGATAAAGTTGTCCAAACAACTAGCTATGTGAGAGCAACGTTCCTGTTATCACATTTATAGTAGCCGGGCTACCATACATTATTTTTCTGATGCCAGTGCACTATTCAGCCAGTTCCCCTACATTTGAGATGCTGAGAAGAGCATCTATATTGGATCACTATCAGATTGTGGACAGCAGTTATATTCCCCATGCCATGACTGAGTCTCGGGACACTCAGAGAGATGACCGATGTAGCCATTATACCATTGGTACAGAGCAGTCAGTAGTGCCCAGAGTTACAGCAGCAGTTTCAGAGGACAGAGGATGGTACAGGTTGATGAGCATTCAGGTATATGACTCAGCAGGTATATCATGGTGTTATGGTTAGATTGCTTTTATACTTATTCTTATAGCATGTCTTAGCACTTAGTGTCATGATCTGGCGATCATATAGATATTTGGACCTGGTTGATCTATATATATATTATATTGTCCCTACTCAGACTTAGAAGTTCACTATTCATACTCATTGGTATGTACCCTCCTTAGGGAGAATAGAGGTGATCATTCCACCATACCTTGGCTTGCTAGTGTTGGCTCCATCATTTCATTATCTTCACCCATCCATAGCCTACCTTTTAGATTATCACCCTGACTTATTACTTGACTAGTGACATGGAGGATCTTTCCCCCACTGTAGCCTCTGTACTGATTGAGCTTCCCTGTTTATTCTGTCTCGGCTCTGAGTTGGTGACAAAACTTACCTATGGTGAGTTGGAGTTCCTTGTGAATTCCCCCTAGTCACTAAAGTTGTGTTGGCTAAACCTGAAACTTTTAGTGCTGCCATGAATACAAAATCTGGAAAAATGAAATGTTATATCTTGTATGAAAAGCCCATTCATGCAATGTGTTTCTAAACACACATGAATGAAAGGCATGCCAAATGAAAATGGCTATGAAAATAAAATGTTATATCTTTTGGAAAATAAATACCTAGGTAAACAAGTTGTCCATGACACACCTAGAAGTGCTCAGGTAAACAAGTGCCTTAAAAACACACCTGCAGCAGAAAGCCTAAAATAAATGTAAATCTATGCAATGTGTTTGTAAACACACATAGATCAAGGCTATGGAAACTTCAGGCCCAAAAAGCAATGGAACTTAAAAGCTATATCTAAAAAATTGCTGGCCTTATTTGTATTATGGATTGTGCGCATCTGTGAAGGTGAATAAACCCTCTTTAAACAACTCATCCATTTGTAAGACACCGCCATTCCCTGTGTTATTGCTCATTCAGTATATACTATGGCGTGTATTCCCTTTCCCTTGCCAAAGTGTCACAAAGTCAAGTCAGTCAAGTCATCCCTTAGCCTAGCCAATTAATTTAGCCTTCACCCATCACTAGCAAATTGATCACAGCTATGAAGTGAGTATGATTTTGAAAGTCTAGTCTGAGTAATAATAATAATTAACGACATTATATATTTGGATTTAGATCGCCAGAAGTGACTACTTTGTGTTATAATTGCTATTTGAATAAGTTGTAGAGCATGCATTAACCTTGACACCTTGCAGCAGCTTCCGATGATGATGTGAGTTATATTTGGTCTTGGTTAGACCCAGTTTGACCATGGAGGACCATGGGACATGAGATGTTGGACCTTATGATGATATGAATAGATGATATATGGTCTATGTATACATACAGGATGATTCTATGCAGCAGCTACAGGGTTATGATGATGATTCTTGGTTTACAGCAGTGTTTGGGCATTTACAGATTATTATTATTGGCCCTGTTCCGGTACATTGGATATTTATTTTGATCATGCGGAAATTCATATGGTGTATGAGTACACATCTCGGATAGATTTGGACCTTCAGAGTCCAATGGGACAGTTTGTTTTCAGTTCCGGGCACTTACAGTGATGATTGAGCCTCAGTAGGCAGTCCCAGTGCAGTTTTGGTCTGTCGTAGGCCCTGTCAGAGCAGATGTGATTTTTATCTGGTTGACCTAGGGCGCTGATGATGGAGGAGTTGGTCCAGCCACTTGTTTTTACCATATTACCCCCCTCCCGGACACACTGGTGCCCTCACCTTGACAGCGCAGGCACTCCAGGAGGCTGTTTGGGGCAGTTTCACGCTTCCCGAGGCATTTCAGGATTGGTAGAAATGGCTATTGAGGAAATCGATTTGGGCTATTGAGGCAAAGTTATGGCATGGGATGATCAGGGATGATAGATCGAGGTCCTCCACACCTTCTCCAGCAGTTTCAGCTTCATCGGGGCCCGCATCCATCACTTATGGCACTTTCTGTGGATTTCTGAGGTCTTTTTGAGGCCTACGATTTGACTATGGAGGCACGATTTGGTACATTGATGATTATTTTATATTTATTGTGCTATGGGGATTGACCAGGGAGGGATAATATTACCCCTTGGACCCACCATAAGCCTCCTATGATATTATGTCATCGTGATTTGGTGGGATTCCCCTCTTATAGGGCGATTTTGTCCACTTACATAATATTTTATTTGTGATCCATGTATTTTATTGTTGAGCTCATCTCAACCATTGATTAGACATTTGTATCTTTTAATCTTAGCCACTCATTCAAAAAGTGGTTAGGGTTTTGGTGCCTCTCCTTCCTATTTAAAGGAGAGAGCCTCTCATTGTAAGGGGTCTTTGGCTCTTGGATTATTGGTATAGAAAAATATTCTTGTGGAAATTCTTGTGGTCTCCTTTGCATCTGGTGTTCTTAGATGGTGATTGGAAAGTCTATTGCAACCTAGCATTTGGAAATTGTGGTAAGATCTATCTTTTTTGGAAATCATTGTTTGTCTACAGGAGGGCGACTTCAACAAGGGCGATTTTGCAAGGCTTCTTCAAATCGACTTTCTTGGCATTTGCTTGTATCAGGGGGTTATCATTAGCTTCATTGTGATCTATGCTATCTTTCTGTTACTTCTCTTGTGGCATTAGTCTTATCTCTTGATGCATCAAATCTGATATTGTTGACGTTTGTTGTGCAGGAGAGAGGGCGCATTGGCTTCTTGGATCAAATCGACTTGCATAGAAAACTATCTCAAAGCTTCTCAAATTGATCGGGTTTGCATAGATCATCATCATCAAGGCATCTACAAGGTTACCCAGGTAAGATCCACAGGTTTGTTTCTCTTTCCTTTATCCAATCCATTGACATAGTTCATAAATTGTTAAAACCCTAAATATTTCAAAACCCCCATTTTACATTTTCTCAGATCTACTTAGATCTAGTGGGTTGTTGGGCATAATATTGAAAACCCACCTCTATAGCATCCACGGCATCCCGGATCTATAGTTTGGTGAGGATTGGCTTCCGTTTGACCCCTTCCCAAGCCAACTTAGCCTCTCCCAAGCAAAGCAAACTTCCTAGTTTGAGCAAGTTGACCTAGATCTAGTACATGGGTGTTTGAGATCCCGCTTGATCCATAATCTACACATCAAATAACATACACCCAGATTGTTACTTTTCTGAAATTCACCTTGTGGGCCCTATTCCACATTTTAAGGGATTTAATCCCCATTTTGGACCACTTGGAACACTTAAACTCAGATCTAGTAAGATCTAACCGTCGGATTGCCACGAAATTATAGATCCACACTCCTACTTGACTAACCTACCCGGATCTAAAGTTTGGATGCCATCGGACTTGTCTTGACCCACCTAACCCACCTTTTCAGCCTCCTTGGGTAAAGTCGCACCACCTTGGAGAAGTGAGTTCACTCACTTCTAGGAACTGGGTACTTGAGATTTGTGGAGATTTGGAACCGGAATAATTCAAAACCTAGGTCTAGTGTGTCACTTTGTCAGATCTTGCCTTGGGGATAGCATTCCTTGTTTTAAGGGATTGTGGTCCACTTGGGTTAAACCTAGATCTAGACCTACTTATCCATCAAGACCTTAATTGCCCACTTGTCTCAAGTATTAGGAGTCCTCAACCACAAGTCAACCCTACTTTGACTCCATTATCCCAATTCCCAAGGCACTGGTTACTCTCCAAGTCAATTCGACTTTCCTAGATTGTTGGATTAACTTGTGGTTTGACCTTAGTGTGGTGAACCAAACCCTTGATGCCATCATGTATCATGGTCAAACTTGTCACTTGTACTAGTTAGCCCCAATCAACCCCTAAACTACCCTGCATTGGACACGGCTCCCAAGGCAGTGGGTCTTCCAACATTGAACTAGTACACTAATCCTAGATCTCACTTCAAACATTATAAGTCACTCTCACATCAACTATGAACCAAAGCTATACTCATTAAACCCCTCACTTGGCTTATGACTTCATCCTTAGGTCTAGGATAAACCATACACCTAACTTCACTTAGAAATACCCTGATTTGGTGTCTTGGTTTTGATCTCTCCTGTCGGGAGTAGATCGGGTCTCCCCCTTTGTTGTCTGGGCTAGATAACATAAAGCGAAGGTTGCCTCGACTGGCGTGACAACCATATATTGGAGGTCGAGGTGATCGCGGTTGCACCTTTTGAGTTGCCCTTCCCTATTGCCATCCATGACTGGATACATCCATAGGGGTAACTACAGTTTAGGTGATAACATTTTGGCGCCGTTGCCGGGGAAGGCATAAGCTTACCCTAGTTCGATATATTATTTTAAAGCTCTCCTCCCCTTCTCTTTGCCAAACATTTTGGCGCCGTTGCCGGGGACGCAATAGGCTTACCTTGGTCCGATATATTATTTCCTAGAAAGCCCTCCCATTTCTCTTTGCATAACATATGGGCATTGGGCTTACCTCGGAGAAGCTAGTAGTCTTTCCTGCATATACAACGACACATATCTTGGTAGAAGAGATTAAATCTACCTGGCGACTCCCAATCGTGACTCCGTTGAGGAGCGGGCTCATTTACATCCTTACAACACAAGAAGTAAAGTAAACTTAGATCAAGTTGAAGGAACCCAAATTACATATCGTAAAAGAGATCCTAAAGCACAACCATCTAACTTCCTTTGGAAATTGGTTAACGATTCTCCAAATAGAGCTTCAGGATACCCTTTGATTAATTCGGTTCCTCCCTCATCTCCTAGTTCAAACTTAAACATAAACTTACCAAATCCAATGGCCGGAACAAACTCGGGAAACCAGAATGTTCCTCCACCACAAGCTCCTAGGATTTTTGGAAGAAAGGCAAAACCATCTCCTTTAGACTTTTCCCAAATCCAGGGTGCACCCCATGATATGCCTGAAAAGTATTTTGAAAAGGTTCCCAGATTTGATGGAGTATCTGCTATATCAATTGAAGACCACATTGATAAAGTATGGGAACACATGGAAGCATATGGAGCATCTGAGGAAGATGTGTTCATGAGGGGTCTCCTGGCATCCTTGGAAGGAGATGTTAGGAAGTGGTTTGACAGGTTGCCTGCTTCATCCATTGATGGGTATGACAATTTTGTCAACAAGCTAAATAGTGAGTGGTCCCGAAAGTTAGATGGGAAGTTTCTCTTACATCAACTTTTTGACATTAAGAAAAGAGAAAATGAAACAGTCCATGAG
Organism: Larix kaempferi; assembly: GCA_027924585.1. NCBI lineage: Eukaryota > Viridiplantae > Streptophyta > Pinopsida > Pinales > Pinaceae > Larix > Larix kaempferi. The sequence continues at coordinate 331,841 of BSBM01002163.1, forward strand.
TTTAACATAAGATTCGACAAGACTGTAGCTGTTATCCCTGAAGAAATTAGACTGAAAGACCAAGCAGTTGTTATTCACTACTTGAATGCTTTTGAGGGATGGGTTGGTTATCAGCTAAAGGATAAAAACCCAAATGACTTAAAGACCGCTCAATCAAATGCTAAGATGGCTGAGCAAAATGTAGCATCCATGGGGAAACAAAACTTTTTTGATCAATTTACCCCATCCACTTCCAGATCTGACCCTAGACTCCAAAAACCAAAGGAACCTGTGAGTGTGCCAAAGGAATCAAAGGATACTTTAGAAGTCATGCAAGAAATGATGAAACAATTAACTGTCCTAACAAAGAATGTGGCAAGTTTGAATGACCCTGAAAGACATAGAAATCCTTATGGCCCTAAACCTTACTGGAATAATAATAGGAGGCCTGATGGGGATAGGGATAGGCGACGACCTAAGTATCCAGAGAACTCTGAAAAGAAGGAAGTCAATTGGTGTGATGAAGAAGAAGAAATACCCTCTGACACCATTGACCATGATGACCAACCAGAAAGTATCAACTTTATAAATGACTTGTCTTATGATGAGGACTTTGGAAGAATCCTTTTAAAAGAAGAGCCATGGGAGCAAGAAAAAGACATAATAGAAGAACCTAGTTCCTCATGTTGCGCCATTGAGCTCCCAAAACCTAAAGAGCAACCAAAGTATCAAATTTATAAACGAGGAAGTGCCTCCCAACCTTCTTTCCTTGATAAACATAAAAAGATTGATGAAGATAAAAAGAAAGAAGAAGATCTTGCTATAGATGATTATGATCTCAAGATTGATATGAAGAAAGAGTTAAGCAAGATAATGTGTAATATCCCTGTCACAGAGTTAATGAAGGTGCCCTCTGTTAGATGCCAAGTAGAGGAATTTTTCGATGGTATTGGCCAAGAGAAAACTCCTGAACCTGTCCTAGAGTCATGTCATATCCAAAAGCTTAGTGGAACACAACCTAGTGAAACAGAGAAGGATCCACCAATAAACATCCATTCGGCCATTTATGAAAGAAAGAGCGGTGGTCACTCTCCCTTTTACCTTACCTTGCACATTCAAAACATGCTCCTTCACAATTGTATGTTGGATTTTGGAGCAGCAATGAATGTTATGCCTTTACAAGTTATGAAGGAAATGGGACTTGAAGTGACTAGACCTTATGGAAATGTCTGTGGTATAGATTCCCGACGAGTGCCATCTTATGGGTTGATAAAAAACCTTAGAGCTGATCTTTTCGCATGTTCAGACATTTCTACTATGATGGATGTAGTTGTCATTGATTTACCCCCAGCATATGGAATGCTGTTATCTAGAAAGTGGGCAGCCGGTCTAGGTGGATACCTTATGATGGATTTATCATTTATTTGTGTTCCCAACCCTGATGGAGCTTTGATTCGGGTAAACAGAGAACCTTGTTATAATGAGCATGTTGAATCATTTGATGAAGGATTAAAAAACACATATGGGGATGAATTGTTAAATGATGCCAAAACCAACCTTGTTGAAGATGAGGATGAATTATATGAAGATGATCAAAATATGTGTATGGTCATGGAAGATTCTGATTCCTTTTGGGAAGACAAGCAAATAGTTGAAATAACAAGAACAATCAGAAATGAATTTGTTGAGGAAGTAGATGAATTGAGAAGACATGAAAATCAACCTCAAGGTCATGAACAAAACAATGAAATCATTCAAGAACCTTCTATAGAAAATCACGCACTTGAGGAAGTCGATGATGGCATAAGAAATATAGGAAGAGATGAAAATTTGCCTAATGATCAAAGTTTAGGACAAACTCCCCCAATAGAAAACCTTCATAATCAAACAAATGGTGAAGAAGATGTTGAGAATCCAATGCATGAAGATGAATTTGATGATATTAGGAGGGGAGAGAGAATTCCTTTTACTGTTCGGGAATGGTTTGCCTTGACTGATCACAACAGAGAAAGAGAAAGCCAGGGGCTTGCACCTATCTACCCATGGGAAAACAATCTTGCAACATCTACTAGGGTTGAAACAAATGAAGAGTTTGAAGCCTCTTATTATTCTGATATAGAAGATTCTCTATCTCATTTGTCTCTAGAAGATGGTAGCCTAATTCAAGTCCATGATAACTCTCTAAGTTGGGAAGAGGATGCCCTAATTAATGATGCACCTGAAGGAGACTATAATCTAAATAACCTTGCTATTTTTCAAACTCCTTCAGAACCTCAAAGCCATGCTTTATCTGCATATCCTCATATCCCTAGTTTTCTCCTAACATCTGAGTCATCTAGTCATCATACTCATGATCTTTCTCACATTCTTAGTCCCTCTACATTTCATCCTGAGTCAATTTCTACTAGATTGGAAAACAGGGTCATTCCTGTTCCTTCAGGAGAAGGTTCTAGTCATAACACTGTCGTATCTCGTGAGCCATCTCCCTTGGAAGAACATAGAGATTTCTGGACTGTAGGTGAAGTTGTTAAAAGAGTTGTATCTCCCCATGAGGAAGAATCAAATGAGGTAGTCCAAGAAACAAGAAGAGAAGTTAGGGAAGTCCTTGTTGGCAGAGTTGCTATTTCCTTAGACGGTGGCCCACCCAGAGTTGACGCAGTTCCTTCTAGGAGGAGCTCAAGAATCGTCACACCTCAACCGCAAAACCCTGCTGAAGTCCATCCCATGCCTGTACGTAATATTGGAGTAATTCCTAAATCTATCAATAGAAATAGGTTTCGTACAGGAAGTCAAGTCATCATTCCCAACCATTTATTGCATATAAGATCGGGACAGGCTGATGACTTGTGGGTTGGACCTTTCACAGTAGAGCAATGCATTGATGGCATGTGCTTTCTAACCACTGGTAGTGGACGGCGTATTTTATATCCTGTCAATCAGAGGGACTTAAGGGATCACATCCCTGATCCCACATAGGTGGGATCTCTCGCTTGCATTGCCTGGTAGATTAGGGTAGGTAGGAAACCGAATAAGCCTACTTGGGCAGTAGTTAGTCTTTTCAGGCATTGAGTCTGGCACTTTGTTTATCTCTAAAGCTCCTTTGTAAGCTCCTAGTTTAATTGAGTACCTGTCACTTTTCTTTTTCCTGCACAATAAATTTCAAATTTTGCAAATTATGTTAGTAGTTTAATTTACTTTCTGTATTTATATTTCATGCATTTATATTTCTGATATAGAATAGATTTTATTTCAGTTGGTTTTATATTTTTCCCACACATGCGGCATGAGGTATTTTTAATGTTTGTGAATGCAGAAAATAGGTTGCAAGAATAAAAGCTGGAAATAAAATGGTAGAGTGTTGGATTGCGGATTCGAGTAGCAGAGTTCGAGGACCAGAGATTCTGAGGTTCTCAAGCGCTCATTTCAGCAGAGCACTTGTCCCAGCCGGAGCCAGATGTTATCACATTTATAGTAGCCGGGCTACCATACATTATTTTTCTGATGCCAATGCACTATTCAGCCAGTTCCCTTACATTTGAGATGCTGAGAAGAGCATCTATATTGGATCACTATCAGATTGTGGACAGCAGTTATATTCCCCATGCCATGACTGAGTCTCTGGACACTCAGAGAGATGACCAATGTAGCCATTATACCATTGGTACAGAGCAGTCAGTAGTGCCCAGAGTTACAGCAGCAGTTTCAGAGGACAGAGGATGGTACAGGTTGATGAGCATTCAGGTATATGACTCAGCAGGTATATCATGGTGTTATGGTTAGATTGCTTTTATACTTATTCTTATAGCATGTCTTAGCACTTAGTGTCATGATCTGGCGATCATATAGATATTTGGACCTGGTTGATCTATATATATATTATATTGTCCCTACTCAGACTTAGAAGTTCACTATTCATACTCATTGGTATGTACCCTCCTTAGGGAGAATAGAGGTGATCATTCCACCATACCTTGGCTTGCTAGTGTTGGCTCCATCATTTCATTATCTTCATCCATCCATAGCCTACCTTTTAGATTATCACCCTGACTTATTACTTGACTAGTGACATGGAGGATCTTTCCCCCACTGTAGCCTCTGTACTGATTGAGCTTCCCTGTTTATTGTGTCTCGGCTCTGAGTTGGTGACAAAACTTACCTATGGTGAGTTGGAGTTCCTTGTGAATTCCCCCTAGTCACTAAAGTTGTGTTGGCTAAACCTGAAACTTTTAGTGCTGCCATGAATACAAAATCTGGAAAAATGAAATGTTATATCTTGTATGAAAAGCCCATTCATGCAATGTGTTTCTAAACACACATGAATGAAAAGCATGCCAAATGAAAATGGCTATGAAAATAAAATGTTATATCTTTTGGAAAATAAATACCTAGGTAAACAAGTTGTCCATGACACACCTAGAAGTGCTCAGGTAAACAAGTGCCTTAAAAACACACCTGCAGCAGAAAGCCTAAAATAAATGTAAATCTATGCAATGTGTTTGTAAACACACATAGATCAAGGCTATGGAAACTTCAGGCCCAAAAAGCAATGGAACTTAAAAGCTATATCTAAAAAATTGCTGGCCTTATTTGTATTATGGATTGTGCGCATCTGTGAAGGTGAATAAACCCTCTTTAAACAACTCATCCATTTGTAAGACACCGCCATTCCCTGTGTTATTGCTCATTCAGTATATACTATGGCGTGTATTCCCTTTCCCTTGCCAAAGTGTCACAAAGTCAAGTCAGTCAAGTCATCCCTTAGCCTAGCCAATTAATTTAGCCTTCACCCATCACTAGCAAATTGATCACAGCTATGAAGTGAGTATGATTTTGAAAGTCTAGTCTGAGTAATAATAATAATTAACGACATTATATATTTGGATTTAGATCGCCAGAAGTGACTACTTTGTGTTATAATTGCTATTTGAATAAGTTGTATAGCATGCATTAACCTTGACACCTTGCAGCAGCTTCCGATGATGATGTGAGTTATATTTGGTCTTGGTTAGACCCAGTTTGACCATGGAGGACCATGGGACATGAGATGTTGGACCTTATGATGATATGAATAGATGATATATGGTCTATGTATACATACAGGATGATTCTATGCAGCAGCTACAGGGTTATGATGATGATTCTTGGTTTACAGCAGTGTTTGGGCATTTACAGATTATTATTATTGGCCCTGTTCCGGTACATTGGATATTTATTTTGATCATGCGGAGATTCATATGGTGTATGAGTACACATCTCAGATAGATTTGGACCTTCTGAGTCCAATGGGACAGTTTGTTTTCAGTTCCGGGCACTTACAGTGATGATTGAGCCTCAGTAGGCAGTCCCAGTGCAGTTTTGGTCTGTCGTAGGCCCTGTCAGAGCAGATGTGATTTTTATCCGGTTGACCTAGGGCGCTCATGATGGAGGGGGTGGTCCAGCCACTTGTTCTTACCATATTACCCCCCTCCCGGACACACTGGTGCCCTCACCTTGACAGCGCAGGCACTCCAGGAGGCTGTTTGGGGCAGTTTCATGCTTCCCGAGGCATTTCAGGATTGGTAGAAATGGCTATTGAGGAAATCGATTTGGGTTATTGAGGCAAAGTTATGGCATGGGATGATCAGGGATGATAGATCGGGGTCCTCCACACCTTCTCCAGCAGTTTCAGCTTCATCGGGGCCCGCATCCATCACTTATGGCACTTTCTGTGGATTTCTGAGGTCTTTTTGAGGCCTACGATTTGACTATGGAGGCACGATTTGGTACATTGATGATTATTTTATATTTATTGTGCTATGGGGATTGACCAGGGAGGGATAATATTACCCCTTGGACCCACCATAAGCCTCCTATGATATTATGTCATCATGATTTGGTGGGATTCCCCTCTTATAGGGCGATTTTGTCCACTTACATAATATTTTATTTGTGATCCATGTATTTTATTGTTGAGCTCATCTCAACCATTGATTAGACATTTGTATCTTTTAATCTTAGCCACTCATTCAAAAAGTGGTTAGGGTTTTGGTGCCTCTCCTTCCTATTTAAAGGAGAGAGCCTCTCATTTTAAGGGGTCTTTGGCTCTTGGATTATTGGTATAGAAAAATATTCTTGTGGAAATTCTTGTGGTCTCCTTTGCATCTGGTGTTCTTAGATGGTGATTGGAAAGTCTATTGCAACCTAGCATTTGGAAATTGTGGTAAGATCTATCTTTTTTGGAAATCATTGTTTGTCTACAGGAGGGCGACTTCAACAAGGGCGATTTTGCAAGGCTTCTTCAAATCGACTTTCTTGGCATTCGCTTGTATCAGGGGGTTATCATTAGCTTCATTGTGATCTATGCTATCTTTCTGTTACTTCTCTTGTGGCATTAGTCTTATCTCTTGATGCATCAAATATGATATTGTTGACGTTTGTTGTGCAGGAGAGAGTGCGCATTGGCTTCTTGGATCAAATCGACTTGCATAGAAAACTATCTCAAAGCTTCTCAAATTGATCGGGTTTGCATAGATCATCATCATCAAGGCATCTACAAGGTTACCCAGGTAAGATCCACAGGTTTGTTTCTCTTTCCTTTATCCAATCCATTGACATAGTTCATAAATTGTTAAAACCCTAAATATTTCAAAACCCCCATTTTACATTTTCTCAGATCTACTTAGATCTAGTGGGTTGTTGGGCATAATATTGAAAACCCACCTCTATAGCATCCACGGCATCCCGGATCTATAGTTTGGTGAGGATTGGCTTCCGTTTGACCCCTTCCCAAGCCAACTTAGCCTCTCCCAAGCAAAGCGCACTTCCTAGTTTGAGCAAGTTGACCTAGATCTAGTACATGGGTGTTTGAGATCCCGCTTGATCCATAATCTACACATCAAATAACATACACCCAGATTGTTACTTTTCTGAAATTCACCTTGTGGGCCCTATTCCACATTTTAAGGGATTTAATCCCCATTTTGGACCACTTGGAACACTTAAACTCAGATCTAGTAAGATCTAACCGTCGGATTGCCACGAAATTATAGATCCACACTCCTACTTGACTAACCTACCCGGATCTAAAGTTTGGATGCCATCGGACTTGTCTTGACCCACCTAACCCACCTTTTCAGCCTCCTTGGGTAAAGTCGCACCACCTTGGAGAAGTGAGTTCACTCACTTCTAGGAACTGGGTACTTGAGATTTGTGGAGATTTGGAACCGGAATAATTCAAAACCTAGGTCTAGTGTGTCACTTTGTCAGATCTTGCCTTGGGGATAGCATTCCTTGTTTTAAGGGATTGTGGTCCACTTGGGTTAAACCTAGATCTAGACCTACTTATCCATCAAGACCTTAATTGCCCACTTGTCTCAAGTATTAGGAGTCCTCAACCACAAGTCAACCCTACTTTGACTCCATTATCCCAATTCCCAAGGCACTGGTTACTCTCCAAGTCAATTCGACTTTCCTAGATTGTTGGATTAACTTGTGGTTTGACCTTAGTGTGGTGAACCAAACCCTTGATGCCATCATGTATCATGGTCAAACTTGTCACTTGTACTAGTTAGCCCCAATCAACCCCTAAACTACCCTGCATTGGACACGGCTCCCAAGGCAGTGGGTCTTCCAACATTGAACTAATACACTAATCCTAGATCTCACTTTAAACATTATAAGTCACTCTCACATCAACTATGAACCAAAGCTATACTCATTAAACCCCTCACTTGGCTTATGACTTCATCCTTAGGTCTAGGATAAACCATACACCTAACTTCACTTAGAAATACCCTGATTTGGTGTCTTGGTTTTGATCTCTCCTGTCAGGAGTAGATCGGGTCTCCCCCTTTGTTGTCTGGGCTAGATAACATAAAGCGAAGGTTGCCTCGACTGGCGTGACAACCATATATTGGAGGTCGAGGTGATCGTGGTTGCACCTTTTGAGTTGCCCTTCCCTATTGCCATCCATGACTGGATACATCCATAGGGGTAACTACAGTTTAGGTGATAACAGTTCCACCCAACCATAGATCTTTGTCTAGCCTGTATTCTTTCAGCTAAGAGATCACCCCCGAGCTGGGTTGTGTATCCACTAAGGAGGAACTAGATGGGCTCACTCACAGCCATGGTCTCACTCAACAGCTATGCTAAGCCAACACACAGTTGGGTTTATCAAGCATACAAAAGACAAAGGAGGAGGATGCTAAGCCAGTGAGCTCAACCACAGAGCTACAGGCATCTCAAATGAACTCAACAGTCATGGCACCCACAATACCTACCTCACCCAACACAAGGAAGGTCCCCTTCTCTGCTGCACAGTCCCTCAGGCCCACTTGCTCTTCTTTTATTTATGATTTAAAATGAATTTTGGAAGCAACCACAAGTGGGTAGAAGACCCCACCAACCACAAGTCAAAGATAAAGGTACCACAAGACCAATAATCAACAAGGTGTAAGGACCAGTCATCTCTCTCCCGAATGTACAAATGTTCCATATAACCTGAAAGTTCATCATCACTGTATAAGGAAGGGTCCACATGGGTGATGTGATCATGTGGTCCTCTAGACTGCTCCTAAGGTCAAATGTTAGTGGCTTCATCAAGGGGTGGCTAGTCCCTTGAGAAGACCATCTAACTCATCCATCTCGAATACCTAGGAGAAGAGGACATCACACATCATCATCTTGGTAACTAAACAAGAACCTCAATTCTCAAGGAATGGCTCTCAACTCAAAGTTGAGCTTCAGTCCCAAACTGAGTCATGTTGATCAATCCTCTAGTCCTTGACCAAGACCTCCATTCTCACGGAGAATGGTCCTCAGCCTCAAGCTGAATGTTGATCAACCACTTGTAGGACCTACTTGGTCCTTGACCAAGAATCTACCTAGTCCTAGACCAGGATGTCTCTGTCTCAACCTGCAGGATCTGCTTGGTCTTCATGACCAAGAAATTGTCTAGTCCCAGACCAAAATACCCTAGAGACAAATAGGGGCCCTAGCCACATGCTAGGGACTTTGCCATGGCATCAATCTGCTTGGTCCCCTGACCAAGAACCCCATGAGACAGCTAGGGGGCCCTAGGGTATTGTTATCAAATATATAGTAGCTGAGCTACCATACATTATTTGTCTAATGCTAGTACACTATTCAGACAGTTCCCTTACATTTGAGATGCTGAGATGAGCATCTATATTGGATCACTATCAGATTTTGGACAGCAGTTATATTCCCCATGCCATGACTGAGTCTCAGGACACTCGGAGAGATGACCAACATAGCCATTATACCATTGGTACAGATCAGTCAGTAGTGCCCAGAGTTACAGCAGCGGTTTCAGAGGACAGATGATGGTTCAAGTGATGAGCATTCAGGTATATGACTTAGCAAGTATATCATTGTGTTATGGTTTTATTGCTTTTATATTTATTCTTATAGCATGTCTTAGCACCTAGTGTCATGATCTGGCGATCATATAGATATGTGGACCTGGTTGATCATATTATATATATTATATTGTCCCTACTCAGACTTAGAAGTTCACTATTCATACTCATTGGTTTTACCCTCCTTAGGGAGAATAGAGGTGATCATTCCACCATACCTTGGCTTGCTAGTGTTGGCTCCATTATTCATTGTCTTCATCCATCCATTGCCTACCTTTTAGTTTATCACCCTGACTTACTACTTGACTAGTGGCATGGAGGACTTTTCCCCACTGTAGCCTCTGTATTGGATGAGCTTCCCTGTTTATTGTGTCTCGGCTCTGAGTAGGTGACAAAACTTACCTATGGTGAGTTGGAGTTCCTTGTGAATTCCCCCTAGTCATTAAAGTTGTGTTGGCTAAACCTGAAACTTTTAGTGCTGCCATGAATACAAAATCTGGAAAAATGAAATGCTATATCTTGTATGAAAAGCCCGTTCATGCAATGTGTTTTTCAACACACATGAATGAAAGGCATGCCAAATGAAAATGGCCATGAAAATAAAATGTTATATCTTTTGGAAATGTAAATACCTAGGTAAACAAGCTATCTGTGACACACCTAGAAGTGCTCAAATAAACAAGTGCCTTAAAAACACACCTGCAGCAGAAAGCCTAAATAAATGTAAATCTATGCAATGTGTTTATAAACACACATAGATCAAGGCTATGGAAACTTCAGGCCCAAAAAGCAATGGAACTTAAATGCTATATCTAAATTATTGCTGGCCTCATTTGTATTATGGATTGAGCGCATCTGTTAAAGGTGAATAAACCCTCTTTGAACAACTCATCCATTTGTGAGACACTGCCATTCCCTGTGTTGTTGCTCATTCAGTATATACTATGGTGTGTATTCCCTTTCCCTTTGCCGAAGTGTCACAAAGTTAAGTCAGTCAAGTCATCCCTTAGCCTAGCCAGTTATTTTAGCCTTCACCCTTCACTAGCAAATTGATCACAGCTATGAAGTGAGTATGATCTTGAAAGTCTAGTCTGAGTAATAATAATAATTAATGACATTGTATATTTGGATTTAGATCAGCAGTAATGATTACTTTGTGTTATAATTGTTATTTGAATAAGGTGTAGAATATGCATTAACCTTTGACACTTTGCAGCAGCTTCTGATGATGGTGTGAGTTATATTTGGTCATGTTGACTTGGTCAAACTTAGTTTGACCAAGGTCAACCATAGGACATGAGATGGTTGGACCTTGTGATGATATGGATAGATGATATATGGTCTATGTACATGTACATGATGATTCTATGTATCAGATACAGGTTTTGATTCATGGTTTACAGCACTATTTGATCATTTACAGATTATTATTATTTGACCTATTCCGGTATATTGGATATATTATATCATCATGCAGAGATTCATATGGTGTATGAGTACACATCTTGGATAGATTTGGACCTTCTGAGTCCAATGACATAGTCTGTTTTCAGTTCCGAGCAGTTACAGTGATGATTGAGCCTTAGTAGGCTACCCCAGTGCAGTTTTGGTCTGTCGGAGACCCTGTCAGAGCAGAGAGGATTTTTATTTGGTTGACCTAGGGCGCTGTGCTTGGAGGGGGTGGTCCAGCCACTTGTTTTTACCATATTACCCCCCTCCCGGACACATTGGTGCCCTCACCTTGACAGTGCAGGCACCAGATACAGGTTTTGATTCATGGTTTACAGCATTATTTGATCATTTACAGATTATTATTATTTGACCTATTCCGGTATATTGGATATATTATATCAGCATGCAGAGATTCATATGGTGTATGAGTACACATCTTGGATAGATTTGGACCTTCTAAGTCCAATGACATAGTCTGTTTTCAGTTCCGGGCAGTTACAATGATGATTGAGCCTTAGTAGGCTACCCCAGTGCAGTTTTGGTCTGTCGGAGACCCTGTCAGAGCAGAGAGGATTTTTATTTGGTTGACCTAGGGCACTGTGCTTGGAGGGGGTGGTCCAGCCACTTGTTTTTACCATATTACCCCCCTCCCGGACACATTGGTGCCCTCACCTTGACAGTGCAGGCACTCCAGGAGGTAGTTTGGGGCAGCTTCACGCTTCCCGAGGCATTTCAGGATTGGTAGAAATGGCTATTGAGGAATTCGATTTGGGCTACTGAGGCAATGTCTTGGCATGGGATGATCAGTGATGATGGGTTGATGTCTTCCACACCTCCTCCAGCAATTTCAGCTTCATCGGGGCCTGCATCCATCACTTATGGCACTTTCTGTGGATTTTTGAGGTCTTTTGAGGCCTACGATTTGTCCATAGAGGCATGATTTGGTATATTGATGACTATTTTATTATTATTGTGCTATGGGGATTGACCAAGGGTGGCTAAAATTACCCCTTGGACCCACCATAAGCTTCTTATTATATTTTGTCATCATGATATGGTGGGATTCCCCTCTCCTAGGGCGATTTTGTCCACTTATGTTATATTTTATTAGTGATCCATGTATTTTATTGTTGAGCTCATCTCAACCATTGATTAGACATTTGTATCTTTTAATCTTAGCCACTCATTCAAAAAGTGGTTAGGATTTTGATGCCTCTCCTTCCTATTTAAAGGAGAGAGCTTCTCATTGTAAAGGGACGTGTGGCTCCGGATTATTGGAATAGAAAATTATTATTGCATCTATCTCCAGTGTTGTGGTGAATGTTTTTGGTGTTCGTTCGTTGGTTCTTCCTTTGCACTGAATTATTGGAGATCTTGTTTTGCCATATCTTTTGTACCACGTTTTTTGCATCTACAGGTGGAGGTCGATTTGCTTTGAGTAGGAAGTATTGGTAGGGGAAGACTCTCCCTACTTCTTCTTTGGATCCCTTCGTTGGTAACAGGGAGTATCACTGTCCCAGGACCTTCTATTTCATGTTACTATTGCATTTCTCTTGTATTTCCTCCATACTTGATCTTACTGATTGAATCGCTATTCCTTGGTTTGACAGGTAGAGGAGGTTGCACTTGTGGGCTAGGACATCAATTCGGCAAGCAAAATCAACAATTTCTCATTTGATCTCTGCGGGAATCTTCCTCAACATCAAGGCATCTCTCTTCATCACTCAGGTATGATCTCAAGGTAATTTCTATCTCCATGATCTATCCACTTGTCTAGAATATTTAAAACCCTAATTAATCAAAACCCCCATTTTACATTTTCTCAGATCTACTAAGATCTAGTGGCTTCTTGGGTAAGAAATTTAAAACCCACCTCTATAGTATCCACGGCATCCCGGATCTATAGTTTGGTGAGGATTGGCCTCCATTTGACCCTCTTCCCAAGGCATTTAGCCTTCTCCAAGCAAGGGCGCACTTCCTAGTTTGGGTGGGTTGACCTAGATCTAATACGTGGGTAGTTGAGATTCCACTTGATTCGTGATTTACACATCCAATAACCTACCCCCAGATTGTCACTTTTCTGATTTCTACCTTGTGGGCCCTTTTCCACATTTTAAGGGATTTAATCCCCATTTTGGACCACTTGGTATCTTTAAACTCAGATCTAGTAAGATCTAGCCATCGGATTGCCTTGAAATTATAGATCCATATCCTCACCTGATCAACCTACTTGGATCTAAATTTTGGATGCCATTGGACTTGTCTTGATTGATTTATCCCACTTTTAGGCCTCCTTGGGTAAAGTCGCACCACCTTGGAGAAATGAGTTGGTCCACTTCTAGAACGTGGGTACTTGAGATTTCAGTGGATTTGGAACGGGCATAATTCAAAACCTAGGTCTAGTATGTCACTTTGTCAAATCTTGCCTTGGGGATAGCATTCCTTGTTTTAAGGGATTGTGGTCCACTTAGGTGAAACCTAGATCTAGACCTATTCATCCATCAAGACTTTAATTGCCCACTTGTCTCATACAATAGGAGTTATCAATCACAAGTTAACTACACTTTGACTCCATTAATCCCAATTCCCAAGGCACTAATCTCTCTCCAAGTCAATTCAACTTTCCTAGATTATTGGATTAACTTGTGATTTGATCCTTGTGTGGTGGACTAAACCCTTTGATGTCATCATATATCATGATCAAGCTTGTCACTTGTACTAGTTAACCCCAATTCAACCCCTAAACTACCCTGCATTGGACACGGTTCCCAAGGCAGTGGATTTTCTCAAATTGAACTAGTACTTTAATCCTGGATCTCATTTCAAATATTATAAGTCACTCTCACATCAACAATGAACCAAAGCTATACTCATTGAACCCCTCACTTGTCTTGTGACTTCATCCTTAGGTCTAGGATAAACCATACACCTTACCTCACTTAGAGTTAACTTGATTTGGTGTCTTGGTTTTGATCTCTCCTGTCGGGAGTAGATCGGGTCTCCCCCTTTGTTGTCTGGGCTAGATAACATAAAGCGAAGGTTGCCTCGACTGGCGTGACAACCATCTATTGGAGGTCGAGGTGATCGTGGTTGCACCTTTTGAGTTGCCCTTCCCTATTGCCATCCATGAGTGGATACATCCATAGGGGTAACTACAGTTTAGGTGATAACAGGTACCTTCTAGGGTCTTATTCTTTATTCTGCCTGGTTAACTTGACCAGGAACCCTAGTTAACTAACTAGGGTACCATTCTCTCTGAGAATGGGTCTCAGAATGGGTCTTGTAGCTGCACTAAAAATTAACACCCTAGACTATAAGGAAGTGCACTCCCCCCATGCTCTACCCACACTATGCCTTTGCTCTCTTCGCACTCCCCCCATGCTCTACCCACACTATGCCTTTGCTCTCTTCGCACTCCCCCAATGCTCCGAATCAACCACCCAATCCCCTGGCCATGCTACCAGGCCATTTGTCAAATGCTCCTACGCATACCCAAAAAATTAATATTTTTTGTTTTTTTTAGATTGCGGGGCTCATGGGAAGGCCCCGCAGCTTGGGGCAAAGGAAAAGGAAGCATTAAACCCTTTCTTCATCATCTTTCTCATTCCATTTATCATTTCATGCATCTTTGGCTAGGGTTTTGACTCTTCTGAGAGAAAGCTTGCTAGTTTTGAGGGAAATCAAATTGATGAGAACATGGAGGGGATCAAAGGTAGCCATAGTCACATTCCACTACTATTAGTAGCTAGGGATAGGTAAGCTCAAACCCCATTCTTTGCGAGATTTTTTTGTTTGTTTGAGGATATGCTTTTTCTTCTACTCTTTTTCCATTCCTCCTTCTCCCTCATCCTATTGTAGGTTTCTCATCCAAGACTTGAAGAAAATGTTCTTCATGTGATGTATTGTGTATGCTTCCATTTTTTATTCTAATGTGTTAGTGGGGAATAAAAATGATGAGGAAGAAGAGGACAATATTCATAGTGACCCGTTCTACGAAGATGACGAAGATTTGAAAGGTGATGAAGGAAATGAAGGTTAAAGTGAAGGTGAAATTACGAGCAAAATTAGCGCAATGCCCTTATGGAAGTATGTGAAAAACTTCAACGAGCAAGAGGGAGTGGAACCACAAAATTTAAGTGCAAACATGATTGTAATGAGGACAAATTTTACACCAATTCATATATCAATGTGAGGAGGCATATTTGTGGGATATTTTTGGATGACAAGCCCATTGATGGTGGAATCAAAACTTTCTTTTAAGTATCAAATGAAGAGAGAGAAAAACACGTCAAGGAAAAAGAAGCAATGCAATAAAAGCAAGGTAAAATACACAAAAGGTTCAATCCCATGCCACATTGAGAATGTTTGCCCATTCCAAATTTGCATATCTAGTTTCCTTGACGCTAGTGGGTGCTCGCACACAAAGGGTGGAAGTAGAAGTAGAACGATTGAATATTTCCTTGATGTTAGTGGTAGGGAGAAGGTGGATGCAAAAGTGGCAAGGTTTCTCTACGCATGTGGTATAGCATTCAATGTTCTTCATTCCCCCTACTGGCATTTTATGGTTAAAGTCGTCCAAAATGCCCCTAAAGAATATAGAAGCCCCTAATATTAGAAGCTAGAAATCCATTACTAAACAAGGAAAAATATAAAGTTCAAAAAGCTCTACAACAGTTTACATACCAGTGGGTAGATAGTGGGGTATCCATTATATCTAACAACTAGACAAATGTTAAAAACCAACATTTGATAAACGTTCTTAGTGTGTTGGCTAGTTGTGCAATCTTCCTTGTAGCCCATGACTCCTTATCATGTGTTGCATCTTCTAAAAACATCTCAGGCTTCCTACTAAGAACCATTAATGAGGTTGGGTCGTCTAATGTGTGTTGATGTATTTGTAACTTCGGAAGATATTCACTTGTATATTGTATTTGTACTTTATTGTATCCCCAACGGAGATGTATTATTCCTCCGATTGGAAGTGTCGTCATTTGTATTTGCAAGTGTCGCAAGTATTATTGTAAGTGTAGCAACTTATATTTGATGGGTTATTAGACCACCTTGATGGGGTCGGCCCTGTATGAGTCATGTGGGTCAAAGGGTTATTAGACCAGCCTAGTAGGGGTCGGCCCAGTCAGCATTATGTTAAGTGGTTAAGTTGAGGCCGACCTAGTTGAGTAAAGGTCAAGTGAAAGTTAGTGTATAAATAGAGAGTGTGTCTCTCTCATTTTACACATTGTCTCATTCACTCACTTCGCATTAGTGAGAAAAGAGAAGGGTGCGCACAAGTGGAGGAGGAGCATGTTGCTGAAGACATCTATCTCTTGGGTTTGATCATGGTGATCCTTGTATTGATGCTTATTCTATCTCTGAGGAAGTTGCGGGGATTTTCACCTTCTTGGTTTTCCCCGGTGAAATGTTTTTGTGTCTCTTCTCTCTTGTCTCTTATGCTTGATATGTTATACATGTTGTTCTTTCAGTTAAGATCCTAGATCTATTGCATTTATGCTCAAAATCTAACATGGTATCAGAGCTAGCCTGAAGGAAAGCATGATATGGCATTTATGAGACTTGTTGCACTTGCGACAAATTGGAAGCTAGGGCTTGATATAGCAAAAAACAGTCATTGTGGCACTTTCGCTATAAATCCATTTTGGCGAAGGTTCAAGATCTGAAACTTCTACAGGTCGTAGATAACATTCCCATGTACCTTGTATCCGAAGCACATCTAATTCGTTGTACTTTGTGATTTATGATCTGTACAATCTAGGGTTTCTGCCTCTTCCAGATCTCAGTCATAAATAGGTGACCTAGGCAAAAAGGTCACAACTTGGGCTAGGAAGCTCCAAATGAAATTTCGTAAAAAGTGACAAGTAGAGCACGGACTGTAGTTTCTCAGGTCAGTTTATCAGAGGCCGAAGTTGAACCAGTGACACGTGGCACGCCGTACAAGTTCGCTCTCCTGTTTTATCCCATAAACGGGTCACGTTGCGACACTAGGCATAACTCTCTCTCAGAGAATCCAATTGAGGTCAGACCTGTGGGGTTGGAAAGATGACAGGTCAAGCTACCACAGGCTGAAGTTTCAGACCCTGTGGATTCGTAATTTCAAAGATGCACCAGAAACAATCAAGTGCATAATTCTATCAAAACAGAATTGGATTTTGAGCACCTTCATTCTTGGATTGTCACTGCTGTAGGAATTTAGGGCTTCGGAGAAAGTTGGAATTTTTGGAATCGGAGTCCACGGCTGAATGCTCCTCATCAAAATCAAAATTTAGAGACCAAGATCGAATTTTTTGGTTGGGCAGAAGACCAAGCTTGATCAAACCCTAGTTCGGGATTTTGATCGAAAAGGTGGAAAATTAGGGCTTCTGCAACAATTGGAATTTTTGAAATCTGTGACAACAGCTGGAAGCTCCTCAAAAAAATCGAAGTTTAGAGTACAAGATCGAACCTTTTGGTTGGACAGAAGACCGGGCTTTATCAAGCCCTAGCTCGAGATATTGTCCAGAAGATCTGGAAGTTTCAAAGGCAATTTTGAGGGGTCAAATTTTGGAAATTTCAAAATTGAAGTATAGCAGCTTGATCAACTTAGCAAGGCGCATTTTTTCATCCAATCAGAAGTTTGAAATTCAAAGTTTGAATTTTTAGGGTTTCTCTGACAAACCCTAATCCAGCTCCAGATCCAGTTTCAGCAAATCAAAGTGGATTGGGTTAATCCTAGAAGATGATGAATTGGACACCTACATAAGTGAAGAGATACCAGTTCCAGAGGGAGATGAGGCTAAGGCCTTACACAAGAAGTCTACAAGCAATCCCGACAGATATGACTTGAAGAGATACAGGCATGTTTGTGAAATCTGTTCATGATTAAGTTTATGATATGTTTGTCTTCATATTATTAGTACAATCTTGATTAATCTTAGACTTGTCTTATCTCCTTAGTAAAAGTATGAATGCTTGTAGACATTCATTGATTAGGGTTATGACACTTATGATTGTACTAATGCACCATGATGTTGTATGAGGTTGATGTTGTCCGCTAACATGAAAGGTACATCAATAAAGATAGATCAAGTTCTAGATCAAGAACATATGACCATAATGACATGAAGACAAAGACTCATCCAATGGTTAACTTATGAGTTATGCAGGTTACTAAGCACAAGTCATTAAAGAGAACAAGAAGACATTGTTTGGGTATGTTAGCCATAACTAGCAAACATGATAACCAGGTATGTTTTTCCTATATCAAGTTAGAATCCTACCTTGTGTTAGGATCTTATACTTTTGTATGAATGATAATGATTATTCTTGAAGTTAGAAGTTTAAATAATCAAGGGTTTATACATATTATGTTTCTTACTTTGATTAATGATATGACTAACCATAAGAGTCCTATGGTCAAATAAGAATATGCATGAGTAAAAGAAGTCTTCCCTGAAACCTTGAATACTAACACTTATTACCTTTGTATGAAATGATCATGATCATACATAAGATTATTTAGAATCATAATGTTTTGATAGTATTAAGATTATACTAATGTATGTATGGTTATGTATGAGATCTTGAGGATAACACAATGGTGACACTAGTGCACACTTAAGCTTGCATAGTGGTCCAGGATGAGTATAAGTTCAAGGACAGGTAATCCAGGAAGCAAAGATCAAGAGGGAGCACACTCCAGTAGTTCCTGCAAGGAAGCAAAGATTGAAAGGGAGTCCACCCTACAACTAAACAAAGATAAGTATTTGAATTGCCATTTATATGATTACTTAAATAATGTTGTTCCTAGATGCATATTAGAAAAGTTACATTAGTGAACAAGATATTACTAATATACAAGTAATGGGTAAGTGGCCTATGGTACTGTACAACATTCCATTGCTACTTATCTAGAATGAAACCTCTTTGCTAACATATTGGGAGTTGTGCACACTCTTAACAAATGTTCTGGTAGAGATGGAAGGCATCTAGAAAGTTATCGTGTAAATACGAGATATGGATAAATGTTGTATTGAAGCATTGGCTAAGATAATTGCATGACTATATGACATATGTCTTTATGCATAAGAATGTGTATTTGAAAAACTATGAGAAGTTTCTAATCATGCAATTGAATTTGACTTGTAGGAAAGATCGTGTACAATCCAATGTTTTAAAAACCGGAACTGGGAATCAAACCGGTCAGGAGTCAACTCGGACCGGAACCGGAACTGGTACGGAACCAGAACCGGTAATGAACCGGAGCGGTTTGATTTCAATGAACTGGACTATTAAAAAATACAAAAAAAAAATACAATTTTAATCATAAAAATTATATTTAACATTCCAAGCTATATTTCAAACCATTAGACACATAATATGTATATTTGAAACCATTTGACACATATTAGGGACTTTGAATTCAGTATATAGATATTTTTGCAAATTTATCAACAAACTTTTTAAAATTTCCATTGCCTCTTTCAGGTAGAGACTTCACATTTAGAAGACTGCCTTTTGATATTTTGTCAGGGAGTTTAGAATCCATTCTAGTGTCCGATGGATTAATAACATTATGTATAATTCTGATTTCAGTAATTTATGAACCACATGATCACTATTCCTAGCTCAATTGAATAGTATATCTGATAAAAATTTCTGAGTTTTTCAGGTCGGAGCTTATGCTTGCCAATACTCTCCTATATTTCCAATAAGTTTCTTTCTGGACCCTCAATGATATATTCCCCAAAACAATATTGGGAACATTGATTTTACACACCTAATTATCACAAATAGAACTTCAAAATGGCAGGTGCCACATCTTAACTAACAAAAACATAGATCTTCAGTTTTACTGTACTTTATAATGCAATGTCTGACCTAACAAAACATACATCTCCTTTGGTCTAAAATATGGAATGCATCCCATCCATTGAAACTTACCTATTGTGTACTAAAAGTTGTCCAATGACACATCCTCGTTTTGGTCTCTTTCGAAATAATGGAGATTCAGGCCACTGGAAAAATTACAATTAAAAATTAAGGCGGACGTGTTTTTTTAGCTGGCCGGCCGGGTTATTACGGAACCAACCAGCTAGGGCCGGTTTGGTAATGAACCGGTCGGTTCAGGACCGGTTCATTACCAAACTGGACCCCGGTCCGAGTTGACTGCCGGTTCGGTGTTCCATTTCACTTGGCCGGTCAAACCGGTCGGTTCCGGTTCGAACCAGGCCGGTTTTCAAAACACTGGACTACAATCACCTACAAAAGGACTACAACATTTGTTCCAGCAACAAAGTTCAAAGAAAACTATCTATTGAAGATATTGAAGAATCTGAAGTTCCCAAGATCTGGGATGCAGTAATGGAAGAATGCCATGATCGAGTACCAGTCGATCATGATGTCTAGGATGTGGTCCCGAGACCAGAAGGGAAGTCTGTGGACTTCCAAGTGGATCTATAAGATCAAGCATGCTACAGATGGTAGCATAAAGAAATATAAAGCAAGGTTTGTAGCTCGTGGCTTCTCCCAAGAAAGAAGGGATTGATTATGAAGAAACCTTTGCACCTGTGGCCAGGTACACTTCCATTAGATCAGTACTTGCTCTGGCTGTGGTGATGAAATGGAAGGTACACCAGATGGATGTCAAGACAGCCTTCTTGAATGGTGTAGTTGAAGAGGAAGTGTATATGGAGCAGCCACTCGGGTTTGATACACATGATAGAGGGACTCATGTGTGTAAACTGAAGAAAGCCCCGTATAGTTTAAAACAGGCACCCAGGGCCTGGTACGGCAGGATAGACAGCCTTCCTATCCAGTTTGGGCTTTACTAAGAGTAAAGCGGATTCCAACCTTTACTACAAGGTTGAGGAAGGCAATCCAGTGATACTACTATTGTATGTGGATGACCTGTTTATGACAGGTGAGGATAGATTGATTGCCGACACGAAGAGGAAGCTCGCTGTTGAGTTCGAGATGAAGGACTTGGGTATGATGCACTACTTTCTAGGCATGGAGGTATGGCAGAGTGCTGATGGGATCTTCCTTGGACAAGGGAAGTATGCAGTAGAGATCCTGAAGAGGTTCAGGATGATGGACTGCAAGGCCATGGCCACACCTATGGCCTCGAACCTGAAGCTTCTGTGTGATGCTTCATCTGAGTCGATTGATGCCACGATGTATCGTCAGATGATTGGGTCCTTGGTGTACTTGACGAATACAAGACCAGATATCTACTTTGCGGTGAACACCTTGAGCCAGTACTTGACAGATCCGAGACATGTTCACCTGATAGCTGCAAAGCATATTCTGAGGTACCTGAAGGGTACAGTTGATTATGGGCTCAAGTATGAGGCGAATCAAAAGTTTAACCTGGAGGGTTATGTTGATTTGGATTGGGCAGGCAGTGCCATTGATCGGAAGAGCACTTCGGGGTGCTGCTTCAGTATGGGATCCGGTATGATCTCTTGGTTTAGCAGGAAGCAGTCTTGTGTGGCACTGAGTACAGCTGAAGCAGGGTATGTCGCAACTTGTTCGGCTAGTTGTGAGGCAGTATGGCTTAGGAAGCTACTGTTTGATTTGTTTGATCTCCAGCTGAGTGCTACTTGTATATATTGCGACAACCAGAGTTGTGTGAAGTTGTCAAAGAACCCAGTGTTCCATGACAAGTCGAAGCACATTGAGATCAAGTTCCACTATATCGGGGATATGGTGCAGAGAGGAGCAGTGAAGCTCCTGTATGTTGCGACGGACGAGCAGATAACCGATGTGTTGACCAAGCCACTGGCCAGAGTGAAGTTTGAGTACTTCAGAGAGAGGCTTGGTGTACTTCAGATCGAGATTCCTTCCAAGGGGAAGTGATGAGTCCGGAGACACAGATGCACATGAGCCATTCTCACATGGTGGTAGGTGTGTCCTCCCATGGTGCAGATATAAGGGCTGGGGCCATTCCGACATGGTTGAAGTGTGTCTTCCCATGGTCGTTGATGTAAGAGCTGTGCCATTCAAGCATGGTTGAAGTGTGTCTTCCCATGGCTGCGATATAAGTGTTGTGCCATTCCTAGCATGGTTGAAGTGTGTCTTCCCATGGCTATGGATATAAGTGCAATGCCATTCTCGCATGGTTGAAGTGTGTCTTCCCATGGCGTAGATATAAGTGTTGAGCCTTTCACGGATGGTTGAGGTGTGTCTTCCCATGCCGGTGAGTGTAAGTGTTGTGTGATGTGCATCTGGGTTGTGCTCCGTGGACTATGAGGTGATCTGAAGATGATGATGCGACAATAGGGTACACAGGTTTTGTAGAGGCATATAATCAATCCTGAGATGCTCTTGCAAGTTTTGCAGTGGCATATGATCAGTCCTGAGAGATCTTGCAGGTTTTGGAGAGGCAGTGTAATCAGTCCTGAGTTGTACCTACGTGATGGCTTGCTCGCAGAGATGATGAAGACCTACATGGAGGCTAAGGCCTACATCCAGCATGAAAAAGGGATGGCTCTATAGAACTTCCTATGACAAGTAGATTAGAGATTGATTGAGATAGCAGCAGCAGTGACGATGACGATGATTTGATGCTCTGTGATCTAGTGATGATGATCCAGCTCCAGAATTGAAGACTTGTGCCTATATGTATTGGTGACTTGTGTCAAGAAAATACCTTCCTAGTTAAGAGGGAGTGTTGATGTATTTGTAACTTTGGAAGATATTCACTTGTATATTGTATTTGTACTTTATTGTATCCCCAACGGAGATGTATTATTCCTCCGATTGGAAGTGTCGTCATTTGTATTTGCAAGTGTCACAAATATTATTGTAAGTGTCGCAACTTATATTGGATGGGTTATTAGACCACCTTGATGGGGTCGGCCCTGTATGAGTCATGTGGGTCAAAGGGTTATTAGACCACCCTAGTAGGGGTCAGCCCAGTCAGCATTATGTTAAGTGGTTAAGTTGAGGCTGACCTAGTTGAGTAAAGATCAAGTGAAAGTTAGTGTATAAATAGAGAGTGTGTCTCTCTCATTTTACACATTGTCTCATTCACTCACTTCGCATTAGTGAGAGAAGAGAAGGGTGCGCACAAGTGGAGGAGGAGCATGCTGCTGAAGACATCTATCTCTTGGGTTTGATCATGGTGATCCTTGTATTGATGCTTATTCTATCTTTGAGGAAGTTGCGGGGTTTTTCACCTTCTTGGTTTTCCCCGGTGAAATGTTTTTGTGTCTCTTGTCTCCTGTCTCTTATGCTTGATATGATGTACATGTTGTTCTTTCAGTTAAGATCCTAGATCTATTGAATTTATGCTCAAAATCTAACAATGTGATTCAAGTAATTATTGATAATGCAATGTGTTGCCACAGGATTGTGGACCTGGCTACCGCAGCAGAAATCTCCTTACTACTCAGTGCGCCCTTGGGGGCAAGTCTCAAGTCAGGGCTGTCACCTGATCTTGACTCCTCCGTTTAGGATAACTCCTAATGAACCCAAGGGGGGTAGCCCTAAGGAAATTTTCTAAAGGTGGTTTAAGTGTTTTAGAAAGTTAAATAGGATGGGGTGTTTTTAGGAGTTAAAAAATGCGATTTTACTATCCATGTTATGCAAAGGAAATTATGAACAACAGGATGAAATTAACCCATTGACATGATGAAAGCTTAAACAAAAGATATAACAAATACAATACTAGTGCCTTGGAGTCAAATATAAAATACAGTATTGCTGCTGAGTGTGAAATGTTTTGCAATGCTCTTGGTCAGTTTTAGAATTATTAAAGGTGGATTTAATTAAGGGAAAAAGGGGAGCTCTAGATATACCGTGAGGTACAAGGAGTAATGTCCGGAAATCAAGCAAGGGTGGTTCCTCACGAAGACGTGTGAGCTAAGACGGAGTCTAGGGGAGATGTTCAACACTACACCAACAAGGATGTAGTTGTTATCACACCATAGTAGTTGGGCTACTATTCTTGCTAAGCAGATATTTGCACTTTTCAGAGCTTTGCTTTTACAGAGATCAGCTATGATGAGCATATTCATTTGAGATCACTTATGGATTAGAGCAGTATATGTATCAGATATTGATTAGACCTTGCGCCAAGGCTGAGCCTTGAGAGCTTAGATTTCATGACCGATGTGACCCTTTGTTCCATAAAGTTCCAGTTTAGTGCCCAGTTGTATTATTGCAGCAGTGTTTCAGTTATTTGTGGATCATTATTATGATATGATGTGACATATGGACTTGTGATTATTAGTACTGGATTATTTTCTTGTTTTAGTCATCTTCATAGCATTGACTTGGTACATGATTCATGATGTGGCAGTACTATTTAAATAATGAAATGAAATATCTTGGATGATGTTATAAATATAAAATTGGATGTATTACTTGCACACTAAGGTTTTCTAACAAATACCCATTGGTTTCATTACCCTCATATGAGCATAAACATGGTCTTTCTTGACAGCCTTTCCTGCTAGCTTAGGCACCACATTCACTTGACTCCATCCATCCATGACTTTCCTTATTTGGCTTTCACCCTGACTTGCCTTCTTGACTTTTTGATATGGAGGACTTCCCCATTTGTACCTCTGTGTTGGACCGCATCCATGTTTGTTTTGTGTCTTGGCTCTAAGTTGGTGGCAACACTTGCCTTTGGTGAGTTGGATTGTATGCCTAAATCATTATGGTCGGTTGTCCCGATGTTTGGCACTGTGCAGAACTCCCCCTAGTCACTTGAGTTGTTGTTGGCTAAAACTGAAAGCACATGTACTACTTATATTGGAAATTAATTATGAAAACCTGTGAACTTAAAATTCTAGAATGTGTTTCTTAACACACGTGAATAAAGGCTATAGCAATGAACTGCTAAAATACCCTGCGAAGGGTATAAAAAGGTCCAAAAAACAATGATTAAATAAATGTTATATCTAAATATTGCTGACCTCATGACGCCCCGCATTCCTCGAGGAAGGAAATCTTTCATTTCCCATGCCAAGACCCGAGCTTGCTCGGACCTTAAGAATGGTAAACAACTGTCTATTGAAAGGGCACTTAGAGCGGTGGATGCCCATTCGGAAGGGTTGAAATGAAGGTCATGTCCTTCAACTGCCGAGGTCTTGCTGGTCCCTCCAAAAGACCAGTACTTCGTAGGATGCTGCAACTGGAACATCCTGACATTTTGTTACTACAAGAAACTATGTGCTCTGGGATTGATGCTGTCAACCGTCTGAAGGCTTGGTTCCCTGGTTGGGGATTTGAAGGCTTGGACGCCAGGGGACGCTCTGGTGGCCTGGCAATTGGCTGGAATGAAGCTAAGGTGTGTGTTTCCACCCTTTGGGGAATGCACTCTGTGTTAGGCATGACCTGTAAGTCCTTGGACTTTGCTGAACACTTCACTATTGTTAACATTTATGGCCCTTACTGTGATCGTGAACCTTTTTGGAATGCTCTGTTGGATAAAGATCTGCTTAAAGGAACTACTACAATACTTGGAGGGGATCTTAACTTTTCCCTGGGGCACGCTGAGATTTGGGGACCACATGCTCAAGTGGATCCTCTCACAAACTATTTTATTCATAAGCTCTCTGATGGCAACTGGATTGATGTGGAGCCGGTTTCACTGAAACCCTCCTGGCGTAATATGAGAGCTGGTATGGAAAGAGTGGCCAAAAGGCTGGATCGTTTTCTGATCTCAGAACATATTGCGGAGACTTTTTTCTATGTGAGACAATGGATTGGGGCCGGGGGTTGCTCTGATCATGATCCGATTTTTCTTGAACTGAAGGCTGGGCCTAACAAGCCGCCCGCTCCCTTAAAATTCAACAAGGTGTGGCTGGAGGATCCTACCTTTTTTGATTTGATCCAGCAGCACTGGCTACCTTACCACCAGGGATCAAATCTTACTGCAGCCTTTCATTTTGCGGAGAACATCAAACTTCTCAAGGAACCTATCAAATCTTGGGCAGCAGCTAAGAGGAAAAGGGAGGACAAAGAGCTTAAAGACATTGAAGAAGCCATCTCCATCATTTCGGCAAGAGCTGGAGGAGGGTTTGACTCACTGGCTAATAAGGAACAACTTGTATCTCTGATGGACAAGAGGAACAGGATACTCTTACACAATGAAGAGGCTTGGAGGCTTAAGAGCAGGACCATTTGGCTGGAGAGCGGTGACGAAAACTCAAAGTTTTTTCATGCTTATGCTAAGGGTCGAAGATCAGTCAATACTATCTGGAGCCTTGAAGATGCGGAAGGAAATTCCCAGGCCACCTTCGAAGGATTGGCTGGGATTGGGGTTAATCACTTTCAGGAACTTTTCAAAGCTAATAACAGGGTAAACATTGAAGAGATCCTCAGAGTTGCTCAGCTATTTCCTCGCTTTGCTGAGGAGGAGGACAACAGGAGGCTTATGGACATCATAACTATGGATGAATTGAAGAAGGTACTTAGCAGCTTTCAGAAGGACAAAAGTCCGGGGCCGGATGGATGGACGATTGAATTCTTTATAGCTCTCCTTGATATTATTGGCGAAGATCTCTTACAGCTGATTGAGGACTCCAGGAGGGAAGGCAGAATCCCGGCCAGTATTAACTCTACTTTCATTGCTCTTATTCCCAAAGGGGACTCTCCTTCCACGCTCAATGATTTTCGACCCATCTCACTGTGCAACTGTGTGTATAAAATTGTAACAAAGGTGATCGCTAGCCGACTAAAACCTTTACTATCCACACACATCTCTGAGGAGCAGTTCGGGTTCCTCGAAGGACGCCAGATACATGAAGCCATTGGATTAGCTCAGGAGGGTCTTCATAGTATCAAATCCAGTAAGCAGAAAGGTGCAGTTCTCAAAATTGACCTTTCTAAAGCTTTCGATAAGGTCAGCTGGCTGTATATCCGTCTCATGCTTACACATTTGGGGTTTGAGATTGGTTTCATTCGATGGATCATGAGTTGCATAACCACTGTCTCTTTTTCGATACTTATGAATGGAGCAGCGACTCCTTTCTTCCACTCTGGGCGTGGTCTACGTCAGGGTTGCCCCCTATCCCCTCTGTTATTTTTATTGGTGGCTGAAAGCTTGAGTAGGGCCATTAAGGAAGCTAAGCGAACAGGAGATATAGCAGGGATCCTTGTAGCTCCGGGTACCACACTCACACATCTACTCTTCGTGGACGACATCCTGATATTCTGCTCTGGCTCTAGAAGGGAGGCAGCTAAATACAAGGAAATTCTGGACCTCTTCTCCGCTGCAACGGGTATGGAGATCAACATTGCTAAATCTACTATTACGGCTTCACTACTGGATGAGGAGGATCTTCACACCCTCACTGACCTGTTCCCCTTCCAGCTCCTTAACCTTTCAGAGGGGCTTCGTTACCTGGGTTTTCATTTAAAGCCTAACAACTATCTAAAACACGACTGGGTTTGGCTCCTGGAGAAACTGGAAAAAAGACTCAAGAGCTGGAGCTTCAGGTGGCTCTCACGTGCTGGCAGATTGATCTTGGTGAAATCGGTACTGGAAGCCATTCCAGTTTATTGGATGTCCCTGGCCTGGATACCTAAGGGGACGCTGGAAGCCGCACGCAAAATATGTTTTCGCTTCTTGTGGAATGGTAAGGAAGATGCTCATGTTACGCCTTGGGTGAAATGGGAACGTATTGCCACCCCCAAAGCTTTAGGAGGTTGGGGTCTAAAAAACATTTTCTTCTTCTCTCAGGCTCTGGCTGCCAAATGTGGTTGGAGGCTAATCACATCTGGAGGGATCTGGGCACGTATAATGACTCTCAAATATATTGCACCGGACTCTGTGGAGGACTGGATTCGGTCCCCGAACAAGATACATAAAGGAGGGTCTGTCATTTGGAAAGCTCTTGTCTCCTCCTTTCATGTAATTGAACAGCACCTTGTTTGGGATGTAGGTAACGGTCGAAGGTTGAGGGTTGGCAGAGATCCTTGGGTCGGCTGTGAAGCACAGCATATCCTATCCGACGGACTGATCCTGGAACTGCAGCATCGGCATATAACTGTTCTTCATCACTTGGCGGATGGGGAAAATCTCTGGATGGGAAGACCCGTTTGGAGGCGAGCTGATACTTTTGGACTTGAATTGGAATTGGAAGATGAACTTAGAACATACCTGCGAGCTCTCAGCAGGGATCAGATCTATCTCAATGATGAGGATGACACCATGGTTTGGGATGGGGATCCTTCTGGCTCTTATACTCCGAAATATGGGTATCAATGGATCTATGCAAATTTTTGGGACAGGGAACAGGTGTGGTGGTGGAAAACTATTTGGAGATTGCAGAGCCCTCTTAAAGCGCGCCTTTTCTTGTGGTGCATCCTAGCCAATCGCATTCCAACCTGGGATTCCCTGCAAAAACGAAACCTTCAGGGGCCTAGCAGGTGCTACCTGTGTTCACATGACGAGGAAACTGTCTTACACCTTTTTCTCCATTGTAGCTTCATTAAGGAGGTCTGGCAAGTTGTGTCTCGGATCCTAAAAGTAAATTTCAGATGGGATGGGCACTCTCTGGTTGAAGCCTGGCGTAGTTGGATTGAGAACTCTGTGTATGCTCCATTCAAAGGCCTCCCCTCTATTGTCATTTGGGGCACCTGGTTATCCCGTAACAACTGCCTATTCTCGGACAAAGTTGGCTTACCAGCTTTGGTGGCCACCAACAGTTGTGGCATCCATCTTGCTCTTCATCGGTGCAAACAGGCCACTTCCATTAGGAACATACAACCCTTAAACCTTGATACTACACTGCCTTGGGGTTTCTTTGACGGGGCCTGCCAGAACCATATCTGTGGGGGAGGGGCGCTTCTGTTTTTATCCCCCACACACTATTTTGTGATGTCATTTGGATTTGGGAGAGGAACCAACAATTGGGCTGAGATTCTCAGCCTCAAGCTCTTGCTCTCCTTTGCATTGGAACAAGTGATCAGAAAAATTACTGTTTATGGGGATTCATTGAATGTGATTAACTGGGTCAATGGACTGTATCAGTGCAACAATCGGAAAATTGCTGGGGTTTTGGAACACATTCAGCTTGTCACTTACTCCTTTGATACTTTTACTTGCAGGCATGTATTTCGGGAAAACAACACAGAGGCGGACAAAGCCTCGAAGGAAGGCCTGACACTTGCTCCCGGTCTCTGGAAAGTAACTGAATTTTTGGATGGGGTCAGCAGGGAACTCTATCACAGGCCGTTCATTGATTGATCTATGCTTGTCATCTATGTTACTCCTGGGAGTTCCTTTTTTCTTACTGTTATCACTGTTTGTACATATAAACTAGCTCAATTTTGTATCTAAAAGATCCACACAGATTGCAACTTTTATGAAAATATTATCTGCCTTTTTATCGGCTATTTACATATATGATGTAATGGATGTTATTGCTCACGTGGTGAGAACATCACACTTTTGCTCAGACATAGTACCACTGGTTCTCAAAGACCTCTTCCACTCTTTATGAGTGTTGACTTTATATGTAATTTCGTACTCTTAAGGATGAAATGAAATTACGCTTTTTTTTCGAGGAAAAAAAAAAAATTGCTGACCTCATGATTATAAATATGCCCCGGATGCAAGCTGCGATTAATTGTGCTTCTTAGCACATGTGAAATCCCAGAGGGGTCATATAGGCCAAAAAGGCCATGGAAATGAAATGAATGATCCTAATGAACCTGGATCAACTTGATGTAGACATGATGCCTAAATTGAATAAGCATTCTCTAAACAACTTATCCATTTGTGAGGCACAGCCCTTCCCTTTGTTATTTTGTCCAGCACAGAGTGTAGCTTCCCCTTTCCCCGTCCATAATGTCACTTAGTTGAGTTTGGTCAAGTCATCCCCTTTTTCCTAGCTTTCTTCTTAGCCTTCACCCTTTGCTAGCAGTTAGGCCATGTCCATTGAATGAGTATGTCTTTAAAGCTTTTGTGCAAGTAAATTATAAATAACACTGGAATATATATGTATTAACTGCCACTTAATGATGTTTGTACTTTAAGTTAAGCTGTGAATGTGATTAATGGAACATGTCTTAGTCTATTGCTATAATCTAGTCTTTGGTTGTATTTTGATATAGTCAAACATAGTTTGACCATGGTCATTCTTGGGATCCATGATGAGATGGACCACTTGTGCTTGTGGATGATGATTTGTGATCCCACATACACCTATTGATGATTCCATATGTTGGACATATGCTTCTGATGATGATTGATGCAGTTGGTCAGTTTATTATTATTTCCAGATCATCATATTTTACACTGTCCGAGTATGGTGGACCCTACAGTTGACCCTACAGGTCAACCCATGGTGTATGAGTACTCATTTCTAGTAGATTTGGATCTTTTGGATCCATTGAGACACTTATCTTTCAGTTCCGGGCACTTCTGATGATGATAGTAGCAGTTATCCACCTGTTGACCAGTTTGGGCACGCTGATCCAGCATGTCTAGCAGGGGCCTTGGAGGCCAGTCGTTGCCTAGGGCGTTGTGTAGGGAGGGGGTGGTCCAGCCACTTGATTTTACCATTATACCCCCCTTCCAGATAGCCTGTTGCACTAAGTTTGATAGCGCAGGCACCCTGGGTGGCAGTTTGGGGCATTTTCGGGGTTTTCAGGAGGATTAAAAAATGGAATAAAAAGGTCACTGAGGAATTCAATTTGAGCAATTGATGCAAGGTTTTGGCACTTGGTCTTCTCAGAGGTTATCCATGGTGAACCCCCCTTCTCCCAGATCAGTTGGCATCAGTCAGTGGGGTCCACATTGGCCACAGGAGGCCTTTTACTGCTTGTCTCTCTAAGTTTTGGAGACAGGATTTTGATCATTTGTGTTATTTGGACATTTCATAGTCCTATTATTTTATATTATTGTGCCACGGGGACAAGCTAGTGAAGGATTGATACCTCCTAGCCCCACCATGTGTCTTTTGAGTCTTGTCCATGTCATATATGGTGGGCCCATGTTACTTACCCCCTTTGAGGCATGATGTCACCCTCCTTTTGAGTGATCCATGTGATATATTGTTAGGCTCATCTTCGCCATTGATTATTGTGGTGTATCTTTTGATCTCAACCACTAGTTTCAAAAAGTGGTTTTGTGGTTTAGGGTTTTGGTCTTTATTATCCTATAAAAGGAGGAGACCCCCCTATTGTAAAAGCTATCTAGAGATTTTTGTCTCTTGGCTATTGGAATAAAAATACTTTCTTGGGCATCTTGGATCTTGGAGTTGGAATGCTTATGGTGATTGTAAATGCTTCTTCCTCTGCACTGACAGACATTGGTGGCCATCTTGGATTTTATCTTCAACTAACAATTTTTGCAGGCAAAGAAGACGTCTTGGGGCAATTCGAATTGGTGGGGAGGCCTACCCTGCTCGTTTCAACAAGTCGTTTTGGGTGACGGGGAGTTGTTTTGTCTTTGTACCAACAATTTCATGTTTCTTCATCTCTCTTGCTTGCATCTACTTTCATTCTTGTTTAATTGATTGATCTTTGTGTCTTTGATTGACAGGAATAGGGAGGTCGATTTGGTTGAAGGAGGCAAAACGTTGGCAAGAAGGGCTCCATCAAGTTTGGCATTTGATCTTTGTGGGAAGTAATCCTCGTCACGAGCAACCTCCATCTTCATTTTCCAAGTATGTTCCATGAGGTATGACATTCTTCTATCCTATCCATCTATTCTCTTAGATCACAAAACCCTCATTGATTAAAACCCTCATTTTTACTTTTTTTAGATCTACTTGGATCTAGCAAGCTTTTGGGGATAATTTTAAAGACCCACCTCTATAGTATCAACGGCAATCCAGTTCTATAGTTTGGTGGTGATTGGCCTCCATTTGACCCACTTCCCAAGGCACATTGGCCTCTCTAAGGGAAGTCGCATTCCTTGAGGGAGGGCATTTGTTAGGTTCTAGTACGTGGGTAGGTGAGATCCCACTTGATTTGGATAGATCACCCTTGATAACCTACCCCTAGTGCTTCGCCTTGTTGATTTTCACCTTGTGGGCCCCATTCCTCATTTTGAGGGTTGAGCCCCACTTGGGTCACTTGGTGATGCATTTTCAATCTCAGATCTACTGAGATCTAGCCATGGCATGCTCTTGATCTTCAAAACCCACCTTGCTTTGCACCTTGACTATCCTGATCTACATTTTGGTGGACATCCGACTCCATTTGGCCCTTGATCTAAGGCACTAATCTCCCTTGGGGCAAGTCGCATTCCTTGGGGTTAGTGGCTTTTTCTAGATCCCATACTTGGATGCTTTTAATTGTTGGCCAATCCATAGATCCATGCCATAAGAGCACCCCTAGTACCTTTTTCCTTCAACTTTGACTAAGTGGACCCATCTTGGACCCATTTTCCTCTTTTTAAGGAGTGGGCCCCACTTTTGTATTTTCATGGTACTAGATCTATCCATTTGAGCTTCATAAGTGGCCCTAGTCATTCATTGGTTGAAACACTTGTCACCTCTTAATCCTCTTCAACCATACTTAAACCCTTGGGTCCACTTAATCTAACTCACTCATTGGTTTCTGTAACTCAACTTACACATTTACCTAGGAACCTTTGGGTTAGCTAATCTTCATTGATTGGCTAGGGTCTCCCCCTTGATCTTGATTAGTCTTGATCTAAAGTGAAGAGTGCCTCGGTTATCGTGACACCCAACTTGCATTGGGAACTGTGGCATCTCTTAGGTCACCTCTTTAGTTGTCCATCTCCTCTACCATCCCGAATGGGATACCTTTAGAGACAACTACAAGTTGTGTGATAACAGTAGCCTTACAAGTTGTGTGATAACAGTAGCCTTACAGGGCCTTGAGATCGTTTTCCAGTGGTTTCCGCTTCTTCTGAGAAATTTTCCCACGCAATAGTTAATGATCGAGTGTCGGATTTTCGCTATGTTGAGGGTCGTTAATTTTATTAATGTGCGCCTTTAATTAGATGTGAAAATTTAATAAGTTGTTGCAACTCTTTTATGATTTCCCAAGGACCAGGCCAATGCCCACACAGGGAAAGAGCATACTTTGAGAAACAACAAAATGTTTGTTCCAATTGAAGTGCTTGAAATTAAAATGCTGAACAAAATAACTTGCAAAAAAAAAAAGATATTGATCACCAAGTTTATGTGTCACTTTCTGATTAACCACCACTAATCGGCAATGCCTTTAGGTGATGGTGAGAGCATACTTCGTGGCAACGAAACTGGCTTTATTTAGCTACTTGCGAAAATGAAAGAAAATGAAATTAAAACTACTTAAAGAAGTATACAACTTGCATGAAAAGTGATTGTGTGCTTGTGTTATGAAATGAGAAAAATTGTTAGAAAAAATTACTCCACAAAATTTGAGACTGTGAATCCCACTGGGGGGATGGGGTGTGGGCATTGTGTAACCCAATTGCTCTCTTTAATAAATTATTTACAAATGCTTTAAAGAATTGTCACTTAGTCCTTTTAGACTTGGATCTAAGGGGCTAGAAGTTTAAAAGATTGATGGAAAAGGGTCTCCAGAAGCTTAATTTGGCCAAATCTGACGAAAATTCGCCAAAGTTTCCTCCTCTTTTTCCTTCAACCTGCTAAAAACCAGCAAGCTAAAAGAGTGCAAATTAGTATATCAGTAGATTAAAATAAAAATAAAAAATTGCACTACCTTAAATACTTGGAAAATTTTGGAAACTTTTATGAAAACAAGTACTTTAAAGTGACAATCTAGATCTAGTTTGAAAGTAGACTTTGAAAGCAATCTAGATCTGATATGTATGCTAAATAAAAGAAGATAACTGATTTATACTTTGTAGATCTAACTTTTACTAAGCAAAAGGAACTAAGTAACCAAAAGAAATTTTGAATTTTAAGAGATGGTAAAAAAAAACCCTCAAGCTCAAGCTTGAATAGAAGATGAAGGAGAAGAAGAATCTATGGAACAAGACTTATTAGATGCAAATGTTCAAATGTAGTGGAGAGAAGATGGATGCAACCGAGCTCCAAACTCCCTTCACCTCAGGCAACCTGCAAAGCTACACACTTCTCTAATCAAACAAGATCAATCTAGTACATCCATCAATAAAGACGAGGAGAATATTGTTGCCGACTAAAACACACTTAACCGTAGAAAAGTCTCCCAACCCACTAGGTGTGTTCTTGAGGGGCAACTATGATTTGAGAACCCACTGTCACCTCGATTCATAACTTTGAAAGCAATCTAGATCTGTTATGTATGCTAAATAAAAGAAGATAACTGATTTATACTTTGTAGATCTAACTTTTACTAAGCAAAAGGAACCAAGTAACCAAAAGAGATTTTGAATTTTAAGAGATGGTAGAAAAAAAACCCTCAAACTCAAGCTTGAATAGAAAATGAAGGAGAAGAAGAATCTATGGAACAAGACTTATTAGATGCAAATGTTCAAATGTAGTGGAGAGAAGATGGATGCAACCGAGCTCCAAACTCCCTTCACCTCAGGCAACCTGCAAAGCTACACACTTCTCAAATCAAACAAGATCAATCTAGTACATCCATCAATAAAGACGAGGAGAACACTGTTGCCGACTAAAACACACTTAACCGTAGAAAAGTCTCCCAACCCACTAGGTGTGTTTTTGAGGGGCAACTATGATTTGAGAACCCACTGTCACCTCAATTCCTAAATCCTTCGTTTAGACCCAACTCCCAAAGGTCAAGGGGGGTAGTCCCTATTTACTAAGTTTTTAAAAGGTTTTAGTTTTAGGAGTTAAATTTTAATTATACTTATTAATGTTCAATGACAAGCAGTCATGCAATATGCAATTTATTTGATGACAAGCAAACCTTGATTCGTAACTTTACAAGATAAAGTTGAAAGAAATAAACAATCTACTAACCAGTGCCTATTCTACTTGGGTTATGGAGTCAATAATAAATCAAAACTTGTTTTATGGAAAACACAAGATACATAATAAACTTGAAAGAATTTGATTTCCCTAAATTAGAACATTAAAATTGCATGAGAAAAATTACTTGCTTGCAAAGAAAACCAACTAACTGACAAAGAAATAAATTTGGACTGGAAATAAAGAGATTGAAATGAAAATACTATGACAGGAAAATAAAATGTTTTGCAAGTGGTCCAGTACGTTTTAATTGATTTTAAGGTCTCACTTTAGCTTAGGGGATTAATGTGTGCTTTTGAGTGCAAATTGTAAATTGAAAATCATAAACTAATGTAACTACCTCCAACAATTATCCTTCAACTCGAGAGGAACTGTCGGGTGCTCAACAAGTGAACCAAGGTTCCCTTCTAGCTCCACGAGTCAATTCTGAAGACTGTCGGGTGTTCAACTGGAGGACACGAAGTGCCACGAGGCTCCCAACAGCCTCTACCCCACTAACTCCTTAGGTCAATCCTCTTTTTCTCAATTTCTAGATAATTAGTTAAAGTGCCTATTATTCTAGCCAATTCGATCTTTTGCCATTTCTTGTCACCCAGGATTGTATTTACTGGCAAGAGGAGTGAATACGAGGCAAAAGTGAAGCAAGGTTTATTTGCTCTAAAAAGGAAAAATACTTGAAAAGAATCACTAGCCGGCACGATTTTGCAGGAGGGCAAAGCCACTTCACATGCAAGGTGTGGGCAACAATTTAAAACAAAAATAACTTAAAACTTAAACAAATTACTAGCCAACACGATTTTGCATGGATGGGCAAAAAGCCTTCACATGCAATGTGTGGGCAAAAACTAAGATTAAATGAAATAACTTGAATTTTAAGCAGGAAACTAGCCAGCACGATTTTGCATGGATGGGCAAAGCCACTTCACATACAAGGTGTGGGCAAACAATATTACCAAATGAAAATAAGAAATAAACTAACTCCTATCCCTTCTTCACTTGCAATGCAAGAGTGGGCAAGCCCAACTTCCTTTGCATGCAAGGGATGGCTGAAAATAATACTCAATAATACAATGGAAATAAATGAAGAATCAAGTTTAAGAGACTCTCTTGAACTTGTTACAACAAATAAGAAATCAACACTTTATATTTGAGAGAATGAGAGAAGAGAGATTTTTGACCCGTTTCTTGCCAAGGGCTGGAGATGGCAACTTGTGGATGCCCTTTACACTTGATTTTGGCCAAATTTGGGTAGCATAACCCCTTGTACTATACAAAACCTGCTAAAAAACAGCAAGCAATATATCACAGAAAATGCCCAAAATCACTCTTGGACACTATAAATGTTTAGGTAAAAATTATGAAATTTTAAAAGTGAAATTTGCACAATAAAGAGCTTGTAAATGAAGTCTAAAACCAGATTTTAATATGAAAATGTATGCAGAAATTGGAAAGGGAAGGGAGGAGTTTGTGCTCTTTGCTCTTCAAATGCTTGAAGCAGTGGGGTATCCAACAGAGGAATTCCACTCTTAAACTAAAGCAACCTGCAACTTGTGAGATATTTGCTACACAACTAAAAAGAAGATGAGATCCAAATAATGAGTTAAGAAATCATAAACTTCAACCGAGAAAAATATGAAGTTCTTAACTACAAAAATGAAAACTCACAAAACATATGGCAGAAATACCACAAATCTTATCAAAGCAAAGAAGTTTGTTTGTTTGGCCTCCCTAAACTTGAGTAGCTATGAAGTGTAGAAGCAAACCACCGTAGAGCACAATGGACACAAGATTTCCTCCAAAGAATTCTATTAACCAAGCGAAATGGCTGAAAATTACAATGGCCCAAAAATGGAAGCAAATGGAAGCAAGAGAGAGTGAAGAGAGCAAAAATGCAAGAGCATGGGAGATTCTAACCCAACTAAGGAGGAAACTCCTTATAAAGGAAAAGTGAGGGAGAGACCCCTTGTGCATGCTTGCCATTTGTCACTTGAGAGAGAGAGGGGCCCATGAAGGGGGGCGCATTTCTCTCTTGGCTCATTCTTTCTTGGTCAAAAAACAAATGTTGAGGGGGGGGAAACCCCCCTTTAATGTTTTAAACCTCAATGTTATGGCAACAGGGGGGTTTCACTAAGGTGGGACCCCATACTTTGGCTTAAATCCAAACTTCTCCAATGTCATGAAGAGGGAGGGCGCACTTCCTTGGGAGACCACTTCAAACATGTGAAACACTTGCATGGGGGGGGCCTCTTTGCCTTCAACTTTACCTTAGGTACATATTATGACACTAGGAAACATCATTTCCCTTCCCCAAGTGATTATAGTCGCTTTTCAAAAATTTGTCATTCTAATTAATGGCCAATTTTACCTGATTTTCTTGACTAACTCAGGGAAATCCATAAAATATCCTATCAAAACTCAATGGAATGACTTCAAACTTGGCCCAAGGGTGTAGGGGGTCTCATGCCATTTATCTTGAGTACCCATACCCTTATACAACATCATAAAGGACCACTTATCCCTCTTTTACATTACAACTTTTTATGCTGAGGGACATTTTTTAACTACCAAAAATTAAAAAATCCTAAGTAAAACTTAATGAAATTCCGCAAGACTCTAGATAATGTCTAGTATGGTAATATAGAACATTCCTAGGCCCCAATCACACCATGGACTCAATCATTAGAACGCCTTTCATGACTTTGGAGGAAATGTTTGAGTGAAAAACTCAGATAATTAAAATCACTAAAAAGGAATTTTAATTATCCAAGGGAAAGAACACTCAATGAAGGACTTCCCTAATGATAAAGTCCTAGGCAACTAAGATTTACAAAAATTGACCCTCATGCTGACATATCATTACAAAATCCCCCGCAGGGGTGCGGAAATCTCATGGAGAAAAGTTGAGAAAAAGGAAGAACTGCCTCGCTTGAAGATCTTTGTTAGGTACATCTTCCTCAACTTCAAGGTACATGGTACATGGTACATGGTTTCCCACCTAGTTGTCTTGGTGGTCAACAAATACTAGTATAGTCAAATACAACATATTACTCCTAAGATCTTGAAAGCATGAACATAAATAAGTAAATTGACAGCTGAAAATACTTATTCAAAGAAAGCTAGATCTAATCTACAAGCTTGCAAAAGAAAAGGTAAGCTAGCTAGATATCACCTCAATACTCATCAAC
Source organism: Larix kaempferi (assembly GCA_027924585.1). NCBI lineage: Eukaryota > Viridiplantae > Streptophyta > Pinopsida > Pinales > Pinaceae > Larix > Larix kaempferi. The sequence goes on from BSBM01002163.1 coordinate 369,677, forward strand.
AATCACAACCATAGGGGGAAATGCAACCATGAGCCTCCAAAGCCTTCACAAATCTTAATCAACAAAAGCACAAAATGTTAAATAGTACAAGAGCAGAGGTTCTATGCTCCATGAGGAAGAGTGAGGAAAGACCTCGCTTTTATAGCCAAATGAGAGAGGGGGAGGTGCAATTCCCGAAAGAGATCCTCTTTGACACTTGGATAAATGAGTTGATACACTTGGAAAATGCTTGTTGACACATGTGAGAGGTTCTGGGAGGTTAATGACACCTTTCTCCAACCATTTGACACTTTTCAACCTCCACTTGACACCTCTCCAACCACAAATTCGCCCCCCTTTAGATGAGATCCAATCTTCAATCAAATTGGTGAAGAGATGCTCCAAAATTGCCTTGGATTTGATTGCCAATCATTGGAGATATGAATCCGACAAACTTTCTTAATCAGTGGGATCTCACTTTTGACATTTTTATGTCTTATTTGCCATTTATTTGGTCTTTTTGGCATTTTTCGAGTAAATATTAATTTTGGAGATAAATACTCACTCAAAACTTAGGAAAAGAGGGTTTATGGGTTAAATGGGTGCTCTGGATTAGAAAATGTGCATCCACTTGTCAAATTTAACCCACAAACCATACTTTTATTACATTTTCAATTTTTCCATTTAAACTATTAAAAATAGTCTAATTTTACGAGAAAAAATATTTTTCTCAAAAATTAAAAAAATCTTAGGGGACCTAACACATGTCCATATGACTCAATATTGATGGCTAGCATGTAAAAATACGTAGACACTTAGGCTTTAATAACCTCCCAAGGTTTGACCACCAAGGTAAATACTCCAGCTTTTGAGGTATGAGTGAAAAACTCAGGAATTATACGCCACTGAAGCGCAACGCATAATTCCTAAGGAAACAACACTCTAGAGTACCACATTGATAGATAAACCTAAGGTAAGCCAAGCCTGTTAAAAAAAGGACCATGCTGGACCAACTTATTACAATAATCCCAAGGGGCATGTACATGCAATTTTTGAAAAATGGGCCAAAACTAGCCAGCTGAAATTTTGAATGCTGGCAATGAACAAGTACATTGCTCCAATCTTCGCTAGCTCACTTGGCAACCAACTAAGTGCAACTTAGGTGGCAACACAACGAATTGTAAGGGAGCAAGTTCCCATGGTTTATTTGGTTGTCCATCTAGTTGGAGATTGGGAGAATATGACTTCTCTCCAGTGGTAGAACATGTGTGGTGGTTCTACCCCACAACTCTAGCATTTGGCAAAACAAGTGCTTTCACGTGAAAACTTCTTCCGTAGAGAGGTGTTGGAGCACCTATAGTTTCATACACATTATCACGAGAAACACGTTGAATGTAAATTGAGTAGAGAGCTTGGAGAATGTGCATTGCAACTTGTGGTTGTATCATTATTGTGAAGAGGCGAAAATGGATAACACATAAAAGACTTCGGACAATATCCACAGGAAGACAATTTGGAGGATGGAGCATTGGCTTTGGAGAACTTAGAGACTACTCTTTTTTATGATGATGACAGTGTTGAGATGCCACCCCCATCTTGTTGATGTTCTCCATGGTTCCAGCATCGGACAAACATTTTGCAAATCATTCTCTTAGATGGGTTCGCAACCCAGGGAGAGAATGGCCCCGTTGTAGCCCTTGACTGTGTTTCTTATGGCTCAGATGCTTAGCCTCGTCCAGTCATGTGTTGACTGGAGTGGTAGTAGGCTAGAGGTCACATTGCGTACTCTATTTGGGAGTACTCCATAACATGAGTGATCTATTTTAATAGAGTGAGATGACTTGTCTATGTTACAAAAAGATCTTATCTCTCTATATATTAGACAAAGCCTAATCTGATGTTGAATTTGATAATTGGCTCTAAGAAGTGTCTGAGACTTCTTAGAGTATGGTCAAATCAACATTAGAACTCTAATGAAGAATGTGACCGCATGTGAGGAGATATCAATGAGGAGAACTTTTCTATGATGAAGAAATAACCAAAAGGGGTCAAGACAATCCATTGAAGAAGTCCCAGAGAAAGTGGAAGGCAAGAAAGAGCACAACTACCCCAGTAAAAGGGGTAAATTGACCCTAGAAGGCAAAATGACAAGTCGGCTTGAAGATAAATAAAACATAAAGTTCAAACTAGCAAGTCAGCCCCTTAGAGTGAAAAGCAAGTCAACTGAAGAATATAAATAGAAATGTTCTCACACTTCATTTGTCACATTCAAGCAAGCTCATCTCTCTCAATTGGTGCACACTTCTCAAGGAGGACAAGTAAAGATTACTAGACGTAATTTTGGGGTTATCTTATCATCTCTACAAGTTCGCTACCCTTGCTAGGGTTTCATGTGAAGAAGACCACACTCTTGTGCTAGGCTTAATCTTCATGATTGGTATTGTTCTTGTATTGGATTAATTTCTTCTGAGAAAAGTTTGTTGGGTTTTCTCCCATTTGGGTTTCCCGGGATAAATCTTTGTGTCTCTTGTGCATAGTTATCTTTCAGTGATCCTTGTTTTATTTTCCGCTGCAAATGAATGATGCTATAATTGTGGGATGAAATGAAATTATGAAATTAAAGTTGAAAGAGATGAAAATTGTACTGCTGAGTTAAAATTCAACACATCTAATGCCATAATCACCATAAACCAAGACTCTAGCAACAAGATCTTTAGGTCGAGCTTCATCTTCATAGTTAACTCCACAATCACAACCATGTGGGGGCTCATGGTGGTCGTGGTGGTACCAGGATGGAAGAATAGATAGTAGATTAGAATAATTGTCTCTTTTTTCACTTCTTTACTTGTCAATTCAGACTTTCAGTTTTCAGACTTCAGATTTTATTTTCTAATATGAAATATCTATTTTGGAAATTAGGCACATGGTGTATTTTGTAAACATGATTCTTTGGTCATATTGGCCTATTTCACTACCTTACTTCCTATTATCCAGTTCTAGTCTAAACCTTTGTAAGTTTGTGACTCCAAGATGGTAGATGTTATCTGTGTAGTATTAAATGGTTGATACTCAAATGATTGATCTACTATGAAGACAATTATAACTTCATAATAACATAGACAAGTAGCAGAAATATGTATGATTTCATCTTATCAGCAACTAATTTGACATTGTGCATGTACTTTTTAATATATATATATATGCCTTATAATATATAAAACAATCCTGCAGTTTTCTTAGAAATGGTGCTCCAAGCACTCCCGCTTTGCTTCGTACTCTGGCAACACTGTTATAGGGTATACTTGGTAATAGGTATATAGGGACCTTGGGTATATTCTATATTAAGGTTATAGATAACTATATAGGATATTAGGTATATACCCTATATTACCCTATACTTGTAAGTTAACCTTATTTATAGGTATCTCAGTTCTGGTATATACCTATATAGTATGTCTAGGTAACAAATGATATCCTTAGAAATTAGAATAGGTTACCTTATATATACGATTACACCATATACGTACAGACACCCCCAACACACACACATGGGTGAAAGTGAGAAGTTGTGTCACTTTTTGGCAAACTAGATTGGAATCAAAGTTTTTTTCAACACTATCTCTCGATTGAGACTAGTTTTAATATCTAATCTCGATCATAATAATATAAATACTAAGTTATTCGAATGAGACGTCTTTTTAAATTGGTCCAGGAAAATTTAAATAATTAGATCAAGAGATTTGTCAATTTCTCAATCGAATTGTTTTTAACTCTTGGTCAAGAAAATAAAATTTAAATATTTCAATCAAGGAAATTTCACAGTGCATAGTAACTAGCACCATGCTTTAGAAACTGAGTTCCTTTCTGATACTTTACTTTGCATATCCATAATATTGAAATTCCACAGAATTCTTGGTTGTCCCCCCGGTCTACTCCTAGGCACTCATATCCTACTGGATGGTCAAGTGTTTTCAGCATTCTACCTCATCTAATTAATCAAATATATTATTATTTGCATTGATTGGATCACAAGTTCCAATTGAATAAATGAGACTTTAATAGAAGTTTAGATGCATAAAAGAGCCATCATAAAAACAACTTTTAGAAAGCCGGTTATTGATCTCTCTGCCCCTATCAATTACTGGTCATGCTACACGACTGCACAAAACTTGAACTGCAGTAAAAATCAAAAATTAAAAATTCCAACAGAAATACAAAATCATCCAGTTATACTGACATCTTAACTATAGTGAGGATAACATAAGTGACATCTTAGATTTTTTCTAAAGTAGCTGTAACTCTTACCTCTCCCCCCTCTTCAATCAGCCGAGCACGAAAACAGAGTGCAAGTCCCCAGTTATACAAGGACCTAACATCGTGTTTATCCAATGATAATGCAGTTCGATACTTCCTTCCAGCTTCAACTAGAAGTTCGTCACACTCTTCACACACCTCCTGTAGAGTTTCCGCCATGGTCTCTCTTTCTGTCATAGCTAGCCTCAACTCATCAAACTGCCACTTTTGCCCCTTATCACCAAAGGAGTCATCTCTTGAGAGAAGCAAACCCCTTAACTGTTGGCTCAATTTTAGCTTAAGTTCTCCATGAACAAGCAAAGCATTCCCCCACTGTCCTACAGCTACCAAGCTTGAAGGGTTAATAGCAGCAGCTGTAGAATATATATCTGCAGCTTCATACAGCAAGCATTCCGCAGCACTAACTTCAATTTTACCTTTCAAACCATTTTGAGCTTCTTTTAAAAGGGCTTCTCCTTTGTCCAAATACCTTTGGAACTTCTCATCCTCTAAGCTTTTTGAGATTGAAGATAAATTTTGGGCCTTGTTTATATCTGGACTTTCCACATAACTTGAACTAGCTGCAAACTGTTCTCCTATTTACTCTGGCTTGACAATCATAGTCAGAACCAGTTATGTTACCTGGAGATGCGTTGTCTAAAATTTTATCCTGTTCTTTACACTTATCACTATTATTGCCTTTATTTCCGTGCTTGCTACCTTGTCTTCTAGGTTGCCAATCGTCAGGCTCACTCAATTTGGACAGATACGAAGAATTTTCGAGAAGCCTTGATTGATCTGTGGAAATTAAACGGGATTTATTTGTTTCCAATAGATCCTGTTCTTTCACCATATCTTCATTTTCCGTCGTAAATGACGTTAGAGGCTTGTTGTCCCTCTGGTCATCAATAGTAGATTTCCCTATAATATCAACTTCGTTTCTAAAACCCTGGGATTTTCTTCTTGTATCCATATGAAATCCGTTAAGCTTATCTGAGCTTTTCACTGTGGTTTCTTCATCCAGCTTTTCTGCTGAGTTTTTGATGATCATTTCCCTATTATCAAGAGACCTTCCTTTGCATTTGATGCCCAATTGTTCACTTCCTCCAAACTGTTCTGAAATAGATCCATCCTTGTTCGGCACTTGCTGCCCTTCATGCCCATAATCATCGGCAGCTTCCGTACTTGTACAATACTCCTCTGAAGAGCTTCTATCAGGGCTTTCGGTACTTATTTGGCTACTCCCCCTCTTTACATTAGTGACTCCTTTAATGTCTTCAGGAGGTTGACTCGGAGAACCCGTTGCTTCTGGAACTGTTGCAACCCCATTGGTGATCAAGCTCTTGTTCCCTGATTCAAACGATTTTGTAAGCTCTCCATTTATACCTGCAGGCTTTGTCATAACAATTGGTGGTTTTGAAACAACACGTTTGAATTGTGAATCTCTTCCTCTTTGTAGCTTTCCCAATTTGCTATAATGGGTACCTGTTTTGAAGTCTGATGCTTTTGGCTCATCCTCTTCTTGGACCAAGCTCTCTTCAAAAATTCGTTTGCAGAATTGCACAAAATCAAATCCCTTCCAATCCAGATAGCTTTGCATATTTCTGAATTGCCCATCGAAATCCTCCCCGTGATTTTGCTGAGACTCCTCGGTCAAGTAATGAATCTTCCCATAAAATTGCTCTTCCCCGGAAGCAGAAGCATGCATTTGTTGGTCTAAATTTACCTTTTTAGTTGAAGATACAAAATGGGGGTTTTCATTTAGTTTTAGGATTGTGGCTTCTAGCGTCTTTAGGGAATCCAAACTACGTTTCAATTCATCCAAATTGATATCATTCTGCAAAAGAATGGATTGGGCACTTCTGTCTAAAGACGAAAATTTTACAATTAACCTAGCAAGTTCATCCGACAACACCGCAACTTGATTTGATATGGTTTCCATACCCGAGGAAGACAAGTCTGTTGGAATTTTATCATTCCTTCTAGGGATTTTAGACTTGCGATGATGGTTAGCCTCTTGCAAAGCCTCGTGAAGACCCGCCTGTAACATAACAAAATAAACAACGCCGCATAGTGGGAAATAGAGCCACCATGTACTTCTGACCCTCGCTATTGACCAGCCTAGCATAAGTCCAAAACCCAATACGAGTAAAGATTTCCCTCTCTTACTACTTTCCAACAAATCCCAGATTGAAATCCATGAAGTGGAGCTCGACGCAGAATTGGAAGGGCCCAAATCATCCCATCCACCATAGTTGCCAGCTTCAGCCTCAACCACAATACGACCAGCAGAGAAAGCAGAACATAAGGTAAACTGGCCCAAATGCGGCCTTGAAATTCTAGCATTATAACATGCACTTCTTATCTCGAGCAGATTGCATCTATGAATCGGAGACCTGAAAAATGCAAGGCTGCAATTAGAAGAAGACGACGGCCAGTGAATACCTACAGAGACTGCACCATCCATGAATCATGAAACTCAATTGAGGCTGATGAAGCAACCAGAAGGTCGCATACCAATCTTAATGTTCGATGAGCAGGAACAAATGAAAATTAATGAATGGACGCCACCTTATCCTACCATTGTTCTACACAGGTGAACACAACTAATAATGATATTTTAGTACAATATTATTAGAGGCCGTGGGGTAATTCTTAATTTTCACACCGGATACATTAGGTACTGCGTTATGAATAGTGATGATATTAGATGTCATGAATAGTGATGTCGGTATGGAGGAGAAATGAATAGTGATAATATTAGATGTCATGAATAGTGATGTTGGTATGGAGGAGAAGATGTTAATATTATTATTATATTGATTTGAAATTTTTATTTTGTTTTTAAAAAATTATATTAATTTGAAAATTTGTATTTTGTTTTTAAAAATATATATATATATTAAGTTGAAATTATATTAAGTTTTTAAAAAATTATTTTGTTGGTGTGTATGATTTATTAAAATGTTTATTTTTTTTTCTTTCAACACAATAAAATGTCCATTGCTTCTTATTCACCAGCGTAGATCCATCTTAAACTCGTATCTATCAAGTACCCAGAGGGATCTAATTTTTTGAGGTGTATTTCTTTTTTTAAATTTAAATTCAAGAAATTTGATCTTTCTTGATTGATAGATCCGAGTTTAAGTTTTAAGTTTTTATTTTATAAACGAACATCTATTTTTTAATTACTTTTCATAATATTTTATTTTATGAACCAACATGGATTTTTTTTTTAAATATTTTCCATAATTTTTTATTTTATGAGCCGACATAGATTTTTTTAATTATTTTGTTACTAACATTATATCACGTTAGAGGATCTCTCCCATACTAGGGTGTAGAGCACCTCGTTTCACTCGGTGTGCAATAAGAAATTAATCAAAGACAACATTTGCAATTCCACAAATTATCATGTCAATTTTCCATGGGCTCGGCCATTATACCATATTGTCATCTATACAAAATTTACATACCCCCAGACATAACAAAAAAACAAAAAAAAACACTATTCAACCCCATCCAAAAATACAAGTCTTGTACAAGAAGAGATATCAACAAAAATACATCTACCAATAAACATCAATCCACCTCATGGTGAGAGAGTGACAACATACCACCAATACAAAAACCTCATAGGACATTCAAAAAGAAGAAAAAACACCTAGGAAACTCCATAAGCCTGGAGTGTGCCCAATGAGACCCAAGCAGAGTCCCTATATTCCTCAAAAATTATCGAACCTTCCACCCCATTGATGGCCAATTTTGACAGTCGGTCTACCCTCCCATTAAGCCACCTAAAAATATGCGAGAAAGAAATGTGCTGAAATGATGAAAATAACAACTTGGTGCGACGTACCCAGCCATCTAACGCCAAAACGTGTAATCTTGAATTACCTTTAGCCTAGTTGATAATAATTGAAGAGTCCCCACATACATGCAGGCACTGAATCCCTTCGTAAAAGGTAAAGGAAAGACAACCCAATAGCGCAAGTAACTCGGCACAAGAATTAGTGCCCGCTCCACCGTGCATCTAACCCATAAAAAAACAATTTCAATCCATCAAAACCACATTGACCCCCCTACTCTGCTCCATCAAAAAAAGCAACCACACATTCCTAAACAAGATTCGGCCATACCAAGACCCAAGGCACATAAGAAGAACTCGCCAAATGAAAAACACTGAAACTACTCAAAATCTGAGCCATAATCGCATATGAACCATACCAATGATCCTCAAAAATAATGTTGTTTCGAGCATACCACAATTTCCAAATAACAAAGAGGGGAAATTACGAAGAGATCCAGCATGCTTAACCCACCAAAAATAGCTCCTTTCAAGAATGGATCATGACCAACGCAACAAAGAACAGAGTCTTCCAAGCACAACATCCCAAATATGCATCAAGAACGAACAAGAGACAAACATATGATCCATGCTTTCCTCATTCACCACACATAAGACACACCAGAAACACACTAGAAAGGCTCGTGCAAGCCTCTCTTAACCAGATTACTACCCACCAATATCTTATCTGCCGGCGAAAGCCATCCAAACAACACCAATTTAATGGATGCCTTCAAATGCCAAATAAGTATGTGCCACCAAACAGCTGGCCCGACCTCAACTTCATCCACTACCATGCTATAGGACTCAAAGACTAAAATGCTTCCATCTAAAGAGTTCTGAAACCAAACCAAAGAATCTTGCTCCTCACATGAACGAATACCACCATGTTCCAAAGCTGCAATAAATATTTTCCATTCCAGTGCATATGACACCAAAAGACATAGATCTTTAACACGATACCAATAATGATCTTGTTGTCAATCCCCAAGATAAACAACATGCGACAAACACTTGAAGTCATAATGATTGAGATGTCGAAGTGTAATGTCCCCATCCAAAGAAATCTCATGAAGGAAAAATCTCCACCAATCTACTAGTTCCCTAGGTTGGGGTGGAAACATTTTGACTTGGAATAAGGGAGCTATAAGACCCCAAATGGACCTTAGATTGACAAATATACATCAAAGGGGCTAAATAAATAATAATAATGGAAAAATAAGGTGGCATTTGGTCATGAGGGTGCATAAGTGGTGTGGGACCCACACAAGGCAAGATTCTCCATGCCACATGACATCCTTCTCTCACCCATTCAAATCCAAGGTGGAGTATAACGTTCTTGGAGGAGTTGGAGAGGCATTGTTCATGGCATGAATCTAGGAAGGTCGAATTGGAGTGGAAGAGTAACTCCCACGGAAAAAGGAAGAGGCATCATAGAAGAATTGTGACACTTGGTGCTAGATTCCCTAACCTCTATGACAACAATGATGAAGATTTTATGACACCTATGACAAAGTTTAGACCTGATTGCTAACATATGACACATATGACATGCCAGGGCTAAACATAGCCACCAAGAGGGTGCACAAGGGGAGTTATGGCACCCAATATTCCCCCCATTCGAATTGATGGAAGAGGAAGGCTAGAAAGTGATGGACAAGTGTCATTCATGGGAATATCTCCCTAACTTGAGTTGGGAGAAGACTCTTGGAGGGAATTCGAGCTATGGAGGCCTTTGGAGGTTAATAAAATATGAGGAGGAAGAAGGAGAGCGGCTTTTGATCATTTCTCATTTGGCACATTTGGAGAGCTTAGCTTGTCCTTGCACTGTGGATGTTCATCCTCCCTGCCTTAGAACCAATTTCGAGGGTGCAAGATTCACATCCAAGTTGGTTGATGGATGTTAAAGAAATGTAACTGCAGAAGATATTCTAGATGTATTTGTGTATTGTATTATTGTATTCCTCCTTTAGGAGATGTCATTGATGTAATTGATATTGTAAGAGTTATTAAAAGAGTCAATGTAAAACCCTAACTGATTAGGTCAGCCTAGAAAGATCTAGAAATAATATTTTATTGTAAAGAGTACAGGTTGGCCCAGTTAAGTGAGTTAGATCCGACCTAGTTAGTAAAAGGTCAAGCCAAAAGTAGAATATAAATAGAGGATGAGTTGATCATTTGTATTCACTCATCTCACTCACACAAGTTCGCATAGGAGAGAGAGAGAAGTTCGCACAAGTGGAAGAGAAGTTGATTTTGTCTTGGAGTTTATCTTTGTACTTTGTGAATTCTATATTGAGGAAGTTTGTCAGCATTTTCTCCCTTGTGGTTTCCCCGAGAGAAATATTGTGTTCATTGTGTTTGTTGTGCTTGTATTTCTTTCAGTGATAGATTATTTAATGTTATTATGCTAAGTAGAAAAACTACATGGTATCAGAGCAAGCCTGAAAGAAAACACTGTGCAGACTCTACAACTGCATAAACTAGGGCTTCTTGTTCTAGGAGATCCCTCCATAGATCAGCTGAAAGGGTGCACCTAACTCACCTCACTAGGGCACATCTTTCTATCGAATCAGAATTCAATTCTGAGAATTTTCATTTTTGGGTCCCCCACTACAGCCCGAGAGAACTAGGGCATCAAGTTTTTGGATCATTTGCTCACAGAATTGGGAGAAGGAGTACTTTGCTCAACTTGCCTTGAGGAGGTGAATTTTCTCATCCAATTAGTTTTCCACAATCCTGAAGTTGAAAAATTAGTGTTTCTCTGACAAAACCTAGGTCAAGGTAGAAGCAGTTTTTAGAAGGACAACTTTTCTAGTAAGTCTCAAATATATTATATTTCCATTTGAAGTTCTCACTATATCAATATGACAAACAATACCAAGCTTCTCATCAACCTTGAGGGAGCTGAGAACTTCAGGGCATGGAATTATAGAGTCATGCTCATTCTTGAAGAACATGACCTAGAAGACTTTATAAAGGAAGGACTTACATAACCAGAGGGAGATGAAGCCAAAGCAAGGCATAAGAAGAATATGGTCAAGACAAAGAGATCATAGTTGATTCCATCAAAGATCACTTGATCCCTCAAGTGTCTTCAAAGAAGACTCCAAAAGAAATGTTCGATGCCCTGACCAACCTATTTGAAGGAAAGAATATTAATAGGAAGATGACCTTGAGAAATCAACTCAAGGGAGTGAAGATCTTGAAGCCTGAGTGCATGCACTCATACTTCTCCGGAGTTTCCCAAATCAAAGAACAATTAGAAGCTATTGGAGACATTGTAGAAGATGCTGAAGTTGTTATGACCACTGGAAATGGTCTCCCTAGAGATTGAGAACCATTTGTTTATGGCATTCGTGCTAGAAAGAAATTAATCCAGTTTATACAACTATGGGAAGAGTGTGCAAGAGGAAGAGAGAATAGCGGTGAGAGAGGAGAAACTAAATGGCAATGAAGATCAGGCTTTGGTAACTCATGCCAAAGGTGGAAGGAAAAGGAAGAACGAAGTACGTTCCCATGAAGACTCTCCAAGAAGATCCCAAAGACCTCAAAAGAAAAAGAAGTTCAAGAGATACCTATCTTCAATTGAATGTTACTCTTATCACAAGACATGACATATTGCGAGATATTGTCCACTCAAATCTGGACAACATAAGAAACAGAAGAAGATATTTCATGCTCATGCAGCGGAAGTTAGTGAGTATGATGAAGAAGTCAAAACCAAAGAAGATGAAGACTCTAGTGAAGAGTATGTACTAATATCATCCCTCATTGGTTCAGTATCTCATGGAAGTAATACTTGGCTAGTGGATAGTGGAGCTTCAAAACATATGACGGGATACAAAGAATCCCTCTCACATCTCATATAGAATGAATCTCCACACATGGTAAAGCTTGGAGATGACTATCAATATCCCATCAAAGGAATGGGAGAAGCATCTTACAAATTGGACTCGGGAAAGTCCATAAACATGAAGGATGTACTTTATGTACCAGGTTTGAAGAAGAACCTTCTATCTATTTCAGCATTAGATAAGAAAGGTCTTCGAATTGCATTTATAGATGGTGAAGTCCTTATGTGGCCAAAGGGGAAGACTATTGATGATGCAGTAGCCATTGGAGTAGAAGGAGGAATTTACAAGTTGAAGGGTCATGCAGATACATCACTGATGACCAGTACCATGAGCCCCTATTAACTATGGCATAAAAGATTGGCTCATGTACACTTCAAAGCCTTACCAATAGTAAGTAAGGTGGTGACTAGACTACCAGAAATCCAGGTTGATCATGAAGGAGTATGCAAAGGATGTGCTCAAGGAAAGAGTACGAAGAATCCATTTCCAAGCCGCAACAACAAAGCTAAAGGTATTGTGGATATTATTCACTTACTCATTTGTGGACCTATGTCCACCACTTCATTAAGCGGGTATGTTTATTATGATTCTTTTATTTATGATTACTCCTGCAAAACATGGATTTATTTTCTGAAGAATAAGAATGAAGTCTTTGAAAAGTTTAAAGAGTTCAAGGCTCTTGTAGAAAACCTCTCTGAGAAGAAGACAAAGATTCTAAGGACAGATAATGGAGGGGAATACACTTCAGGCGATTTCAAATATTTCTGTAAACAAGCATGGATTAAGAGGGAGCTTACTATTCCCTATAATCCACAACAGAATGGTGTAGCTGAAAGGAAGAACATAACTATCATAGAAGCAGTGAAGTCCATGATCCATGATCAAGACTTACCCATGCATCTATGGGCAGAAGCAGCTAGAACCATAATATATGTACAGAACATAATCTCTCACAGTGCTCTTGGAAACAAGACCCCAGAAGATATTTTTACTGGTATGAAGCCTAAAGTTAGCCATCTAAAGATATTTGGATGTCCAGTATTTATCCACGTTCCAAAAGAAAAGAGATCGAAGTTGGAACCTTCAGGAAAGAAGGGAATATTTTTGGGCTATAGTGAGCAATCAAAGGCTTACCGTATCTACATCCCAGGATTCCGCTAGATTGAACTCAGTCGGGATGTTACTTTTGATGAAGACACAGCCTTCAACAAGTCTAAGAAGACTCATGAGGATGAAGAGTAGCATGAAGATCCCAGAGTCACAGAAACTAATAATGTACCTGAAAGAAATGTTGAAGAAGAACCTATTCCAGAAGGTCATGATATGACAGAACCTCAGAGATCTGAGGAGACACCCCATGAAGAAAATCCAAGAAAGAGAAGACCAGCTTGGGTACAAGAAATAATACAAGATGCAAGAAAATATGGTGCTCCATAAGGAAGCGAGATACCAAGGCCATATTCTGGTTATGTATTCTTGATGTAGAAGAACCCACATGATGGAGTGGAGCACACTATTAAGGTCTCCTGCAAGGAGACTAGGATCAAGAGAGATCCCACCAAACAAACAAATATAAGTATTTGAATTGTTGTTCACATATTTATGTTCCTATATTTAATATGTGTATTATGCATGTTAGAATGTTTGCATTGATCAACAAAATATGCATGTGATGGGTAAGCGGTCTATGGTGTTGTACAACATTCCATTGCTACTTATCTAGAATGAAACCTTTTTGCTGACATATTGGGAGTAGTGCACGCTCTTAATAATGTTCGGGTAGAGATTAGAGGCATCTAGAAAGTTACCGAATGAATACGGGATATGGATGAATGTTGTGTTGAAGCATTGGCTAAGATAGTTGCACGACTGTGTGAATTTCTCATGTTTTGGAAATTATGAAATGTTTCTAACCATGCAACTAAATTTGACTTGTAGGAAATATCATGAACGATCACCTACAAATGAAGAATGATGAGATTTGTTTCGTAGACTTTGAAATCAAGAAGTACAAAGCAAGGGTTCTCTTAGAAAGAGGTATTCAACTATGACAAGATGTTGCTCTATTGGCCAGACACAGTGGTGGATATTACACCAGATAGATGGTGTAATCAAAGTAGAAGAAGATATCTTCCCCTAGCATTATCTCGATGTCCAGAATCCAATGGAGTCAACAGTTTGTCGATCCGAGCGAGTTTTTTCAACCAGTGTTGATCTAGGTGATTGATTTACCAAGTAACATGGAATATCCACTGCCTCTACCAAGAATTCATGTGATAACCATGCATCGCTAGTCATACTCATTGCCTTCTTCATCAACATCATGTTCATCCTTTACGCAACTCCATTATTTTGATGTGTCTATGGAGTAGTCTTTTTCCTAACTATTCCACACCTCTTACAAAATTCCTCAAACTCATTTATGCAAACTCTCCACCATTATCTGTCCTTAACACCTTTATTTTATTTTTTTGCCTGGTTTTCTACAAGAGCTTTAAACTCTTTGAAGTTACCAAAAACCTCATATCTCTTATTGAGGAAATAGACCCATGTATTACCTAATAAATCATCAATGAATAAAATATAATTCATAGGTTTACCTAGTGATGGAATAGGAACGTGTCTAAACACATCATTGTGTATTAACTCCAAGATTCCTTTTTGCTCTTGTAGCACCAAATGGGGATCTCGCCCGATTTTGTTTACCATGTATGCAATATTCATTGAAATCAAAATCTAATGAGTAGTCAAACATATCTTCAACCATACCTTTACCTTGTAATTATTGAAGGTCATTCTCTCCACTGCGTACCATTCTTTGATTCCATAGCATTGGCCTGTCTATAGGGACAACAGGGGGTCCTATCTCCTGCATTGTTATCCTCATGTAAAATAGAACTATTGCAACCATCAATGAAAGTGCTTCCTAGCAACTTGTACAGAGTCCCAATCCGAACTCGCCACATCAACACCATTTCTCCTCGAACCATCTTGCATGCGTCCTTTTCAAATACAATATGCATACCTACATTTCCCATCTTACTCACATACATTAGGTTTATGCTAGATCTGGAATGTTCAAAACCCTAGGAAGAGTTCTAATCCTTCCATCTTGTAACAGTAGCTTAACCCTCCCACATCTCATGATTTTGGTTGTTGAGTAATCTTTGAGGTAAATATCACCTCCATTGTAGTTTTCTTATTCACAAAACCACTCCCTGTGAGGAGTCATATGAAATGAAACACCTAAGTCAATCGACCATACATCATGATCTGTATGCGTACCTTTAGATGCAAATTAAACATCACCTCCTTCATATACAAAGGCTTTTTTTTTTTTTATATGGGAGGAGTACCATCGAATCCATTACCTTTATCAACACTCTTAGATCTGCAATTTTACTTATAATGCCCTACTTTACCGCATTTCCAACACTTCTTTTCAAATTGCTTTGTAGATTTAGATGTACCTCTAGACTTAGATCTATTCCCATAAGACTTATTTTTTCTCTCTTGGGAACGACCTCTCACAGATAAAACACCCTTGGTCACGCCCTCCATGGATTTTTTCCTCACCTTTGATAACAAGGATGCAACATCCTCAAACTTTAATGTAGATTGAGTGGCACTACCAATTGCTAGAACCAAATTATCCCAGGAGTCTGTCAAAGAACATAGAAAGGTAATACACTTATCTTCTTCCTCCATATTAATATTAATAGAGGCCAGTTGACTTACCATAGTATTAAATGCATTTAGATGATCTACCACTGTGTCACCATCCTCTGTCCTAAGATGAAACAACTTATTTCAAAGAATTAATTTGTTTACTATGGAATTTGATTGAGACAAATTTCCCATCTTATCCCACAACTTCTTTGCACCGTCTTCTCCATCAAATTTCAACAACATTGAATCTGAGAGGCGTAGTCAAATCGTGCTTCTCACTTTTCTCTCCAACTTTTCCCAATCTTCTTTTGACATATTGGTGGGCTTTGTACTTGGATCCATAGCAATCCACTAATCTATATCTACATGAAGATCACCCATCTCCAACTTCCATAACTCAAAGCTATGATCATTGAACTTCTCATTTTCTATTCTTGAACTACTTGTCATTTCCTTCAACAAGATTCACTACACAAAGCTCCCACTCCAACACAGGTTTATCGCAGACCCAAGATACCCTTGATCTTCACAAGTTCAACTAAACTCTAGTAATGAAGGCATCCTTCGGAAGCTAATAACCTCACTATGATACTAGATGAAGAACTTTGATAAACATGTGTAAATAAAACAATTCCAAATAGAATTTAAAACACAACCATTAGCAATTGCTTACACACACATTACACAGAGATTTACCCTGAAAACCCAGAACTAGGAAAACCAACAATCCCGAGAGTTTCTCCACTCTTTATCACATTGTATATATTTTTTGTTTACAATAAAATATTATAGCATCCAAAAACCTTGATCCATTAACTTCGAATAGATTACAACCCCAATTTCTTGACCAAAATTGGTTTAAATGGGCCACAAAACCATGGGCCAAAAACAATTCAAAATAGACCAAAAATGCACCCAAAAATTTCTTTCAGGCGCATAGCCCCCTTGAACCCCATTTCTCTAGGAACCTACAAAGAGTACAAAACCTCTCAACCCCCCAACTACTGATCCCATAACTTCAAACATTCTAACCCCAAACCCCTAAGCCAAAACTCCATAACTCCTGACTCTTTAACATTATATATCAAAGTAATATAAACATTGTTAAATTAATAATCAAAGGAATAATATTTTTTTAAACATAAAAGATTAAGGATTTATATATATAAACAACTGAAACCAACCAAAATGTATAGAGAAACTAAGTATTCTCAACAACAAAAGTGTCTAACATCGCAATCCCAAAAAATACAAAAGGAAACTGGCCCGTAAGACAAAATGCTAGTTTTTTTTCATGTAAAATTTACTATCCCGGAAGTGTTATATATACACACAAATCGTCCTAACATAAAGATACATTTGTATTGCATAAAAAAATAGGAAATCATAGAATTGAGAAAATATTTGCACCCTCTATTCATGCCTAACAAGGACCTATGTTGGAAGGTGTACATAGTCCTCTTCCATAGCTTTCAGCTCATAAAATGGGATGGATTGACAATGAATACACTGGTCCAGGTCAATTATCAATCCATCAATTTGACCCCCATACTCACACAAATTACTCTCGATATCCTCCATCCTTGAGTCTAGCATTCTTAGGTAATAAGAGTCATGCCTTAGGGAATCTAACAGACCCACCATTCTATCATAAAATTCCCCTCAACATGCATTTAAAGTCACTAAAATCATTATGGATGCCATTGAATAAATCCATCTACGATTACATTGCAGTGGTTTGCTCACTAGAAAAATTTAAAACTTGTCCACTATCATGCCAAGGAGATTCGTGGTTCGACAAAGGTGAGTTCGTCTTCAAGTTTCCAACCCACAACAGGGATGACTTGTGAAGCCTGACGATTGAGGAAATCTCTACCTCATCAGAATGACAAAGAGTGGAGATACACCTATGAAGGAGGTTGATTGTAACTGCAAACAATCAACAATATTTGAGAGGTTGTTGTCAAGTTGGCAAGATGAAGGAGGTCTTTCGACGATCAATAGAGAACCAGAATCATCTTGTGACTCTATAGGATTCCTACCATCAAAGTCGTAGTTCTCTTCCTCACGAAAGAAAGAAAACATAGCTGGAACACAATTTAAGGGGGCTTCATCTTCCTTGCCCATTTCAATTGAAATTTCCATCAAATCCTTGTTGTGGTGCATAAATGTGCCAAATCTTTTGCATGTTGGGGATGTTATTTCCCACGGGAATGGGGTACCTTCCACTGCCACACGCTCGCCTTTCCCACTACAATTGTTATCTAGCCATTGGATTATTTGAGATGCCATGGGGGGTGTGGGTCCTTTCACAACCATCCTCCCAACTTGGATAAGGTAGCCAATTTCGATGAGGTGTTCCTTCATTGCTCACTAGGACCCCTTGGTCCAATGCTATGACTTGGTTAGTTAACTTATCCACCACCCCTTTATTTCTTCTACGTATATGGAATATAGTAACATTCTGAGAGGCACTTAAATATCTCAAAATTCTTCCAAGTAACCTCTCATGCCTTGCATCATGGATTCTCAAGAAATTTATGGAGTATATGTCTTGTCTCTAGAAATCCTTCTTGAACTATGGGACCTCTTTTGAGAATGCCTCCTTGATCTACTCCCACTCTTTTCTTGATTTTCTAAGTGATGTCCAAAGTGAATCTTTCTCTAAATGTCTGTCAAACATTGAAGCATAACTACATTCATTTGATTATGTTCTTCTTGAGCTCTAATAAACTTCTCATTGTTTTCCCTAAAACTATGTAGTTCCACCCTTAGGCTCTTCATAATTTCTACAATGACTGGGGGAGTCACATGTTTTCTTCTACCGTTGGATTCTGTATCTTCAATTTCAACCTGTATGTTTTCTCCCATGACATATGTCTTAGCTTGATAGGGATCATGTGCATCATCCATGATGACGATTCTCTTGGTCAAGTCAAGACCAAGGGTTTCCAAACTGAACTATTATGAATGAGGAACCCTTAATTGTCTCTGATATAATTTTGAATCTACAAAAGTGTTCATATAACACATTTGTCAGATTTATTACATTATTTGAAAATAAAAAATAAACTTTCATGTATTCTAGAAAATACCTACATGAAATTTTTTGATCAATTTATAGAAACGTATGAATCACCACTTCATAATTTGAATCTGTACAACTATTCCCCTATGGATAAGCTTTCCAACAACTATAAATATGCCCAATTTTGATTTCCGAGCAAAAAGTTACAGTTCTTCAAAATTGTCGAAATTGCTCAATTTATGCACTTTTCCTGTAGGTGCATTTGATTCTAGTATCCAACTTCAGACAAATGTAGAAGGTAATCTATGGAGAACCAAAAAAATTATCTATTGTCCCAGATAATACATATGACCAGGATTACTCAATAGCTTTCCTCTCTCTAATCTGATGCTCCAATCACCTTTTATAAAATTATGGAATTGACTACTTTTGTCTTTTTCCACTTTCTCCAGACTTATAAATTTTTGCAATTCTATGAAAGCCCTTCATAATCCACAATTTGCCCAATTTTATACTGTTCTAATAGATGCAGATAAATTCTAGAACTAACTTTGTAGATTTACAAAAAAAAAAAATGGGGGTCAAAGGGGCCTGCCCCCTTGCAGCCTCGGGTCGAGGGAAACACCCTCATTTTTGTTGTTGTAAATATTTTAATTTTGCGCAATCTAGCGCATAAGACTGACGTCCTTTTCATAGGCACAACAAATTATTTGTGTTTAAAGAAAGTTGTTGTGTGCTATATGGGTCCTACATGTCACCTCTTGACGCAACCATGTCACTATCCACCAACCACCAAGTCACCACACCGCCTGGCCTTAGGCACAAACGTGTCGGCAATATCCTGTTACCAGAAGTGGTAACAAATCGTTGTAAATGTGGTTTTGTAAAGTTTCTTGGGGAGTCGTTGCCAGTAAAAAGGGACATGTGTTCAGGTGGTATTTTCCCAATGGCTGGCCCTCCCGTTGTTAACCAATGTGCACATTTCCAATGCATTATGAGCCATGGCCATCAATCTCCCCTATCACCTGATGGTCAGATCGTCTCCGCACTTCGTGATATGTAGTCACCTATGCACAGGCCCAATGTGGTGGGTCCACATCATACCTCCTACCCATGTGGCTCCTCCACTTCACCCGCCCATGTGGCATGGGTGGGGTCCACTTAAAAATTACCATTTTTAAATTTTTTTGAAATTGTACGAAATTTTAATTCGACAAGAAGGGGATTATTACTAATTGATTTGGCCCCTTATTGGTCACTTAACAGAACCCGATATGCACAAAAGCATTTTCTAATTTATGCCTGTAAGTGTGCATTTCTAGCCCATACATTTCCAGTGTTACAACCAGAAGCTCTGATACCACTCTATAACGCCCCCCTCACTCAATCCAACCAACAAGAGGGGACATTAACTAAAGTTGGGCTTATAAATTTCACCCTGTTGTGGCCACAACAGATCCCATGCTTAACTGAAGCACGGGAGCCCCATTTCTAAATAAGCGCAAAAGCGTTTGGGTAAGTGCTTGCTAAACACCAAATCCTGAATACCCCTTACCCATGGTTTTGGCCTGTCTGTTTGCCAAGTTTTTTATTTCTTTTTCTAAGTGTTTCGGTTTGGAGAAAACCTTAATTTTTTAGTGTTTTGTGGTTTATTTATTCCAACCTGAAACCCGACAGTTTGTGCACCCGAAACCCAACAGTTGCGGGTTGCGGGATTCCTTTTTTCTTTGTTTTCTGGTTATGTCAACCCGAAACCCGAAACCCGACAGTTGCGGGTTGCGGGTTCCTCCTTTTAATAATTCTGGGATATCTGTTCCCGAAACCTGAAACCCCTTATTGCGGCTTTCGACTTTCGGGACTTCATTTCATTTTTATTTTTATTTTTGTGTGTTCCCGAAACTCGACAATGTCGCGTTTCGGGATTCGGGAAAAGGGTTCATTTTTGTTTACTTTTATTTTGTTTCCGAAACCCGAACCCGATCTTTCGGGTTGCGGCT
This sequence comes from Larix kaempferi, assembly GCA_027924585.1. Classification (NCBI taxonomy): domain Eukaryota; kingdom Viridiplantae; phylum Streptophyta; class Pinopsida; order Pinales; family Pinaceae; genus Larix; species Larix kaempferi. The sequence continues at coordinate 390,347 of BSBM01002163.1, forward strand.
TTCGGGAATTACTTTTCTCGTTATGTTTTGCCAGTGTGCAATCTCGAAACCCGAACCCGACTTTTTTGGGTTGCGGCTTTCAGGAACCTTTTTAAATTTTGTGAATAAAGCACCAACGGCCCGATCCCGAATCCCGATTCAGGTAATTTGAGTCGTTCACCCCACTCCGATCGCATGGTCAAGATTTCCTCTTGTAAATTCGATAAATAAGGGTTTTTCTATTTTTCTTTTATCATTTTTACTATTGAAATTACTACGTGGTGCTGATTTTTACTGCGATTTTGGTTGCTAAGGGTCGCTTTTACCAGTTTTTCAGTTATTTTAGGTTAGATTGTTGCCTTTGCTGCATTCTATGTTCAATAGTTTGGTTGTTTTGGATTCAGTAATGAACTTCTTCTATTGTTGGATAGGACTCCGCAATGCTTTGTGAATTATACCCTTTAGTCTCTCAGGAGTCCCTTTTGGTCGTTCTGTTAAATCGACGATCTGGATCCGGTTTGACAAGTGATATTAGGTTGCCTTGTTTGAACATGCTAAACTCCTTGTCTTCATCTTTTCGCAGTCAGCTCTCTCGCCATAATTCATGTTTTCCTCCCAATTTTGGAGTCATGATTACTAATGTGATTAGATTGGTAATGATGAGCTTTCAAATCCAGTTTAAGTCATGTGAGTCTCGATTGGATTTGTACTTTCGCATGGATCCAGATCCGGTTAACACACGTTATATCTCTTTTCGTTACAGTCCGGATGATTGCAGTGTCCTTATGGTAATAATTTGATCATTACGACTGGTTCTGTTCAATCATTACCATCCTTTCAGTTGGCCTTAAATTGGTAACAAACATGAAACCTTCAGTTCGTCCTTTGTATTCTTTAAGAAGCAAATTTGTGTGTTGATGTTGTAAGTTTCCTCTTGACGCATTTGGTATGAGCAATATGCAGACAAGAAATGAATCTCTTGATGCATGTTTTGAAGATGAGGAATTACAACCCTTGTTGTATCAAGAATCTATGTCACCTCCTTTTGATGCAAGTATTCCTGATGTGAGCAGCGATAGCGAAGAAGAAGATTCCGATGCTTTGTCTGTCTGCGTGCAGCTCCTCAAGAAGAAGGAAAAGAAATATCCTGAAGAGTCGATTGATAAAGATGATACTATTATACGGGATTTTATAATTAACGAAGAACCTGATATTCCGCCAACTCCTTCTGAGGTGGACCCCTTGACGGATTTCTCTGTTTTTTAGGATGTCGTTCATAATCCAGAAATTCTTGTGGAAGATACTTTAGAAGCTGAACCGCCCATTGTTGATACTCATCAATTAAGCACTGAATTTTTGTTATGTCACGAGCATCTTTTTAATTAGAAGGTGGATCCCTCAAAATCATTTAGAGGAAATGTCATTAAAGTTATGTAGGCCGGGAAAGTGGCAAGATTTCCTGGATCCTTAGGAAGATCCGAATTTGTAATCCCTGTTTTTTGGGAAAATCCCACCTGCACTCTTTTGTAATTTCCTATTTAATGAGCAATGCTTCTCTTAGTTAGGGGTTGGGAATTTTGGAGTTACGCATCAACAGGAGAAGGGACTGGGGATACTCTGTTCATCATAGCTTTTGTAATTTCTGTACAAGACTCTTTTAATGCAGTAAAGTCATCTTTGATCTATCTCTTGTTATTCTTCAAGTTTATTTGAGGATTACTGATTGTGTACTTCAGATTGTCATCTACAGTGAATGTTATTATTTTGCATATATATAATGTATGGATCTATCATATTGGTTTCTCTGTATGACTGATTGATACTGTGAAGTATTCTATTGAGTTTATTCAGTATTAATACTTTCTTTGTCGATTTCTTCAAATGATTCATTGCACATAATAATCATGGTTAATTTTTCAATTGACAGAATGATTACAGATTGAATCTTGAAAAGGCTTAAGTACTTGAATTTTTGTCTTTTAATTTTCATTAATGGATCGTGATTTAAGTTAATAAGTAACACATCGAAGACATTTCTGTTGAAGGTGGTAATTTACTTGTTCATCATACCTCAAGGTTGATCTGCACAATATCAAGCTTTCATTTTAGAGTAGGACTAACCTAGATTAGTTTCCTCTTCTGAAATAGGTTAGGTTAGCTTAGCTTTACCATTTTCACACCCTTGTTTTCCTCGATTGGAAAACTAACCTATTTGGTCAAATCGCCAACTCTTAGAGTGCCAGCGGAGGCCGAATATCCGTGGAGGATCACCATACCAAACAAGTTGGGGATAGAATTTCCCTTTTGCAGGGTCTTTCGAAGCCTTTCAACTTGGGTTTTCTTCCCCTGTTGGGATCCTTGGAAACATTCTAGCACCTTTGCATCTAACCTGCACAACTGAGGCCTCAACACACCCCATAACCATGTTACGAATTCATAACATTTTAAATACGTGTGCAAATGCATAATAAAAATATACAACGGAAATAAACTCTGTCCACACACATGACACATGCATTTACAAGAATAATCATTACAGGCATCAAATAAAACATCTCAGATTCAATTACAAAAGAATACTTATCTTTAAATCAAGAATATCCAAGCAAATGGTTGTGTAAGAGCAATTTCCCACCCAACTGTAGGCACTATGTCTAGCATATATTATTTCTATTGAGAGGCCACCCCTGAGTTGGCTATGAGGCCACTAGGGTGAATGAAACACCTACAAGTTTCTCTCTCTCAGCCCATAACCCGTCTTGCTCTCTATGCTTAGCCAAAATCTCATCCAAAGCTCTAAAGGTATCTCACTAAGGCATCACAACCATGGCACTCCTTCCAACTACCCCACACAACACAAGGAAGGCATTTCCTTTCACTGATCCATAGTTCCCTCAAGAAATCCAACCCTTATAGTGCTTACCAGTGTGTGCAGTAAGAGTCCATCCTATTGTATGTTGTTGGAGAACCTCATGTAGCATAAACCATGGCTTCTCAAACATATGTGAGTAGCAAAACTTGATGGTTAAGGGTTCCTAGATTTCCCAACCCCTATGCTCACCTACAACCACCTATTTTCCCTTCAAATATGCAACTACGTCTCTAAATTCGAATTTCTGGGTTATACACAGTCCGGTAATGGTCATCAACAACAATAGGAAAATCTACGTAGTGTAGAAACCTACATGAGAGAATGGTAGAATGAGTGTTGATTCCAATGGATATGAGATAAGGGTGAAAGAACAACTGACATAACTTCTAACCATAGAAGAAAAGGACTGTTGACAACTGCAGAACTAATTTCTGGCAGCTGACAGAACTATCATAAAGGTGTATTCACCCCCATGCTTCAATGACTACATGAAGTGACTTTTCCCACCAACCTCACACATGCATTCAATGATTGGATTTAATAGTCAAGGTGAAGTAATTGGATCATTTAAAGCACATGGGAACAATTAGATGAGTTCTAAGGTTGACACTTGGAAGCAAAGGATTTAGTCTCCCATAGGCCCCCTTTCTCTTCCCCTTTGGTGGAATTATAGCCCCTCTAGTGCTCTTTACGCAACCATCTTGGACTATTTTATTATTTTTCAACATAATATTTACATATATTTCGAATTGGCATGATAATCCAACCACACCGTCCAAATAAAAATATTTACATCATACATGCATAACCATTCGCTAGTTGGGCCTCGGCCTTGCGCTCCACACTTGTAATCCATAGTAGCATATTTACATCATTTGCATCATTTTGATTTAATACATTCCAAGTGAAAACTGGGGGTATTAACAATGTAATCACCCGTTCTAGGATTTTTGGACCACTTAAGAGTGTGCTCTTCATCATTCAATTTGATGATACTATAAGAAAGTTGCTTCACATATTGTCTCCATTCCTCAACCTTACATCCTTGAAGTTGTAGCATTTCAACTATCTTCCAACCAAGAATATGATAATCTCTAGTCCTCTCTACAACAACATCTCTTACATGGAAAATCCACTGATCATGTAATACAATAAATAGACCCTCATAGATTCTAAAATTTCCTTTGGCTCCAATCCAAGGGTTCTCTCCAACTCTGACCTTGCCTCCATTCCCTAATTTTCATTCAACCTAGTTACATACTAGTGGATAAGCGTTGATGAAAGCTTTCCAAACCAAGGATGCCTCTAGATAATGTTTTATATCCTCCCTAAAGCACTCTTCCATAGTCTATTTGGATTTCATGACATGAGCCCACAACCCTTCATTATACACTAACCTCTAGAGACTTTTGTTGCAAGTGTTGAACTAAAAATATGAATATTTCTTAGGCCCCATCCCCCATATCCTTTGGTAATGCAACACTAGTCTACTTCGCCAAAGGGATACCTTCCTTTACTCTCTTCCTTGTCCATAGAAAGACCGAACAGTTCTTTCTTCTTTTGTTGAGAATTCATTTGGGGATTTTTGCAATGGTTAGACAATATACTAGAATGCTTTCCAATATCACCTTAACTAGCTCTAACCCCCCCAAAAAAACAACCATAAATTAGACCACATTGAAATAATTGCTTCCACTTTGTTGTACAACCACAACCAATCCTCATAATGATAATTATTTGGTATTAAACAGAATCCCAAGTACTTCACCCCTTGATCTAAATCAACAATCTTAAAGGGAATAATAATACTAGCCTAAGCTTTGAAATCCTTTAAAATCTCATTAACCAACAATATAGACGTATTCAAGTTTATTTCCATACATGTGGACTTGTAGTATATGTCTAGGAATTCATTTAGTTTTTTAAGTTCCTTACAGAATTGTGGCCCAAGAGTAGAATATCATCTACAAAAAGTAAATGTGTAATAGTCATAGAATTCTCCACTTGTATCCCATTTAGTTCTTCCTTCGCTTTAGCATCTTTTATGAGTAGGTTGAGTCCCTCAACTACTAGTAAAAAGAGAAATAATCACTTTTATGAGTAGGTGACAGTTTTACAGGTTCCACATCAGTTAGATTCAAGGCCTCAAATTGTTAGCATATGTCTTACATTACCAATCACAAAGTTTAATTGTCACCATTATTTGTATTTATCATTTAGGATAATAGTGATCTATCCTAAATGGCAACTAAGAGATTGGATAATATTTCCTAGACTAGTCACCATGCTAGGTGTTAGGATCTAGAGCAAGTCTCTCCATGAGGTGGCATCACCCATTGTACTATATATTTGTATAATTGGTGTAAATATATTTTGAGTTGGATAATGAGCCTTTTTCATCACTTTGTTGTCCATGCATGTTTAACACAAATAACTAAGAGAAATGGTCACCTAATTGATATTTTCTTGTAAACTCCCCCCATTTTTCCCTTTGATTAAGAGTTAAATTCAAGTCACCACCTAGGATCACATTGTCTCCTTCAAGGAAAATATAATCAACAATAGAGTCCCAATATGTCTTCCTACCTCCACAAGGCCTATAAATATCAACAATTCTTAGATTCTTACCCAACTCCTTTGTTGTTTGAGACCCTGCATCTAACTGATATGGAACTTGTGAAATTGTCACATGCTTAGACAAATGCTATAAAAGGCGGAGAGGATATTTCCAAAAGATTGGATAGATACTTGATGGTAAAATCTCTTTTTAACGATCAACTAAGAATATAATCTTGGGTGGGCACTTGGGGGATGTCATATCATCTCCCAGTTTTGTTAAAAGTGGAAAGGAAGGAGTGGAGACCCCCAAGCCTACTCAAATTCATTCACACTTAGTTGAATGATCCAAAGTTTAGAGATAAGGTCATTAAAACTTGGAAACCTTATGATAATCAAGAAAGAGAATTTGGAATGCAATATGTAGGTAATATGAAAAGAGTGAAAAATGTATTAAAAGGATGGGAAAAATATGTTGCTTTCATGTCACAAAAAGAGCTAGGGAAGTAGATGAAGGTATAACTACTCGTTTTGAAAACAATAATGCAGTGGTATTCTCGGACGACAAAACATAGTCTTTGAGAGATTTTGAGGAAATGAAAAAGGAGCTCCTGGAAAAGGAAGAAGCTTAGTGTAGATTCAAAAGTAGATCCTAATGGATACAGGAAGGTGATAATAATACCAAGAAAAACATAACTTTTCCAATCACATAAAGCATATCGATGCAATATGGGAAATGAGGCACCCCAATGGAACCATGGTTGGTTTTTTCAAGGAGATAACATAAGTGAGAAGAATTCATTTCAGAACCATGTTTCAAGACCCCCAGACAACCAACATTGGGGGAATTATGAAAATTATGATTTATGCCTTTTTTCTTTTTAATGAGGCTTCGAATAGGGAATTAGAAGTAGAAGTTACTTTGTCGAAATTGAAGGTAGTGTTATCATCTTTTAAAAAGGGAAAATTCATGGTCCAAATAGTCTTTCAATAGAATTTTACCTAAGGTACTGTGATATTTTGGAGCACGATTTGTTGCATACAGTGGAAAAATCAAGACTTTATGGGAAAGTGTTGAGAGATCAAGAAGTAGATATGTGAATTCTTGGAAGATTATATACCTATCTCTTTATGCAATCTTATTTATAAAATCATTTGTAAGATCATTGCTAACAGATTGGAAAGTATTTTATAAGGTTTTGTTTCATAAGAACAATTTGGTTTTCTGTTTAATTGAAAAATTCATGATGTTGTTAGCATTGCACAAGAAGGGATGCATTCAGTCAAAACAAAAAAGTTCCCCACAACAATTATGAATATTGATTTATCCAAATCTTGTGACAGGGTGAACTAGTTTTTTTTAGGTTGCTGCTAAATTCAAATGGGAATGAACTTGCAAATAGTCAATTGGATTTTGGGTTGCCTATCTTCAATTTCTTTTGGAGTGTTGATTAATGGGTCCTCATCATATTTTTTCACTACTATTAAAGGGTTAAGGCAAATATGTGCATTATCTCCTTTTCTCTTTTTACTAGTAGTTGAGGGACTCAACCTACTCATAAAAGATGCTAAAAGGTAGGAAGAATTAAAGGGGATACAAGTGGAGAATTCTATGACTATTACACATTTTCTTTTTGTAGATTACATTCCACTCTTGGGCCACAATTTATAAAGGAGATTAAAAATATAAATGAACTGCTAGACACATACTACAAGTCCACTTGTATGGAAATAAACTTGAATAAGTCTATATTGTTGGTTAATGAGATTGTAAAGGATTTCAAGGATTAGGCTAGTATTATTTTTCCCTTGAAGACTGTTGATTTAAATCAAGGGTTGAAGTACATGGGATTCTGTTAAGACCAAATAATTATCATTATGAGGATTGGTTGTGGTTGTACAACAAAGTGGAAGCAATAATTCCAATGTGGTGTAATTGATGGTTGTCTTGTGGGGGAGGTTAGAGCTAGTTAAGGCAATATTGGAGAGCATTCTAGTATATTGCATAACAATTGCGAAAATCCCCAAATGAATTCTCAACAAAAGAATAAAGAAATGTTTCATCTTTTTATGGACAAGGAAGACAATAAAGGAAGGTATCTCTTTGGTCAAGCGGACTAGTGTCGCATTACCAAAGGAGATGGGGGAATGGGGCCTAATCCTAACATTCATATTTTTAGTTCAACACTTGCAACAAATGTCTATAGAGGTTAGTGTATAAAGAAGGGTTGTGGGGTCATGTCATGAAATCCAAATAGCTTGGGGGGAGAGATTATGGAAGAGTGGTTTAGGGAGGATATAAAACATCATCCACATGCATCCTTGGTTTGGAAAGCTTTCATCAAAGCTTACCCACTAGTAGCTAACTAGGTTGAACGAAAATTAGGGAATGGAGGATGGAAGATAACTTCATAAATAATAAATATATTTTATAAAAATTCAATGATGAATTTACACTGAATAGATTACAATATGTATACAAGATCCTACGTAAGGGTTGCAACCCTTCAATATGAAACGAGATGACTATTGAACTAATAAACTAATAATTAATATCTATAATTGATTTAGACTCATTACAAGTCATCGCTTCTTGAAAAGCTTCGTCCTCAAAGCTTGGGTAAAAGAAGAGTGCTTGACTTAAACTATGTATTTTCTTAATTGGTTGTAGCTCCAGGAAGGTTACTACACTTGATGAGATACTCTCTGACAAATGAATCTTGTTCAACACTTCATCCACAAATGAAATAGAAAACTTATCTTTAGTGGTAATTTGGTTTAATGCCTGGTAGTAAACATAAATCTTATAAGGACCATCCTTGTCTCTTACAGGTGTGATCAATGTTAAAAAGGAATTCTTGCTTCAAGTAATAATACCATGATCCAATAATTCTTGCACCAGATGTTGAACTTCTATCTTAAGTCTATGAATCTGCTAGTAAGATTGACTTTCAAGTCGTACTGAATCATGAATCTATTCTATGAAGTGATCTCTCAAACAAGATGGAGGAAAACCACGAAGTGGGTCTTGATAATCAACACAAATCTCCCTTGGATCTTATATGTACCCTTAGGATCATTACTTTTAGAAATTGCTAACATGTAATAACTATTCCAAAGATAAGGTTGGGATCCTTTCTCATTTAACTTTTCAATTCTATTGGACGAGACTATCTGGGAAGAAGGGAAAATGATTCCATGCAACTTGTACTTCCTTCCATTTTCAAAAAATATTATAAATTGTTTTTGTAAATTCAATCCCACTATACCAAGCATGGTCAAACACTGGGATCCTAAGACCACATCTACATCTCCAATTCCCATAGCACACATAGGATATTTTAATTTGTGGTCATCAAGAGCTAACTCTACTTTATGGCATTTGACGTCACATGGAGTAGTTTTATTCCCTGGAATGGCGACTTGAAAGTCCGAAGTATGGGTAGATAAATATGTTTAATTGTCTTGAAATCCTTATGTTTATGAAATTGTGTGAGCTATTGCTATCTATAAGCACATTCACCTTAGTATTCTTGATGTAGCTAGGGATTTTAAGAGCTTGAGGTTGAGAAATACACATCATTGTAGCTACAAAGTGTTGGAGCATCGTTGGGCTTCTAGGTGTTGGATTTGTCAGAGTCTATTTATGTATCATAAAGGACATCCCCGACTGCCGCATCATTATCACTATTATTATTATTATTATTTTTCTCACGTAGGTAGACATTGGTGTCCTCACATCTATGACTTCGAGTCCAATTAGGAGCATTGCATTTAAAACATGGATTCTTATCCTTCTTTGCATCTGATGTTGAGATCCTTTGGAGAGGAGGAATATACTTTGAGCTTGATTTTTCCAACTGAAAATTTTGTTTACAAAACATTTGCCTTGCTTCAATGACTTTGGCCTTTTGACGCATTGATTCAACATCTTTGGGTTCTAATATTTTAACTCCATTCTATGTGCTTGGTTTGAACTTGGTTATGCCAACATCTAGAAGGTGTTTAGCAAATATGTTATTGATGCAGGTGGCTAATACATGGAGCTCTTAAAAAAATTCATTTACTATCCTTATCTGTTGTTAGAACATGAGTTTGGTGAAGAGTTCGTCTTCTTCTATATCCTGAAATCGTTTGGAAAAATTATTCTTAAAGCTATCCCAATATCTCACCAATCCTCCTTGACATTTGGAGTCCCACCACATGAACCAATAACACGTTTTCTTCTCTAGGTACATAGATTATGTCATCGTCAACATCTATACGGTGCATAATGAGATAGCTCTTAATTTTATTAATACATCTTGTGCCTTCTCGATCGTGTTCTCCATCAAAATTCGGTATATCTATTTTTATTTTGTGTATAACGTTGTTGAATGAATTTGTATTTGATGAATACTGAGGCTACAATGATGAGTGAAGGCTACTCATACCATTATTTGTGTTTTTTGAGGCCTCAAAATCAGCTTTAAATGATAGGACTTCATCAAGTCTTTTGTTGATTCCTTGGACGTCCTGCCGATATCCTTGTATTTCTTGGTCCATGTCCTGACGATATGCTTGTATTGAAGCGAGAATTTTGGATTCAATCTTGTTCTCAATTTTTTTCGTTGAGTCCTCAAAAGCGTCGATAGTCTTTTTCTCATGATTTCTTGTATTCATTTTTAGAAATTCTTTTGAGAATGTGAGGCAAAATAACTATTAAAAAATAATAGTAATACTACTACTACTACTACTACTAATGATTATTATATATGTATTTTTTAATAGTATTTAAGGCTTTAAAATATAATAATAATAACTACTACTACTACTAATATTTTGAATGTGTGAGAAAGTTAGAGGAAGTTTGAAATGGAATGAAGAGCCGTGTGGAGAACATAATGAAGCAAGGACGTGGGCAATGATGTGGCCAACATTGTGGAGGTGGAGAAGAGAATATGGGAGAAGGAACAAGAGAGTGTAGCGAGGTAAGAAGAGTGCGCTGAATTGGAGGCATGTTATTGTATGAGGTGGAACATAGAGTTAGGAGGAAGGGTGGAGAGTGGCAACATTTAGAGGTATGATTGTGCAGGTTGAAGGAAACATTATTGGAGGAAGGACACAAAGTTAGGAGGAGGGGGCGGTAGGAATAGCAGTGTGAGAGGAAGCAATTTGCATGGTGAGAAGGGAGTGAGGAGTAGGAGCATGGGGAGGTGCAATGAGGAAGAAGGATGTTGGAAGGAATTGTGGGTAGGGGAAAGGGAGGTGGGTTGGGCCACAAGAGTGAGGAGCAGGAGGGTTGGAGGATGTATGTGGGGGAAGTGGAGTTGGAGGATGTATGGGAATTGGAGTAGGAGCAGTGGATGCGTGAGGGAGGATTGGGTGTGGAGAAGCGGATGCGTGAGGGACGATTGGGGTGATGTGTGAGGGAGGATTGAGGTGGAACACAGAGAATAGGAGCAAAAAATGCGTTGAGTAGGAGCAACGAATTGTGAAGGGAGGAGTGAGAAGGGGGAGCAAGTTCAAGTGATGCATGGAGAAATGGGTGGAGTAGTGGAGGAATAGGCCATAGATTTGGACGCCTAGGCAGCGGTAACAACAACACTTGACATCTTGCTCTGGTACACAACTTGGCTTTGGTACCAATTGGAAGATAACTTCACAAATAATAAATATATTTAATTAATAATTCAATGATGGATTTACACTGGATAGATTACAATACATATGCAAGATCCTATGTAAAGGTTGCAACACTTCAATATGAAACGAGATGACCATTGACCTAATAAACTAATAATTGATTTAGAATCATTCCAGAGGCAAGATTAAAGTTGGAGATGACCCTTGAATTCGAGCCAAAAGCAATTTTGAATTTATGAGGGTCTATTGATTGTATTACATGATCATGGGATTTACCATGTAAGATATATTGTTGTAGAGAGGACTAGAGATGATCATATTCTTGGTTGGAAGGTAGTTGAAATGTTATGACTTCAAGTATGTAAGGTTGAGGAATGGATATGGTATGTGAAGCAACTTTCTTATAGTATCATCAAATTGAATGATGAAGAGCACACTCTTAGGTGGTCCAAAAATACCAGAATAGGTGATTATATTGTGAATATGGTCTATTTAACTCCAATTGAAAAGGAAAGGATTGAGATATGATCTGGTAGTGGAGGTCAGCATGGAAGCTCTCATATCCATTGAAAACTATACTTGTTACGTGGTTGGCTCTTGCACATAAAATACTTACTTAGGATAATGGTTAGAAAAGGAATTGGGTAGGGCCTAATATATGTATTCTTTATAAATCATGTGAAGAATCAATGAACCATTTGTTATATCTCCAAAGTTGTCTAGCTACTAGAGGTTACAAAAACTTTGGGAGATAAAGACTTGGGACAATGGGACACTAGTGGAAAGTTTGATCGAATGGATTATTGACAAGGTTGTAATCACACACAAGGCTCTCCCCTACCTAATTTCTTATGGGACATGGATAGCTAGGAATCTTATTGTTTTTTAAGATTTGAATTTTTTCCTTCACTAGGTGGCACAGTGGTCATGGAAGGAACAAACGAGCTCTAAGATTAAAAAGCATAGGTTTTAACAATGACATGTGTTGATTGATAAAGGAACCCCTTGGGGATTTTTTAATGGAGCAAGCTAAGGGGTACTAAGTTTATATGGTGTTGGAGCAATCCTTTTCATAGGGACACAACATTATTTGTGTTTAAAGTTTGTTGTTGGGCTAAGAAATACCAATCGTGTTGAATTGTATGCACCGTGGATCCTATTGAAATCAATATCATATAAGGATTTGAATCAATTACAAGTATTTGGAGACTCAAAGCTTGTGATTGAGTGGGCTAAGAAACATTACAATAATAAAAATATAGGGTTGATTACCACAATGATTTGAATTCAGGAGGTAAAAATTAATTTCATAGAACTAGGTACCTAAAGTTGTTGCACATCTTTCCAACTTTATACTAAGAGCAACTCCAACTAAATGGAATAAGTGGCTACGTTTACAATCTCACGTAAAAAATGGAGACCCAAATTACCTTACACGGGAGAATAAACCTCCCAAGAAGAGAAGAGTTCGAGATATTAGCAACTTTCAAAAACCTTTTCTTTCACTCATGTTTATTGATATTTTGACGCCAAAGTTGATATCTCATGAAAGGGAGCATTACATTTTCAAGAGGGTACCCTTTTTAAATAAGATTTCAAGGAAGGCACTCTCACTCGGTTATTGGAAATGCTATATTATAAATTATGTGGTACTTAGTAAGTTTTTGTTTCGGGGTCTAGGGATATTGGAGCTAATGAAGAACTATTTAAGACTATATACATTTTTTGTATAAGATAGAAGTAAAGGATGTAATGCTTTCAAGGAGGACTGTAAATATCAATAAAAATAGGAAAGGAGGTAGATGATGTTGTAAGCTCCACTACAATACTTGAAGACAACACAGAGGAGGATGTGGATTGAAATATAGAGTTTCATTTTGTAACAAGGCCACTAGGTAACCCCATAGCATTTAAACACTACAAGCAAAACAACTTATAGTCGATATTTTTGTGAAACCTCCCCCCCAAAATTATCCCTTCTCCATTTATAGTGGAGGTGAGCGAGTGAAGATTTTAGTGGATGTTTTTTTGTTGATGTTCCTAAACCATTATGGTGTATTGGTGCGATTTAATATCAAATGTACTAGTGCTCCACAGTTACAAGTTCACTAGAGAAACAACATGACAAAAAGACAATGATGCTCCACTTTGGTCAAGATGCACCAATGTTCCACTTTGGACAAGATGTGTCGGTGCTCCACATTGTTCTAGGCACACCAGTGCTTCTATACCAATGCACATCGGAGTGTCAACAACCCCAAAATACATTGGTTCCCTCTTTGGTTTTAGTGCACCAATGTTTTACATTAGTTTAGTGGAACTAGTGCTTTACATTGGTTTAGGAGCACAAGAGTGCCAATATCCCAAAATGACATCGGTGGTCCTCTTTGGTAAGGACACGCCGATGCTCCTCTTTAAGGTGTTGGTGCATCGATGGTCATCTTTGGCATGGGTGCATTTGTGATTCTCTTTGACGTTTGGGTGCACCAATGCTCCTCTGTAGGTATGGGTGCATTGGTGCTCTTAATACATCGATGCACTGAACGATAATTCATATTTCTTTTGACTTGGTTGAAAGAGGCGAGAAAAACCTAAAGATGAATTTTAATGAGAGGAAAAAGAGATGGATTATTTCATGTCTTCATTTCATATGGTTCTACAAGAGAGAAGAGGAAGATGAGGTGGTTCTATTGGAGAATACAATACAAATAGCCATGGATGAGGGGAAAGACAAAGAACATTTAATCCAAGTAACCCTTTTCTTCCTCTCCATTATTTCATTTCTTCTCATTATTTATTTTATTTCTATTATTTTCCATTTCTCACTATTGTTCCTAATTTCTTAGTTGGTTTTGCTTTTGTTTTTTTTGTTGGCTTGAGGTTTTATTTCCTGTATTTTATAGGTTGATGATGGATTTACTTTAGGGTTTACATCAACAAATATAGGTAGGAGATTAAAAACAAGTTGGACGAATAAATAGGTACAATTTTGTGTGACATGGGTTCATATCGACAACAATTTCCATATGCATTTATTTGTAGGTTCACGAGGTTTCTCTATGCAACATAATATTTTTCTCTAGTGATCTCGGAGCATTGAAGCTTCTCTTCTGTATGGATGCACTGATGTTCCTCTTTGGTATGGACTTACCAGTGCTCATATTTAAGGTGTCGACACATTAGTGCTCCTATAAAATGCAGGCACACCAGTACTCCTCTTTAGGTATAGGCGCACCAATGCTCATAATATGTTGAAGCACCCAACAATAATTCACATTTTAAGAAATTAGTAAAAGAAGTAGGAAGTATATAAAGATGACTCTTAAAAATAGTAAAAAGTGAGGGTTTGTTTCATTTCTTCATCTCACTTGAGAGAAGGGGGGGGTATCTACATAAGAATGCATTTCAAATAGCCAGGATTGTAGGGAAATATAAAGAGTATTTTGGCCAAGTAACCATTTTTTCCCTCTTCATTTATTTCATTTCTTCCCGTTATTGAATTTATTTCTATTTTATTCCATTTATCACTATTGTTCCTAGCTTTTTAGCTAGTTTTTTTAATTTGTTTGTTTGAGAGTTTTGCCTTTATTTTGCAGGTTAATGGTGGATTTATTTTAGGGTCTTACATAAACATACATGGCTATCAAATGAGGGGAAAGTTCAACCAAGAAAGTGGTACATTTTTGTGCAACTTGGTTGCATATCCCCATTAGTGATTTTTTTTTTTTCATTTTCTCAATATTGTTCCTTATTTATTAGTTGGTTTTTATTGTTTTTTTTAATTCATTTGAGGGGTTTTCCTTTACTGACAGGTTAGTGCTGTTTTTTTTTAGGGTTTTAAATGAAGACATATGCATAAAAATGAGGGGCAAGCTCGACCAAGAAATGAGTACATTTGTTTTGCAACATGGGTGCATGTCCAAAGGAGTTTTAACCTCCCTTTATTTGGAATTTCATGAGTTTCTTTGACCTACATGGTGTTCTTATTGGTGTTCTTGGAGAATTGATGCTACCCTTTTATATAGAAACATTGATGCTCCATGTTCATCTTGGATCACCGAAGCTACTAGTGCTCTTCCTTGCTTTGAGAGCATCAATTATCCACTATGGGCATATTAATTCTAGTGGATGAGTGGCTTTTGAGAGTTTTCATTAAACATTTACCATGTAAAAATTAATGGTTTTCTAATTATAGCATATCCACTCATTAAATGTCATGATGGTTTGACACTCACTATGGTTTTGTATGGGTGGTTTCTCTGCCATCGCTATATAGTAATGCTTAACATTTCAATATTAGTTAGTGCACATTTTCATTATTATTTTTAATTTCCAATGTCTTATTTCATATGCTTCCAACTATACTATTTTATTTCAAATAATCACAATTATATATATTTTTATTATTCTACAAGCATTTTCATTTTTTAATTGTAATTAGATTCATTAATAAAAATAATGTAAGAACTAACACTTGAAATATAATAAAACTTATGCTACACTGCATTTTAATAATTTTGTATTTATTATTAATTAAATTCAGTCAATCGATATTAAACAACCATGAAGATTATTATATAAAACAAATTAATTGTAAAAATGACTATAAATATTAATAAATTATTTATTTGATAATAAACTAATAATTAATTTATTTTTGAATATCCGATGCTATATTTAATCATTGGACCATTAGTGCTCCTCCTGATCTTGGAGTGTTGACATCAATGCTCCGCTTTGGTTTGGGTGCACCAGTGTTCCTCTTTGATCATGGAGCACCGACATAGATGCTTCACATTGGTGTGGGTGCACCAGTGCTCATCTATTAGGTATGGGTGCACGAGTGCTTCTATAAGCTATGTTTGCACCAATGATTTTCTTTTGGGAATGGGCACACCGATGCTCCTATAAGCTATGTGTGCATTGGTGCTTCTCTTTTGGGAATGGTCACATTGGTGCTTCTCTTTTGGGAATGGTCACATTGGTGCTCCTCTAAGCTATATGCACACATGAGCTTCTCTTTTACGAATAAGGACACCGATGATCCACTTTGGTCTTGGAGCACCTGTGCTCAAATGGATTTAGAGCACCATTTTTCCTATGTCCTTGGAGCATCAATCCTTTCTAAAACATGCAATGGTACATATTAAATAGTTGTGCATTGGTGTGCCTTATTATTTTAAACACATTGACTAAAAAACCTTCAGCCACTCAAAGCTTTTAGTTATAGTGAAAATCCATTAAACCCTTTGCTAAAAATCTGTTACCAATTGTGGAAGTTTTAGCAGGGTTTTTGATATTTTTCCCAATCTTGTAACACTAAGAACCTCCACTATAAGGTGTTTTCATTGTAGTGAAAGTACCAAAATATCAGTCCTTTAAACCAATGGACAAGAAATTAGTAGTCTTTTTACTATTGCACATGGTTTCCTGTAAATGTACAATATCAAGCTTATATACTTCGAATAGTCTTTTGAGGGCTAGATATTTGTGGGAACCCATTACCCTTATGACATTAAGGGAAAGTAAAACCATTAGGTAACCACATGTTAGGATTTCCCTATTATAAGGGCCCTACTTATAGTATATTTTCTGCCTTATCTAAATTCTCTATGATCCTTGGTGTTGGAAAAAGTCATATGATTTCTTTCCAACCGAAACAAGAGGATCCTTATCCAATGCCAAACCTCCTCTGACCCCCCAATGGTCTTCTTCTGATTCCATCTTATACCATAATTGGTAGTTTGATTTGATAAAGGATTAACATTGGTATTTTTTAGAGCTTTTATAGGGATCTTGGAGTAAGCCTCCTCATCTCTAGTCAAAGGAGGGGTAGAATATTTAATCCTATGTTCATAACCCACACCATATAAAGTGTCATAATACTTGAGTGATCCTTCAACAATCATCAATCTATCCATACCTTCCTTCTTATGGACCTTGTTAACCAAAGGAGCCCCAACATTAGGGATTATAGGTTTTCTATGGTTTGATAGTGGCCAACCTTTAAGTCTTCTTTAGGGGAAGTTTTTTCCTCTTTTCCATGAAATAGGGGATAACTAAACTAATACATAAAATACAAGGGATGGTTTTGAATTTGCATACCTTGATAAAGAAAAGATGATGTCAACTCTGTTGACTCTAATGCTTCTGGGACTTGAAGAGAATATTTTTTCCAAATGCATGCCTTCAATACTAGTAAAAATGAACTTTAGCTAAGGCCCAGTTACTATAATCACATCACCTTCCATCTTATTCTCCATACGACACTCCACCTTCTTCTTTACCCATTTTTTTAAAGGAACCCTTACCTTTCCTTACATAGGAACAATCTACTCTCAGATGATCCATCTCATGACAAATGCTGCATTGAAAGGGAAATTTTCAGTAATAAAGTTTATGAATGAATTTCTACAATCCCCATTCAATCTACAAGTCTTCTAAAAGGCCCTCATGTGAATTTAGTTCACTAAAGGCTTTACCAATTCGTCTATCCTCCTCATTATGCCAACCTTCCTTGAAAGCAATGAACCAGTCTATTGAGTTACTTTTGTTCTCGAGAATATATTATTTCCATAGCATCAAAGGAAAACTTGGCAATAACACCCTTATTTTCTTAACATAAGTAGTCTCTCTCCTAGGATAAAAGTCAGGATTCCAAGGTATAAGACATAACGCAACAGTCCCCAGAGTCATTCTTTACTCATAATAGATTTTGTATCCTCACCATATTTCATGATAAAACATATCTAACCTCTCAATAACGAGTGAAAACTAGGAATATAATCTACTATAGGAAATCAATTCTCCTTCAACCAACTCTTACGGGTTTCTCCCTTCATAAATTTTCCCATGAAATGACCAACCAACACTTGAGCCATCACCCCTTTGGATTTTGTTATCTTCAAATCATATCTTAGCACCATCTTTAATTTTTCTTTCTTCACCTTGATGCACTTCCTCCAACATCCATGGCTTGGGTTTGTTTGTTTCCCTTCTAATGGCATGTTATTCAAATAAATCACACCCCCTCCTTCTTCTCGATTTCCTGGTGTAGGAACCCCAACTTTCCCCAAACCAAAGATTCATTTGTGAGCTTAGAAAAACCTTCACGATTTCTTTGTCATAACCTTTACATTATGTTCTGGAGTGACCTTGTAAACTAAATTAACACAAATAAATTAAGAGTATCATTTTGAGAATGCTAAGAAACTTCTAGTACTAACCTTCCTTTAGGTGCCTCTAGTTGCTCAATATTAATGCATGATAGCGACAATGTATCATTACACTCAACCTTTTGTTGTATTGGAAGTGCCTTGATATGGTTGGGTCTGTCATCAATCTCTCTATCACCAATAAGATGAGACAACCTATTCTCCTCCATCACCTCTGTATTAACTATGTCAACTACCACCTGGGAGCACTTCCAAATCTCTAGGAGTTCCTTATGAGACTTGAAATCAGACCTGAGCAAACTCTCATCATCATCCCCATAATCAACAAGGTCCAAATCATGCTCCATAGTTAACAAGGAGAGGTTTAAAGTACTAAAATTTGTCTCTCTCTTACTGTTGAAACCCTAATCCCAATTTGATAAAAGATTCACCATCCATTTGATTAATTACAACTCATGTCATGATTTATATGAGTCTCTTTGTTCTCGACAAAGCTTAAAAATATTGAAGCATATCATTACGTTTTGGAGCAAAATTATGCGAGCTAGAAGAATCAAATGGCATATTATGAATCCAAGTCCATAGGTTGAATCCTTTCCATGACATTACATTCTTAACATTAATAAAGATGGAACATAAACACCACTTTGGGGCCTTATATATTGATGTAAGACCCAATTTTAAGGATTTAGTGGTGCATAAATATATTTATTCCCAAGTAGTTATTTTTAAGCCCATGGATAATGGATTTGGCCCCTAATGCTTTGATTTAGGCTCAAAGGCCATTGATCTTGGGCGAAAGGAATGTATCGGTTACAAACTTCTATGTAGGTCCTCATTACCATATCTTTACCCTTACATATCAACTAGGGACCAAAGTCCATGGATTTGTGGCCAAATTTATCTCTAGGGACCAAACCATTGTCTAGGACCATGAAGACATTTTTTAGACATTATAGATGGACTTCATATCTAATTCCATGGATCTATGGCCACATAGATGAATTGATCCCTAAATGATTGCTTTTTGGTCCTTGAGCCATGGATTTCATCGCCAATCAATGTATTTGGCCTCCAAAGTTATGGATTTGGGGTGAAAATATTCAACCTTGTTATTAGATTTTTTTTAAATTTATGAAATGCTCTAACACCATGTGGAAATTTGTGGATAAGGGGTTTAATGCAAAATATAAATTTCACCTCTGAACTAGAGGTTTCATGGATCTTAACCTTGTGAATTTTCAACCTTAGATTTGTTACAAATACAATACAAAACAACATAAAAAATGGAGAATATTTCAATCCTTAACAACCCAACCTTATAAGAAATCCAAGGAGAAAAGATACTAAAGTGTCATTACAATTTTCGACCCTCTAGGACAATCTTATCATGCACAATCTAGATCTAGATTTTTTTGTTTATAACAATAAATTCAACAACAAAACAACCCTTATGTTCTTCAATTACAATGTTACATCACTTAATATAGTTACTCTTCACTAATGTCAAATCAACAAGACATATATAACTGGAAGTTACAAACCATGTAGAACATAAATGACTGAGAATTTTCCTGAAATTTATAAAAGTATTGGACAACTGAAAAAATCATTAATATGTACAATATGAAGTTAAGGTAGATTCCATATCATTATCATGGGGCAAATACATTTTAATAGCTCTCCAAATACCTACTATGGTAAAACAATGAAAAACCTTAGCTCAACCAAGGAGATCCAACATGTATGAATCACTCAAACTAGTACTCCAAGGAAAGATGTCTCCTCCTCTTATTCTTCTTCACCAAACACAACCCAGGGTTTCATCTCAAAACCCTAATCTCTAAGGGATAAATCCCTAAACCTAGGCTACAATATGCTCCAAGAATGTCAAGAAACCCCAACAACTCTAATAAAGAGAGAGATCAAGTACAAATGAAGATAGGACAAAGAGAGGATGACTAGTGCACTCCTCCTAGTCACATCTCTGCATGAGAGTGAATGAGAATTAGTGATATGAATGGGTAATTATCTCCAATGTTTTCTCCTTCATAAGAATAAAGATATTTTCCTCCCATGTATAACTTTTCCTAGAGTTTACTCATGAACCCCACTGAATTGATCCAATCAAGTAAAAAAAGAAGAGTATAATGACAATGACTCTCTCTCTCTCTCTCTCACGCGCGCGCGCGCACACACACACACACACACACGTCATATGTATATACATACATACATAATGTGTATGTGTGTGTGTGTGTGTGTGTTTGTGTTTCCTTAGGAAAAAGCATAATTTTATTGATAAAAAACAAAATTAGATTCTGTAGAATACGTGGATCCCATGTATTTCAAAAATACCATAACCCAATGGCATGTTCCAAAAAAAGAGTTGTCACTAGACCCTAAAACATATCATATAATCACTGATATCTGAGATCATAAAGGAGTTATGTTTTGCATGTATCTTCCTGGAGATAAACTATACATTTATCTGTGTATCATCATATATCATGTCTGTAGTATTGAGGTTTATGCAACAAAATTAAGGGATATTTTGTGGAGGGCCCAATCCCTCCATAAAAGGTCGATGATAGTAATAAAAAAAAATCCCTATTTTGAAATTCAGAAATCAAGCACTGCCCATGACCCAACTAAGTGCCTTTCGTAGATAGCATGTTTGCTTTTGTATTTCGCTCCATGTAGACATGACAAGAAATGCAATAACCAAAAGTATCCATGATACAAGGTACCTCTTCAAAAAGAGTAAGCAAAAACATGTTGTGAAATTGTTGTGCATGATTGACCCAGTTTATGACATTCATAGAATCACCAAATACCTGAAGAGAGGAGCAGCCTTTCCCCCCAACAAAGAGTAACAATAATTTGAGCACCATAGGTTCTGCATATTTATTTTTTCCAGGCCCCAATCCCATTTTTTGTTCTTGAGATGGCCCATCAAAAAAGCCCAAGGTTTTGATTTTTCCACTTGTTCTTCCTGAATGATTCAGATTGCAGTCCCATCCTTTTCCTAAGGGAAGTGCAATATATATATATATATATATATATATGGGAGGTGGGAGGTAATGGAGGCCAACATTACAATGTGTGCCAATGCCCTTAAAAATAACCTTACATAGCCCATGCATCCTCAAGCGAACTCCAAGCCTTCTTATAGGAATACAATAACCCCATGATGTTTAGGACATGATGCCCTGATGCTCTCCTCAAATATGCACAATGCTCCTTCTCCTAAGTATGCATTCTCCAAGAAAGTGAACCTCTCCATGTAGCCATCATAAAGGACGTACCCCAAGTTGTCGATAGAAATCCAATGTTAAGGGAAAAATACCAATCTATCACCCGACTGAGATCAAGAAACCATTGAGTAAGCTATGTCTAGTGTGCAACTCCATCATGGACCATCTCCCATGTGTGAATCCATCACGAACCATCAAAGGGATGAACATACACCATGTACTCCAAATTTCATGAAGCACCCCCAAACTTGGTGTAAACACTTTCGACTTATCCTCGGAAGCTAACAATTTTCATTGTACAAATCAACTTCGGACCCAAAAGTCCATGTTTTGAGGTCAAACCCTTCTTTAGAGATCAAACAATTATCCATGGCATAATATATGTTTTGATCCTTTTAGATGCATTGGGTGCCCAATTTCATGGATCAAGGGAAATGGATTTTTATTAGATAGATTAACCCCCAATTAGTTTTTTATTGCACTTGGACCATTGATTTCACCCATTCTCCATGTATTTGTGCTGACATCCATGGATTTGAGATGAATCCCATATTGGGAATCAACCCATTATCTAAGGCCCTACTACCATATTTTGGGTCCCATAGATCAATTAATCGGGAAGCGGAATTCACGGATTTGGGACCAAGAACTTGTTTAATCCCAAATTAGTATTAAAGGGCCTTTACATGGGATTTGGTCCCTTCAAATAGATCAAGGGCCTAATTTATTATATATGTGGCTATATAGATGGATTTTTACTCATATATATGTTTTTTACACCCTAATTTATTGATTTTTATCCCTAATCCATATATTTGGGCTTAATTGCCATATTCTTGGGCATAATCCATCCCTAAGTAATACACATACAGCCTTGGATATACCAATGGCTATATTTTAATGTTGTTTTACTAATTATGTGATGATCATTGTGCCCTGAATACAATGATACTATACTTTGTTTCACATGAGTTAATTTTTCTCAACCTCTAACAATATAAAAAACTCCATTCACATTATTTGAACTCTCTAATATTTGAGGACAAAAATCTACTAGTAAACACACCATAAAACAACATGGACAATGGAGAAAACTTGTGAAGGAAAATGGAAAGAGATATTTCCAAATAATAATATATTTTATTGATAAATTGATGATGAGAATAAGTTACAATAGTGTGTATAAATACACATGCATGGGATAAGTCATGTCCTTTTGATAATGATCATGACTTATCAGAATTACATTTAAATATAATTAATACAAAATATTTAATATTTTTAATATACATTTAAGTATATTAAAAGTCATCCCTCCTTGAAATACTTCATCCACAAAGTATTGGTAGTGATAAGTGTCTCAATCTAAAATATTCATTCTCCCAAGTAGCTTCATCTGCTAGCAAGTTTTTCCACTTGACGAGGTACTCATTGACTGATTTGGAATGAAGCGTACTGGTTTTAACTTCTAAAATGCATTCAGGCTCTAGCACCAATTTCCCTTCGTCATCTAACATGGGTAACTCTGTTTGTATGTGGGATGTTGGACCCAATTTTTTCTTTAAGCATGAAACATGGAAAAAATCAAGTAGTTTTCCTTTGTTTGGTATATCTAGAGCATAAGCCACTTGTCCTATTCACTTCCGTACTTGAAAAGGACCATAAAACTTGGGCACAAGTTTATGATTTTTGGGATTTTTGAGCAAGGTCTATTTGTATGGTTTGAGATGAACAAACACCCAATCACCCACTTCAAATTCACGCCAATTCCCTTTAAATCCGTTCGTTGCTTCATACGATTCCTTGCTTGTTCGAGTTGGTTCTTCATAATACGTATGACCTCGTCGGAAGTACCTAGATAGTATTTCACTGCGGGAACCTTGAAATTGTTGATAACATATTCTTTAGCTATTGGAGGTGGATACCCATGTAAGGCTTCAAAAGGGGACATTTTTGTCGAGGTATGATATGTACTATTGTACCACCATTCTGCAAGGTGTAGTCAATTTATCTATTGTGTCTGGCGATCATGCACAAAATTCCTAAGGTATCCTTCAAGGCATTTATTAACCACTTCTATCTGTCCATCTATTTGGGGGTGGTAAGAAGTACTCATAGTTAATGAGGTCCCAACTTGGTGGAACAATTCCTTCCAGAAATTGCTAGTAAATTTGGGGTCCCCATCACTGATGATAACTTTGGGAAAACCATGGAGATTGAATATATTTTTTGCATAGCTATCAATGACTTCACTAGCTTTATCCTTTGAATCTGAAATCCCAATGAAATGGGCATATTTGGTTAATCGATTTATGATTACAAATATGTTATATTTCCCCTCGTAAGAAAGAAGATTGGTGATCAGATCCATGGATATTTCAGATCATTTGTGAGTTGGGATATGAAGGGGTTGGAGAAGCTCTAGAGGAGCAACTATTTCAAACTTTTGTTGCAGATAGGTATCACATTCTGCTACATGTTTTTGAATATCAATATTCATCCCTTTCTAAAAGAAGGTTTGACATATATTATGGTATGTTTTGAAAAATCCAACATGGCCCACTGTTGGAGAATCATGGTTCTCTTTTAAAACTTGAATTTTGAATTTTGAAGAGTTGGGAAAATATATCCTTTGTTTGTACCACTATATGTATTTCTCCCGTGAGTATTTGGAGTTTGCTTCCCCGTTGCTTTCAACTTCCTCTATTAGCTTCCTTATTTTTAGGTTTTTGATGTACTCGGTTTGGACCTCCAATATCCATTCAAGAATTACTATGGAAATGGCACATAGTGTGGCATCATTTTCATGTTTTCTTGATAAGCTATCTGCAACCAAATTTTCCTTGCCCTTTTTATAAAGTATCTCGAAATAAAAAAAAACTTGGATTTTGCTCACCCATTTTTGTTGTTCTGATGAAATATTCTTCTAGGCTAGGAAATACTTTAAACTGTTGTGATCTATTTTGATGAGAAGTTTATCTCCCAAGAAGTACTGCTTCCACTTGACCAAGGCATGCATTATTGCCAACATTTTTTTCTTTCATAAGTAGATTTTGTTTGCTCATTTGGTTTTAATTTTCGACTTTCGAAGTAAATGGGATGATTATTTTGCATTAACATAGCTCCTACAACTATTCCTGAAGCATCGCATTAAAGGATAAATGTTTTTGTGAAATCTGGGATTGCCAAGATCAGAGTGGATGTCATTAAGGTTTTCAACTTTTCAAATCATGCTTTAGAATATTTATCCCATTTGAAGGCATCCCTTTTTAATATCGATGATAGCGGCACCACAATATGTGTGTAGTTATGAACAAATCTTCTATAGTAACCTGCCAAACCTAGGAATCCCCTTAATGATGTGATTGATTTGGGGCTAGGACACTAAGTAATTTCCACAATTTTCTTTGGGTATACCTTGATTCCTTCAACTGAAACGATATGTCACAAAAATTCTATCTCTTTTTTCCCAAATCTACATTTAGATTTGTTAGCGTAGAACTTATTTTCTTCAAGGAGCTTTAATATTGTCTCTACGTGCTTGAGGTGTGAGCTCCAATTTTTGCTATAAACAAGGATATCGTTAAAGAATACAAGTACAAAATTTCTCAAGTATAGATAGAATAAGTCATTTATCAGAGTTTGGAATGTTGCAGGATCATTGGATAGTCCAAAAGGCATGACTCGGAATTCATACAAGCCTTGATGGGTGCAAAAAGCAGTTTTGGGAATATCTTTCACTCGCATTTTGATTTGGTAATAACCCGATATTAGGTCTAACTTAGAGAAATACTTTGTACCGTGGAGCTCGTCCAATAATTAGTCGACAAAGGGGATGGGAAATTTATCCTTTGTGGTAATTTTATTTAATGCTTGATAATAAATACAAAGTCTATATGATCCATCCTTTTTCCTGACAAGTATGACTAGGGCTAAGAAAGGATTCTTACTATGTGTAATCACACCAGAGTCTAATAATTCTTGTACTAATAGTTCAATATATTATTTATGTTTGTGAGACTATTTGTATGATTTTTTTCCTAATTGGAGTTGAACCTAGAATCAAATCTATGATGTGATCCCTGGAATGTGGTGGGGGAAGGCCATGAGGAGGGTATTGGAAGATGTTACTGTGTTACCCCAGAAGTTGATCTAATTTTCTTGGATCAACATTTTGATTTTCATTAGCCATGCCTTCCATAGAATAACAATGTAAGAAAAAGGCTCGAGCTCCTTTCTCAATAAATTTTTCCATTTTATTGGATGACACTATTTGAGGAGGAGGGTAGTTGATTCCATGGAATTCATACTTTCTCCAATTTTCGAAAAACCTTATAAATTTATCCCAACAGTACCAAGCATGGACAACCATTGGGATCCCAAGACAATGTCCACACCTCCAATTGACATAACATACATAGGAGACTTTAATTTGTAGTCATTAATGGATAATTCTACCTTATGGAATTTTCCATCACATGAAGTAGTCTTGTTTCCCAGAATCGAAACTTGAAATTCTCAAATGGGATAAATGAATGTGTTTTATTGCCTTGCTATGTTTGTATCTATAAATTAGTGTGAACTATCACTGTTTATGAGCGCCATCACTTTAGTTTTCTTGACAAAGCCATGGACTTTAAGAGTTTGGGGTTGAGAAATGCCCATCATTGCAACTACTAAAAGTGTTGGGGTATTGTTAGAATTTTGGATGTTGGATTCATCAAAGTCTATTTCTGTGTCATATGAGATATCACCATCCTCATCATTATCGCTATCATTATCATTATGTTTTTGACATAGGTAGAAATTGGAGTCCTTACATTTATGACCTCGAGTCTAGTTAGGAGCGTCACATTTACGACACATATTCTTATCTTTATTTTCCTTCGACAATGAGATTCTTTGGTGAGGATGAATATACCTTGAGCTTGATTTTTCCACTTGAATATAAGGAGTTTGTTTACGAAACATTTGTCTTGCTTCAATGAGTTTGACCTTTTGACACTCTAATTCAACATCTTTGGGTTTTAATACTTTAACTTCATTATGTATGCTTGGTTTCAAATTAGTTATGGCAACATGTAGGAGAAATTTTTCATATATGTTATCGATGTGGGTGGCTAGTACATGAATCTCATTAAAGAATTCATCCAATGTACTAGTCTGTTATAAACACATGATTTTGCTGAAGAGTTCGTCTTTTTGTATATATTGGAATCACTTGAAAAAATCTTCTTAAATGTATCCCAATCTCTCACCAATCCTCCTCGACATTTAGAGTCCCACCACATGAACCAATCACACGTTGTCTTCTCTAGGTACATTGGTGCAATGCTAATTTTGGTATCGTCATCATTTATACGATGCATAATGAGATAGTTCTCAATTTTATTAATCCATCTTGTGCCTTCTCGATTGTCTTCTCCATCAAAATTCGATATGTCTATTTTCACTTTATGTATAACATTATTGAACGCACTTGTATTTGATGAAAAATGTGGACGCTTTGACGAGTGAGGGCTGCTCGTACCATTATTAATGTTTTTGAAGGCCTCAAAATCCGCTTTAAATGATAAGACTTCATTCAGTCTTTTGGTGACTCCTTGGACGTCATGACGATAACCTTGTATTTCTTCGGGCATATCCCGACAATTTGCTTGAATTGCAGCGATAATTTTGGATTCAGTTTCGCTCTTGTTCTTTTCTGTTGAATCCTTAGTTGCGCCGACAATCTTTTTCTCATGATTTCTTGTATTCATTTTTAGAAGGGTTTAGAGGCTTATGAAAGAAATACTATTAAAAAAAATAATAGTATTTACTGCAAGATTTCTGTGGCGATTGGTTCCAGATCTTTCTTCTCTTGGAAAATACACATAGCCATATTTGTCATCGATGTTTTGAATCCATAACAGGATTCATCATTAGGACAAATATGGCTACTGTGAATTTTCTTAGAGAAAAAGGATTTGATAGTAATAACTAACTATTATTTTAAAAAATAATAATTTTATTATTATATATGCTTATATTTTTATAATAATTTTTAAGGATTAAATATAATAATAATATTATTATTATTATTGAAGTGGAAATGGATTGGGATTGTGGCGTGTGAGTAGGGAGGAGGATTGGGTTTCCAGTTGGAGTGCATGTAGCAGAGGATGCGGGGGGTAGCAGTGAAGGTGGGAAGAATGTGTTGGCATGTCAAGAAGTCGTGGGAGTATTGGGTTGGCATGTGAGGCACAGGGATTGGATTGAGGAGGGAGCATAGAGATGCGTACGTGCTAGAGGTGGAGTTGGAGGTCGCAACACATAGTGTTAAGGTGGAGTGGATGCAATGTGTAGCAAGCAGGAAGTATGTAGAGCATGAGGAAGGGCATGGTGAGAGGAAGGGCATGGTGGAGGAAGGGCGCAAGTGGGAGGGCATGATGGACGCAGGGAATAGGTGGAAGGCACGAAGTGAGGAGGCAGTGCATGGGAGGGCACGGTGGAGAAAGGGCGTAGAGAAGAGTTGGGAAACAACGTGGGTGTGTGGTTGGAGGAAAGGTGGCATTAAGGTGCAGGGAAAACACGAGAAGGAGGGGAGCATGTGATTTGGGGATTGAGGGAGCAATGGAGTGAAGGGACGACTAGAGTGGTGATAAGTGGAATGGAACGGAGGCTGTGATGGAGTGCGATGAAGAGGAATGGATTTACCGCAAATATGAAGTGATGAGCAACTTGAGGAGTAAAGGAGCAAGGGCGTATGAAGAGTATGGAAGTGGTTGATGTCTGAATAAAGGAGAAACAATTCTATGTAGATTTGTGGAGTTTTCATTTGAGATACCTTCTTTTCAGGAGAAGATGGACTCAATTATGGAGTCTGAAATGTGTTGAGAATAAAAACTCTACATAGGTCTTCAATTTCCCATGAAAATAACTTCATGCAACTTAAACTTCATGAATTTCTTATTCACGAACTTGGCTCTAATACCACTTGGAAAGAAAGACTTCTAAATAATAAAATATTTTATTGTTAAATTAATGATGAGAATAAGTCACAATAATGTGTATAAATACACATGCATGGGACAAGTCACTTCCTTATGATAATGATCGTGACTTATCGGAATTACATTTAATTATAATTAATACAAAATATTTAATAATTATAATATACATTTAAATATATTATAGAAAATCCCTAGTAGAAAAAAATGGATTGTTCCATGCTCTTATTAACTTTAGAACTATAATACAAATTACAAAAAAAAATTAACTCATAGTGGAGTAATGGACTTTGTGGCATGTTACATAATTCTACAAGGTCACACTACTTACTTTGTTATTCTCAATTATCTCTTTTACTCCTCACACAATGCTTTATTATGGAACTATAATTCTCTACAATAGGAGTTGAATCCCTTTCTCCCATTGTGGCTGGGGCTATATATCCTCCTCTGAACTGTTAGGGTTAGAGTTGAGGTTTCAAAATCACATGATTGTTCTATAATCTTGTTGGAAAGACTTACATTTATAGCTCCAGATGTATGAGTAAAATAGGGCTAACGTGGATTCCACATGACACTAAAGTGGATGAAATGATAATGAAATTTATGAAAGCATAACTTTTGCATACAAAATTTGATCAAGGTGGTCCTTTTTTGTTAGAAAACTCTTAACGAACTATATAGTGCATAAATTTGGGTTTACTTATTTTTTTCTACATGGACCCAAAACTGTTGGGAAGAGCATGAAATGGACCTTGGAAGCTTAGGAACTGTGGTTTTCAAATTTGGGTTATATTATGAGAGGGCCCCAACAAAATCGTAATTCTAGCTTTCTCACTCCATGATATCAAACAATAAAAGAAAAAAAGTATATTGATAAATTTCAAAAATTTAGTAGTAACCACACCATATAACACCATGGAAACATGATTCAGCAAGGTGACAATTTGTGAAGGAAAATATCTAGCAAAAAATATTGGATTCTGCCTTTCTCTTCTTAAGTTTAGGATTACAATGTAAATTACAAAAAAAGTTAACTCACAGTGGAGTAATGGACATCATGTTGTGCTATAGATTTCTCCAAGGTCACCCTTCTTCCTTCTTTATTCCCACTTATCTCTTTTACTCCTCTATACTTCTCTATTATTTAATTATAAGTATCATCAATAGGATTTGAGCTGCTATCTCCTACTACAACCAGGGCTCTATCTCCTACTCTTAGTCATTCGGGTTAAAGTTAAGGTCTTAGATTCTCATGGTTGTTCTAGAATATTTTTGGAAAGCCTTACATTTCTATCTGCATATGCATGAGAAAAGTGGGGCTACCATGTCTTCCAAATGGCATTGAAGTAGAAAAAATGACAATAAACTTGATGCGAGTGTAACTCTTGCATAGAAACTTCAACTAGGGTGCTCGATTTTTGTTAGAAATCGCTCAAATCTATATAGTTGATAATTTGGGTTTACATGATTTTTTTATTAATTTGGACCCCCAAAAAAGTTGGGATGAGAACAAAAGGAGCCTGGAAGTTCAAGACCCATGATTTCCAAGTATGGGATCTATTATGAGATGGTCCCAACAAAATCACAAGTCCAACTTTTCTACTCCATAACATAAATAAAAATGGAAAACAAATATATTGATTCATTTTAAAACTCGAGTAGTAACACACCGTAGAGCACTATTGAAATGATATTTATCCCTGAAGAAAACTCGTGAAATAAAATATCTAGGAAAAATAATGGGTTGTTCCTTGCTCTTATGAACATTAGGATTATGATGCAAATTTAGAAAGAAAAGAAAAATATAACTCACAATGGAGTAATGGACATTGTGTCATGCTACTTACTTCTAAAAGGTTGCCCTTCTTCTTTTGTTTATCTTAGTTGTGTCTTGTACACCTCTTATATTGCTTTGTTATGGAACTATAATTCTCTATAATAGGATTTGAACTACTTTCTCCCATTGTGGATAGGGATATATCTTTTCCTCTTATCCATTGGGGTCATGATTAAGGTTTTAGATTCTAATGGTTGTTCTATAATCTTTCTAGAAATACTTACATTTGTAGCACCATATGCATGAATAAAGTGAAGTTGATGTGGCTTCCATGTGATGTTGAAGTGGACAAAATGGAAACTAACTTGATGGAAGCATAACTTTTGCATACAAACTTCGATTGGGGTGTTTTTTTGTTAGAAATCATCTAGAAGTGAACACCTATAATTGTTTTGATGCATAAGCATGAATACTTATAGTTTTCTTATGATACTATCTTCATGCAAACTTAATTACTGTGTAAGAAATAAAATGCAATATAACTTTCAACCACAAACAAACACAAAAACTCCCATTCTCTATTGCAATAACACACAAATAATTTACCTTAGCAAAACCTAAATTCAGAAAAGTCTAACACTTAAATGGATTACACCTCAACTCTTTATTAATATCAAGCATTTATAGGTTACAGTGGTTGACATACCTCTGCTCTTAGCCAAAATTTAAGCATAAGTGAGTAAAAAGTATGTTGTGTTTATTCAATCAATTATTTCTCATGAACCTAACTTGTTGGTGTCAACTTGTAGCATCTCTCCCATGTCAAGTATGTTGTGTTTATTCAATCAATTATTTCTCATGAACCTAACTTGTTGGTGTCAACTTGTAGCATCTCTCCCATGTCTATAACTTGCCAATTGGGGTATGTTATGACCTATGGAAAATAAATCGATTCTCTAAGTCTTTCTTACTAAATTCTACTAAACCTACTAACCCCTAGATCTCCACCATGTGGTATTTTTATTCCATCTTCTCTCATCTCTTAGGCTTCAAAATATTCAAAATATCCCCATTTCGAGAAGCGATTACAACCATCATTTAGGTTCTCATGAAACTAAGGAAAGGAAAATTTATTTATGTGGGAAGCAAGTGGTAATTTATGATTCATTAGGCCACCCATGTGTCATCCTTTAATTACCTCATACAAGCCCTCACGGCTATGGTAGGCCTTCACTTTGATCTTCAAATTTTATTTTGAATCCCCATAATTCCTTTAAGCGCCCCTACTCCCATCTAGATTTTTTTAGAGTGTTTGGAGGAGTTAGGGTTGCCTTTGAATGGTTCCCAAAAACCTCTAGAGTGGTTAATATAAAGTACTCACATTAAATGCTCTACAATGATTTTTGTTCTCATTTCCCCCATTTTCTCAATCTTTGTTTGGGTCCCAAGATGATCCTTCAATTGCCTAGTATCTATTTTCTCAGTTGCTTCTCCATTTCTTTGTTCCTTAGATATTCCCTTGCACAAGTCTAGTATAGTTCTCTATAGAGATTAGAGCCTCGAAATCCAAACGATCTATGCAAAATTATCCAAGACAAACACCTATACAAGATTTAAACTATGATTGAAAAATACTTGGAGTAGGAAATTTATGGGGGTAACATGCCCAAATTAGCTAATTCATGGTTCTAAAGATATTTTATGGGTTGTGTATGTTTCCATTTTAATTTATTTGAATGATCTATTTGAATCACACCTCTCTAGTAAGAGAATTTGGGTCCCCATAAAAAATGGAATATAGATGAGGAAACCATTATATAACTTGGATTCTACCATACCATCTATCTCTCCTTGGAGTCCAGAGGCAATGAAATAGAGGTGAGGAAACCATTCTATAACTTGGCTTTTCACGTACCATTTGTCTCTCCTTGGAGTTTATTCTTTGAGTGCAATTAGCCATATTTCTTAGTATCCTATATGAGTTTTTTGAAACCTATCGTATTCTCCTACAATTATTCAAGTGCACATGGTGCAAAATATTCAACTAAAGGCGTAATCTATTCTTATTCTTCCCCATATACTATGGATGGTTAAAAAATTGTAGAATCTCCACATTGAGCAACAAATATGTTTTCATATATGTAGGTAGATTTAGCTTGAATGTACTATCACCAACGTGCTTGATGATTTCGAAAGGTCCATATCTCAAGGATTTATTTTTCTAGTTGTCCTTTGTATGCACTCTTTATTGAGATAAGTCCACTCCATATCCCTCATTCAAAATTTGTGATTTTTCCTATGTTGGTCATATTTGAGCTTGTATTGTTGTTGACTCTTTTCAAGTTTCTCTTGTACATTCAAATGAAGCTACCTAATATTATCTATGAACATATATGATTTCTTTGCCTCCTCTTGTATTTACAGTACATCTTCCTTTTTTCATTCTTAAACATCCAAAATGAAGGTGGAAAAACAAAAATAAACGTTTCCATAGGAGATTTCTAGTTGGAAGAACGAATTGCCATGTTGTAATAGTGTTTAATGTATATTGAGTTTTCATCCTAGGGCTTTGGATACTCATTGTTGTATTCTCTCAACATTGGACCAAAGTTATGTTAACAAATTTAGTTCATCAACATGAGGGTGACAAGCAATATATTGTTTCAACTTTCATGTCCATCCTTTCCCTTATTGTTGTCCAAAAATTGCCCATGAATCTTGAGTCCTTATCATACACTCTTAAATTTGGAAACCTAAAAAGTACCCATACATTTGCAAAGAAAAACTCAACTACATCATGGCCTAAAATCCTCTTCTAACAATGAATACACACACACATCTTGTTTTCTTGGTACACGACCACAAATAGGTAGTTGTGGCCTCTCCTTGACAAAGGTAAACCTCCAATGAAAATCCATAGAGAAATTTCCATAGGTATGCTTTGCATTGGAAATGACATGTACATCCCAAGTTTCCTATTACTTGACTTACTAGTGCTACAAATAACACAACCTTTGATAAACTTGGAAACTTGTTCTTCAACCTTGAGCTAATAAACTTACCTCTGCAGACTTGCAATGGTCTTCCGAACACCATATGCCTGTATTTAAAGAAGCATGAGCTTTCCTCATCAATTGGATTCTTCATCCTTGTTGTCTACACAACTTGTACAACTCGTAGAGCAACGAGCCATCTTGTATATGATATTCATTTCACTTTGGATTAACAATTATTTTCTCCTTTAGCTATTAAGAGACATTTCCAGGATCAACGTCGTCCCTAAAATCTCCACTCATTAATTCGTGTGTGAAGGGCCCAAGTTGCATAATAATTCCCACAACTATGTTTTTTGACATGGGAGAACTTGACAACACATCTACAAGTTTGTTTGTCACATTATTTGATAAGAATATGGAATTTCTTAATATAATTCCTTTCCTACTGCGTTTTGATTTGACTTTGCTAGTACTACAATTGTTGGTGGTCATTGTGGATTATGGTTTCCTTTTACAAGATATAGTGTTTCCATTTATTAATTTCTTGTACCAAGATAGAGAGATCCTTCTTGTAGGTGGTTATCCAGTACTTCTCTAAGGAACAAATATGAATGGTATCAAATTTGTCTTCCTCCTTGCAAAAGGATTGCATTCGTGGCATACCACTTGCATCATCGCCAATCTCAAAAGGTTGTTTCAATTAGGCATGGAAAACATTAGTGAATCACTAGATTTTCTCTTTAGCTCATCAAAATACCTTTGTTTCTACTTGCCTTAATAAAAAATATTCCCTTTGAATATTATATCATGCAATGGTGAAATTTCTACTAAAAATGTTGAAATGAACACCATTGCATATTTAGATGCTCCCATGGAACTTCTTACCTCTCCCATGCTAGTACGAATAAACCACTTAATGATACTTCAATATTGTTGGATCATCCTTCAACTCTCCTCCACCAATCACATGTCCAAGGTACATGAAGTACTCTTTTCCAATCTTAAACTTCTTGATATTAAAAATTTTCTACTCTTTCTTAGGTGTGTCTACATGTTTCATATGTGAGATATGATCTCGCTAAGTAGTATTGAAGATTAGTATGTCAACTAAATATACAATTATAAAAAGAATCTATAAATGGATGTAACACATCATCCACCATACACATAATGATTTCTTCTTATGTGACTCTCTCTGTAATAGTTTGATTTTAGGTCCAACTTTATGAAGAAGCTAGCTTGTTCAAACACATAAAATTTGCAAGTATTACATAATCCAAAAGGCATAATTAACAATACATACAAACCCTACCTTGTCTTGGATGTTTTCTTCTTTTGCGACTCTCACTTTGTAATATACTGATATGATGTCCAACTTTATGAAGAACTTAGCTTGTTGTAGTTGATCCAACAATTCATCAATCCTTAGCAAAGGATATATGTTCTTGGTGGTCACCTTGTTAAAAACTCTACAATTAATGCATATCATTTAACTTCCATGCTTCTTGGGCACTATATGATGGCTGGAACACAAGGCTAAGTACTGAAATTTATGAATACCTACTTCAACAACTATTGTGACTTTCTCTTTAATTCATCTTGCTAAAAAATCGATTGTTTATAAAATCCAATTTCAGGTAATGGAGATTTTGGAAACAATTGAATATCATGTGTAAAGCAAATTCCCTCTTAGTTGCCAACCCTTTAGGTTATTGGAACACTTTCTTGTAGGAATTTATAAATTGTTCCTGCCAATGCTTTTGCATGTTGTCCACCCCTCCAATGATGCACTAATATCCATCTTATCTTCTCTTTTTTGCTTCTCTTCTCTAAAAAACAACAATTTAAACTTTCCTCTTAGTTGCCAACCCTTTAAGTTATTGGAGCACTTTCTTGTAGGACTTTATAAATTGTTCCTGCCAATGATTCTGCATGTTGTCCACCCCTACGATGATGCACTAATATCCATCTTATATTCTCTTTTTGCTTCTCTTCTCTAAAAAAAAACAATTTAAACTTCTTGGTTGTAATGGTCAACCTCCTAACTTGGTGTGCACTTATCAATGAGAGCCTTGATTTGGTCTTATGTGCATTGATAGTACAAGACTTCCCTTCTTTCACAAGTTGGTATTGGTCAGTCCTTCTTTTAAATATTTCATCCCTATCATAGAGATAAGTACTCTTGAAACTACTCCATAGACATCCATTTTAATGGAATATGCTTCCATCTCATCAACGAAGTTTGCATTAATGAAATAGATATAACTTACACTATTTGGTGACTCTTGAATCCATATCCTATCTCACCCATCCCAATGGATATGGACGAGGATGGTTATGCACCTCCAATCCAATCTTCTTAATCAATCGGGAAGAAATCAAATTTGATTGTGATCCTAGGTCAAATAAGAAATCTACCTTAGTTTGGTTTAGTTGAATCTAAATGTGAAAGAGCTTAGTCATCTCTTGTTCCTCTTGTGGATTGAAACTATATGAGATAGCCTCTCTTGAATTGAAGTACATGTCAACTTTACTTCAATGTATAAGTTGTTTTCCACCCTTTGATATTCATCCATAACCAACAAAGTCTTCTTTTTCTTCTTATGCTATTGTTTGGACCATTTGGCTATTAGGTTAGGATATAATACAATGATTGTTATGGTTTTGATTTTTAATTTCAACTACAACCATATTCTTTCCTTTACCTTTCTCCTTCTTCTTTTCACCTTTACAATGTTCTTGCAACTCTATATATTTTGGCACACCAAATTATTGTTTCTTCGTATCTCCTTCGAGATATTGTGCCTTTACAAAAGTCTCATCAATTAACTTAGGTTTGAAAGAATCACTTGTATCCTAAGTTGACTTTGCAAAGCTCCAATGCAATTAGTAATCACTTCAAGACATTACTACCAACATCAATATTATTGGTTCAACATGTAAGGGTTTGATTCTAGAAGGTGAAGAGTGATAACATTTTATAAACATGTAGTAAGATAACCAATTTAAATGTCGCTACCTTTATACTTAATTATAATATACAATATTTTATATTATTGAATGTATATATGGTTGCATGTGAGTTTCATGCCTTGAATCACTCTTTCTATATGCGTAAAAGTTGTGCCTATGCATAGAAATGGCAATGATTTGCAGAGATACTATCATAAACACTAACATATATGCACTGTGTGAAACTCCCGTGAAGGGATTGTGAACTAGTCCTTCAATGGTAAGGTGTCAATCAATTTCATAAGAGGGAAAATGGTAGGAAGATGCAACTGCAACCACTGTAATCAATGGGGGATATTTTCAAGTCTTGGTGAGCCTTGGGAACTATTTCTCATCACTTATATTAATTCTTATATCGACATAGATAACCTGGATTCTCTAACTCAATTACTTATCAATTGTGTTATACTTCTAAATTAGTTAATAACATGAATGACTATTTTTTCATGCTACCTAATAGTGTATACAATTCATATTCATTCAAAATGACTTAGTAAATAATTTGACAAGTATCAAAAGAAAGTAAATTACAATTTCATCTGAACCATAATCTCAAGCTTGCAAATTCAACTTATCCAGTATTATGTTTGACTATGGAAATCATGCCTAAAATAATGCTAAGTTTCCCAACAACATTTCCACTACTACACTAGTATAACCCCCTCGATGCCACTCTAAGAAGAAATTCTTTTATGGAATATGGACAAAATTGCAAATTTATGGAAAGGTATATTTCATCTTGATAACCATCTCAAACTTGAAAATAACACAGTTGATCACATCAAGAGAGAAGTACTTAAGCACATGTTTTAGATGAAGTGTTGCCTAATGTTTTGTGTCTCCAAAAAGAAAAAAATGAGGCGCATATGGAATCCTTTCACTCTAGATGATTTTTTAAACAAAATTTGTGGATGATCAATAAGATTTTATTTGTCTTCAAAACCTACTCTACATAAAATATTGGATGATTAAAGTGTTAGAGTTCGTCTCAATCCTTCAAGCATAAAATGTTGAGTTATGATCATGGTGAATTTGAGAAATGGAAGATTATATCACCCAAGATGTATTAAATGGATAATAGATAGGACCATTTTTCTTTATCTAAATGTTATAATAATAAGAGGTTGCAGAAATAGTCATTGGGTCAGATTTCTACAATGGACATAAGAGAATTATTTTTAAAGGCATCTAAAGGAAGCAAAAAGTGGAAGACGATATCTGGATAATGGAATGAAGTTAATTGGATAATGGAATGAAGTTAATTTATTAGTGGCCACAACACGAGGAGATACATTATTTTTGGAAAATTTGCAGTACTCTTATCCTTTTAATATACTATATGATTAGGTAACTATTCTCCTTGGATTCCAACATAAGCCTTGTTAACACCTAGATTTGAACCCTCTGCATAATATGCGTTATGTCTAGATTGTTTTATCTATCAAGCATACTTTTCTTGAGGATGCTCATGATGACTATTTTATAATATTCCAATATTGAGATCATGGTATTATTTATTTATAAAATTAAAGGCTTGCAATAGTTGTAGGTCTAGAATTTAATTTCTATTGGCATGCGAATCTATTTCTAATAGTGTAATGGGACATTTAGATCCTTTTGATTTGAAATATGTTACTCTTGGAAATGAAGATGGTAGTAAACAATACAACTATCATGTGGAGTATTTTCTTGATATACTCAATTTGATGGAGCAATTTGATTCAAATTGGAATTTAAAGAGTTTTGGAATTTGTGTTGTTGTCATTGGTGTGTACCAGCAATATTCCTGGAGAAGATTGCAAGTTGTATACATATATTTGAATAGGATGGAAATATAATTATTTAATTTGAGTAATTATCTTGGGAAATGAACTTTACACCTATTGCACATACAATCTCTCATGATTGGATCAAGAGCACAAACGAGAAGCTAAGTTTTCATGGGTTCATTTTCATGGTATAGCAATGCAATTGAGTAATAGAACTTAATAAATTCCTAATAGGAGCATTGTTTCATCTCATGGCCTTTGTATGAGAGTTTGGTCACCTTAACAACCTTCTTGTAATTCACTACATTAGCTTTGTTATGTCTATGGAAATATACATATGAGGAGTTAGCCTGAAGAAAATCATATGTCGACAACTTAAGTAAAAAATTTCCTTTTCAGAATTCAATGGATGAGTACAATAGTAAAATTACACATATAAGTAAAGCGACTTAGAAAATTACTTATATCTTCGAGAAATGTTTCCCAATGCCCAATCATCTTGTACTACATTTATAGGTATGATTCGAAAATGGATGTACATAGTGACCATATGAATTTATCAATGCTCTAGATGGGATATAATATAATTTGAAACATCTCAGGGATGGTGTTTATTTTGTCAAATTTGAGTCGTAAAGTTCCAATGCATTTTTAAGGCCCTAAACAATGTTTTTTGGCCCAATAATGACTTCTAAATGTTGTAAGTTTTTTGAAGCCCTGGTAATGTTTGTTGTTCTCATCGAGACCTTTCCAATGAGCTACTATGTGCCTAAAATAGAGTTTGTATGGGAAAGTTTTGGCCTCAACAAGGTAATGATCTAAATATTCCCCACATGTCCAAATGGCAGTCACGTCAATTCATCATAATTTGAATATGGGGAGTTAGTAATGTGGGAAAATCCATTAGATACTATTAGAAGCATCATGGAGATTTCAAGGGGATTTGAAACCTTAAACCAAACCCTGACCTTAACTTTAATTCTAGCTGTCAAAAACCTAACAAAAGGAGTGAAGAAGGTTCACTTTTTCACTAGCCATCGTTTGTTCCATAT
Organism: Larix kaempferi; assembly: GCA_027924585.1. Classification (NCBI taxonomy): domain Eukaryota; kingdom Viridiplantae; phylum Streptophyta; class Pinopsida; order Pinales; family Pinaceae; genus Larix; species Larix kaempferi. Next base: position 429,409 of record BSBM01002163.1, read on the forward strand.
TATGAGTAGGAGTGTGGAGTAGGTGCTAACGGAGCAAAGAGACAAAATCATATTATAGAGGACTATAGAAGACTACAGTGACTTACACCTTCATGTAAGCTTGGGAAGCTTTATATTATATTTGGTAATCTCCATAATATAAGAACATAGAAGGCACATTTCTTCATTGAATGTTGTCTTTCACATATGGGTTTCTAGTTTAAATATTTGCATTCCATTGTGCATGTCTTGTTATTGTAGTCTATTTTGTATGTCACAGTAGTTAAAGAATGCAAATGGTGTGATTTTATTATCCTAAAGTGTTCGAAAAATACAAAAAGATAGTCACATAGTCAAGCATGGCCTCGTTGTAGTTGTTTTAAGTTCAAATATGTTTTGATGAGATAACCACTATAATATACAAGGTGATTTATAGATAATATTGTTACCATAGTGGGTTTATTTGGGAAACTTGTGGTTTGAGGTGTAGTATATGCTTGATTTTGGAAAATAGAAATCCTCGAGAGAGTTGTATCTAGTTGATCTTGAGATAGGTACAAGAAGGCTTTAGAAGAAACCATACTCCATGCAAATGGATGAAGAGCACCGTCAAGAAAGACCCATTGACGAAGATGAAATGATATTTAAAAGTTTAAGCTAAAGTCATTGATATTTATGGTAGCATGACCATACTCATGGTTGATCTTTAGAAGAATATTGGCTCCTTTTTGAAGAAGATTGAATCTCACGAGAAACCAAAAAATCACGAGTAGTGGAGGGAAGAAAAGGAAGAACCAAAGCTTGAAAATGATGACTCCAATAACTAGTCTTCTCAAAATCTATTTAAAATGGAAGTAAAGGTTGAGATCAATCTCTATGAAGGTGGGATCGATGCACTTACATTAAATCAATGGGTGTAACAAATATAAGTCTATTTTAGTGTGCATAATGTACATGAGTAGAAAATAAATTTTGTTAGGCTAAAGCTAGAAGGCCATGCACAAAATTGGTGGGAGAGACATATTAAGGCCCTTGGGATGGGGGGGGGACTCCCATTGATAACTAACTAACCGAAGGTATTCAAATACCTTGTCAAGCCCCAATTTTACCCTATCGATAATAAGAGGACCAAAGTATTGAACAACACTATTACTAACAGAGGAATGTACAAGAGTATATTATTGAGTTCAGGAAGAAATCCAACTAGTTGGGAATAATCCTTCAGAAACATATGCGGTCATCAAATACTTAGGTGGTATTCATAGTCACATAAGAAGGAAAATGAGGCTATTTAGTGCCAACCTATTTACAAGCTCAGTACATTGAATATGACAAGAAAAAGGGGTAACTAGATAGTTTGAAGCATATAAACTCCGATGAAGCTTATAATAAGAGTGAGAAGAAGAAGGGAAAATGAAAATATAAGTATATTTTTACCACTACATGTGTGTAAGGACCTAATAACCATTGTGACCATTGCAACATTGATGGTCACACAAAAGACAAATGTTGGAAACTACATTCATAGTTAAATCCTAAGAGTTGCAAGCAGGATAATTCCAAGAAGAAGAGTCTTGTAGTGGAAGAGGGAAAGGAGATAGAAAGAATCTTATATTGATCCAAGTGGATATTGGTGGCTACCCATTTTTTCCACTGAGTTACAACAATTCTCCATCTTCTTGGAAATTTTCTATGCTTTTTTGGGTCCCAAAATTTCAGGGTTATTTTGAGGCCCTAAACGGTGTTTTTTGGCCATTAGGGGGGGCCAAGGGTTGTCATGTCATTCCTTGGTCCTAAGAAAAAGTTGTAATTCTTAGTTCATTCTGTCTAATGAGCCATCATGCACTTTAAACAAAGATCGTGTGTGCAAAATTTGTGCCCTCATTAAGTTAGCTAGCCACCTCGAGGCCCACGAATCCTTTTGGTACTTCATCTCCTAGGGATAGGTTTTTATATGTTTAGGGTTTTTTCCTCTATAATTATGATAAGAAGGAACTTTTCAGTCTCTTTGTAATTAACTCTTATGAATGAGCTTAGATGACACATCTCTTTTAAGAGATAAGCTACCACCATTCGAGCTAGTTTGTATTGCTTGCAGTTTACAGTGTTTCTCCATTCCATTCAATATAATAGAATTTGGGTTTTACTGTACTATTGTGTGCTCTACAAAATATTTGTGTGTGTGTTTCCATTTTTATATTGTTTCCTTCATTTCATACTCTAAATAATCCAAATCAGTGGTATCATAGAAATACGTTTTTGTTGTTTCTCGGTGCATGTCCCCAAGGAGATATAGGTATTGCGAGTTGATTCTCAAACTAATTGAGCTTGGAGACAACTATTATTATCGACCCAAGTAGTCTCACATTGCGGGTGATGAAAGGAGAGATGTCATAGTAGGATATCCTATTAAATTTGTTGCTCGAGGAAGCCCTCACGTAGCAGAGGAATGAGATGATGGATAATTTCGCTTAGAGCCTTCATTAATGCCTGAAGACAACGAAGACACCTTCAACAAGTAGCCATTTAGGAGGTGCGATGCCCTTCAAGTTACAAGTTAAATTTGACATTCCCTTATTTGAAGGCCAAATAGATGCAAATACTTTGGATAAATGGTTAAATCTTTTAGAGGGTTATTACTCTGTTAAAAAAAAATTGACAATGAAAAGATCACCTTCACACCCTTAAGTCCCTCCCCCATGTCAAAGATTGGTGGGATAGTTACTGGGAGAGGCATGCCATAGATGAGTCTATAATATATGGGATAAAACCTACTTGGGAAACTTTTGTCAATGCCCTCAAGGGGGAGTTATACCCCATTGAGAACTATGATGACCAATACACAAGATGGAAAAATGTGCACCAAGAGGGAGACCAGATGGTGCCAGAGTTTACTAATATATTCTATACCTTGCACTCAAAGATGGGTATTAGAGACTCTAAATGACACTTGTTCCTAACATAAGTGTGTTTCCTGGACATCCTCGTTGGGAGCCACCACTAATTGATATGATGTCAAATTTGAGCAAAAATTCAAGCAGAAGAATAAGCGAGAGTTTGGATTTGCAAATCAACCATAGCAGAAGCCTGGTAAAGGTGGCCCTAAGTCACAGAACAAAGGATAAATCAAGGATTTTCAAACCCATGACAACCAAACTGTAGGTAAAGAGGGGTAATGGGAAGTTGAGGAAGGACATTGGAAAGTGGTGTGAGTTCCACAAAATCCCCTAGAACAACATCGACGAATGTCACTTGAAACAATCACTATTAGCTAAGATGAAATCCTTAGATCTAAAATATGGTTAGACTGTGATTTGGAGCAGTATAAAGTAAAGCATATCATTGATGCGGAACCTAGGTCCATTGTCTAATCCAAACAAAAAGTTCGCTCACACACAGATTACCAAAATATTTGGAATATCGAATAAGCCATGAGTAAAATATTAGAATAAGAGATAAGATATGATATTGATGATGTTTTACAATTACAATGATAGGGCTTTATATAAGCCTTATTGTGTCTTTTCAATTATAAGGGCACGTCTCTTGAATTTTCTTAATTAATTAATTATTTATTTCTATTTATTAATTATTAATTATTAATTATTAATATTAATATTAATAATTAATATTGATATTTAATGTTTATATATTTTATTATGTTATATATATTTTTATATAAAATTGCCTTCCTCTTAGATATGTTGTGTCCTCAAAGCATAATTATAGAAGATTCTTATCCTTTGTTCTTATTCGTAACTTCTTCTCATGATCTTTTGAACTTGTAACTTTGATACTTGATGAAACAAGGCGATATGAGTTACGAATTCCAAAGAAAAAATGTCACATCGTTTGTGAAGTGGTCCATCCGATATCTATCTTCATCGGAGATGTTTGTTGATCGCTTTGTTGGATGGAACTTCTCATTTTTTATTTATTTATTTTATTTTTTTTTATTTTTATTATTATTTATTATTTATTTATTATTATTATTATTATTATTATTATTATTTTTTTTTTCCTGAATTCATAATTCTTCTATTTATGTTCATTTTGACCATGTTGTTGGTCAAAATGATTTTTATAATTTGGGTGTCGATAGGGCATTCTTGTTTAGAGAGTATGGATGCTTCCTTCTGGATTTGTTCTAATTTGTTCTCTAATAGTTTGTTATTATGCTAAATCTTCTCGAACTTTTAATCTTGCAACTTTTTGTCCTCTGTTAACTTCTTGATTTGCTCTTCTAGTTCTTGATTAAGATTTCTTAGGTGTAGATTTTTTTCTTGCTTTTCTAATATTTTTCCTTCAAAGTCTTCATTAGAATGATCTATCTTTCGACTATTTTTCAATTTTTTGATCTTTGTAACTAATGTTTTGTTATGATTCTTTAGTCGAAATATTTCTTCCGTATTGCTTGATAAGGTGTTATTGATTTTTGAGATTTCCAACTTGTGCGTGTTCTTAGTGTCGTCATATTTCTGCTGGATTTATTTCTTCTGTTGTTGATGTCGACATGTCTCTGATTCTTGACTTTGTAACTTTCTCTGGACTTGCACCAATTTATTATCTTTGTCCATGACGAGATGGTTTAAATGCTTTATTTCTAATTCAAGATTGTCATCGTTTCTATAAGGTGATTCTTCGTTATTTTAGGACTTTTTTATTTTGTCTTCAAGACCTTGATTTTGATTTTTTAATCGAGATATTTATTCTTTCTTAGCTGATAACATTTTCTCGATATCTTCGTTATCTTTTTCCAGCTTTTGATTTTGATATTTTAAGCGATGATTCTCTTGTTCTGTCAACTGATCAAGAATGCTTCGCGTACTTATATCAAATTGTATATTTTTATTTCTTTCCTTGTAGTATCCTAATTCGCTTTCCAATTTCTGTATTTGTCATTGCAATTGTGATTGACCTTGATTGTCATTCATAAAAAAATATTTACCACATATTGGACAAGAGTAATTGCAATTCGTAAAAAATGTCGCATATTGGAATTCCATTTCGCAAGGACACTTAGTCCAAAATTTGGACTTATATATGGAATCCATAATTCACCACTCACTTCTTCAATAATCGCTTCAATGACTTCCTTCAATATATATTTTTCAATAATAATTGTAATAGATACAATTATTAAATAATAATAATTATTATTACTATTATTAAAAGTTAATAATAATATTATTATTAATAAAAATAATATAATAATAATTATTAATAATTATAATAATTTGTTTTGGAGTGGAAGATAATAAAAATGGCGTGGATTGGGTGGTTGGGAAGAATGATTGTTACCTTCCCTACCCAAGTTCAATTCTCGCTTGCTTCTTGGTAGCCTTCAGATTTCTTATGCACTTCTAGCTTTTATGTTCTAACTTTATTATTAGCTTTCACAAAACCACCCTTAAGACTTCTTATGCACTTCTAGATTTCTAATATATTATTTTCACAAATGCTTGTAATATGGTTGGAAAGCCCTAAGATTTATTATGCCCTTCTAGCTTTTATGTTCTAACTTTATTATTAGCTTTCACAAAACCACCCTTAAGACTTCTTATGCACTTCTAGATTTCTAATATATTATTTTCACAAATGCTTGTAATATGGTTGGAAAATAAACCATGTACTGTTTTTAAGAAACCAAGTGTGGTTTCTATATTTTCTTTTCTTTTTACTTTTACTTCTTTGTTTTTTCTTTTCTTCTTTTTCTTTTCCTTTTTTTTTTTTTCCTTATTCATTTTTTCCTTCTTGGTCAAAGACCACAATTTTAGGGAAACCCTAGGATAATGGTTAAAAATCACAATATGGCCAAAGGCCGATCATGAACATAGCTCCGATACCAAATGAGCCGAACAAAAAGTTCGCTCACACACAAATTACCAAAATATTTGGAATATTGAATAAGCCATGAGTAAAATATTTGAAATATTGATGATGTTTTACAATTACAATGATAGGGCTTTATATAAGCCTTATCGTTCCTTTTCAAGTATAAGGGCATGTCTCTTGACTTTTCTTAATTAATTAATTATTTATTTCTATTTATTAATTATTAATTATTAATATTGATATTTAATGTTTATATATATTTATATATTTTATTATGTTATATATTTTTTATATAACACTGTCACAACCACAAAGATCCAACGAGAGGATCCAAAGGAGCAAGAGGAAGGGGAGCGACTCTTCCACTTAAAAATGTGGGTGAAGGGGATTCTGATGAATTTAATTGTTGACAACAATAGCCCGAATAATTTGATATTGATTGAGGTCATCAAGAGATTGAATTTATCAACAATGCCTCACCCCTAACCATACACCATTGGTTGGTTGAGCCAAGGGCGAGACATCCACGTTAGTCATCAATGTTTCCTATCCTACAATATCAAGCCCTTCAAAGATGATGTACTTTGTGATGTTTCCCCACTTGAAGTTTGTGATGTTCTTTTAGGACAACCCTATATGTGGAAACATCATGTTGTTTATGAATCTAAGCCCTGTAACATCATTATTACTTTGGGAGGAAAAATCTACGGGTACCTGAGGTAGTTTCAACTACTGTAGTTTCATGATATCGACAAAGCAGTGTCGAAAGGTAATATCTTAGTCTGGGAAATTTATCCTCTTCATGGTTCGATAAGAAGGGAGATGGGAGGTCATTACAACTGTCACAGCCTCAACGCGATGTCTCTCTGTGTAACAGAAGCAGGTGTACAAGATTGTAGAAGAATACAGAGATATATTTGCCTCACCTAAAGGGATACAGGTTCTTTCTTCTAGAGAATTAGGCAATATAATGTTAGATTCAAGAGCTCATCCAAAAGGGCCACATTCGACCAAGATCCTCACCTTGTGGGATCCCAGTTGTGTTGGTGCAGAGAAGGATGGAACATGGTGTCTTTGCATTGATTACAAATCCATGAACAAGATGATTGTCAAGAATTGATACTTAACCCCTCGAACTAATGATCTTCTTGATCAACTTAAGGGTACCAAGTTCTTCAGGAAGATTGATATGAAGTCATGATACTACCAGGTCCTAATTTAGCAAACCGATGTACGGAATATAACCTTCAAGTCTAAAAAATATTTTTTGAGAGATTGGTCGTGCCTTTTTGCTTGACTAATGCTATGAAAACATTCATGGGGATGATGGATGATATCTTGTGGTCGTTCATGAATTCCTTCGTGGTCATATATATAGGTGACATCCTCATCTTCAATAGAACTTGGGTGGAACATTTGCAGCACATTCAATAGGCCCCGAGCACCATGTGACAACACAAGTTATATGCCAATTTGAAGAAATTCTCATTCAACATGGAGAGAATTCAATATGTAGGATATATAATGGATGAACATGGGGTGATGTCGACCCAACGAATATCCTAGTTATTCATGATTGGCTAATCCCATCGACTCTAATAGATCTATGTAGATTCTTAGGCCTCGCCAACTTTTATCGAATGTTTGTGTTGGGGTTCTTTCATATTGGTTGGTCCTTGAGGAAAGTGACCAAGGGTGGAGCCAAAGTCAAGTTCACTTGGAATGTGTCTCAACATAAATTATGTGAGGTTTTGAAACAATGCCTTTACTTGGATCCAGTCCTCACTTTAGTACTAGACCCACAACAAACTTTCGGGATTGAGACATATGCCTCTGACTATGCTATCAGTGCAGTCGCCACTCATTATGGACATCCAATGGCCTATAATAGAGAGACACTCTTTGATTATGTTCATTAGTATCCCACCTTTGACAAGGAAATGTACTCCATTGTGCAAGCCTGTCATTAATGGAAACATTACATCCTAGGGAAGGAGATGATCATCCACACCGATCACAATCCCCTGTAATTCATGTAGATGTACAAAAAGTTACAGTATGACTTCCATCATATGTGGTACACATACCTGTAGAGGTTCCACCTGAACATCAACTACAATAAGGGTAGCACAAATCGAGCCACAAACTGCCTTAGCCAACCTCTGATTGTTGCAATGACTACCATGCTCAACTCTTGTGGACACAAGACCTCTAGGTAGCCCCGATTGTACAATAGTGACCTTGAATTTGTTGTTACCTATCATGCATTGGGCGTAGAATGACCACTCTCAAAATTTCATCTCCAGGATGAAATTTTATGGCATCTTGGCCACCTATGTCTTCCTTTAGAAGAACATGAGAAGTTGATTTGGAAGGAGCATTACAGTCGAGTGGTTGGGAACTTTGATGTAGATAAGATAGTGTTAATATTGCAAAAAGAATTCTACTAGCCAAAGCTTCGACAATATGTCAATAAATACATTGGATCATGCACTTCCTGTGACATTGCCAAACCTACCATCAAGAATCAAGGGTTGTGCACTCCATTGCCTACCCAAGATAAACCTTGGGAATTTGTCTCCTCGAACTACATGTCTATCTTTCCTTCAACCAGGAATGGAAATGAATGTGTATTTGTGGTTGTTGACTGATTATCTAAGATGGAAATTTTAGCTCCATGTAAGAAAATAATCACATTAAAGGCCACTTCTAAGCTCTTCTTCGAGTGTGTTTAAGTTCACTTTGGCCTCCCAAGGACCATTATTTTGGATCAAGACAATAGATTCCTGAGTACTTTCTAGTCCATCCTATGGTCGATGATGGACACCAAGTTGACTAAGTCAATTTCTCTCCACCTCGAAATTGATGGATAGATAAACATGATGGTTGTGCATATATTGAGCATGTACAGCTTCAAACATCCATGCACTTGGGATGATAACCTTCCTTATGTTCAACATAGCTACCAAAGAGCCCTTCATGGCTCTATTGGCCACAACCACTTTCATGCATGCTTGGGGTTCCAACCATTAGCCCCAATTGATGTAGTGATTCCCATTGCTTCTACACGGGATGAATCCTCCCATGCTCAAACTAAGGCTAATTGGGCAAACACATTTGTTGAATGGATCCATCAAATCGAGCAATAAGTTCATGATATTTCAACACTGGGTTCCACACACGTTCCAGGTGGGAGATAAGGTATGGTTGCATTTGTAGAAAGAGCGCCTCACAGGACCCCATTGTAAACTTCTACCACTCTGATATGGACCTTACACCATCACTAAGGCTATGTGCGAGAATACATTTGAGTTAAGTATTCCCTCTTTCCTCGGCTTGCACCCTATATTTAATGTGGAGTTGCTTCGACCATATTTTCCACCTCTCTGGGACACCTTAGAGGTATTCAAGCACTTGGCCCCTATAGAAATCAATCATGACTGCATTGAGTAAGCGTTAGTCAATTGAATCATGACCATTGAGATGAATAGCACTCGCCTATAGAACATCCAATTGTATCGAGTCGTTAAAGTAGGATGACTTCTTCAACAGGGAAAATGGGTCACTATGAGTCAGATTCACCAGAATTTTCCCCATATGATGGAGGAAATTGATGTAATGGGGAACATTGCTCCCTAAAAGGGGAGGACTAATATAGGTGGATACTGGTGGCCACCCACATATTCCACTAAGTTATAATGGTTTTTCATCTTCTTGGCAATTTTCTATGGTTTTTTGAATCCCAAACTTATGGGGTTGTTTTAAGGACCTAAATAATGTTTTTGGGCCATTTAGGGAGCTAGGGGTTTCCATAGCATTCCTTGTCCCTAACCAAAAGTTGAAATTATTGGTTAGTTCTTTCCAATGAGTCATCATTTTCCCTAAATAGAGATATGTAAAATTTGTGCCCCTAGGAATTTAGTTAGCCACCTCGGGGCCCACAAATCCTTTTGGCTCTTCATCTCCTAGGGTTAGTTTTTGGATGTTTAGGGTTTTTTCCTCTATGCTTAGGAGAAAAAAGGCCCTTTTTGGTCTCTTTGTAATCAACTCTTGTGAATGAACCGAGCTGACACATGTCTCTTCAGAGATAAGCTACCATCATCCGAGCTAGTTTATGTTGCTTGCAATTTACAATGTTTTCCATACTATTCAATAATAGAATTTGAATTTTACTATACTATTGTGGACTCTGCAAAATTTGTGTTTGTGTTTCCATTTTTATACCGCTGCCTTCATTTCGTTCTTGAAATAATCTAGATCATAAATATGGACAAAAACATTGTTTACAAAACAATGCTGTTGGCGGGAAATACTACCCTATAGTAAGGAAACAGATACTATCAACTTAAGGGGGTGATAGGTAAGCACATTACTTGCATTACATAGATGTTTATGAATGGAAATAGATTAGAGACCTTGAGGACATACCTTATGAACGAAGTTTGATCCTAGCTCTTGTCCAATCTTGCACTCGATCCTCAATTCAATCTCCCGTTCAATAAACCTGCAACACAAAGACCTTTCTCAAGGTATCTTGGCCAATATAACAATGATGAAATAGAACAATGATTCAAACATCAAGCATTAACCAATATAATCCAAATAAATACATAATCTAATAAGTACTTGATTTGGGACGAGAAAGATGCTTCAACCTTTTATTGTCAAAAACAAGTAAATGATACAAAGTATACCCGACTTTGCAGCATGCTCATGCAACCTGATCCTGGGCTCCTGCTCTTCTCTGGCTTGGAAATCTTCCAGCATAACCTCCTCCAATACAAGCTTCTTTTATAAAGAATCTCTTTATGGCTCTCATTTCTCTAACCCCTCTCTTCAATCATCCTTGAATTTATAGGACAAGGAAGGCAGTTCAGGTCGAGAGGTGGTTGTAGGGGAAGTTGGGAAACCAACTGCAACTAATCCCCATTCGTCAATTAATTATTTTTTGATCATATTTTAAGGTGTGCACTACTATTTTACAGGGAGTAGCGCCCAGGGCACCACTATAGTGTTTTACAACAAGCGTTCACCACTTTTTAGATGTTGTGCGCTAGTCTGTTGTAGAGGAGTAGCGCCCATGAGGGGTTGGGCGCTACTATTGCACACTGGAGTAGAGCACAGGCACTAGTTTATTGAGATAGAGTAGCGCTCATGTCTCAAAATGATATTTTTTAGGGTTTTTCTAGTTTGCAAGGTGGTGGATTAGGTCAAGGTGTCATCTAAGATCATCATGCTCCTCCATCCAAGTTGTCCTTTTGTGTGATCAACAGCTCAAGGTGATCACGGACGGAGAGGTGCAGTTTTGACCTATAACAAATGCAAAAGGAGGTGAACCTGAGTATCCTCCATTGCAAAGAATAGAAGGAGATGACAAAGTTGTTCCATATAATAACGATTTAGATAAAAATAACAAGGTAAATGCTCAATTCAATTTTGGTTCATAGGCGAGACTCATTTGAAAGGACTTGGAGTAAACTTGGTAATATGAATGCATGATCACCCTAATCCATACCCTTTGGTTTGGGTGAATAATGATGTAAATTAAAAAGTTATCAAGTAGTGTAAGCATCAATTTACTATTAGTGCAAATTTTATTGATGAAATAGAAGTCAATGTAGTGGCTCTTTATTCCCATGGTGTAATGTTTTGTATCCCCTATGTGTATATGAAGGATGATATCTTTATGAGAATGACCAATTTGCATTTCCTAATTAAGGATGGTAAAGTTTTTACCATCAATGCACACAAGGGGAAGTCTAATATCTCTCCTGTGAGTGCATACCAAGCTAAGATATTGATTAGCTCAACTAAGAAATATGTACTTATTTTCTTCAGATAGAATTAGAAGGACACCCATTCAACATGTGTGAAGGCATCCTTTTAACTATGTAAGAAAGAATAAAAGCACTAATTAAAAGAGTTTTTGTAGGAATACTGAGAAGTGTTCTCGATATTCAAAAGGAATTCCACCTAAGGGGGAAGTGGAGCATGAGATACAATTACCTTGAGACTCTCCTTTACATAATATAGGACTATATAGACAATCCATATTAGAGTTATATGAAGTGAGTTTTAGGAATTGTTCCAACAAGGAGCCATAAGGCCAGCTATATTGATATGTGGTTCGTCAATCATATTGGATTCCAAGGGGGGTGGGACTTGAAGAATGTGCATTGACTACAGATATCTAAACAAGTTAAATCTCAAGAATCAATACCTTGTGCTTCATATTGATGACCTATTAGATAAATTGTAGCATGCAAAGTACTTGACTAGGATGTATTTGAAGTTTGAATATCATCAAGTCCTAATCAAGGAAGAAGACAACTGGAATCTTGCCTTTAAGATGAAGTGAGGTCTTTATGAGTGGTTAATAATTCCTTTTGTTTTGAGTAATGCACTAGCTACTTTTACGTGTTTAAGGAATGAATAATTGTGCACATTCGTAGATTCATTTGTCATAGTCTATTTGGATTACATTTTGATCTTTAGCTCTACTTAAGAGGAGCAAGTGTTACATATGAAGCACATGCTAGAAACACTAAGGAAACATTAGTTGCTAGAAAACATAAATAATTGAGTTTGATAAATAGTTCTTACTGTACTCGAGGCATGTCATTGTCGTATGTGAGTTGAATATTGATTCAACAAATATAGAGGCCATTCTCAAATGACCTACTATTGCTAACATCACATAAGTTAGGATTTTTGTGGGAGCACCCAATATTTAAGAAAGTTTATAACACCATTTTAAGCTATGTTAGCACCACTTCATGCAATAATATCAAGTGATAAGAGTTTCCAGTGGATAAGAAGAAACATATATCCTTTGAAGAACTAAAGAAAAAGATTAGTCAAGCCTTGGTCCAAACACCACCTAATTTGTAGAAGTCTTTTGAAATTGAAATTGATGCTAGTGGGTATGATATGAAAGCAATGTGCCACTACAACAAGGTAACATGGGACATCACATATAACAACTAAATAATATTTCCTTAAAACATGGGAGTTATGCTAAGATAGCACCTAGATATTTCACATTGTTTGAAATCCTAGACAAGTTTGGACCATACCAGTTGCATACAAAGTTGTATTGCTTGCTAATATTAGAAATCATAATGTTTTAATTTTTTTCTATGCTAAATAAATATGTACATGATCCTATTTTCCATGTAATTGATTGAGTATTGATGTATATGGAACCAAAGGAAGAGCTCTAGGAAAATCCACTATGCATCCTAGATAGAAAAGTGACATTGCTCTAGAACAAATCTATCGGTTAGGTAAAGGTGTAGTAGAAGCATTATGGACCAAATGAGGCTACATTAAAGACAAAGGATGTCACTATGGAGGAATATCCATATTTGTTTGGATCCAAAAAGCACATCTAGGTTAGTGTTATTCCATAAGGGAGGAAAACATAATACCCTAGTTTTGACCCCCAAGATATAACTTATCATATAAATAAATAATGTTGTTGTTTTTTTATTTTTCTAATCTATTAAGTCATGTGGACGAATTTTGAATACACCATAATGTAAATGTGGTGTACATATTCCTAGTGTGGATCAATGGACAAGGTCCAACTAGAGAATAATTACACTTAGTCATGTGCTTTTAAGTTGTTTTTCTAGTTTGTTGTGTTAATCAAACATGTAAGTTATTATATTGCAAAATTATAAAAATATATAACATAATAAATGTTCACATGGTAAAGACTACTAAGAACACAAGGAGCTATGAACCAAAAAGAGGGGAAGCTAGGGGGTGGAAAAATGAAACATAATCTCATGTCAAAGGTATCTATGGTTTTTATCCATGGTTGTTAGTGGAGCACTCCAAAAATTTATCTACTTATAAGATATGTAACAAAAATAATCCATGATTTTTCTTCCAATGATTGTTGAATTATAAAAGCACTCCCAATATTCCTTCACTAGTCTTTAAGTCGACATATGTGGCAAAAAGAATCTATAGCCTATTTTGCAAATTTGCTTGAATTAGTGAAGCACTCCCAACAATCCTATACTTGTCTTTATATATGGATTGTTAGAATGTGTTGATGTAATGATTGTACAATGGAGTCAATTAGGTTTATTCTAAGTGTTTGCAGGATCTCAAATATCTCACATGAATGACAATTGATTGATTGATTTCGTATACTAAAACAAAGTTGGATCCTTGGTAGCTTGGTTCAATTTTTTTTGCAAGGTTCCACTTCACTTCTTATTGCCCTCTTCATAGTTGCACAATCTTGGATCCACCATAGCTTTGTTTGAACATTGTCACCCATTGTATGTTTGACTAACAGATGATCTTTTCAGAAGTTCAAACACCTTCATAAACCACTCACACAAACATATCACATATCAACACACTGAGTTTTTTTATGTGGTTAAAACCCTTGAGGAGGAAAATAGTACATGACCCCAATTAAATAGCTACTTGAGGCAATATATTATGCAAAAGAAAATAAATTTTAAAATGAGTTTCTCACAATTGATCATCAAGCAATGACCCTCCATGTTCTTTAAATAGAGATCATGGACCAATTGGATGTTAAGCCACAGATCAATAGTCGTTAAGATCGAGGTGAGGATGAATCCTTGGATCACTCTATGTCTAGAACATATCATGATCGTCAGATTACATATGTACAAATGCATACTAATGCATATGAAAGAAACACACTTTAACTAAAGATACGTTTTACCAAGTTGATCTTAACTAACTCCTAAGTGTGTTAATATCCTAACATACCCCTTTAAGAACAAATTGGGATAAAATTGAAGGATTCACAAAAGAGACACTATAGGAGAAGGAAGGAGGCACCAGAGCCTATCCCCCCTTGATGACAAAGTCTTGAAATCCTAACATAGATTGAAGTTTAGAAAAATTTGCTTCTGTAAGAGACTTTGTGAAGATGTCTGCAACTTGATCATTTGTAGGGAAAAAGAGCACTTCGAAAACGCGATCATGTACAAGCTTTCTGATGAAGTGCATATGTGGCTCAAACTGTTTATTGCGCTAATGTTGAACCGTATCTTTGGCAATATTGATGACACTTTGATTGTCACACCAAAGTGTAGTTATATATTGATGCTCGAATCCAAACTCTAAAAGGATCTGTCAAAGCCACAAGGATTCCTGATTTGCATTAATTGTGGCTCGATACTCTGCTTCTATTGAAGAAAGAGAAAGAGATTGTTGTTTCTTACAAGCCCAAGTGATAGGTCCAGAACCAACATAAAAACATAACCTGCAGTAGAATTCCAATCATTATGTTCATCAACCCAATTTGAATCAGTGAAACCAATAAACAAAGGAGTCCCCCCTGAACTATAATGAATCCCAAACTGAATTGTACCATGGATATATCGAAGTATTTTTTTTGTTTCTTTCCAATGGATCTCATAGGGAATTTGCATATACTGGGAAACAAGACCAACATCAAAGGAAATATTCAGACGAGTATGAGTCAAGTATAAGAGACTACCAACTAGTTGACGATACAAGGTGGCATTTACTTTGGGTGAAGTGCAAGTGACATAAAATTTGACTCCATATTGGAAGGGAGACGGGGTTGGTTTATAATATTCGATGTGAAAGTGACAAAGAAGGTCACAAGTATACTTAGATGGAGAAAGAAAATTACTTCTTTGATTTGTAGGACTTAAAGGCCAAGAAAATGTTATAATTTTAATACTCTATAGATGGTTATGTTAGATCTTTAATAAATTAGCAATATAACACAATAACCATATGCATTAGGATCACTAAAAGATAGACAAGCACAAAAAACAAAAGATATACAAAATTTTTCCTTTGGGAAACTCTTAAAGGGAAGAAAACCCAACAAATTATTCAATATAGATTCATTAGCAAGTACAATGTCAATAATAAGAACCCCAAGCATAAGATGTCTTCAAAGCAACTACTCTTTCTCCCAAACGAACTTGTCTTTCTCCCTCTACTCATGTGAACTTGATTGAGTGAGTGATGTACAAATGATCTAGGTGCCTCCCTTATTTATACTAATCACAAAGTGACATTTTTACCTAGCTGGGCCGACTTGTCTTACTTAACTGGGCCAACTTGAATAGGATACAATATAAATGCTTTTTATGGATTCTTCTAGGCTGACACAACTAGTAGGGTTTACACTAATTCTTTCAAAACTCTTACAAGAGTAAATACAACATAAATATTCCCCAAACAAGTTACAATAAAAGTACAATGAGAATATCTTCCGAAGTTACATTCTTCAACACTCCCTCTTCATAAGGAAGGTATTCTTCCGGCGCTATCATCATCATCACAACTGCTGCAACTCTGTACTCTAACCATTGACTTCTGACATCTCTCGAATCTATACATCACTAAAATTTATGTACGAGCAATCCATCAAGTGGGTCCATCCTAGGAGCGCACATTATGTCACCAAAGCGACCACCTGCGTTACCTCACTACGTGTCCATATCATCTCGTGAAGATAGGATCCCAAATTACGTGACCGAAGTGACTACCCGGTAGCATGTCACATCTCATCATGTGGAGACCATCCTAGGAGCACAAATTATGTCACTAGGTGACTACCTACGTATTCACACATATCAACAACAAAAAACTTGTGAGTATAGCCTAGGAGCACAAATTACATCACCGAAGTGACTACCTGTTATCATGTCACATCATGTGGAGAACAACCTAGGACCATACATTACGTCGCCAAAGCGACCACCTGTTTCTTCGCACATGTAGTTTATTCCCGGCATAGCATCATCAATCATGAGACTCAATTACGTCACCAATGTGACTACCTACTGCATCCTCGTGAGTGTAGTCTGGGAGCACACATTACGTCACCAAAGTGACCACCCACTACCATATCACCTCAAGTGGAGACCCACCCAGGAGAAAAAATTACGTCACTACATGACTACCTGCGTCTCACATGTGCTATGTCTCTCACCACTCCCTCTTTCGAGGTACAACGATCTGGACAACTCCAAGCTTTTCCCTGAAGTATTCAAACTTCACTCTTGATAGAGGCTTGGTCAACACATCGACTATCTACTCGTCTGTCGCCACATACTAGATCCTCACTGCTCCTCTCTGCACCATATCCTTGATATAGTGATACCTGATCTCGATGTGCTTCGACTTGTCATGAAACATTGGGTTCTCGGACAACTTCACACAACTCTGGTTGTCATAGAAAATACAAGTCACCTCTAACTCGAGATCAAACAATCCTGCAAGTACCTTCCGAAGCCACACTGCTTCACATCTAGCTGAACAAGCTGCCATGTTCTATGCTTCGGCCATACTGAGTGCCACACTCGTCTGCTTCCTACTGAACTAGGAGATTGTGCCTGATCCCAAACTGAAGCAACATCCTGAAGTGATCTTCCTGTCTATGACACTACCGACACAATCTGCATCAACATAACCATGCAGGTTAATCTTCTGATCTGTCGGATATCTAAGCCCATAATCAATCGTACCCCTCAGGTACCTTGACACATTATTTTCCACAATCAGGTGAACACGTCTCGACTCTGCCATGTACTGACTCAATGTGTTCACCGCAAAGCATATATTCGGCCTCATATTCGTTAAGTACATCAACGAACCAATCATATGTCTGTATACTGTGGCATCCACTGTATTTGAAGATGTATCACACAACAACTTCAAATTCGATGCCATTGGTGTAGCCATGGCCTTGCAATCCATCATCCCGAATCTCTTAAGGATCTCTACTGCATATTTTCCTTGGCCAAGGAAAATCTCTTCTGGATTCTGCCACACCTCTAGACCTAAGAAATAGTGCATCATACCTAGGTCTTTCATCTCAAATTTCGTGGCAAATTTCCTCTTCGTTTCTGCAATGAGATTTTATTCACTCGTTAGAAATAGGTCATCTACATATAGTAGAAATATCACTGGATTCCCATTCTCAACCTTGTAGTAAAGGTTGGAATATGCTTTACTCTTGGTAAATCCCAAGTTCATCAGAAAACTATCAATCCTGTCGTACCACGTCTTGGGTGCATGCTTCAATTTGTACAAGGCCTTCTTTAACTTGCACATATGTGTCTTCCTGTCATGTGTCTCAAATCCTAGTGGCTTCTCCACATACACTTCTGCTTTTGCCACACGGAAGGATTTCTTTAAATCCATCTGGTGTACCTTCCACTTCATCAATGCAGCTATCACAAGTATAGCTCTAATTGAAGTGTATCTTGCTACAAGAGAAAAACATCTCGTCATAATTGCCTCCCTCTTTCTAAGAGAGACCATGAACCTTTCCTTGTACTTCTGTAGTATGCTTGATTTTGTAAATATACTTGAAGGTCACCGCTGAACATTCATAACTTGTTCTTTGGAACAAGTCTTATCATCCTTCTCTTGTAGGCCATAGCACACGATTTTTTCCTACAAGTCAAATTCAGTGGTATGATTAGTAACATTTCATAATCATCAAATCATATTGAAATTTTAATGACAAATTCATAATTCACACAATTATGTAACAATGCATTTTATCCAATGCCTCATCACAACCCTCATTCATATCCCATTTACACACGGTAACTATCTAGATGCCTTTCATCTCTACCAGAACATACTATTAAGAGCGTGCAATGCTCTCAACATTTAGCAAAGAGGTTTCATCCTATACTAGCTCCATCAAGGGCTCATGGGATGTTGTGCAGCACTATATGCCACTTACCCATAACATGCACTACATGAGCCTACTATTAGTCAATCTTAGTCATATATAAATGCATAAAAGCAACTGTATCACATGTCTACATGTAACTGCTATGAGCAATATCTTTCAAAATACTCAGGAATTTAAATGACAGTAAATACTTATTTTTTGTGTGTTTTGTAGGCCCCCTCTTAGTTTTCGTCTCCTTGCAGAAATCACTAGAGTTTCTGGAAGCATACTCTGCTCCATCATCTGATTCTGAAGACCTTGATATTCTTCTTCGTCTAGTTTGGAAATTTTTGAAGTTTTCATCCTTGGTCCTCGTGTACTGGATTCAAGATCTCCTTTTTCTTGGAAACAAATTCTTCACATCCTTTGCATACACCATCATGTTTTGTCTGTATCTTGGTTAGACCAGTCACCATTTTTCTTACGATTGGTAAATCCTTATAGTGTATATGTGCAGTCCTTCTATGCCATAGTTCACTTGGTTCCATAGTGTCATGAAACAATGCTTATTCTGGTTGGCCTTTTAATTTGTACAAACCTCCCTCTTTCTCTCCAATTACTATTGTATCATCAAAAGTTCAAGAAATATTCTTCATCACTTGAGGAATCTTCCCTTTCTCTCTTCTTAACTGGTTCATCATCTTCTGCAGCATGAGCATGATGCCTCTTCTTCTTTCCTTTCTTTTTGTTGCCTTTGTTTTTGGGGAAATCTCTTTCAAGTGTCCCTTTTCATCACAAGTGTAACATCTGTAGTTTGAGTAGCCCTTATGAGGTCTATGATTCTTTTGGAATCTTCTAGGCTTCTTGTGAGAGTGTTATTATTTCTTTCTCTTCATTGCATGAGATGCTAAGGCTTGATTGTCATCTTCACCCATCTTCTCTTCTATGGATTCAATTATGGCTTCCTCTTGAGTACACTCTCCCCATAGTCTACTGAATTTGATGATCTTCCTTCTAGAAAAAATCCCTTGGATGAATGATTCCCATGATCTTGAGAGACCATTCAATGTAGTCATCACCAATTCTGCTTCTTCAACATGTTTTCCAATAGCTTCTAATTGTTCTTTTATTTGGGAGACCCTTGTGAAATAGGATTGGATAATTTCTGAGTTCTGCATCTTCACACCCTTGAGTTGAGTTCTCAAGGTCATCTTTATATTAATGTTCTTTCCTTCATATAGTCTCTTCAATGCATTAAACATCTCATTGGGAGTCTTCAATGATGAAATATGGGGGATCAAGTGATCCTTGATGGAGTCAACAATGATCCTTTTGGCCCTAACCAAATTCTTCTTGTGTCTAGCCTTGTATTCATTTCCCTTTGGATCTGCAACTTCCTCCTTGACATAGTTGTCCAAATCATTCTCTTCTAGAATGAGCAGTACTCTATACTTTCGGGCTCAAAAGTGATCAAATCCTTCAAGCTTATCCTCAAGCTTGGTATTGTTTGTCATCTTGATAAAGTGAGAACCTCAAATGGAAATAAGGATAATAGTACTTACCAATAGATATGCTCCAACCAAGTGATTTCTTTAATGCCTTATGAAATCTGATTTCTTGTTGATCTAGGGTTTGACAGAGAAACCTAATTTTCCAAGTTTCAAATCTTATAAAACTGAGTAAAGGGAAATATGCGCCTCCCTAAGGTGGGTTGAGAAAACCCTTCTTTCAGCCAAGTTTGTGGAAAGAAATCTCAAAAATATGATGCCCTACTTTTACCAAGAAGTAGTGATAGGGTCAAAATTCAAAATTCTTGGATCTGGATTCTTCCGCCATAGAAAAATGTTCCCTCCTAGGGTGAATTGATTTTTCCTCCTTTATAGGCCAATCAATGGTGAAAAACCTCCAGAACAAGAAACCCTAGTTTTCACTTCAGACAGTTTTAGTTGCACAAAGTCTTCTTTTAGGCTAGCTTTGAAACCATGCTAGAATTTTAACACTATATAGATGGTCATGTAGTAGATATTTAATCAATTAACAATATAAAACAATAACTATATGCATTAGGATCATTGAAAGATAGACAATCACAACAAACAAAAGAGACACAAAATTTTTCCTTTGGAAAACCCTTAAAGGGAAGAAAACCCAACAAATTATTTAGTATAGATTTGTCAGCAAGTACAATGTCAATAATAAGAACCCCAAGAATAAGATGTCTTCAAAGAAGCTACTCTTTCTCCCAAGAGAACTTGCCTTTCTCTCTCTACGCATGCAAATTTTCTTGAGTGAGTGATGTACAAATGAGCTAGGCACATCCCTTATTTATACTAATCACAAAGTGACCTTTTTGCCTAACTGGTCCGACTTGTCTTACTTAATTGGGAAGACTTAACTAGGATATAATATAAATGTTTTTTTTTGAATTCTTCCAGGCTGACACAAATAGTAGGGTTTACATTGATTATTTCAAGACTCTTACAAGAGTAAATACAACATAAATATTCCATGAAGGAATTACAATAAAAGTACAATAAGAATATCTTCCAAAGTTACATTCTTCAAAATAAAATAGTGCAAATGTCCTAAGTATGTCATTTTAGATTTCTTCTTAAGGATGGATTTCACACGGGTTAAAAGGTTATGATCACCACCAGTAAGAATAAGGTCATCAACATCCCCGCAGGGGTGTAGCTCAACCGATGATTCGCTTGATATGAAGGAAATGTTGTAAATGGAGGTCACAAGTTCAAATCACCCCGTCTTACCCGTGCCCCATGCTCGCGGGTTGTGTGGGTGCACCTAGGGGTATAGTGGTAGCGGAAGGGATTGGATCCCTAGACTCCGTGTCACGCGAGGACCAGCCCCTTCCCAATTGTTGATTCCCCTAGTTACAAAAAAAAGAATAAGGTCATCAACATAAAGAACAGAAATGATGAGATGGTTTTCTATTTTCTTGGTGTAGACATTGGGGTCATAATGGCATCTAGAAAAACTAGTGTCAAGGAGAAAGCTATCCATTTTGGCATACCATGCTCGAGGAGCTTGCTTAAGGCCATATAGAGATTTCTTAAGGAGATAATCAAGGCCAGATACATTTTGACCAAATCCAGGAGGTTTTCCCATGTAAATTTCTTCTTGCAAATCCCCATGTAAGAAGGAATACTTGACATCCATTTGATGTAACTTTCATTTATGTGAGGCAGCAAGGGAAAGAACAAGGAGGATGGAGTTCATTGGTGACAAGGGAAAAGGTTTCATTGTAGTCAATTACTTCAACTTAGGAAAATCCTTTGGAAACTAACATTGATTTAAGTTTCAACACTTCCATTAGATGCATATTTAGTTCTATATACCCATTTACATTTGACAAGTTTTCTTCCTTTTGGAAGAGGTACATGATCCCAAGTATTGTTTGCCTTTAAGGAATGGTATTCTTCATCCATAGCTTGTGTCTCAATTTGGATGACTTGAAGCTTCAACAAATATCTTTGGATCATGATTCTCTAAAACTAGAGCCAAAAGAGAAGAGTATGGTTGGAACTGAGAACATGTTCGACACTGATCTATGGAATCACCGAGAAGATCACTAGTTGCTTCACATGTTGTATGGACCCATCTAGGAAGCGGTGGCGTTAGTGCAATTGGAGGAAAACGAGCATGCGGAGGTGGATTTTCATCCTCATTGTCATCATCATCAGAAGAAGCTGAAGTAGGAACACTATTAAGGAAGTCGGGAGTAGAAGATGGAACAAGCACTAAAGATGGCTCGCAGGCCACAGATGGCATAGACGCCCTCACAGGTCGAGATATTTTCATCAAATTTAACATCTCTTCTAATAATTATTGTTGGGATTAGCCCAATTGGGACAATTCTGATACAAGTCAGTTTTGGAGCTGCAGCACAGCTCAGAGAAGACAGTTTTGGTAAGTTAGTTTTGGACGCTGCGAAGTTTAGCGCAGCGCAGTACCGACAGGTGAGGAACTGCGGAGTCGAGGCCCGATTCCGCGAAGTGGTAGCATCGCGAGGTGCTAGTAGGGCATCTATTTTTTGTAAAGAATGAAGGAAAGGTCGAGCTGAGAAAGCGACCTTATTCGGTTGAAGTACTCCATGATCCCAATAGGCGGATAAGGAGTGGCGTGGAAGGAAAGTGATCGATCACACGAGCAAGGGAAGCACGACGTGAACCGGCCGCATAAGGCCGTTAGAGAAGGAACGACTGGGTGAAAGCGATAGTTGGCATGTGGTCGACAGGGAAAGATGAAAGCAACGTGACCACGCACAGAGGATGGCCACGACGGAGGAATCACTACCAGAAGCTAGCAATTTCGGTTAAGGAAAAACCGCAACAGTTTTGAGAAACCTTAGGGTTTCTGCCTTCTGATTGTAAAGACATGACCTATGGGCATGATTTATAAATAGGCACAATTTGTAAGGGAAATCGTTAATCTTCTGTTTATGAATTGTTAATCTTTGTTGCTGAACATGGATCTCTGTTGAGAGAAGATTGTCAAGGCTCTGCAAGCTGTGTGCGCAGAGGCCTATATAGAGAGAAGAGAGTCTGCAGTTGAGTGCGTAGACTAGAACTGTTGTACCCTTCCCAATATAATATATCAACAGTTCCTGTGGGCGTAGATCCCATCCTGGGGGTGAACCACGTTAAATACTGTGTTGTGTGATTGTTTACGTGTGTTTGAATCTGTATATTTGCTTACAGTGGATGCTTAAGATCTCATTTTATCAGTTTATGTGTTTTACTTTTATATGTATTCGCCATAAAGAATGAGGATGGGAATAATATGTTAAGTATCGCATATGTGGATGAATGTTAGATGCATGAGTATTTCTAAGTCTATGAATGCATATAACAGTTGGATAATTACTTAAGTGAGTAGAGTTCGCACCGTGCGACTCACTCGAATTGCAGCACCGGAAGTGCACAGTATATTGTGTTCATCATATTTCATAAGTCATAAGATAGGCAACCTAAGGAAATAGATGAATGGATAGAAAACACTAAGTAAAGTCATCGAAATCGGCTAAGTATGAACGAGAAGCGTAGTCATCAGTTGCGATGTCCTGTTGGCATAAGTCCATCCAACATCGCGTAGTGCTTGGATGCGTGATAGAGCAAGGGTTGATCGCGAAGGGGTTGCGCTTCGCCCAGTCTTCAGTTCACAGTGCGAGCCCTGCAACGCGCTGTTCATCAGATCTATTTAAAGCACTCATCACTTGGTTGTGGAAACCTGATTCCACATCCCCCCATAACTTCGCCTTGGGTGAGAACTCAGTCTGTTCACAGACTGTTGCCAAAAGGGCCAGTGAAAAGGGCTTTTGTTGGTTCCTTGAACCGCGAAGAACCTGGGTCTATATTGGAAACCTCAAGATAGTTATATAAGCCACATAATTTGCTGCTAAGTTAGCTTCGTCGAAGAAAGAGTAGCTTGGAGAATCACAAGTTCAAAGTGGCTCAGGGGCGAGCCACATGTAAGTGTTAGGGGCCTGTTGGGATTGGCCCAATTGGGGCAATTTTGATACAAGTCAGTTTTGGAGCTGCAGCGCAGCTCAGAGAAGACAGTTTTGGTAAGCCATTTTTGGACGCTGCGAAGTTGAGCGCAGCACAATACCGGCAGGTGAGGAACCACGCAACTGAGGCCCAGTTCCGCAAAGTGGTAGCATCGCGAGGTGTCAGCAGGGCATCTATTTTTGGTAAAGAATGAAGGAAAGTTCGAGCTGAGAAAGCGACCTGATTCATTTGAAGTACTCCATGATCCCAGCAGGCGGATAAGGAGTGGCGCAGAAGGAAAGCGATCGGTCACATGATCAAGGGAAGCATGATGTGAACCGGCCGCATAAGGCCATTAGAGAAGGAACGACCAGGTGAAAGTGACAGTCGACATGCGGTCGACAGGGCAGGCTGAAAGCGACGTGACCACACGCAGAGGATGGCCACGACGGAGGAATCACTATCAGAAGCCAGCAAGTCTGCTTAAGTGAAAAATGACAGTTTTGAGAAACCTTAGGGTTTCTGCCTACTGATTGTAAAGACATGACCTACGAGCATGATCTATAAATAGGCACATTTTGTAAGGGAAAGGGTTAATCTTCTGTTTATGAATTGTTAATCTTTGTTGCTGAACATTGATCTCTGTTGAGAGAATATTGTAAATGCTATGCAAGCTGTGTGCACAAAGACCTATAAAGAGAGAAGAGAGTCTGCAGCTGAGTGTGTAGACTGGAACTGTTGTACCCTTCCCAATATAATATAACAATAGTTCCTGTGGATGTAGCTCCCATCCTGGGGGTGAACCACGTTAGATATTGTGTTGTGTGATTGTTTACGTGTGTTTGAATCTGTATATTTGCTTACAGTGGATGCTTAAGATCTCATTTTATCAGTTTATGTGTTTTAATTTTATATGTATTCGCCATAAGGAATGAGGATGGGAATAAGATATTAAGTATCGCATATGTGGATGAATGTTAGATGCATGAGTATTTCTAAGTTTGTGAATGCATAGAACAGTTGGATATTACTTAAGTGAGTAGAGTTCGCGCTGTGCGACTCACTCAAAGCGCAGCACCGAAAGTGCGCAGTATATTGTGCTCATCATATTGCATAAGTCATATGATAGGTAACCTAAGGCAGTGGATGAATGGATAGAAAACACTAAGTAAAATCATCGAAATCAGCTAAGTCTGAACGGGAAGCGTAATCATTAGTTGCGTTGTACTGTTGGCATAAGTCCATCCAACATCACGCAGTCCTTGGATGCGCGATATAGCAAGGGTTGACCGCGAAGGGGTTAAGCTTCGTGCAGTCTTCAGTTCAGAGTGCGAGCCCCGTAGCGTACTGTTCATCAGATCCGTTTAAAGCACTCATCACTTGGTTGTGGAAAATTGATTCCACAGCCCCCCATAACTTTGCCTCGGGTGAGACCTCAGTCTGTTCGCAGGCTGTTGCCGAAAGGGCTGGTGAAAAGGGGTTTTGTTGGTTCCTTGAACCGCGAAGAACTTGGGTCTGTATTGGAAACCTCAAGACAGTTATATAAGCCAACAATTATATCATCTAAATATGGTTGAAGAAGTCTATAATCATTTAAATCTTCAAAATATGTAACAAATATGCACTTTTCACTCAGAGGCTACAATTCTTTCCATTTTTCATCAAGAATATGAGCCCATGCTTCACTACCAAACACACAAAAGTGGCTGAAATCTATTTTTTACTCCATGCTTCTCCCGGTGTTATATCTTTCATAGATTGGTGGGAATGCAATTGACTATGGATTCAACCCAAAATTGAAGACTTAATCCATTAGATTGGAGCATACAATTAGACATTCATTTTAATGTGTGATTCTTTCTCTCAGCAACACCATTTTGATGTGGTGTTTATGGAACAATATGTTGCATCTCGATTCCCTATGTAGTGCAACAATTAATAAATTGATTGTTTACATATTCTCCTCCATTATCTATTCTTAAATTGTGTATTTGATGTCCAGATTGTTTCTCTGCAAGGGATTTGTGGGCCCAAAACTTGTCAAAAAATTCTCTCTTAAGTTTTAAGAAGTAAACCTAGCTGCACTTGGAGAAGTCATCAATGAAAGTTAAGAAATACTTGAATCCAAAGAAAGAATCAGAAGGAAGCAAGACACACAAATTACTATGAGCAAGTTGCAAGGGTGTGGAGGCGTGCCAAGAGGCACATTTTTCAAAACTATCTCAACGATGCTTGCCAATAACACACCTGGTACAAACACAATCTTTGTAAGAGATGAGAGGAAGACTAGTCACCATTTTTTGATTACATAGTTGTTGCAGTGAGTGATAGTTTAAATGATCAAATTGCTCATGCCAAGGTTTATTGAAGTCATTGCTACGAGCAAGAAAAACTGAGGGAAAAGGTGATGACCCAAAATTTTCAAATATGTACAACCTGGTAATATCATCAATCGACAATTTTAGTTGCAAGGACATGCTTTGGATCTTTGAAATCCTTGGTTACAACATGGTGAGGTGTAAATTCTATAGTATTACCTTCACCAAATCGAGTGATTTGATAGACCGAAAACAAATTGTAGGAAATTCTTGGAACACATAATACATCATGAACTGACCATCATCTAGATTAACTATCCCAAATCAAATAACTTTTAGAGATCTATCATCACCAACAAATATTTGGTTGGTGTTACATTCATTTAGAACAAAAAAAATGGCTTTATCCTTATCCATATGATAATATGCTCCAGAATCAATGAGCCACTCATTAGAATAAGAGGAAGAAGATGCATTGAAGGAAAAACTAGAAGCACAAAGTGCATGTCCATGATTTTTAGAGTTAGAAGACGAATAAAGATTGATGTTGTGCTTCTTCATTGTTGCTTCCAAGGCTTCCATCTTCTTGAAACACTTAGATTCTACATGACCATATTTCCCTCAAAAATTTCAATGATGCTAAGTATTCTTACCTTTTTATTTGGTAGGATGAGATGGCTTAGAGGGTTTGGGACCCTTGTGTTGCTTATTGTTGCGAGGTTGCTGCTTCTTGGGATTCTTGTTTTTAATCTTCTATTCTGCCACTAACAATTTGCTAGATGTATTGGCAATGTTGATTACTCCAATATGTATGATCTTATCTTGCTCTCTAATCAAGAAATTACAAAAAGATTCAAGAGTGGGTTCTATATATTAATCCCATAGAGATTCTTTTATGGAGTAAAAGGTAGATACAAAAATAGAATAGGCAGGACCAAGATTGGAAAGAATAGCATAAATACATTACTTTTCTGGTTTAGTTATTTTGCATTCTTCAACTAAGGTTCTAAGGGTTTTGAATTTATATAGGTAGTCTTGAATGCAAGAAAAATCACTTGGATTTAAATAAACCAATTCATTTTCAAGTTAGTGACCTCGAATCTCATTGTGTTTATCAAACACAGTTTCCAATTTTTCTTAAGCCTTATATAGTACAATAATTCCTTAAAAGTGGAATCATAACTCATTAGAAATTGACATCCCAATTAATCCACGGGCTTCATCACATTTATTGGCCCATTTTATTTTCTTATCATCATCAGTGGGTTCAGTTTATTTTCCCAAGGTAATCCGGTAAAGTCCCCTACATTGTAGGACATCCTCCATATGAGAATTCCATGAGAGGTAGTTGGTACTTGTAAGAAGAATATAACATGAAACATACATATTATAATACACATGTAATATGGTTTCAAAAGCATAAACTAATGGTCTAAATGCAAATATCTCAAAAAAATAGACAATTTAAAAAAAATTGCACTGAAAGCAAACTCTAGATGTCAAAGCTATGATGATTTTGAAGAAAGGAATAAAAGAGAACCAAGGGGCCACATGGAAGACAAAAGTTGATTCACGTGATAATGGGAGCAAAAAAATGCAGTAAAGAATCCCTCCTTTTACTAACTTTACCTATAAGCTCACTTTTACAAATAATTTTTTTAAAATAAGTGACCCACTTTTATAAAACAAGTGGGAATCACTTTTACAATGTAGTTACTTTATAACTTAAATTTACATAAACTTTTACGAAAAGTAACAAAAAGAAGGATTTGAACCTAAGACTTCTTACTTTTTAAAGTAGCTTTCAGCCAAGTGAGCTAAGCAAAAGATATAGTAATATTATGGAGGAGAACGGAGTTTTTGTTGTTGTTGTTAAAAGAGCGTGTCAACCCAAAAAACCTTGCTTTTTGGCCTGCAAGACACTACACAACCACACAAAAACTAAAAACTAAAATTTCTTGGATTTGGGGTTAGTCCTCGATTAACATACCCCCAAAAAATAAGTTTTCTCGATGTTTCGGGTTTATCTTGAGTTCGCACAAAGCATGTGGAAAAGAGCATACGCAGTAAAGAAAACCATCGGAGGGTAAAAAACCAAGGAATACAACAAAAAACTAGCCTAAAATTTGAAAGAATATGAGTTTTTTTTTTATAAATGCATAAATGTAAACAATAAACTTTTGGATTTGATCAAATGGTCGTATCATGGGCAAACAGAAACCTTATTTAGTGAAATGAAAAGCATTTCCAACTAAAAGAAGCACTCCAGACACAATGGAACACCTCTCTCAGCCAAGAAATGCACAGAAAAATAAAAAACAAAAAATTATTTGATGCATACGACAACATCAGTTCAAGAGATCGATCATCAACGAAAGCATAACTTCATAAGAGCTCTGATACCATGTTTGGATAAAACTTAATATTTCTAGAAGATCAAATGCCTTCAAAAACCGCTCACATAAACAGATCACAGATCAACATGCCAATGTTTTTACGTGGTTAAAACCCTCAAAGAAGGAAATAGTCCACAACCCCAACCAAATAGCTACTTGAGGCAATATATTATGCAAAATAAAATAAATGTTACAATGAGTCTCTCACAATCGATCACCAAGCAAATGACCCTCCATGTTCTTTAAATAGAGATCATGGACCAATTGGGTGGTAAGCCATAGATCAATAGACGTTAAGATCGAGGTGAGGATGAACTGTCAGATGAATATCACTCTATGTCTAGAACATATCATGACCGTAAGATCACTCTATGTCTAGAACATATCATGACCTCCAGATTACATTATTACAAATGCATATTAAAGAAATATACTTTACCTAAAGATACATCATACCAAGTTGATCATAACTAACTCCTAAGTGTCTTAATATCCTAACATTCTGTCCTATACTAGAGATCATATCCCTCCATTGCAATGTGGTCCATGGTTGTACAAGTCATCACCTCTCCTGGTGTAGCCTCCTAGTGCCATGTGCTTATTTTGGGGTGCTCCAAGCATTATTTGTCATTCCCCATGGCTTTGGGTGACTAGTAGTTCATGGTTTCATAGGGCGCTTTCGCCCATCGCCTTGTGGCTATTTGCTTGTTAGTATTTCTCACCCTCAGGGTGCCACATGGACCAATAAAACTCTTCCATATCAACTCTATGGAAAGTGAACACCCTAATGAGCTATATGGATTCTACCACATGGAGCCTCTTTGCAATGCCATAAGCAGTTGGGGGATTTGCAATTTGATTTTTAATGTGATTTTGTAACTACAATAACTTTTGATTCGGTTTGTTTGTTTTCAATATTATTTTTTTAGTTGGGTTTAGTTTCCTGCCTAGTTCACAGTGGTGTAGTTACTTTCTATAAATTTTTCTTTTTAGTGTTTCAAAAATCTTAGTTTTTACCTAAGCCTAGTACCATCCTTGCTTGGGGACTTCAAAATCTAATATCTTTCCAAAACTAACAATTTGAGCAATAATACATAAATAAAAAATGAAGTTGTTTAATTTTTCACATAAATTCCATTTCTATAGTCATATTTGAGAAATTTTCCAATCTTACCTCAACTTTGATTTTACACCATCAAATGACTTTTGAGTTAGTTAATGTCCCTAGATTAAATGGTTCTAACTACAAATTTTGGAAGGGAATGGAATGTTCATTGACATTCTAAGGGGTAGGAATCTATGGTGGACTATTAATGGTGACATAACAAAGCCGACACATGCAAAACAATTAGTTGCATGGAAGAATATTGTGAATAAGTGATGGAATTTATTGGACAAATAGTGTATGATAGCCTACATGTAGACATTGAATATGAAGATTTTGTTATTAAGGTACGGGATACATTAGATTCAATGCATGGAAACAGTGACGATGTTTCCACTTATTATCTCGAAAGATAATTAAATGATTTAAATCCAAATGATATAGAGAGGATTTAACAATTTCTAGCTAAAATTAAAAGTTACAATGAGACATTAAGCAACTACATTGTTGATTTCAAGAAATATGATAAAACAATTGTCATTTCAATAGAAATGAACTTGCCTCCAATTTATGATCTATTCATAAAGCTTTGCAATAGAGAATTCAAATGTCTAAAGGAGCCCAAAATCTTAACTTTGAATAATTTTGTAAATGCCTAATTTGTGAACATGGAATATTGTTGTTGGAAATGCTCATGTTTCTTATTGTGGGGAAGGTCAATATAAAGGACCTTAAAAGGATGCAAGATTATCTCATGATTTTGTTTCTACCACTAATTATTTTCACACTTTTGATAAGGATATTACTTGGAAGAAGAAGTTGAAGCCATGTAGGTATTGTGGAAAAAACAACCACGTTGAGAAAAATTGTTTCAAAAGGTGTATAGGGATTGCAATACCCAAGAAGGAAAATCAAGATTGCCACGAAACGAAGGTTCCTCTTGTAACCTATTCCACTTGGTCCAATAATTTTTCCACTTCTCCTATTGTAGATGATATTGATGCAGTTGCTCCATATCATATCAGTGGTAGTCCCCCTCTTGATAGAGATAAAAATTATTCTTCAAGGATTTATATTGTTTACAATATTAAGAGTGGTGGTAGTGGTTTAGCCATTTGATTCCTATGATTTAAAATGGCCAATATGATGACAATTTTTTTGGGTGCTTTCTTTGGCATAGTGCATTGATTCCCAGACCATCTTATTGCATGTCATGCCACATGTTGAAATTGTTTTTTCTTATGTTCAATTCTCAATTGAAGCATTTCATTGGATCATTGACATTTTCATCCCATCAAATCACATTCAACTTCATCATACTTTTGTCATCTTGCATTGATTCTTGGAAAAAGAAAGGTTTATGTTCCTTGGAGCTTATTGGGGATTTTATATGCATCTATCACTTGCATTGCACCTTCTCGGGGATCTAATTGTAGTTTTTGGATGTTTTTATACATTGTTCCACTCAACATCTTATCTTTGACAACAACTAAGTCCATCTATCCTTGCAACTTATCCAAAATGTTTGAAGTTGTCATTAAGGGGAAATGTAGCATAATGTCATTTTCTTCCAAATGTGTTCACATCCCTCTAGTTAACATTAATGGGGAATATTAGAATGTGTCGTAATGATTCTATAGTGGTCACATTTATAATTGTATAACATATTATTATGATGGTTGTGATAACATTGTTATAAGGCATTTGTATGCATGATGAGGCATCGTTAGACTTGTGAGATCTCAATTATCTCACTTTATTGGCTTATTATACTTATGTAACTCAGTAATTCATCATGGGTTTTATTATCCCAGCTTTAAAACCTATATAAGAAAGGTCTTGGAGGCTCGATAGGTGCTTGAGAGATTGTATGTAGGATCCCATTTGAGCTCCATACTTGAGTGTGCTCATACTATTGTATTGCGATAATTGTTGAATACTAGAAGGAACATTTTATGTGTATGTTTACCATCTCTTGGTCTTACCATGTAAATTTTCTTATTGTCTCTCCTAGTTTGTATTTCATCTATTTATATTATTTGATATTTTCCATAGGAGTTAAGTAATGATAGATCTTGGTGTTATGTTTAGATTATGCATATTTACATGATCTTTCATAGATGATATATCTCTAACTATTGAAACTTTATTCTTTCATTTCTTGGAGTTTTTCCAATTTGAATATTTCTCCATTCTTACCCTCTAGTCATTCTTGTTTCCATATGAAAAGAGAAGCTCTTCTCTAAATTCAACATTTAAGTTCATAATTTATGCTTATGTTTCCCTTATGCTATAGTCATGTTTCCCTTATGTGATAATCATGTTTTTCTCTTCAGTATCCTTATGCCAAAATTATGACCATATACCTTTGTTATCTTTCCTAGTTCTCATAGAGTTTTAAGCTGCCACAGAGTAACCTAGCTATAGTCTTATAACCATTTCAAGCCACGAGACAACCCAACTTACCAAAATTGTTTATGGTTTTCCTTGGCTATTAAAACTATGAGGAAATGTACCACTATCCAATACTAGCCTTTCCAACCCCTATATTGTTCCCTGTAATCTCCATGATTGATCCATTGGGTTAATCAAGGAATTTGTCTTTTAAGCTTTCACAGTGTGTTGGCTTGCTAATAATTTCCTAAATAATTGTGTTGCAAAGTAAATCATCGACATTCTGAACTTGCAATATGTAGTCATTCATCAAGATAAAAAAAGAATTCAGAAAAATGCTAAAACTTTTTTCAAGACGAGAGCCATCAATCATATATAATAATATAATAAGGGAAATCAAGAAAAACAAAAGACATCGGCTGAAGAAATAAGATAATAAAAACAAATAAACTATTAAAATAAAGAGATAAAGAATAAAAACAAATAAACTATTAAAATAAAGAGATAAAGAATAAAAACAAAACAACAAATAAAAAAATTAACAAGAAAATGAAACAACGGAAGGAAAAAACATAAAATAGAAAGAATTATATATATATATAACCCTACCAAAGAAAACATAATAAAATAAGATATCAACAAAAAGGAGAAGAAATAAAATGAATAAATATAAACTTTGAATGAAAAAACAATGAAAAAACACCAAAACAAATTAAAGAATTAAAAATATATAAATAAAAAATAAAAATAGAAATGTGAATAGACAAAATAAAGAGTGTAAAAGTAAGAAAAAGAAAACATCATAATAATATTAATAAAATAATAATAATAATAATTAAAGAAACAAAATAAAGAGTGTAAAGGTAAGAGAAAGAAAACATCATAATAATATTAATATAATAATAATAATAATAATAATTAAAGGGACAAGAAGTTATATTATCTTGAAGGAAGAAGCAATATATAGCTCCCGTTGGTTTCACCTCTTTGCATGCCATCTCTAGGGTTTTGACCAGCTCCCATTGGCCTCACCCCTTCGCATCTCCCCGTTCTCCCCTACGCCTGCACTTTTGGCACAATCAATGGCCGACCCACCGGGAGGGGCCGAGGGCCCCTCTGGTACGGCCCCCTCTTCTTCCAATCCGACTGCTTAAGTACAAATCAAGACGGCTGAGGTCCCTCTATCATACCCTGAAACCCTGAGCGCTCAGAAAAACACCTTGGCCTTCAGTTCGGCAATGGGAACGACCACATGCATCGCAAAAGCTAAGGAAAGACCACAGCTCACGCTTCCAGCGGAACGCATCAATGCTCGAGTGTAGAAACTCAAAGATCATTCCCTGGTCGGAAAGTTCATCGGTTTTTTGCCAACTAAGAAAGCCCTTCGTGGTTGGATAATGGCCAAATGGAAACCCAAGGCTCACTTTGATCTGCAGCTTGGATCCAAGGGGTTCTTTACCATCATCTTCCATCGGCTTGAGGACAAAGCAAGAGTTGAAGATGGAGGCCCTTACTTCTTTAATTCATTCGGATTATACATTTAACACTAGACGGAAAGATTCAACCCCAATAGAGAGGACTTTACTTGGGTGTTGGTCTGGATACGCATGTACTCACTCCCCCAAGAGCACTAGGACGAAGACACTCGCAAGGACATTGGCAACACCCTTGGTACATATGTCAGAGCAGCAGAGCAAACAATAAACAATAAGTACACCTCATATGCTCGTATACGTGTTTACATGCACATATCCAAGTCTCTGCTCGACTCGATCTTCCTCAATCATGAAGATTCTGAATGGGAACAACCATTAGATTATGAGCATGTCCCATTTCGGTGCAGAAAGTGCCATGAACACGGACACTTCTATTGTGACTGTCATCTTAACAACAACATCCCACCAGAAGCTAATAAGGATGAAGAGGGTTTCTAGAAGTACGGAAAGAAAAAAAAGATGACATCATCGCAAAGCAGCCACGGAGGAAAATAAATCAAACGACCCAACTACCAACAACAACTTTATTGTTCTTGAAGGACAACCGAAAAAACCTGAAGCGGAGGAAAAGCAAGTAGAAGACCCAGTTCTCACCTAGATGACCACCAATCAGATCCAAAATGTAACCCCTCAGATGTCTGAAAACCTCAAAGGTAGGCCCATGCCCAACAAAGGACCAATGATGGAGGAGCATGGGACTCCGATGAAAATGCCACAAAAGCAAGGGAGTACTCAAGGACCTAAAATACTCATGGATGAGGAGATGATCGAATTAGAGCTGGGCGAACTGGACATCTTAGATATGGAAGATGCATGCACCAGAAAATCCTACAACACCATCCCACCTAAGCAGATCCAGTTACTGAAGGAAGCCCTGAACAAGGTAAAACACCTCAAACTAGGAGTTCACAACCTCCCCCAAAAAGAAAAGCACAAACTACAATGGGACAACAAGAAGTGGGGAAGAAAAATCGATCTTCAGAGGATTAGTCAGTTGGGAACCCACCTGGTGGAATCAGGGAAATATGCCCAGCTAATAGAGTTCTTCCCCACGATTATCCAAGGTTCCCAATGCGGCTAATATCCTGGAACATGCGAGGGCTCAATGAACCTACTAAGCACCGTATGTTAAAGCGCAAAATAATGCAAGATTCACCTACAGTCATCTTCCTATTGGAAACCAAATGCTCCAGTGATTCGGTCCGTTCCCTTTTTTCCAAACTTTGGAAAAGATGCCATGGTATTGCAATTGATGCAATGGGAGCCTCCAGAGGAATTGCGATAGCATGGAAACCCTCTCTGATAAACCTGAATGACTTTGCCGCCATGACCCACTCTCTTTCTACCTCCTTTCATATTCTGGGCACTAACCAATCTGGCCACCTTATGAATGTCTATGGGCCTCAAGCTCCTTCTCTCAAATTGAAGCTTCTAGAAAAAATCTCCTAGTTCACCACGCAACATCCTAACTCCCTTCTCATCCTCAAGGGGGACTTCAACATGATTACCTTCCTCCAGGAAAAAAAAGGAGGATGCCGCTATCTTTCCCCCAAAGACATCCTCTTCAAAACTTGCATCAGCGACTGCGGGCTCATTGATCCTTTACCTTTTGAGGGCTTCCTCACCTGGAACAATCGCAGAGGTAGAGCTTAGAAAATTGCTTCACGTCTGGACTGCTTCCTCATCTTGGAAAAATCTGTTGACATGGGAGGATTTCTCACCACAGCGGTCCTACCCTCAGCTGGCTCAGACCACTAGCCGATCTCACTCAACTGGCAGCACTCGGGTAACAAAAAATTCCGTCCCTTTCTCTTTGAAATTTTTTGGTTAAGTCACCCCTCTTTTCAGGACACTATTCGAAATTGGTGGATCAATATGAAGGTGGAAGGCCATTCCAAAATGGACACCCTTCACTAGAAACTCAAACTACTCATATCCCAGTTGCGAATTGGAATAGTACAAATTTTGGCAACATCTTCACCGCTAAGAGTGAGCTAGAAAAAGAACTGAAGAACATCCAAAAATACATCATGGATCAGGGACATACTGAAGAGCTCAAACAAAAGGAGAAATAAACCACGAATCAACTGGACATACGTTGCGAACAAGAAGAAATTCTGTGGAGGCAGAAATCCAAAATCAACTGGCTCAAAGAGGGAGAGAAAAACACCACTTTCTTCCACCGCACCATCGTCCAGCACAAAATGAACAACATGATCGCCACTATCAAATCTGACGAAGGAATCAATATTCGCAGCCAAGAGGAGATTGAACAAGAGCTGGTAAATCATTTACAGACCTTGCTCTCTAAAGAATATCGTGACAAAACCCAGGCCATCAACAGGGTAAACAACCACATCTCTTCCATTCTTACTGCCGACCACAACGCCACTCTCATGAACGAAATCTTGATGGTTGAAGTAGAGGCAGTTGTAAACTAGATGGAGGAAGGCAAGGCCCCTTGATCGGATGGCTTCACCATTAACTTCTTTCACTACTATTGGGACCTCCTAAAAGAGGAAATCTTAGAGGTTGTTGAAGAATCCAGGACTAAGAAGTGGGTAAATGCCGCCTTTCTCACCCTTATCCCCAAGTAAATTGGAGCCACCATTCTGGGTAAGTTCAGGCCTATCTCCCTTTGCAATGTCGTTTACAAAATATTGACCAAAGTTGTGTCCAATCACCTCAAAGTGCTCCTTTCGATCCTCATATCGCCAGAACAAACTGGGTATGTGGAAGGGCGCCAGATCCTGGACGGAATCATCCTGGCTCATGAAATGATTCATTCCCTGAAAACAACTAAAAATCTTGGGATGCTGGTCAAACTGAATCTATATAAAGAGTTTAACAAACTCAGTTGGGAATTCATTGGAAAAATGCTTCTTGCCTTTGGGTTTTGACAAGAATGGACCAACTGGGTCATGTCCCTAACCTGCTTTGCGTTCTTCTCCATCCTGGTTAATGGGTACTCCTCTGCCACTTTCTCCCCAACCAGAGGCATCCGTCAAGGGATCCTCTTTCCCCCTTCCTCTTCATACTCATGGCCGAGGGACTGGCCAGAATGCTAAAAGCTGATATCTCAGTTGGCACCCTCCGTGGTATTTCCCTTCATGGAAACCCCCCCATATCCTACCAACAATTTGTGGATGACAACCTACTCTTTGGGCACCGCTCTGTCCAGTAATCCCTTACTCTCAAGCGCACTCTTCTGACCTACTCGGAAGCCTCAGGAACCACTGTGAACCTCGAAAAGTCTCATATCTATTTCTCCCACATGGACCTCATCACTCAACGAAACGTCTCACGTATCCGGAGTTATTTAGCCTCCTCCATCCCCTCCAAATACCTTGGTTCCTCTCTCTTTGACTTAGCCATCAAGCAATCCTCCTAGAAAGAACTCCTAAACAAGCTTGAAAATAAAATCTCCTCTCGGACTTTCCGCACCCTCAACCTGCCCAGCAAAATTGTGCCCCTCAAATTCGTCCTTCAGTCCATGCCCCTTTATCTATTCTTGGTCCTTGCAGCTCCCAAGTGGGTCCTCAAAACGATGAGAAAATTTCAAAATTCCTTTCTTTGGGGGAGCCACAACAACCGCAAGTGGGCCCTCGTTAAATGGCACACTCTATGCATGCCAAAAAGACAAAGAGGCCTCAGACTCAGGGATCCGAAAATCAACAATCATGTCCTCTCGGCTAAAATCTGGCGAAAATGGGTCACTAACACGGCCTCCCCCTGGAGCCTTCTCTGGAACAACAAATATGCACCCAATTGGCCAACTCAGCTGGGCATTCGCTACGACCAGGATCCCCTAGGATCTTTAATCTGGCGAGCAACTAATTGTCAAAGAGCCCTAATTCATCATCACAGTTTCTGGGAAGTCAGAGACGACCAACATGCAAATTTATGGTTCTACTCGTGGCAGCAACTACGTAGCCTCCATACTCAAATCCTTACTCTAGAACTCTAGGCACACTGTCTTCACAATAGACATCTCTTGATACGAGATTACTGAACTCCCTCCGAGTCTAGCACAATCCGTAAGTGGAAACCGCCTTGCCTGTGGACTCCCCTTGTTCCAGCTGACAGCGCTGAGCAAATTTGGCAAGATATTCAAACCAGAAAGATAAAAATAAGTCATGGTCATGATATTCTAAGATGAGGACACCTCCATACAGGAACCTTCTCTACTAAAGAGGCCTACTCCAGTCTCACGGGAACTCCGGAAGAACAGTCGAATCCTATCTGAAAAAGAATTTGAGAATCACAATTCTGGCCTAAAGTCTCTTCTTTCCTCTAGCTCCTGGACCACAGGCACATTCTAACCTGGGATAATCTTCAGAGAAGAGGCATCCACGGCCCTTCATGGTGCACCATGTTTGAAACTCACCCCAAAACCATTGATCATCTTCTTAACTCTTGCGATATTGCCAATGACATCTAGGACAACGTGGCCCGTATCTGCAAACGCACCAACAGAGTCAGAGGGGATATCATCCAAACCATGGCCAATTGGGATCCTACTCCCTTCCAGAGCACCATTTTCAATCGACTCTGGGACCTCATTCTAGGACTGGTGGTTTGGAATATTTGGAAAGAAAGAGACAAAAAAAAAATTATTCCAAGAAGAAACAACTCCTGGATATTTGGGCCACTCTAAAAAACAACTTGCAGGAAACTCTTTCCTTGAAGAATTGGAGCTCCACTGACTTCCCCACTCTTCCCTTGGATCAGGGCATCCTGTCAGACTAGAACCTTCTCCTCAGATCCATTCCCATCACTCTCTGTAGGCTCCTACGGATTCGCCAAGTCCGGAGCACTGGAGTAAGCCCCCCCCCCCGGGTTCTTCAAACTCAATTTTGATGCGGCTTCCAAGGGAAATCCCAGAGTAGCAGGATTTGGAGGATCCCTTCACGATGATTCTGGATCTATCAGGTTAGTCATCATGGGAACCATAGGCCATGACACCAACAACGCAACGGAACTCACAGGGCTCCTCGAAGGTCTCAAATGTGCTCACAATCATGGCCTACTTCCCCTTGTCATTGAAGGATACTCCAAGATCATTATCTCTCTTGTTGGTCATCTTCACAATGGTGCTAGGGTCAAAAAAATCTCGTCAAGTTGGAGGCTTGCACAGGGACTGCAAGAACTAGCCACTTTTCTTGCTCTCGTTAGCTCAGTCTCCTTCCAACATGTCAGAAGAAAAACTAATGCGCTTGCGGATTTCCTTGCCAATGAAGGAGTAACCTGCAACTCTACATGTCAAGAAGGTGCCCTCACCTCCTTAAGCTCCAAGGAGATCATTCTACAATGCCAAGCTCTAGCCAATTTGGATCTCAATTCCTCGGATGCGGGTGGCAGTAGTGGCACCCATACACGGGTGGTGACATTATTACCTTCCAAGGAAT
Source organism: Larix kaempferi (assembly GCA_027924585.1). NCBI lineage: Eukaryota > Viridiplantae > Streptophyta > Pinopsida > Pinales > Pinaceae > Larix > Larix kaempferi. The sequence continues at coordinate 468,520 of BSBM01002163.1, forward strand.
ATAAAATATTCCAACACTCCCCCTTAATAATGGCTGGGAGAAAATCCCACTAACAAAGGAAGGAAGGAGTCATTACTGCTCCCCCTTGATGACAACTTCTCTCATCCCCAGTAAGGAACAAATATGCACATACTTCGTTGTTGTTGAGGATTTGGTGAAGATATCGTCTGCTTGCTGCTCTGTAGGACAATACTCAAGAGAAAGAACACCATCTGCAATGAGACCTCGAATGTAATGAGCATCAAGATCGAGATGCTTTGTCTTGGACTGATATACCGGATTATAAGCAAGCTGAATTGTACCCTGATTGTCACATTTCAACACAGTGGACGATTTCGGAACTAGATCAAGCTCAGTGAGAACATGCCGTAACCAAACTGCTTCATTTGCGGATTCTTTGGTTGCTTTATACTCTGCTTCACACGAAGATAAATAAAGAGTCTTCACCTTTTTGTTGGACCAAGAAATCAGAACCAAGTTGAAATATATAACCAGCAGTTGATTGTCGATCAGAACTGTCACCTCCCCAGTCAGAATCTGTATAACCAGAAAGCAAAACTGTAGTACTGCTCGAATAAGAAACACCATAGTACAATGTCCCCTATAAATATCTCGGAATCCTCTTTGCTACTTGCCAATGACTTTCATGAGGTTGCTGCATGAACTGTGAAACCAAACTGACGGCGAAAGAGAGATCTGGTCTAATGTGAGTTAAATATATCAAACCGCCGACAAGCTGACGATAAAGAGTAGCATCAACAAGAGGAGTAGTACACTCAACAATTAACTTTACACCGGGCTGAAAAGGTGTAGGAGCAGGTTTACAATCACTCATGTGCAAACGAGACAATAAATCTATAGCATACTTCGGTTGAGAGAGAAAAATACCATCTGCCAGATGCCAAATTTGAAGACCCAAGAAATAGTGCAATATACCGAGATCGATCATTTCAAACTGCTTGTGAAGGGCACTTTTCATACTTTAAATGAGAACAGGTTGGCTTCCAGTGATAATAAGATCATCCACATATAAAACAATAACAATGATATTATCATCAACATGCTTAACATACAGGTTAGGGTCAGGTATACAACGCTTAAAACCATCATTCAAGAAATATACATCAATTTTATCATACTAAGCCCTAGATGCTTATTTAAGACCATATAAAGACTTGTGTAATTTACATACTAAACTTGATGATTCAACATTAATAAAACCAGGAGGCTGTTGCATATAATTATATTCATTAAGATCACCATTTAAAAAAGCATTTTTAACATCCATTTGGTGTATTTCTCATTTATAAGATGAAGCAATAGATAAAATGGTTCTTATTGTATTCATTTTAGCAACAGGAGAAAAAGTTTTGTTATAATCTACACCTTCAAGTTGATTAAAACCTTTTGCAACTAATCTAGCTTTATAATTTTCAATATGTCCTTCTACAGTAAATTTAGTTTTATAAACCCATGTACAACCAACTAAATTCTTTCTCGAAGGAAGAGGAACAAGAGACCAAGTCTTGTTCTTCATAAGAGAATCATACTCAATAGTCATAACTTGTTCCCAATGAGGTTTACACTTAGCTTGAGCATAATAGGTAGGATCATCTGTGGCCAAAACTTTGGTCATAAGAGAAAAGTTAGCTCTAGTTCTACGAGTATCGGAAGGGATTTCGATATCACTTCCTGCAAATTCAAGTGTTTTCTGGGCCCAAACAGGAAGGTTAGAAGGGACAGAAGTCACTTCAGGAGCTTCGAGACATTCAGGTGGAATACTTGAAGAAGAATAAGAAGGTGAACTAATATCAGTCACAGAACTGGAAGGAGTAATCGAGATAGGAGTAACAGGTGATAAGGGAATATTCAGAGTAACATGAGGTTCAACGGACTTAGGTGGTGGAGAGACTTCAATAAATTGAACATATCTTATAATGATGACACTTTGATTAGAAGTATCAAACAACCTATAAGCTTTAGAATCCTCAGAATAATCAATGAATATACACTTGTGAGATTTGGGTTCTAACTTTTTCCGTTTTTTATCAGAAATATGAGCCCAATATTCACAACCAAACACTTTTAAGTTACTAATATCCGGTTTTCTACCATTCCATTTTTCCTTAGGGTTAACATGCCTAACAAATTTTGTAAGAACTCTATTTAAAATAAAGTTAGCACAACTTATGGCTTCGGCCCAAAATTTCTTATGTAATCATTTAGAATAAAGCATACATCTTGCCATTCAACTAAAGTTCAGTTTTTCCTTTCAGCAACACCATTTTGTTGAGGTGTATAACGAACAATCTTTTGATGTTGAATTCCATGCTTAGATAAAAATACTTCGAATTATTTCTTAATGAATTCCCCCCATTATGAGTTCTTAAAACCTTAATCTTTTTACCAGAGTCGTTTTCAACCAAGGATTTAAATACTTGAAATTTAGAAAAAGTTTCACTTTTATGTTTCAAAAAATAAACCCATGATTTTCTACTAAAGTCATAAATAAAAGTAAGAAAATAAACTGCATTGGAGATAGAAAGAACTTCAAGAGGACCACAAATGTCACTATGAATTAATTGCAAATATTCTTTAGCATGTCAAGCTTATCCTTTATCAAACATTTTTCTATGATGATGTTTACCAAGAACACAACCTTCACAAACACCGTTAGTAGATGAAACATTAGGCAAGCCAAGTACCATTTTAGTTAACATTTGCATTTTACTATAATTCAAATGACCTAATCTTTCATGCCATAATTTATTTAGTTCATTAGCATGAGCAACATAGGAATAAAAAGGTTGTCTTTTAGTTGAATTAAAACCAGCAAATTTATATAAACCAACAGTATGATCAACAGGACCAGAAGAAACTACTTTGAAATTTTGATTGATATCTTTAAGAACATACTTATCAGGCCAAGCTTCAAATTTAAATCCTTTTTGACATGCACGATAAATAGAAAGCAAATTGATAGGCATATTTTCAACATGAAAAACATCTTCCAATTGACCATTAGCAACCTTAACATTACCATAACCCAGGACGGAAAGTTGTTTACCATCACCTATAGATACTTTCTGAGATATGTTTTTATTATTGTCATAAAATGAAAATAAAGAAGCATTACCAGTCATATGTTTAGAAGCACTAGAATCCATTATCCATTCCACATTAAAAGAAGAATTACTAGAAGAAACAACAGAAGCACACAAATCTACTTGTGATTCACCAGAACCATTCTTTTTAGCTTTAGCTTTTAAACGTTTCAATTTAAAGCAATTCTTTTTAGGATGATTAGTTTTACCACAATGCTTACAAGGATCATACACTTTCTTCTTCTTACTATTGTCATGATGTGCATTAAAAGCATTACCAAAGTTATTAGTAAGATTTGAAGTGTGTGAATTAGAACCTTTAACATTATTAAAACTTCTCTTAGGAGTCCTATTATGTGCCATAAGAGCCTTATTAGGTGTTAGTTGTCCTGAAACAATTAACCTTTCTTGCTCATTAATCAATCATTTAAAAAAATCATCAAAAGTAGGTTTCGTGGTATTTGAATACAATTCAAGAGCTTTATTCCTAGTTTGAATGAACATATCAAAACAATATGGCAATTTTTGTTCTACAAGAATTATAAGAGCAGTGTCTGTTTTCTTATAATCTTTACCACAATTATTTAATTTTTCATTTAAAGTTTTCACTTCAGCAAGATATAATTCTACTCTATCAAATTTAGTAGGATCTAGCTCATAAATCTTCTTTTCAAGGTAATAAGTAGAAACATCATCAGATTTATCAAATAAGGAAGCAAGAATTTTCCATACCTCAACGGGGTTGTCTTCTGCCTCTATACTTACATGAAGACTATCTGCAACTGTTTGACCAATGAGCCCTCTTGCTTGATCACATTTATCTTCCCATATAGCCAAAGCTTGAGCATCAACAGGTTTCGTGTGTTCACCATTAACAATCCTCCGTAGATTCTTACTCCTGAGAACATCAATAATTTTTCTCTTCCATGCAAGATAGTTAGGACCAACAAGTTCAGAAACAGAAGCTACTTCTGAAGTCATAATGATAGAAATTTTGACTAGAAACCCAAATGCTATAAATGACACGAGAAAGATAATGAATAACATAAAACTGAAAAACACTTTACCATACTGATCTAAATCTGCAAAAAAAAACAATTAAAAAAACAGTAAAGGAAAGAAAAACTTTTACTTACAACCCTTTTAATTGAGAACCCAGACTTGCCCAAAATTCTGTTATGTTTGCGTATGTGGATCCATAACAACTTTTCCAGTTCCAAAAACAGATTATAATAAAAATTTCGATAAAAATTGACCGAGTTATGAGGCCGAAAACAGTGTCGAATCTGCCGAAGACGGAAACCTGCACAAAGTCTACCAAACTTGGACGAAAATTGTTGTTTTGACAACCGGAAGATAGATCTCCTTGAGGAGAATCAGAAAATCATATAGATCTACAAAAACAACATCAAGAAACCCTTAAAAATTTCTGCAAAAATCTACACAACAAGGTTAGGGTTAGAAATAAAAAACTGCAGAAATATGCTCAGATCTGAAGAGAAGCTTAATGGCTACCAGATAGAAAGCAAATATACAAGAAATAATCAATGCCCAGATGATAAAATATTATTTGAAAGCAATAGAAGGATATAGATCATAACAACAAGCTTTGATACCATGTCAGAGATATGGATCTAACTAAACTAGCTTACTTATCTACGCAAACAATAACATATCACAGTAAATAAGAACAAAAAGAGAACAAGAGAAAAGAGTACACCAGATATATGTGGTTCACCCAATTGGGCTACGCCCACGGGAAGGTAGTCTTCTATTATCTCCAAAATATCTCCTCAAGCTTACAGAGAGCCATGCCAATAACCCCAATACAATATAGCAATACTTGTGAAAGTATAGATCATGATGTGTGATGTGACTATCCCTTGACTCTATTATATACTAAGAGATGATGAGGAATTACTCTCACATATTACATGTGGGATAGTATAATTCTCCATAATAACAACTCTTTATATAATAATGAATATCAAGAGTATATTTTACCATAATGAATATGGGATAAATGTATTACTCTTTTACATAAGATTGTGGATATGTTCCGACATAATACAAAGACACTATTACCTTCCAAGAAATATAAAATATTCCAACACTTTTGATCTCCTTGGGTGGTGGCTCTTTCTGATCAGACCACCACAGACTATATTTTCTCCTGTATTTTTAACTCTTCTCGATTAATAGAATTTTGCAACATTACAAAAAAAAAAATTAAAGGGACAAAAAGAAAAATAAAGGAGAAAAGAAGGAAAGGAATAGAAATTGAAAATTGAAAATTAAAATAGAAAAAAAGAGAAGAAATGAGGGAAAGAAGAAAGAAGAGAAAAAATGAAAGGGCTAAATATTCTTATGAAGAATCGGGAGCCACGCTTTGCTCAGCTTAAGACCATCATCCTTGTTGATACATTTGCTTTCTTTCACAATCTCTATGTCTTCTTTGACACATCTTTTGGTTAAGTGGTCTTCGTTGGCTAGGATCGTAGAGTTTTCAATACATATTTGATGCTTAGTTTTATTAGAATGATTTGCTGATGATGAGACCTTCTCCCGATTGTGAGTGATTGTTTCCTTGTGCTCCTTGATCCTTACCTGAAAAGACCTCCCAGTCTCACCAATATACTTAAGGCCATAGGAGCATGGGATGTTGTAAACACCTTTTTATAACATAGAATCAACGGGGTCCTTAACATATTTAAGGAGGATTTTAATAGAGCTTGAGGGTTGAAAAAATGTGCCAATATGATTATTTCTAAGAATTTTGGAAATCATTTCTAAAGTGTCTTGGACATAAGGGATCATCACCTTATGTTCAATTTTCTTCTTCTTCCAATCTTTTGAAGTCTTCCCAACATTTCAAAATGCCTTCTTAAATTTCCATTCTTTGTAACATCATCTCTCTGAATTCTCTTTGATCCTGATGATGGAGTGTCGTAATACCCCCAATTTGACTCTTGAAATGTATTTAATCAAATTATGTAAATGATGTAAATATGCTAGTACAGATTCCTAGTGCAAAGCTCAAGTCCAAGGCCCGACTAGTGAATGGATAGGCATGTATGATGTATATATTTTATTTGGACCATAAGGTTGGATTGTCATGCTAACTTGAAATATATATAAATAATATGTGCATAAATAATAAAATGGTCCAAGAATGGTTGTGTAAAGAGCATCGAAGGGGCTATGATTCCACCAGAGGGGAAGAGGAAAGAGGGTCTATGGGAGACTAAATATTTGTTGCCAAGTTTCAACCTTAGAACTCACCCAAAATTCTATCATGTGATGTGAATAAGCCAATTATCTCGTTTTTTTACTATTTTCCAATTATTGAATACACGTATGAGGTTGGTGGGAAAATTCACCTCATGTAGTTATTGCAACATGGGGCTGACAACAATTTTGGGACAGTTCTATCATGACAGAAGTTAGTCTACAGCTACCAGGAGTCCTTTTTTCTACTGTCCTAATCCATGTCAGTTGTCTTTTCACCAGGAGTCAACGCTCATTCTCTCATTCTTTCATGCATATCTACACTAGGCAGAGCTCTCCATTGTTGTCCATGAACTTACCAGAATGTTTTTAACCCATAAATTCGAATTTGGAGAGAGTGCTACAGATTTGGAAGTGAAAATTGATGGTTGTAGGTGAGTAGAGAGGTTGGGCAAGCTAGGAACCCTTACCCATTGAGTTTTGTTGCTCATAGGTGCTTGAGAAGCCACACATTGAAGCTATAGGTGGTTCTATAATAGCATATATCAGATTGGACTTCTTCTATGCACACACTAGAAGCACCAGGAAATATGGATCGTCCAAGAGAACCATGGATCGGTGAAGAGATGCTTGAGCCAAGAAGGGGTGTTGTGTGGGGTAGGTATTGTGGAATCGAAGGCTGTGAGGGTTGAGTGAGACCCATGTAGATCTATGTATAAGCATTCAACTAAGCATAGAGAGCAGACTGGGTTGTGGGCTGAGAGAGAGAAGCATGTAGGTGTTTCCTTCGCCCTGATGACCTCATAGCACAGCTTGGGGGTGGCCTCTCAGCAGAAAGAGTATATGTTGGACAAAGTGCCTATGGTTGGGTGAAAAATCGCTCTTACACAACCATTTGTTTGGATCTGCGTTGGATACATATAAGTATTCACATGCATTTGAATCTAATTTTTTTTTATTTGATCATTGTAATGTTTATGCTTGTATTTTCATATTAGATGTGTGTGGATAGAGTTTAATTCCGTTGTGTATGTTTATTTATGTTTTTGCACACATTTTATATGTTGGAATTTGTATTATGGCTTTGGGGCGAAATTTGAGAGCCCAAATTTAGCTAGTGTCCCCTCCCGATAGTCGGATTGGGTGCAAGGGACGTTACAAGTGCATATTGCGGGTTTGAAATGTCATTGATTTACTTTGCAATGGAGTGAATCCGAAAATGATTACAAATCAAGGATTTTCCTGAGTTGCATAAGAAAAAGGAATTGTCAAACTTGAGATCAAGAGAGGCTAATAGGAAGGTGGGCAAGTGGGGGATTAAGCGTTGGCATGGGTATCGGAAGATTGATACTGAATGTATATCTGTGGTGGGGTTCTATAGTATTATGTCAAGTTGTGGTTGAGGAAAAGATTTATTGGTAGTTTTGACATGTTTCATAGCCTGACTTGGGGATGGTATCTTCAACAGATTCCTGTGGTCGGGTGGTGAATAGCTCTTATATAGTTAGTTTCCATGTGTACTACGCTTTGCCACACATAACTATCATCATCTTCTTTGGCGTGATGTATAAATGGTCTATTGTAAATTTATTTATGGATTGTTGGAAGTCTGTATTTATAGTTAGCAAAGACTAGATTCTCACAGTAAATGTAAATCAATGTTGCATATTGTTGTATAAAACTTGGTTTAATATTGTTAGAAACCCCAAACCGATTTGTAGTATAAACTTTGGTTGTAGATGAATGCATTGCAATTAATTTCTTCTATTACAAACATAGGGTACTTGCGTTGGTTATAAATAACAAGACGTTGTTATCCTTATTAAATCTTTCTATCCTAGATGAATTTGTTTCTTTCCAGCTGTAAGATCGTGATATCATGGAATGTTTTATTTATGTCTTTTGTTTGTATCAAATCTTCAATAGAATGAGTAGAAAAATATAATCTCCTAAGATATTTTCAAGTTCTTTGGTATCCACCCTCTTCATGGATCTAAAGACACTTCATGGATCTAAAGACAGACAATTCAACTTACAAGTTATATTATGAAATTTATGTAGGGATTTTTATTGGAAATTTCTTCCAAAAGGTTCGCAATTCCAACCTCAATCCTAATTCATCTTCAAGACCATGATATCATTTGTTATTATATATAAAATAACCTACATATTTACAACTCAAATTACACCTCGATTGTCTTAAGTAAGATATATATGTTACAACAATAAAGCACATTAAATGAAGACAACCTTTGAAAAGCTACATTTTCATGTGCCACACAATTTTTTAGGCCATGCTGCACAATCCAGACAATAAAGCACATTAAATAAAGACAACCTTTGAAAAGCTACATTTTCATGTGCCACACAATTTTTTAGGCCATGCTGCACAATCCTAAGCTAATTCACCAACTTCTTGAAAAATCTATTTTAAAATATTTGACCAAATGAGCAAGGCATTTATTTACAAATGTAATAATAATATATCTTCATACAATTTTGTAATATATCTCCATAAATAGGTCTTCCACATCGAAGACGTTGAAAAAGAACAAATAAGTCTGAAAACTAAGACACGATGAATAAAAAAACATGAAATTAAAGATGAATCAAAATTACCTATTTTTAAATTTTATATAATATTTAAATATATGGTTTTAATTAATTCATTAGCACATTAGATTTTAGTTATTCAAATACTTCAAAAAGTCTTTAACTTAAAAATAAATTTAGCATATGTACATGAAAGATATTGCATATGTACCTAAAATCATATATTTTAGGTAAGAGAATCGCCAATTCTCTAAGATAGTCACTTATTGGTGGTTAAAAATAGAACTTAGTGTGTATTTTTTCTGGATATTGTAAAACATATTCAATTTTAGTTGTATTAATTACATTTAAAATAAATATGATACTTATCCATTTTATGGGCATGATGCATGACCATAAGGCCAATAGATGATAAATTTATTTGATTAATGCACTAGGGTAGAGAGACATCTCTAAAGCCAATAAGAATAATTAATATAATATGTTATATAGTTTTGAATTAAAGAAAAATATGCCATGTAAAAATATGATATTATTTTATTATTTTATTTTTATATAATTGATATAATATATCATATAGATTTAAATCAAAGAAAAATATGACATTACACATAGGGAAACAATCCATTAGATGTAAAATGTGTTATTATTTAATTAAGTATACATGAACAATAGTTTCCAGGCAATTATTTACTAGCATTAACAATATTGATTATGATTTTCTCTCATCATAATCTAAATGAATGACTATGGTTGTACACCAACTTTATACGAACTTAATTATGCATGGAAACATACTTATGCAAAGATGGTGGAAGAGTTGAAACCTAAGTTGTCCCTTGTAATTTGCATATTATGTTTTAATTTTTTATTTATATGATTTGTACTTTAGGCATGAGAATCCATTTATTTTATATTCTTACAAAACCTTGAAGAAGAAGACGATGATGAAGATGTCAAGCCTTCGAGTGATCCAGAATTAGCACTAAGCAATTCGTTCTACTAATTCAGACTTATTCTTAATTTCTTGTAATTTTTGTTAACAAAATTGGCTTAAGTAAAATTAAAAACTAACATTCAAAACTGAGATTTAAAAATCAGAACTAAACAACACAAGCAATGCACAATAGTTGATAACGAAGTTCACCCATATGGGCTACATCTCTGGGTTCACTTTAAGTGTGGAACCGATCCATTAAGAAGGATGCAAAACACATCATTTCATCTCTTTACATCAATAATGGAAATCAATCTGCAAAATATGATTATGATGTCCTATAGGAAGATACATTGGCTTCTTCCTGTAATCAAATGAACACGGGATTGCTTTCCTATTTTCCCAATAAAGGAGCGGTTTCCTTTCAAATTCTATGAACTTTGGAAATGGGTAGATATTTGGCTTTGTTGACTTCTATGGGTATTTCTCCGGCCCTTCTTACAAGGCTATATCAACTTTATTCTCGTTTATGTGCAATGGTTCTCCAACTTAGTCACATATACCACTATCTTCCCATACTAAAAAACCACTTCTTCTCCATCATAAAAGAGATGGATCCGCAAGTATATCAAGCAACATATACACACACACACACACAGATAGGATGGGCATAGTGTGCCTTCTCCTCGATGACGCTGATGTGCAGATGTAGCATGAATAACCTCCAACGTCGTGTAAAAGTGATTCACTCAAAGAGATGGTGGATTTGAGCCAAAATTTGAGAATATAAGCCATGATTTAAGTGTTGAGTTCGTTCTAGGGCACGATATGAGTAATATAGCCACAAAGTGAAGATTTGATGTTGAATTGGAGTGTGTATGAGGAGATATGAGGGTTGTTGAAATTCTTAATGATACTGAGAGGGGGGGATGAATCAGTATCATGTATAGATTAAACAAATTTTCACTTTTAAAATTATGCACTAGTTCCTACTTAAAATCACAACAATAAAAGACAAATGTGTGCAGAGTATTTGGAAATTAATTTTATATATAAGTATGCAAAATTGGATTACATAGATAGATGGGAGACACCAATATCTAATCATGTGAGCAATAACTCACTCAGACACCAATCTGATTGGGACACCAATCCCACATGCAAGCACCAACTCGTTGATTATAGGCACCAACCTATGAGGACACCAATCCTCTGTGCAAGCACCAACTTGTGAGGACACCAATCCTCTACATAAGCACCAACTTGCTGACTACGGACTCCAACCTGTAAGGACACCAATCCTCTGCGCAAGCACCGACTTGTTGTGTTCAGGAACCAACCTGAGAGGAGACTGCAATCTCTTTTCCTTGCCCTGTCCTGCCACCCTGAGATATAGAAGTAGAAATCCTTCAGTCACACTACCCTTTGATTCGTGCACATAACTTCACACTTGTCTTGTTCACTTCTTCATGTTCTTTTGTGCGCACTTATGTGCTCTACTTCAGTTATGTGCAACTGCTATGCTTCACTATCTGTTATGTGCTCTACTACACTTATTGTGTTCTCTGCTTTGGTTTTGTACACTTGTTCTCTTGTTGTATACTCTGTTATTGCTCTGATCCAACTCACTAATTTGATCCTACGCACCACTTCAATATGTACATTGCTACGGTTCTGCGCACTGTCTGTTGCTCAGCTTTTATGTTCTGCACACTCGACTCTCTGTTGTTTCTTTCTTCTGGATCAATGAGCCATTGATACCCCAATATGAAGCTTTCAAAATACAGAATGCTTTTTACATCTCCATTGTGGCACACACCCTTACTTCAATCTTTTGGTTTATTTCTATTACTCCTTGTTTCCTTAATTCGATTGATTTGTCCACAAGTAGGGGCTTCTTTAAGTTGGCTACCTCTTTCTTCCTAGTCAAGTTTACCCAAACAATGTATTTGAGCCGACTAAGTAGGGGTTTATTTATGTCGGCTACCTCTTTTTTCTTGTTCAAGTTTACCCAACACAATGCACTTGACCCAACTAAGTGTTTTTTGCGCGCTTTGATATTATTGCACAAAATCCCAATATATGTGCAACATGTACCAATCCATAATGCACGGATAGGTAGCCTTGTTTTGTATATACTTCTTCAGACCGGCATCAAGGCTTCATGCTTCTTGCTTGACATCATCATGCTTCTTGTTTGACATCAATGACAACACCAAAGTTCAACAATCTCCCCCTTTGCAATTGATGTCAACACCATTCAAAATTGATCTCCCCCTGAGTATGAGCTCTTCTTTTCTGCGCACAACGTGCTCCCCTTGTATTCATGTCATGTAATTCTTTCTGCGCAAACTCTTTTGCCTAGTATCTCTCCCCCTTATATGCAAAACATTTTCCTAGGTTCTCTCCCCCTTTGACATCAATGGAAAAGGAATACTCCCCATGGCTTCATGCTTCCATTTATTTCTTTTGTCGCTTCTATTGCACCGTGCCAAGTTCATGCCATGTCGCAGATGCTTGAAATTAATGTGGAGTGGGAATTACTCCTAGTTTATGTCTGAGATACTCAAAAGTATCTCTTGGAAGCGGCTTTGTAAATATATCTGCAATATGTTCCTTGGTGTCCACATAATCTAACTTGACAATATTTTCAAAGACTTGTTCTCTCACAAAATGGCATTTGATAGGGATATGCTTGGTTTTGGGGTGCATTACAAGATACTTGGAGATGTTGATTTTGCTTATGTTTTCACATATAATCGATATAGGTTGGTTAAATTCCACCAGAACATCCTTTAAAGTTTGTTTCATCCATAGAACTTGTGCACAACAAGTCATTGCTACAATGTATTATGCTTCTACTGTAGATAGCGATACTAAAGATTGTTTCTTGCTCAACCATGATACTAAGCAGTTTCCTAAGAAAAATGTTGCTTCGCTTGTACTTCTTTTGTCATCGATGCTTCCTCTCCAGTCTGCATTTGTCTATGCTACCAAGGTCAAGTCATTACTTCGTGGATACCATAAACCAAAATCTAAAGTTCCTATCAGATATCTAAAGATCCTTTTTACAACTTGAACATGTGTCTCTATAGGTGTTGCTTGAAACCTTGCAACTAGTCCCACAACTTGCATTATATATGGTCTTGATGTTGTTACATATAACAAGCTTCCAATCATTGATCTGTAAAGTTTTTTATCTACTCCTTTGCTTCATCCTTTTTGCTCAATTGCAACAAGTAATCATAGGTGTACATACTGGCTTGCAATCTTCCATGTTAAATATTTTCAACATTTCTTTTGCATACTTGGTTTGAGAAATAAAGATACCATCCTTACGTTGAGATATCTGAAGTCCTAGAAAGAAAGATAGTTCTCTGAGCATGGACATTTCAGATTCCTTTAGCATGTTCTTAGCAAATTTTTGGCTTAGACTGTTATCATTACTTCCAAAGATGATATCATCTACATATACCTCAACAACGATCATATTTCCATTCTCCACTTTTATGTATATATTATTGTCTACATTACCTTTTCTAAACCCATGCTTTTGCAAGTACTTGTCTAGTCTTGAATACTAGGCTCTAGGGGCTTGCTTTAGTCCATACAAATATTTCTTCAATCTACAAACATAGTCCTTGTTATATGAAAGAGAGAGACCTTATGGTTGTTCTATATTGATCCAGGAGGATCTCCCAAGATGACCAAAAATTAAAGTCTTCAAATGCTGATCAAAAGCATTCCATTGCGTAGGTATCTCCGAGAGGTTTCCAGTGACGGTCGTTTCATAAAAAACGGACTCCGGACGCAAAAGATATCACATTCTAAAATTTCGACAAAACAACAAAATGGAAAAAAGGGGTACCACGTGGCACCACTAAAAGAGTGACACGTGGCACACTCCAGAGCGCCATATCGAAGGTGATGTGGCCGATAACTGGGAATCTTGCGGTGGAGTCAACATTGCGTGGACTTCTCAACAATTGACACTTGCCAGGATTATAGTACCAGCAGAAGTTACGTGGACCAACCGGAGGCTACCACATGGCAGTCTAGTTGCACACAATATGGTTTTATTTACCAAAAGTTATGGAAGGAAGGGAGGATCAAACCCTTGACATCCCGTGCCCATCACGACTTGCACCACCATCCCGCCACATATGTTCCTTATTATGGTATGGGAAAATATTTTATGAGAAAATCACCACGAATATTTATTAATAATGGATGGAAACAATTATTACATTGACGGGAACAAAATTACAACAGTAGATAGCTCTTACATCTGCTCAAAACTCAAGAAATATACAGATAGAAATGTATTGGTGCGTTCTTCACCACTGGAACCCCTGGATGTAGTAAAATGGTCGTATCTTGGTCATCCATAAACCTTTTTGAGTGAAATAAACAGTGTTTCCCATTGAAAACAATGCCTCGAACGCAATGGAATATGTCTCATAGCCTAGAAATGCACATAACTATCAGAACCAAAATATTGATCTCGACCCACCAACATCGGTTCCAAGGAAAGAGTTGCTCCAACTGCACATCAAGAGCCCCAAAACACAATGGATCTGAAAAAAGAGAATCAAGAATATGTTTTGTTCCAAAATGGTGTACTCTCTTCCACAAGTGCGCCCTCTAACACTAAGAACAATAGAAAACTAAAACTGTATGAGAGCAAGTGTGCCCTCCACACTGGGAAAACTAGAAAAACAACACAATAAAACACTAGAAAACAAATGAATCTTTAGATTTGCAATAAAACTCACAACATACTCTGATCAATGAATCTCGGTAGAAATATCTAGATGATCTCTCTCAACACCTGCAATGAAGCCCAAATGAAGAGATATGGATGATCTCTCCTCTCACTCTAGCTAGGGTGGAATCTTTCACCACCGAAACCAGTCACAAATGAAAGGGGAGCATCTCCAAAGATTGAAAGCCTCAAGAGCTCTCCAATTAAGAAATATTTTTCCAAAATATCCCCAATAGGTGCCCTCACCCTTCTTTTATAATTCTCCATTCGTCCTTCTAGAGTTTTATCTCTCAAAAATATCAATAAAATATTAGTAAATATTATTTTCATGAGAGAATGATTGATTGGGACACATTAATTTCCTTTCTAATGTTATTTTTGGCCTCATGGATAGTTGATATTCCTTGGAATTCAAATTAGGAGATGCCTACCTTGTTTAGTGGGAGTTAAAACTCCCCTTGGGCCCACTCTTCCCCTCATGCACCTTCCTTGGGCTATTCTTAGCAAATTCTCCATCATGAGATTCTTTTGGGAGTTACACATTGATTTGAGGAGATTCTTCCTCATTTGGTGAGAGTTACAACCCACTTTGACTCCTTCCTCCACTAACGCGCCCCTCCTAGCTATTTTTAGTTAGTGGTGAGTTACACTCTCAAGGTGCCTTCATCATGAGCTTCCTTCCATGTGTCACCTCTTCCCGGGTCCACCATTCCTTCTCTAACGCGCCCTCCTTGTCCAATTTGTCTAATGTCACCTTATTCATAAATATTGGACACCATACTTTAAAATTTTATGACCCACATCATCCCCTTAACAATTTCTCATGAACCTTACAAAGTGACTAGGCCATGGAATTCCAATTTTAATTATTTTTCTCTCGAATGGTTAAAAATCAAAATTTGGGGACATTACACACACAAAGGGAGAGCATACACATTTCTAGCTTCGACATTAATTACAAATGAGATCTTTATTTCTTGTATGCAAGGTCACACAAGGCACAAGAAAAGAGGATACACAAAGCTCAACTCAAGACTACCAAATTATGAATGTCCCAAATGGAGAGAGGTCATTCTTATTTATAACATCTAAACCGGTAAACCAGTGACTTACTATCGACAACTATAGGTCAAAAGTAGACTTAGGGCGATAGTTCAAACTCCACTATCGTTATCTTGTCCCTTAAGTGGTATTTTCAGACATAGGGGGACCCGTACCAAATCAATGGTCTATCAATTAACTGACAAGGTACAAGGTGGAACTATTACAAGTGGCCCACAACGCTAACCTTTAAATAATCATATGGGTCAGAGCCAACAATTGGATTTTCACCACATAGGCAACATTCAAATATTTCTTCGTCAATGTTTCCAAAGTCTGAGGGAGTGATCTTGGTGTCTGGAAACAAACTATATGAAAAGTGTTGAGCAACATCTGATCCAAACAATACTTTACAGGGAGTGCAACAGTATTCTCCTTCAAAGACGGGTTTGAATTCAAGATTGAGTTAAACAATTCTTTCAAACTGTCATGTAACTTCATCGTTGCTATTTCTTTGCATAAATTTTTGCTTCATCTTTAATGGTGATTCTAAAGTTGAATATTTACCTCCAAGATATTTTAGTTTGAATTTAAACCACATATGATGCTAGTGTGCAACTATAATATCTACTTGGAAATGGAGGATGAAATTAGCTCTTCTATTCACCCAACCTTTTTGTGGACAATATTTATTAAAAAAAATTCTATCCATCCAAACCATTGGTGTTGAACTAGATTAGAAGTGTCTAACAATTATGATTTCTCTGTTTCCTCTAGCCACCTATAGAACAAGGTGATAACTATTCCATCCTAAATAGCCTTGTCTCAAATCAACATAATAAAGTTGCTTCCCATTTGTATCTGCAACATCTATCCAGGCCTCGTTAAGTTTACTTAACTTTTTATAATCATTTTGCATAGCAAAGAAAGCTTGTTTTCCCATCTTTAGAGAATCTGGGTTTTCATTGGGGAAGACTAAAAAATTTCAATAAGTAGTAAACAGATTTTCACTTGACACTTTTCTGCTGCAAACTTCTAAATACTTCCTTCTTTCATGCCGATCAAGAATATATTGTGTTGTCTTTTTTCATTTGGTGTGTTCTTATTTATCAAAGAGAATTTATTTTCGTTTGCTTGAGGATCCTGCAGAAAACATACCCAGGTGTGGCACTCATGTTGAGGTAGTTTTTTCTCTGGTTAACATATATGAAACACAATTCATATAGGTTGAGGTATTTTCTTCTCTGGTTAACATATATGCAAGACAATACAGATAGCCTGGTTTGTATTCAATATCAAAATTAAAATTATGGAGCCATACAAACCATTTGAGGATCCGAGCACTATTTTCAGCCACAAGGGTTTCATTTTTTAATATTCTTGACATGATCTTTAAATTTATTATTTGTTCTTATCATAAATTTAACAGGATTTAAATACAATTTGATGTGATTTAAAGAATTTTTTACTGCTAAGTTCTCTTTGTGGCTAGATGTGTAATTGATTTCTTCTCCTTTTAAAGAGCCAGATGAATAACCACACACCTCTTCTCGATCATCAAAATTTTCAATTAACACACCTCCCCATTCTTTTTATGAAGCATCTTTATCAATAATCATTCTTCTTGTTTCTTGTGGTAGGGCCAAAATAGGGGGCTCAAGGACTTTCTCTTTTATTCCTTTTACTACTTCAGTCATTGCTTTGTTCCATTTGGGAGGATTCTTCTTCAACCTCTATTGAGGGATGTGAATGTCTACAACTTGTTGTTAGATTTTCACAATTTAATTCAAGATTATCTAGGATCTTATCTGAGAGAATAACATGCATAGCAATTCAAACACAAGATACAAGAGACACAAAGAATTTCATCGGGGAAACCATAAAGGAGAAAACCCCGCAACTTCCTCAGAGATAGAATGAGCAACAATACAATAAACCCCAAAAGTAGAAATGGTCTCTAGCAGCTTCTCTCTTCTTCACTTGTGCGAACTTTTCTTCCTACTCACTTATGCTAACTTGATGAGTGAGTGAATGAGAAAATAGAGAGGATCACTCTCTATATTTATACTTTATCTTTCACTTGACCTTTACCCCAACTAGTATGGGCCGACTTCTCTAGGAGTGTCTAATAACCCATTAACAACTTAACTTTGGGG
Organism: Larix kaempferi; assembly: GCA_027924585.1. NCBI lineage: Eukaryota > Viridiplantae > Streptophyta > Pinopsida > Pinales > Pinaceae > Larix > Larix kaempferi. Next base: position 486,304 of record BSBM01002163.1, read on the forward strand.
TCTAATGCCCCGACATACAATGGAGGGTTAACCTCAATGACTTTACATGACCCAAATACAATAATGACTCTCCCGAAGGGAATAAACATCTCCGTCGGAGGTAAAATGATAAAATACAAATACAATATAAAATATACAAGTGAATATCTTCCGAAGTCACAATTGCATTAACACTCCCTCTTAACAAGGAAGGTATTTTCTTGACACAGTCATCAGCACAAGTCTTTGTCACTGGATCATCATCAAAGTTGGATCATCATCGTCACTGTTGCTGCTATCTCGACCATCAATATCCAATCTACTCGTCATAGGAAGTTCTACAGAGTTAGTCCTTTTTCATGTTGGATGTAGGACTAGCCTCCATGTAGGTCTTCATCATCTCTGCGAGAAAGCCATCAAGTAGGTACATCTCAGGACTTATTATATGCCACTGCAAAACTTGCAAGATCTCCCGGTACTGATTACATGCCATTGCAAAACCTGAAGGAGCATCCCAGGACTGATTATATGCCTCTGCAAAACCTGCAAGTTCTCACAGGACTGATTATATGCCACTGCAAAACCTGAAGGAGCATCCCAGGAATGATTATATGCCTCTGCAAAAACCTACAAGATCTCCCAGGACTGATTATATGCCTCTACAAAACCTGAAGGAGAATCCCATGACTAATTATATGCCTCTGCAAAACCTGCAGGATCTCCCAGGACTGATTATATGCCTCTGCAAAATCTGAAGGAGCATCCCAGGACTGATTATATGCCACTGCAAAACCTATGTACCCTACTATCGCCTCATTACATCCAAATCATCTCAATGTCAATGGATCACAACCCAGATGCACATCTAACAACACTTACATCACCCGACATGGGAGAACAAATCTACCACCATTTGGAAAAAAGGCTTCAGCCCTTACATCTACACCATGGGAGGACACACCTACCACCATGTGAGAATGGCTCTTGTGCATCTGTGTCTTCTAGACTCATCACTTCCCCCTAGAAGGAACCTCGATCTGGAATACACCAAGCTTCTCTCTGAAGTACTCGAACTTCACTCTGGCTAGCGGCTTGGTCAACACATCGGCTATCTGCTCATCTGCCGCAACATACTAGAGCTTCACTGCTCCTCTCTGCACCATATCCCTGATATAGTGAAACTTGATCTTGATGTGCTTCGACTTGTCATGGAACATCGGGTTCTCAGACAACTTCACACAACTCTGGTTGTCGCAATATATACAAGTCACATCCAACTGGAGGTCAAACAAATCAAACAGTAGCTTCCTCAGCCATACTACCTCACAAATAGCCGAACAAGCTGCGACATACTCTGCTTCGGCTGTACTCAGTGCCACAAAGGACTGCTTCCTGCTAAACCAAGATATCACACTTGATCCCATACTAAAGCAGCACCCCGAAGTGCTCTTCCTATCAATGGAACTTCCTTCCCAATCCGAATCAACATAACCCTCCAGGTTAATCTTCTGATTCACATCATACTTGAGCCCATAATCCACCATACCCTTCAGGTACCTCAGAATATGCTTTGCAGCAATCAAGTGAACATGTCTCGGATCCGTCAAGAACAAGCTCAATGTGTTCACAGCAAATCAAATATATGGTCTCGTATTCGTCAGGTACATCAAAGATCCAATCATCTAACGATACATCGTGGCATCAACCGACTCTAATGAGGCATCACTCAATAGCTTCATGTTCGATGCCATAGGTGTGGCCATGGCCTTGCAGTCCATCATCCCAAACCTCTTTAGGATCTCTACTGCATACTTCCCTTGTCCAAGGAATATTCCATCTGCACTCTGTCACACCTCCATACCTAGAGAATAGTGCATCATACCCAAGTCCTTCATCTCGAACTCGACAGCAAGCTTCCTCTTTGTGTCAACAATCAACCCATCCTCACCTGTCACAAACAGGTCATCTACATAAAGTAGAAGTATCATTGGGTTCCCTTCCTCAACCTTGTAGTAAAGATTGGAATCTGCTTTACTCTTGGTAAAGCCCAAACTAGTCAAGAAGCTTTTATCCTGCCGCACCAAGTCCTAGGTGCTTGTTTTAATCCATACAAGGTTTTCTTCAATTTGCACACATGAGTCTTCATGTCATGTGTCTCAAATCCGAGTGGCTACTCCACATACAATTCCTCTTCCACTACACCATTCAAGAACGTTGCCTTGACATCGATCTGGTGTATCTTCCATTTCATTACTGCAACCAGAGCAAGTACTGTCCTGATGGAAGTGTATATGGATATAGGTGCAAATGTCTCCTTACAGTCTATCCCTTCTTTCTGGGAGAAGCCACGTGCCACAAATCTTGCCTTATATTTCTCTATGTTGCCATCTACAACATGCTTGATCTTGTAGATCCACTTGGAAGTCACCATAGAATTCCCTTCTGGTGTTGGGACCACATCCCAAACATCATTCTTCATGATTGACTGGTACTCCTCGATCATGGAATCCTTCCATTCTTTCTTTTCTGCCGCTTCTTCATAGTTGGAAGGTTCTCTCTCAATGATGCCGCACAGCAGGGATACATAATTGGAGTATGGCCTCGGTCTCTTGATTTCTCTGTGCATTCCTTCTGGAGCACCATATCTCTCTGTATATTGAATTTCCTCTCGTACCCATGTTGGTTTCCTCTTGTGAGAATTATTCTCACGGGGTGGATCTACAGGTTCCTGTGGGTCTTCTATTTCACGGTCTTCTTCTAGAGTTGCTTCATTCATTGTTGTATCTCAGATCTTGGGTGCTTCTGGTTCTTCAATGTCTTCAACAGGTAGCTTTCTGGATTTGTTGTATGCTAAGTCTTCGACAAATGTCACATCCTTGTTGATGTCAATCTTCTTGAACCCTGGAAAATATATTTTGTAATCCTTCGAGCTTTCACTATATCCCACAAATATGCCCTTCTTTCCTGAAGGATCTAGTTTCGTCATTTTCTTCTTTGGAACATGTATGTACACCGGGCAACCAAATATTCTGAGATGACTGACTGCTGGCTTCTCGCCGGAGAAGGCTTATTCTGGTGTTTTTTTGTCAAGTACTCAGTGTGGAGTTTGATTATGTACATACACCGATGTCCTTGCAGCTTCTTCCCATAGGTGCATCGGAAGATCCTGGTCATGAAGCATTTCTCTTGCTGCTTCCATGATTGTTCTATTCTTCCTTTCTGCAACCCCATTCTGTTTTGGATTGCAAGGAGTGGACAACTCCTCTTAATCCCTGAATCTCTGCATAATTTCTTGAAGTCGTTTGACGTGAATTATTCGCCATTGTCTGATCGAAAGGTCTTGATTTTCTTCTCTGTGTGGTTCTCGATCAAAGCTTTGAATTCCTTGAATTTGCTAAACACTTCATCTTTGCTCTTCAAGAAATATATCCATGTCTTCTTAGATAAATCATCAATGAAAGAGACATAGTATACATACCCACTCAATGAACTAGATGACATTGGACCGCATACATCGGAGTGGATGATTTCCAAGATTCCTTTTTCCTTGCTTTCGTTGCTTGGAAATGTCTTCTTTATGTTCTTTCCCTTCGCACATCCTTTGCAAACGCCTTCATTCTTTGCCTGGATTTCTGGAAGACCTTCAATTTCTTTGCTTGCAATAGGTAGTGCTCTATAGTGCACATGTGCAAGCCTTCTATGCCATAGTTCACTTGTCTCTACTGAGTCATGGACTAGGGCTTGTTCAAGTTGGCCCTTTAGTTTGTATAAACCTCCCTCTTGCTCTCTAATCACAACTGCATCATCTATAGTCTTTCCCTTTGGCCACATAAGAACTTGGCCATCTACACATGAAACCCTCATACCTTTAGCATCTAAAGCTGATATGGAGAGAAGATTCTTCTTTAGTCCTGGTACAAACAGGACAGCTTTCATATTCATAGACTTTCCAGAGTCTAGCTTATAAGAGGCTTCACCACTTCTTTTTATGGGATACTGGTAGTCATCCCCAAGTTTCACCTTGTGGGGTGACTCATGTTCAGATAGGTTCACAAGGGATTCCTTGAATCCTGTCATATGTTTGGAGGCCCCACTATATATAAGCCAATCATTGCTTCTTTGTGTGATAGTGCTTGTGAGAGATGAAATCAGAACATATTCTTCATCACTTGAAGAATCTTCATTGTCTTCTTTGTTTCTCTTCCTCAGAGGTTCATCATCCTCTGAAGTGTGAGTGTGATGTCTTTTTTTGTTATTCTTCTTCTTATGGGAATTTATTTTGTTCCTAGGACAATCTCTGGAATCGTCTCCCTTCTCATCACAAGTATAACATCGAATGTGAGAAAGATCTCTCCTGGATCCTCCAAGGTTCTCCCTCCAATTCTGGTGATGGTGTTTACCCTTCTTGTGATGAGGATGCTCCCTCTTCTTGTTGTTCTTCCTGGTGTGTGTCGTGAGAGACTGGTCTTCATTACCCATATTTTCTTCTCGAGCTATAATTCGAGCTTCTTCCTGTGAGCACTCTTCCCATAGTCTACTGAAGGTGATCAACTTTCTTCTTGCACAGATTCCTTGACTAAAGGAATCCCATGATCTAGGAATACCATTAAAGGTGGTCATCACTATTTCTCCATTATCAATATCTTCTCCCATAGCTTGAAGTTGTTCTTGTATCTGAGAGACCCTTGTAAAGTAGGACTGCATGGTCTCTACATTTTGTATTTTGACATTCTTCAATTGGTTCCTTAATGTCATCTTCCTATTTATATTCCTCCCTTCAAGGCATAAAACATCTCTTTAGGTGTCTTCAGAGATGACACATGTGGTATGAGATGGTTCTTGATAGAATCTGTAATGATTCTCTTAGCCTTAACCAGGTTCTTCTTGTGTAAGGATTTAGCCTCATCTCCCTCTGGAACTAGAATCTCTTCATTCACATAGGTGTCCAATTCATTATCTTCTTGGACAAGCCCAATATTATACTTCCATGCTCGGAATTTATCAGCCCCTTCAAGCTTATCCTCAAGCTTGGTGTGGTGAGACATATTTAATGAAAACTTCAAATGGAAATAGAAAAGATTTAGGTCTTACCACTTGATTTGTTCACTTGATTTGTTGAAACTGGATTTGGAGCCGGATAGGGTTTGAAAGAGAAACCCTAAAAATTCAAACTTGGAATTTGAAACTTTTGTCTAGATAGAAAGATGCGCTTGACTGAGGTGAGCAAGCTTGTACACTTGGATTTGAAAATTTCAAAAATTGACTTGCGAATTTCAGATCTGCAGTTTCTGGTCCTTTTTGGTTTTCTGGTTTTTCTGGTCCAGAGTCAAACTAGGGTCTAGGAGAATCTAATAACCCATTAACAACTTAACTCTGGGGTCTAATGCCCCGACATACAATGGAGAGTTAACCTCAATGACTTAGATGACCCAAATACAATAATGACTCTCCCGGGCGGAGGAATAAACATCTTCGTCGGAGGTACAACGATAAAATACAAATACAATATAAAATATACAAGTGAATATCTTCCGAAGTTACAATTACATTAACACTTGTTCTATATTGAAAGGTCATATGTAGTTCAAAATACCAAGAAATATTGAGTTGAACATTCTCATGAATTCCATCAAGAAAATGAGCAAAAACTTGCATGAAATGGTCTTGCAGAACCACTTGTCATTTACATATTCTTAATCCAAGAAACTCAATAGCAGTTTTACCAATCTCCATTTTAGTCTTAGATAAGACTAATCCATGTTGATAAACTAATTGATAACATTCTTGGAGATTCTTTAGATGTTCCTGCAAATTCTTAGAACATATCAGTATATCATGAATATAAACTAAAGTCCATTTATGTGATTTGAAAAATGTCTTTCATTCGTTTTTGTAATTCGGCAGGGGCATTATAAAGGCTAAATGGCATGACCTTCCATTGATATTGGCCATGTGAGACTACTAAGGTTGTTTTGAATCTATCCTTCTTTTCTGTACCAATTTGGTAAAAACCAAACTTGAGTCGAATTTGCGGAAAATAGTATTTTCGACAATTCTTTGAATCAGTCTTGACTAATTTGGTAGGATATATTTGTCGAGCTTTAAGACTTTGTTCAATGGCTTAAAATTTACTATCAGTCTAGGTTTCCTCTTTTTATTTCAGAGTGCTTGTTGACAACAAAAGTGCGACATGCCCATGGGATCTTAGAAGGTTCAACTAATCCTTTAAAAAACAGATCATTTATTTCTTTCTCACAAAAATATCTCTCAGACGGACTCATAAGGGATACTAAGGATTTCTTAGGCCTTGGTATGGATTATGGATTAAAAGGTAAAGATACAAAATATTTTTTATGCATCCAGAATGCATTTGGGATTTTAGAAGTACAATCATTTTCAAGTTTAGTAGAAACTTCTTGCAACGCTTTATCTTTATGCATTTCGACATAGGCTATGCACCATTCCATTTTGTATAGGTCTGCTAAAGGGATTAGTTGGGAAGAAGTTTATAAAACCAGTTTAGGACATTTGGGATGACCATCATGAGATAAAGGACAAGTAACCATCCTTCCATTTAACATACATCTGAAAAACAATACTTTGAACATCAATTGTTAATGGGATTACTCTATTTATAAATTCAAAACCTAAAATACAATCATCATTATGTTATCTAATCTATTAAGAGAAAGAGCATCTGACTAACCTTGTATTTTTATGGGGAAATTTGGAACTTTACCAAGCAGCTGGATTGGAGTTCTGTTTATTGTTGTTCCATGACCAATGGTAGTTTTCCAATAAAATGATGGGCCTAGCATTTCCTTTTTCCAATTCATTTGGCATATCGAATCAAGAATACAATCCAACTGAGAAATTTTATGTTTGAGAGGAAAATACCAAACTTTAATGTAAATCTTAGGTTCTGTCAATTGTCCCAAAGAAGGATCAATTCGATCTTTCTTTTCTTCTTCTTGATCTTCATCACTTTCTTTTGGAAACATATTTATTATGATTTGTTTTGGTGGACTTTCAAGAGCTTTGTTGTACTCCTTGGAAAGTTCTTCATCTAATGATTGGTTTGTTTCCTGCATTGTTATGTCAAACATTATTTTGAATTCATCTATCTCCTTTATAATTTTTTTTAGAGAATGTTTCTTTTATGTGTTGATGTAATCGTAACTTCGGAAGATATTCTATTGTATTTTATATTGTTATTATTATTGTATTTTATTTATACCTCTGTAGGAGATGTTTTTCCTCCGCTTGGGGATGTCATTATTATGCTTAGTCATCCTAGGTCATTGAGGTAAAAGACTCCCATGTAAGTCGAGGCAATAGACCCCTTAAAGAGTCAAATGTAATTGTATTATTGAGTCTCCTAGAGGAGTCGTCCCAGTTAGGTTTATTGGGGCCGACCTAGTAAGTGAAAAGGTCAAGCAAAAGTAAAGTATAAATAGAGAGCATAGCTCTCTCATTTGGACACAACACTCACTCACTCAATTTGCAATCCGCATTAGTGAGAGAGAAGACAAGTTCGCATAGGAGGAAAGAGAGAGAATTGCAGAAGACCATCTTTGTTTTGGGGTTTTACTTTTGTGACATTGTATTGGTGACTATTCTATATCTAAGGAAGTTGCGGGGTTTTCTCCTTTATGGTTTCCCCGAGGAAATTCTTTGTGTTTATTGTGTTATGTTGTGCATGTTATTCTTTCAGATAATATCCTAGACGATATTGATTAAAAGTTGAAAAACTAACATTCTTTAATATGGAATCTGATAAATGCTTCTTTATTTTTTTTTTAATTTTGTCTTTCCTAGCGACTATCAGGATAATTCTTATATATCTTAGCAGGAGCATAAAATGTAGGATTCTTTTTAATTATCCAGGATTGAGATTACAAACTTGCTTCTTGTTTCTCCTTAGCTTTAAGTAGAATTAAAAAACTTTTCTTTTCTTGTCTTAATTATTGTTTCAACACATTGATATGTTGCCATCTCGCTTAGTTCCTAATCGATTTGTGCTAATCTTATTTGTAGAGAAATTTTTGGCTCAGCCGGTTTTGCATAGGATGGAAATTACTTATGAAAATTCTCAGACAATTAAACACGTTGAAAAAACACTTTAAGAGGTAGAAATATAATTTAACATGCACACCATTAAAAAAATCTGACTCAGAATTTTCGTCCAATAGCCCTGGAAAAACCCCCACGGGGAAAACCAGTTAGAGAGAGTTTTTTATTATTTATTCAACAATAAATGTAGAACAACAATACAGTGAAAATACAACTTATCTTCACCATTAAATGCACCCACAGACTGCCTCAAAATGTGTGTTGAAGCTGCCTTGAATTCTGTGCAAATATGAACCTCGAAATCTGTGTTGTACCCTTATCGATTTCAATGCAAAAATACCCTCGAAATTCATGCTGTACTTTTTCTAGATTTATATGTAAATACACCCTCAAAATTTGTGTTGTAATTTTTCTAGATTTCTGTGCAAATATAACCTTGAAATCCGTGTAGGGAAAAGGACACAGGTACGATTTGTACGGACCTATTTTTCTGCACCTGTCCTTTCCTCGAAAATCGTGTGGTACTACCCAGATTTATGTGCCCTTCTTTGTCAAAAACTGTGCCTGGGTAAATGCCTCGAAAACCGTGATGACAGTCTTGAAAACTATGCCTAGGAATGCTCCTTGAACAACGTGCAGAAATAAATGATGTACGGTCTTCAACCTTGGGATTTGTGCTGATAATAAATGCACCCACCTCGAAATCTGTGCCAATAATAAATGTTGAACTTGTGCCTCGATTTTAGTGCCCATTGTAACTAGTGGTTTCCTCGAAATGCGTTCCCTCTCCAACTCTCTCTCACTTTCTCTTCTCTTCACTTGAATCTCTCAAAAGTGAATGTTCTTTGCCTCCCTTCACCTTTGTGTTCAAACCCTAGGGTTTTTTAAATCCAATGGATGAGATTGAATTAGATCAACGGTGGAAATTAAATGCTCCATTTACTTCTCATAAATTATTAATTTCCCTCACCCACTTAAATTTATCAAAAAGTGACTTTAATTTTATAAAGTCTCATTAAATGCTTTTCTCAAGTCATTTAATGTGAGGGACACTTTTTCCCCCTTTCTAAGTGACTTAGGCAAAAGTCACTAGGGGAGCACTTCCCTAGATACAAAAACTAACATTGAAAAGAAAGATGACGAGGAAAACATTCCAAAACAAAAGGTTGGGGGGGAGTAAGCATCACAACCTCCCAAATCTGGTGATGAAACATAATGAGTAAGATGAGGAGTCTGCTCAAGATCAGATTCATCATCTGATGGAAAGAAAACAAATTTGCCTTCAAGATACTCACCTAGACCACAGTAAGCTAGATCCCACGACGATGGATCTAACTCATCTGAAAACAGAGCTGCTAATTTTGGCTTCTTCTGCTTAGAAGGACATATATTTTTCCAATGACCTTTCTTTCCACAAATGAAGCATTTTTCTTTATCTACAGGGGTAGATCTTCTTTTAGCATACAATTTATTTTTCTTGGGATTTTTGTAGCATTTAGACTTGGAAAATTTCATAGGTTTCTCTGAAGTAAACCTTGAAGAGCTAGAATATATTTTTTTCTTTTTCTTCTGGCAGCTACATGGTTTGCATGTCAGGTGTCCGCTGTTATGAGCACCGCATCCCCAATTAGGCATATTAGTGATATTTTTGGAAAACCCGACTGTATACATTGAATCATGTCTTTTAAAGTCTTTAGAGACTCTTTTTTCTAAGCAATGTTCTTGCCAGAAATGCATTGTGTGCTCATGAATTTCTGCAAGCAATACTTCTTTCAAACAAATATTTTTGTCTTTAAAATATTGTTCCGCTTCATCTAGAACATGACCTGGAAAGCTACAAATGTAATATTTCAGAGAGGTAGGATTATCTACATTTCTAGAAGTGATCAGCAAGTTTTTCATATGGAAAAAATATTCTTCATGAAGGGCATGATTGCACAATCGCCAGGACATAAAAAGGGAGGCTAGGTGTCCATAGTCCTAATCTTCGTCAGAACCTGGATAGAATTATCGACTTAGGGCTTTAATAATTTGGTCATATGCATTATTTGAACCTAGCATTTCATCTCCAGCTTCTTGAGGAATCCATCTACAACATTCATAGTGTTGAAATTTCTACTTAAGCAGTTATGTTAGTCAAACTTTAATTCAAATTGTATCATATCAAAATAACTGCATGTATAAGGATCACTGAAAGAAAGACATTCACAACATACACAAAGATTTTTCCTCTGGAAAACCCTTCAAAGGAATAAAACCCAACAAACTTCTTCGGAATAGATTCGTCAACAAAGTACAATATCAATACAACGAAGAGCTAAAGATCTCTCACAGAAAAATACCCAAGAAGCAAAGACAAGATAACCCCAAGAATATTTGTCTTCCTCCAACTATTGTTGCTCTCTCTCTCTCTTGCACACTTGTCTCACTGGCTTGAGCAAACTTGCTTGTGTGTTCAAATGAGGAATGTGCCCCCTGTTGTTTAGGTTGTCATTGATGCCAACAATGTCTGGTCATTGATGCCAACAGTTAAGCCGTGGTGCCCCTTGTGGAGCCCCTGAGGGTTAATATTTGGTTTGTGGTTGTCTGTGTCAGAGGAGACCTTTTGACTTTGTCCAAGCCCAAGCTTGAAGCCCTTGGAGGCCTATGGACATTGGCAAAAGCCCTGGTTACCCATTGACTTTGTCTAAACTTAAACTTAAGCTTAAGCCCTAATTAAAGATTAATAAAAATGATTAAATCAAAAGTATTTTAATTTAATAAAAGTTTTTTTAATTAAAATTAAATTTGAAATTAAAAAGAATTTAATAATTAAATAATTAATAAAGTTTTTTTTTGGTTAATAAAATACACTAAGAGATTTAAAAAAAAAAAATCATATAATAAAAGATCTTGAAATTCTCAATTAAATTTAAAGGGGGACAATGAAAAAGCACTTTAAATAAAAAATTATATAATTAAAAGATCTTAAAATTCTAAAGGGGGACAATGAAAAGGTGTTTTAAATATTTTAATAGAAAATTTTACTTTTAAAATTAAGCATTTTTTAAAAAATAATAAACAATGCTTAAGTGCTTAAAAAGTTAATCCAAATGAGGGAAGTCGACCCCATAATTCAAATTTAAAATTCAAATTAAAAATTAATTCAATTATTAAAGATAATAAACAATATACATAATTTATGGAAGTCGGCCCCATATTAAATTAAAAATTCAAATTAAAATTAATTTAATTATTAAAAAGTTTATTAAACAATATAATTTTTAGCATGGTCGGCTCCATAATTTTTGGCTGGAAAAACTAGTATAAAAACTCCCAAGTCGGCCCCATAATTTGAATTAAAATTAAATTAAAATGTCAAATTAAAAAATTATATTTAGCATGGTCGGCTCCATAATTTTTGGCTGGAAAAACTAGTATAAAAACTCCCCCCCCCCGATTTCACTTTCACGTGGGTTTTGTGTTGGAGATCAAGAGCTCGCATTCTTTGGTGAAGGAACAGCAAATTTCAGGGCTCGGGAGTTATTGTTTGATGAATGAAAATTTGCATGAGTTCTGAATTCGGGTTACTAATTCGTGGCATCTACCAGCAATAGCAGCAGTCTGCAGTTTTTGTGAAGGCACGTTGGTTTTGAAGGAGAGCTCTGATTCTTTTGTTTACACAAGTGCTGAAGGTGGAAAAGATCCTTAATAAAACTGAAACTCGTGAGGATTCCTTTCTCTAATTTCGTGTAGCAGACATTAAGGAATGCAACAGCAGTCTGAAAGTTAATTCATGGTGAAGGCACAGCTATCTAACAGCTCGATTTTTTTGGGAAGAAAAGATCAGAATTTTTGGTGATTTAACAGCTCGATTTTGGAGAAGGAACAGCAGTCTGCAAATTCTTTGTATGGGTGTTTTTGCTGAAGACAGAGCTCGTTTTTTTTTTATTGAAGGCACAGTTCAGAACTCGATTTATTTGATAAAGGAACGTTGGTTTCATAGCTCGAATTGTTGGTGAATACACTGCTGGCACAGCTGGTAATAGAGCTCTGAGTTTTCGTGGTAAAGACTACGCTGGAGATGAAGTTTCTATTGGTAAAAACAGACCCAAATTCTTTACAGTCTTCCTCAGCAGTTCGAGTTTGATGGTGGGCCAAGCCTCTTACAGTGATTGCCTTGAGGTTTGAGTTTGAAGTCATACACAGCCAAGGTAAAAGTTTGACATGCAAGGTATGTATGATTACTCAAGCATGATAAAGTATGAGTAGTGAATGTATGTGATATACAATATATGTAAAGTGAAATACAGTGGCATGCACAAGTAATGTGTGAACAGTGAATGAATACAGTGGCATGTATAACAGTAATGTATACAGTAGTGATGAATGTAAAGGTGTATGAACAGTCATGAAGATGCATGTATGATGTTGATAATTGATGTATTGCTTGACGATGCACTAAGAATGATGATGATAAGTATGCACAGTATGTACACACAGTGAAGATCTTCTACAATGATGTGTGAAGATTTATTATGCACAGTATGTACACACAGTGAAGATCTTCTACAATGATGTGTGAAGATTTATTCATTACAAACTACTTGATGATGCGTTGATGAGATGATGATGTATTTACTGTATATATGATGCATACACAGCTAAGTGATATATACAGTGGTGTGTGTACAGTACACTAAGACAATGGTTTGATGATGGTGCATGCATAATCCACTACTAGATGTTGATAATAATGAAAACCCTATGATGATGCAAACCCTACGATGTTGTTCCAGACCTTGATGACTAGATGACATGTTCAGTTTGACAACCCTACAGCAGAAGACATGATGATAAGATGACAAGTAGCATAGCAGCAGCAGTGTTGATGAGCAGTGAATGAGCAGTGAACAATTGATAACAGTGAACAGTTGATGAGCAGTTGATCAGCATGCCCATGATGACATGTGCAGAGAAATGATGTGACAGTTTGATTTCAGCAGAGGTATTTTGGTATGACAGAAAGGCACATACAAATTGATGAAACAGCTTGATGGTGGATCAGCAGTGGTAGTTTGGCAGTAATCAAAAGGCAGCAGGTTCAGTGATTCGTTTTACAGGTCCACAGGTACAATCATATTTTTCTACAGGGTGGTAGGGTGGTGCTAGGGCTCACAACCTTGTGAGCTGAGCTGTTGCAGCAGCTTGTCAGTTGTGACTGACGAAGCCTAGGGGTTGTAGCTCCTTCCAGTTGTAGCTGGAGAAGTTGTATTAAATTTGTAACCCCAGTTGTTGCTGGGTCAAATTTTATTATAAAAGGCTTCCGTGGTTTTACCCCCAGGACTTGGGTTTCCACGTAAAAATCTTGTGTACTGTGCATCTTGTTTTTATTGTTGATGATATACTGCTATGATTGGTGATTAGCAACTTGCTCTCGGTTAAAAAATTTGATCATTGGCAAATACTGATTCACCCCCCTCTCAGTATTTCAACAATTGGTATCAGAGCGGGTTCCTTCAAGAACAGCCTAATCACTGGAAGGAAATTATGGGCAAGTTTGCCAGGCACAGTAAAAATGGAATACCCATGTTTGATGGGACTGGCTATACCTTTTGGAGTATACGAATGAAATCCTTTTTGCTAGCACAAGGAGTACAGGTATGGCAAATAGTTGAAAATGGATATAAAGTACCAACGCCCCCACCAACAGATCCAGATGACTTAGTTCGTTATGATACAAATTCAAAAGCCACGAATCATATTTCAAGTGCATTGGATGAATCAGTCTTCATCAAAGTCATGCATTGTACATCTGCTAAGGAAATGTGGGACAAACTCAAGACCATCTATGAAGGTGACAAAAAGGTCAAAGAAGCCAAACTCCAAACCTACAGAGGACAATTCGAACATCTAAAGATGAAGGATGACGAGAATATTGCAGCCTACTTTCTTCGAATTGATGAACTTGTAAATACTATCAGAGGCCTGGGTGAAACAGTTGAAGAATCAGTTGTTGTTCAAAAGATACTAAGAACGCTACCCTACATATTCAATCCTAAAATCTCAGCCTTGGAAGAAAGGACGGATTTGGATACTATGACAGTAGACCAGCTACATGGGACACTTGTGGCTTATGAAATGAGATTAGAAGATGAAGACTCACCTAGAAAAGAAGCAGCCTTTAAAGTTTCCTCCAAGCAAGCAATGAAAGACAAACAAGCCAAGAAGGACAATTCAGAAATAAAATCCAAATCAAAGACAGCATACCACTTCAACTGCAGTGACGATTCAGATGATGAGGAGATAGCAAACTTCGTACGAAAGCTCAAAAGAGGCACAGGTAAGTACAAAGGTAAGTTACCTCTTAAGTGTTTTTCATGTGGTAAAATAGGTCACTTTGCTTCAAAATGTCCCTATGCGAAAGACTCTGATAGTGATGGCAGTTTCAAGAAACACAAGAAATACAGGAACTTCAAAGGAAAGAAAAATAGAAGGTTTGCAAAGAAGAAAAGTCTCTACTCTAAAAGAAACCCCAGCTCTTCAGATGAAGATTCTGACAATGACTCAGATAGTGATAGTGATTCAGACAGTGACAGTGATAACGAATCAAAAAGGGTACTCTTCATGGCTGTAGATTCAAAAGACTCAGATGAGAAAAAAGAAGAATCCGATTCAGAAGGTGAAGTAGACCTGGAGGAAGAATTGATAAGTGCTTTGAAAGAGCTAAGAAGAGAAAGGAAAAAGAATAAACTATTGAAAGAGGAGATACAGGAGTTACGGGAAAGACCTCAGATATGTGAAGAAGCAGATCAACTCATTCAAAGTCTAACTATTCAATTAGAAGAAGCCAAAAGAATTCAAGACAATCTCAGAAAACAACTAGAAGAAAGTATGAATGAAGGTGAGAAACTAATGGGGGAGATAGTGACTCTAAGAACTCAACTACAAAAGAAAAATGTGAGTCAAGGCTATGACAACAGTTCCAAGATACTTGATCAGATCATCAATAATCAAAAGCCATATCTTGACAGAACAGGTCTTGGTTATAATAAGCACAATGATGAAGGTTCAAGCTCCAAGACAGCTGAGGATAAACCAGAAGCTATCAAAGACTCCGTCATCCAGGAAGTACCCATATATCAGCCAAAACAACAACCAGAACAGGCTCCAATTGAAAATCAACAGGTTAATACGACAGCACCTCTAAGAAGACCATTTCAACCTAGACAACCAACCTCAGAATGGACCCCAGTTGAAAATCGAAGTGTCAGATGGGCAGCACCTCCAAGAAGACCATTTGTTCCCAGGTATGAATATTCTTTTTATGGTTATTGTTTTTCTTGCGGAATATTTGGACATAAAGCAATGTATTGTACAAAAGGAAGATATGCAGAAAACAGAAACAGGTATGAAAATTCTAGATGGCAACGAAACAACAACAGTAGTTTTTCTCCCTTGGATTCTGAAGTCGAATGTCAGAAATGCAACAACTTTGGGCATACAGCGAAAAATTGCAGAATGACAATCCCTCCTACAGGCATTAAACAAGTATCAACCAATCAAACAGGTGACCAGCAAAAGGTATGGATCAGACAGAAGAACAACCTGAATATTCATGAATGTGGGATAGCTCTTCAAGCTCAAGCTCAAACTGGTAGCAACAAATGGTATGTTGACAGTGGTTGTTCTAGGCATATGACTGGTAACAAAGATGCCTTCATGTTTCTTGAAAAAGATAAAGGATCTGTCTCTTTTGGGAACAATAAATCAGCAAAAGTTGTTGGAAAAGGTACAGTAAATCTTGGCGGCAAAGATACAGTAGCAGAAAATGTGTTGTTTGTCGACAGTATGAAGCATAATCTGTTGAGTGTCAGCCAGATGTGTGATCAAGGACATGAACTTACATTCAACTCAAAGTCTTGCAAAATAAGAAAAGAAGGATCAAGAAAGTTAGTGGCTACTGCTACCAGGACTCCAAACAACATATATGTTCTGGACGAAATCACGGAAGAAAAATGTCACCTAGCAAAAGAAGATGAAAATTGGTTATGGCATAGAAGAATGGGACACGTACATTTTGATAATTTGGTCAAGATCAGCAAGAAACTAGCCGTAAGGAACATGCCACAGATTACCAAGCCTACTGATACTATCTGCAAGCACTGTCAGCATGGGAAACTTACGAAAGCCAATTTCAAGCCAAAAGAATACTCTTCTACAAAACCCTTAGAGCTTGTTCACACTGATCTATGTGGGCCAACCAAGAATAAAGGATTGGATGGTGAAGAATACTTCATGCTGCTCATTGATGACTACTCCAGGATGACATGGGTCTGCCTTCTTAACAGGAAATCGGAAGCCTTTGAATGCTTCAAGATCTTTAAAGAACAGGTTGAAAATGAAACAGGTAAACGAATCAAGTGTCTCAGATCCGATAATGGCGGAGAATTCACATCAAATGAATTCTATCAGTACTGTGAAGAAAATGGTATAAAAAGACAATTTTCAGTTGCCAGAACACCTCAGCAAAATGGAGTAGCAGAAAGGAAGAACAGATCAGTGTTAGAAATGGCCAGAACTATGTTGAATGAAGCCAAACTAAGCGAAAAATTTTGGGCTCAAGCAGTACATACAGCGGTCCACATTATGAACAGAGGATTGCTCAGAAGCAACATTGATAAAACTCCTTATGAGCTATGGACGGGAAGAACAGCTAATGTTCAACACTTCAGAGTGTTTGGAAGCAGGTGCTACATCAGAAGAGATGATAAGAAGATTAGAAAATTCGAATCTCGTGCAGACGAAGGAATATTTGTTGGGTACTCCTCCACAAGAAAGGCCTACAAGTGTTACAACCTAAGATTAGGTAAGATAGTGGAAAGCATCAATGTAAAGATTGATGAATCTAGTTTGCCAAAATGTCAGGAAGACTCAAAAGACCTTGAAGAAGAAGATGAAGATGATGAAGTAGAAGAAGAAGAAGAAGAAGAAGAAGAAAAAGAACAAAGAAAAACTCAGCCAACAGTTACACAGGATCAACAAGTACAGGATCAACAACAAGAACAACAAAAATCTCCTAAGAATTGGTATCAAAAGAATCATCCACAGGAATTGATTATTGGTGACAAAAATGCCGGCATAGAAACCAGAAAAGATCGAAGACAAGTCCGAAGACCAGAACAAGTTCATTTCTCACTACTATCTACAGTCGAGCCGAGTAACTTTGCGGAAGCCAGTGCAGATGAACATTGGGTCAAAGCCATGGGAGAAGAACTTGATCAAATCAAGAAAAATGGAACATGGGAACTAGTTCCCAGACCCAAGGATAAAAATGTGATTGGCACAAAATGGATTTTCAGAAATAAACTGAATGAAGATGGACAGGTAATCAGAAACAAGGCAAGATTGGTTTGCAAAGGATATGCTCAAATCGAAGGGATAGACTTTGAAGAAACATTTGCTCCAGTAGCCAGAATGGAAGCTATAAGAATGATATTGGCCCATGCTTGTGCTAAAAACATCAAAGTATATCAAATGGATGTCAAATCAGCCTTTTTGAATGGAAAACTAGAAGAAGAAGTCTACATTGAACAGCCAGAAGGATTCCAACTATCAGCAAACAAAGACTATGTGTGCAGATTAAAAAGAGCCCTATATGGGTTAAAGCAAGCTCCTAGAGCTTGGTACTCCAGATTGGACAGTTACTTGCAAAATCAAGGTTTCAAAAGAGGAACTGTAGACAGCAATATGTACATCAAGACTGATCGTGACAGCATAATTATTGTTGAAGTGTATGTTGATGACATTATCTTTGGTAGTGATGATGATACTCTGAGCCAACAATTTGCCAAGGTTATGCAAAACGAATTTGAGATGTCACTACTTGGTGAACTGACCTTCTTCTTGGGACTTCAGATATCACAAGGTGAAGACGGCATCTTCATCTCTCAGACCAAGTACATTAAAGAAATGTTGAAGAGGTTCAAGATGGAAGATTGTAAGCCTGTGAGCACTCCTATGACTACTAGCTGCAAGTTAAGCAAAGACGATGAATCAAATGCAGTGGATCAAAAATATTACAGGTCAATGATTGGTAGCCTACTGTATGTGACAGCTTCAAGACCAGATGTGATGCAAGCTGTTGGACAGGTTGCAAGATTTCAAGCAGCTCCGAAGGAAACTCATGTTATTGCAGTCAAAAGAATCTTCAGATATCTTAAAGGAACTATGGACTTTGGATTATGGTATTCAAAAGGAAATGAGTTGGACTTAGTAGCTTACTCAGACGCGGATTGGGCAGGATGTGTGGATGACAGAAGAAGCACAAGTGGTGCAGCATTTTTCTTAGGAAACTGTCTGGTATCATGGTCGAGCAAAAAGCAATCCTCAGTATCCTTGTCAACAGCAGAAGCAGAATATATAGCAGCAGCAACATGTTGTACTCAAATCCTTTGGATGAAACAGAACCTGCAAGACCTACAAGTAACATATGATGAGCCGATTCCAATTCTATGTGACAACACAAGTGCCATCAGCATCTCCAAGAATCCGGTCATGCACTCCAAGACAAAGCACATCCCTATCAAATATCACTTTCTTCGTGAACAGGTCGCAGAAAAGCACATCAAGCTGGAATATATTGAGACAAAGGAACAGATAGCAGATATATTCACCAAGCCACTTCCTAAAGGGACATTTGAGTACCTCCGGGAAAAATTGGGGGTCATTCCTTCTTTCCACTAAATTGATTCTTCTTCTTCACACAGAAGTGCCTGTTGTTTGGGAGAGCATGTTCTGAGGGGGAGTGTTACTTCAAGGTAGTACCCTTTGCCATTGATGCCAAAGGGGGAGAGAAGTTGTGAATAGGGGGAGCCTATTCTCAGGGGGAGCCTGAGTGTTGTCATCAATGACAAAGGGGGAGATTGTTGTTTAGGTTGTCATTGATGCCAACAATGTCTGGTCATTGATGCCAACAGTTAAGCCGTGGTGCCCCTTGTGGAGCCCCTGAGGGTTAATATTTGGTTTGTGGTTGTCTGTGTCAGAGGAGACCTTTTGACTTTGTCCAAGCCCAAGCTTGAAGCCCTTGGAGGCCTATGGACATTGGCAAAAGCCCTGGTTACCCATTGACTTTGTCTAAACTTAAACTTAAGCTTAAGCCCTAATTAAAGATTAATAAAAATGATTAAATCAAAAGTATTTTAATTTAATAAAAGTTTTTTTAATTAAAATTAAATTTGAAATTAAAAAGAATTTAATAATTAAATAATTAATAAAGTTTTTTTTTGGTTAATAAAATACACTAAGAGATTTAAAAAAAAAAAATCATATAATAAAAGATCTTGAAATTCTCAATTAAATTTAAAGGGGGACAATGAAAAAGCACTTTAAATAAAAAATTATATAATTAAAAGATCTTAAAATTCTAAAGGGGGACAATGAAAAGGTGTTTTAAATATTTTAATAGAAAATTTTACTTTTAAAATTAAGCATTTTTTAAAAAATAATAAACAATGCTTAAGTGCTTAAAAAGTTAATCCAAATGAGGGAAGTCGACCCCATAATTCAAATTTAAAATTCAAATTAAAAATTAATTCAATTATTAAAGATAATAAACAATATACATAATTTATGGAAGTCGGCCCCATATTAAATTAAAAATTCAAATTAAAATTAATTTAATTATTAAAAAGTTTATTAAACAATATAATTTTTAGCATGGTCGGCTCCATAATTTTTGGCTGGAAAAACTAGTATAAAAACTCCCAAGTCGGCCCCATAATTTGAATTAAAATTAAATTAAAATGTCAAATTAAAAAATTATATTTAGCATGGTCGGCTCCATAATTTTTGGCTGGAAAAACTAGTATAAAAACTCCCCCCCCCGATTTCACTTTCACGTGGGTTTTGTGTTGGAGATCAAGAGCTCGCATTCTTTGGTGAAGGAACAGCAAATTTCAGGGCTCGGGAGTTATTGTTTGATGAATGAAAATTTGCATGAGTTCTGAATTCGGGTTACTAATTCGTGGCATCTACCAGCAATAGCAGCAGTCTGCAGTTTTTGTGAAGGCACGTTGGTTTTGAAGGAGAGCTCTGATTCTTTTGTTTACACAAGTGCTGAAGGTGGAAAAGATCCTTAATAAAACTGAAACTCGTGAGGATTCCTTTCTCTAATTTCGTGTAGCAGACATTAAGGAATGCAACAGCAGTCTGAAAGTTAATTCATGGTGAAGGCACAGCTATCTAACAGCTCGATTTTTTTGGGAAGAAAAGATCAGAATTTTTGGTGATTTAACAGCTCGATTTTGGAGAAGGAACAGCAGTCTGCAAATTCTTTGTATGGGTGTTTTTGCTGAAGACAGAGCTCGTTTTTTTTTTATTGAAGGCACAGTTCAGAACTCGATTTATTTGATAAAGGAACGTTGGTTTCATAGCTCGAATTGTTGGTGAATACACTGCTGGCACAGCTGGTAATAGAGCTCTGAGTTTTCGTGGTAAAGACTACGCTGGAGATGAAGTTTCTATTGGTAAAAACAGACCCAAATTCTTTACAGTCTTCCTCAGCAGTTCGAGTTTGATGGTGGGCCAAGCCTCTTACAGTGATTGCCTTGAGGTTTGAGTTTGAAGTCATACACAGCCAAGGTAAAAGTTTGACATGCAAGGTATGTATGATTACTCAAGCATGATAAAGTATGAGTAGTGAATGTATGTGATATACAATATATGTAAAGTGAAATACAGTGGCATGCACAAGTAATGTGTGAACAGTGAATGAATACAGTGGCATGTATAACAGTAATGTATACAGTAGTGATGAATGTAAAGGTGTATGAACAGTCATGAAGATGCATGTATGATGTTGATAATTGATGTATTGCTTGACGATGCACTAAGAATGATGATGATAAGTATGCACAGTATGTACACACAGTGAAGATCTTCTACAATGATGTGTGAAGATTTATTATGCACAGTATGTACACACAGTGAAGATCTTCTACAATGATGTGTGAAGATTTATTCATTACAAACTACTTGATGATGCGTTGATGAGATGATGATGTATTTACTGTATATATGATGCATACACAGCTAAGTGATATATACAGTGGTGTGTGTACAGTACACTAAGACAATGGTTTGATGATGGTGCATGCATAATCCACTACTAGATGTTGATAATAATGAAAACCCTATGATGATGCAAACCCTACGATGTTGTTCCAGACCTTGATGACTAGATGACATGTTCAGTTTGACAACCCTACAGCAGAAGACATGATGATAAGATGACAAGTAGCATAGCAGCAGCAGTGTTGATGAGCAGTGAATGAGCAGTGAACAATTGATAACAGTGAACAGTTGATGAGCAGTTGATCAGCATGCCCATGATGACATGTGCAGAGAAATGATGTGACAGTTTGATTTCAGCAGAGGTATTTTGGTATGACAGAAAGGCACATACAAATTGATGAAACAGCTTGATGGTGGATCAGCAGTGGTAGTTTGGCAGTAATCAAAAGGCAGCAGGTTCAGTGATTCGTTTTACAGGTCCACAGGTACAATCATATTTTTCTACAGGGTGGTAGGGTGGTGCTAGGGCTCACAACCTTGTGAGCTGAGCTGTTGCAGCAGCTTGTCAGTTGTGACTGACGAAGCCTAGGGGTTGTAGCTCCTTCCAGTTGTAGCTGGAGAAGTTGTATTAAATTTGTAACCCCAGTTGTTGCTGGGTCAAATTTTATTATAAAAGGCTTCCGTGGTTTTACCCCCAGGACTTGGGTTTCCACGTAAAAATCTTGTGTACTGTGCATCTTGTTTTTATTGTTGATGATATACTGCTATGATTGGTGATTAGCAACTTGCTCTCGGTTAAAAAATTTGATCATTGGCAAATACTGATTCACCCCCCTCTCAGTATTTCAACACCCCCTTTATTAATACTCTTTTATGGATGACTTTTTCACTACAAGGTCGACTTCACTCAGTGAATGGGTCGAATTTTCTAGGGCAGTTTTACCTAGTGTTGGAGCAGTTTTACCTAGTGTTGGAGCAGTTTTACCCAGTGACTGGTGTTGTTTTACCCAGTGAATCTTGTGGCGTCGACTTGTCTATTTTCACTTGATTTCTTGAGTATGTTTTAGCATTATTCTTTTAGGGTTATCACTTGATCAAATACAATAAGAATATATTTTGATGCTACATAAAACATCAACACTTCCTCTTAGCAAGGAAGGTATTCGTCTGAAACGATCTTCAACACTGCTTCTACACATCTGTATTCTCTGACCATTGACTTGTTGACTTTAACGAATCTATCCATCACTAGAATTTTTGTACGAGCAAGCCATCAATCACATCATGCATCCAGGGCCTCAACATCATAGCATAGCATCTCACTAGTGGGTACAGCCTCATCGTCCTTTCTGACATTATGTCATTACGAGACTTCATCCAACTCACATAGAATCTGGGCATCCAACTCAAACAAAATTCAGGCATCCGGTTCACACAGATCTCGGGTAACTATCCTTCTCACATAGAATCTGGATATCTGGCTCACACAGAATCTAGATAACTAGCCTGAAAGCTAGCCCTTCTAGTTTGCACCACCAAGCATCTAGCTCACATAGAATATGGGCATCTAACCACAAGGGTTAGGCGATCCAGTGCGCATACACTATCCATCTAGCACACTGCTAGGTACCCTCCAACCCACACTGGTTGTCTCTCCAACCCGAAAGCTAGACATCACCAGTCCACATCCTGGTCTTCAAGTCCCAAAGACTGGGTATCCTAACCTTATGCGAGGTCAGGCTAACCTGTGCCTCCGTCAGTAACGTGCTCGTGAATGACTACCTGTTGTTACCACACTCTATATCCTACGGCCCCTGGAATCGCATCTACAACTCAACACTTCCTCTCAAGTAGGGAAGTCGTTATGCACCACACCATGCTTGTCCCTGAAGTACTCAAACTTGACCTTTGATAGAGGCTTGGTCAACACATAGGCTATCTGCTCATCTATCGCAATATACTGGAGCTTCATATCTCCCTTCTGCACCATGTCTCGGATATAATGGTACTTGATATCGATATGCTTGGACTTGTCCTGAAACACAGGGTTCTCGAACAACTTTATGCAACTTTGGTTGTCACAGAAGATACAAGTCACCTCCAACTTGAGATCAAACAACCCTGCAAGCAACTTCGGAAGCCACACAGCTTTGATACTAGTTGAACATGCTACTATATACTCTACCTCGACCGTGCTGAGTGCCACATTATTATGCTTCCTACTGAGCCACGAGACCATAGTTGATCCCAAACTGAAGCAACATCCGGATGTACTCTTCTGATCTGTGACACTACCGACCCAATCTGAATCAGCATAGCCTTGCAATCTTAACTCACGATCCGAAACATATCTGAGTCCATAGTCCATTGTACCTTTTAGGTACCTCATCACATGCTTTGCCGCAATCAAGTGAACACATCTCGGCTTAACCATATACCGATTCAATGTGTTCACCGCAAAGGCATATATATGGCCTCATGTTCCTCAAATACATCAAAAAACCAATCATTTGTTTATACATGGTGGCATCCACTGTCTTTGAAGAAGTATCACTCAATAACTTCAAGTTCATCACCATCGGTGTAGGCATGGGTTTACAATCCATCATCATGTATCTCTTCAGGATCTCTACAAAATATTTTCCTTAGTTAAGGAAAATCTCATCTTGTTTTTGCCACACCTCTAGACCCAAGAAATAATGCATCATACCCAGGTCTTTCATCTCGAACTTTGCAGTGAGCTCCCTCTTACTCTCAACGATGAGCTTCTTGTCCCTTGTTAGAAACAGGTCATCCACATATAATAGTAATATCACTGTGTTGATGTATTTGTAACTTCGGAATGTATTTCATATATGTATATTATATTCCTATAGAGATGTTATTATTCCTCTATACGGAAGTGTCGTCATTTATATTGTAAGTGTCATAACTTATACTTGATGGGTTATTAGACCACCTTGTTGGGGTCAGCCCTGTATAATTCATGTGGGTTAAAGGGTTATTAGACCACCCTATTGGGGGTTGGCCCTATCAGCATTATGTTATGTGGTTAAGTTAAGGCTGACCTAGTAAAGTTTATAGGCACTCTATTTGATCATTCTATTCTCACACACACTCTTTGGAGAGTGGCGCACTTGTGGAGGAGGAGAAGCTGCTGCTAGGAGATTCCTATCTCTTATGCTTGGGTTTG
The DNA here is from genome assembly GCA_027924585.1 of Larix kaempferi. Taxonomy (NCBI): domain Eukaryota; kingdom Viridiplantae; phylum Streptophyta; class Pinopsida; order Pinales; family Pinaceae; genus Larix; species Larix kaempferi. Next base: position 510,602 of record BSBM01002163.1, read on the forward strand.
TTAGGAACCTGTGTCAACCCTTCTCTTTACTATGTTAGTATATTGTTGTTGGACGCATATGCTTTGTAAGTCGTCTCGTAGTATTTGTTGATCCATAGTTTATATTAGCCCATAGTATTGACCCATAGTATTGGACGCATATGCTTTGTAAGTCGTCCCGTAGTATTATATGTCCCATGGTTTTGACTCATAGTATTGGGCATAGACTTAGTATATAAGTGTGTGTTGAGGTCATTGAAGGCATGGTGAAGTTAATTGTATTGAGCTTGCTCAAAGGAGGTTGCCCCCTCGAAGTGGCCCGTGATCAATATAAAAGTGATTCTGAGTTCTATTATTTCTGATATCTCGTGTATTTGCATTAATTAACTATTGCAGGTTCTTCACATCTGGTATCAGAGCACTTTCTTGGGCTCGTTGGGTGGAATTTCTGCCAAAAATTTTTTTCCGCATCTGTTACAAGTTCGGATCTGGGGATAACCCCTATCCGCTTAACTGTGGGAAGTACTTGGGCATAAGCCCTAAAATTCATTGTGAGGAGTACCACAGGAACCCCAAAGTAGCTAACCCATTGAGAGGACCTGCCAGCGGAAAGGGCAACGACCCCTACCTGATTGACTAGTTCCCACCCGTGAGGTTAACCAAGAGTTGCCGTTCGAGGCAAAGCGGTTATCAGTTTTACCTGAGCCGTGGAGTGAGGGGTACTGCCCCAATACGCAAGCCGTCAAACAGCATTAGTGGCCGAGTGAATCCCCTGAACCGATAGGAAGCCGCACATACTTGGGGTCCATATATATTTTCAGTTGAACTGTTGTCGATCACTTCCGCTCTAGATCCAGCCGTTTCAGATCTATTCTGAAATTTGTTCCAGATCCAGTCGCCGTTTCAGATCCAGCTGTTTTCGATCCCTTCCGCGTCGTTGTAGATCCATTTGTTGTGCCGCTATTGCCGATCCATTTCTAGAGGAACAAAAACAAAAACAAAAAATTGTTTTTCGGCCATATCTCCCTTGTTTCAACTCTGTTTTCCCTGAAACTTCACTGACATCCCTGCAATCCCATTATGCATATTTCATTCCTAAAGACCCTATCCCAAATTCCACTTCCCAAGACCAGAAATCTCACATTTGTCTATTTTTAGGGTTTGCCATAACTCCTTCAATTTTCACCCAAACGCCTTCAAATTTTGCCACCGTGTTCCTTTCCTAATTCTGCTTCTTTGTCCCTCTCTACCAAAGTTTCTCATTCTTTCACCCCGCTTCTGAAATCTCCATTTTTTGCTTCCCTGTCCATCAGAAAGTGCCCAAAACCTAATCAAACCCCAATTACCCATCCGCGTTTTTCCCAAATCCAAATCTTCCTTTACTAAATAAACTTTTGTTTGTGTTTTTCTATCCATTCCCCCCCCCCCCAAAAAAAAAAAAAAACTCTTGGTTGTGGTTGTCACCTGCACAGGAGCAAAAACCATGGAGGAAGCACTTGCAGCCATCCAAACCAAACTCCAAGATTTGGATGAAAAATTTCTCAACCTCCATCTTCAGCATTCATCCATGAACAATAACCGACAGCCAGAATCTTTTGCAACCACCGGGTTCTCTTCTTCCAGCAATTTTCGTGGGCCGAAGCTTGATTTTCCTCACTTCAATGGTACTGATCCGACTGAATGGATATACCAAGTAGAACAATATTTCAATCTGCATAATAATTTTGATGTCTAGAAAGTTCCACTTGCATCCTTTCATTTGGAACAAGAATCCCTTCAATGGTACCATTGGTACATCAAAGCTCATCCCGAGCCAAACTGGACAGATTTTTGCCAACTCCTTTTGCCACGATTTGGTCCTAGTGCTTTTGATGACTTCACAGGAGCACTCACTAAACTTCACCAAATTGGCACAGTGAGAGAGTATCAGACAGAATTTGAGAAACTGGCCAATCACACAGAAGGATTGTCTGATGAATTCTACAGGAGTTGTTTTATCAGTGGTCTCAAGGATGAAATCCGCTCAGAGGTCAAAATGTTCTGTCCCAACACAATGATGGAAGTCCTAGGGTTGGCTAAGTTGGCAGAGGACAAGATCGCGACTCAACAACGCTCCAAACCCACTTTTGCTCCCTTCAAAAATATGGGTTCCCAACGACCTCCCATCATGCCTGCTCCTCAACCAACTCCTATCAAACATTTGCCTGAAACAGAGATGCAGGCATGCCGAGAAAAATGACTTTGTTATAATTGTGATGATAAATTCACTCAGGGACATAGATATGTTCAACAAAAGCTCTATCTCTTGGATGTGGATTGTCCGCCTACCTCAGAACTTGATGAAGAAGCTCCAGATACAGTAGATGATCAGGTCGACATTCAACACCCGCCTGTTGACACCCCATCTCAGGACGACCCACTCGAGATCTCTCTCCATGCTGTAACCGGCGTCACCACCCCACAAACAATGCGAGTCAGGGGATACTTCAAGAAGCTCCCTCTTACCATACTCATTGATTATGGTAGCACTCATAACTTCATTGACCTCGGATTGCCAAACAAGCTGATTGTTTTGTCCATCCTTGCTCCAACCTTGAAGTCATGGTTTCCAATGGGGGCACCTTACGTTGCAAGGGGAAGTGTCACAATGTGCGTATCTCTATGGAAGATTATAACCTACGCTCTGACATGTTTGCCTTGTCCTTAGGCGGATGTGATGTGGTTTTAGGCGTTCAATGGTCATGCACACTTGGCCCCATCTTATGGGATTTTGTGGAACTTTGGATGCAGTTTTCAATCAATGGAGCACAACACAAATTAATGGGTTTAAAACCAGGGTCTCTCTGCATCATCAGTTCACATCGCCTGGAAAAAATCCTTAAGAAGAATTCACATGGTGTCATCGCTCAGCTCCATTCCATTCAGATGCACCCATCAACGGTCTCCACTACTTCCTTGGATAGATATGCAGGTGTCCTAGCTGAACCAATGAGCTTGCCGCCTCCAAGAGACCTTTCCGGTAAGAATTTAGTCGCATCTACCTCTCAGCAGGAACTGATGGCTATTTTGCATGTAGTACAGAAGTGGCAGCCATACCTATTAGGGAATTATTTCTACATCAAAACTGATCTCCAGAGTCTGGAAAATTTTCTAGAACAATGGGTCTCCTACCCAACACACCTGAAATGGGTTATCCCTATGCGATCACTTACAAGAAGGGTAAGGACAATATGGTGGCAGATGCTCATTCTCACACAATTGATGACCTAGTTTCTCTTACAGCTCTTTCTCTGCTTGTTCCAAATTGGTTGCAATATGTTCAACGGGGCTATCTCTTCTATGAACTCCATGCTTCTTCATCAGCAGGGCACTCTGGGTTCTTCAAAATGTCTGACCGGGAACAATGTAACTTCTTTTGGCAGGGACTAAAAATGACAATTCAACAGATGGTGGCTGAGTGTGATACTTTCCAGGTCAACAAGGGTGAAACGACACTCCTTTCAGGATTGCTCAAACCCTTGCCCATCCCTACATAGCTTTGGCCAACTATTTCTATGAATTTCCTAGCAGCGCTCTGGTGGTACAATACCACATCTCAAAGGACACCATATGAAGCAGTCTATGGACATACATTGCCAGTTCTTCTTCCATACACCCTTAGCAGCTCCCCAGTTCAGGAAATTGACTCAGTTCTTTGAAACTGCGATCAGATTCTTTTCATTCTACAGGACAATCTTCACATGGCCAGAATTCGCCTGAAACAACAAGCCGATCAGCACCGTTCTGAGCGCATTTTCCATGCAACTGATAGGGTTCTTCTTCGTCTACAGCAATCCTCCCTGACACTCCAAAGGCGTCAGTGGCCCGAAATGCAAACCGAGGATGCTACCGGGGAACCACTCCTTCAGATTCTGCAGCAATTTCTCCAACCAAAGCTTTGAGGACAAAGCTTTTTCTAAGGGAGAGGGGATGTTAGGAACCCGTGTCAACCCTTCTCTTTACTATGTTAGTATATTGTTGTTGGACGCATATGCTTTGTAAGTCATCCCGTAGTATTTGTTGATCCATAGTTTATATTAGCCCATAGTATTGACCCATAGTATTAGACACATATGCTTTGTAAGTCGTCCCGTAGTATTATATGTCCCATGGTTTTGACTCATAGTATTGGGCATAGACTTAGTATATAGGTGTGTGTTGAGGTCATTGAAAGCACGGTAAAGTTAATTGTATTGAGCTTGCTCAAAGGAGGTTGCCCCCTCGAAGTGGCCCGTGATCAATATAAAAGTGATTCTGAGTTCTATTATTTTTTATATCTCGTGTATTTGCATTAATTAATTATTGCAGGTTCTTCACAGGGTTGTATCATTGCTCTATCTATCTCTAAGGAAGTTATTGGGGTTTTTCACCTTTATGGTTTTCCCCAAGTAAACTCTGTGTCTCTTGTGTGCTTGCATTATTGTGTCCATGATTGATATGTTGTAGATATGCTGTACATGTTATCAGCTCAGTTAAGATCCTAGATCAGATTGAAATTTCTAAAAAACTAACATGGTATCAGAGCTAGCCTGAAAGAAGGCATGGTATGGCATTTATGACACTTGTTGCACTTGCGAAGCTAGGTCTTGATATAGAAAAAACCAGTCATCATAGCACTTTCACTATAAATTCATTTTGTCAAGGTTTCAGGATCTAAAAATCTTACATGTTGAAGACAAGATCCCCATGTACCTTGTGTCCAAAGGAGAGCCTCTAATTCGTTGTACTTTGTGAGTTCTGATCTATACAATCTAGGGTTTCTGCCTCTTCCAGATCTCTGTCATAAATAGGTGACCTAGGAAAAAAGGTCATAACTTGGGCTAGGAAGCTCCAAATGAAATTTCGTAAAACGTGATAGGTAGGGCACGGACTGTACTTTCTCAGGTAAGTTTTCAGAGGCTGAAAATGAACCAGTGACACGTGGCACTCCATACAAGTTCGCTCTCATGTTTTATCCCATAAACAGGTCACATTGCGACACTTGGAATAACTCTCTCTCAGAGAATCCAATTGAGGTCAGAACTGTGGAGTTGGAATGATGACAGGTCAGGCTACCACAAAGTAGAATTTTCAAACCCTGTAGATTTGAAATTTCGGAGTTACAACAGAAACAATCAGGTGCATATTTCTGTCAAAATAGAATTGGATTTTAAGCACCGTCATTCATGGCTCCGGGAATTTAGGGTTTTGGAGAATGTTGGAATTTTTTGTATCGGAGTCCACGGCTGGATGCTCCTCATAAAAATCGAAATTTAGAGACCAAGATTGAATTTTTTGGTTGGGCAGAAGGCCTGGCTTGATCAAACCCTAGTTCGAGATTTTGATCGGAAAGGTGGAAAATTAGGGCTTCTGCAAAAGTTGGAATTTCTGAAGTCTGTGACCACGACTGGAAGCTGCTCAGAAAAATCAAAGTTTATAGCTTTGGATCGAACCTTTTGGTTGGGCAGAAGGGTGGGATTTATCAAACCCTAGTTCAGGATCCTGTCGAGAAGATACATAAGTTTCAAAGGCAATTTTGAGGGGTGAAACTTTGCAATTTTCAAATTCTGAGTATACCAACTTGATCAGCTCATCAAGGCGCATCCTTCTATCATTTCAGAAATTTGAAATTTAAAGTTTGAATTTTTAGGGTTTCTCTGACAAACCCTAATCCAGCTCTAGATCCAATTTTTGCAATTCAAGTGGATTGTGTCAATCCTAGAAGAGAATGGATTGGTCACCTGCATAAGTGAAGAAGTTCATGTTTCAGAGGGAGATGAGGCTAATGCCTTACATAAGAATATTACAAGCAATCTCGACAGGTATGACTTATCCAGGTATGTTTCGAGATCTGTTCATAATTAAGTTTATGGTATGTTTGTCTTCATTAAGGTTAGTACAATCTTGATTAAATTTAGACTTGTCGTATCACCTTAATAAAATTATGAATGCAGATATTCATTGATTAGGGTTTTGACACTTATGATTGTACTAATGCATTGTGGTGTTGTATGAGGATGATGTTGTCCGCTAATATGAAAGGTACATCAAGAAAGACAAATCATGTTCTAGTTCAAGAACATATGACCATGGTCACATGAAGACAAAGATTCATCCATTTTCATGGATCACACAGAAGATCTACTTACGAGGTATGTATAACTTGGTTCTATAATGATTAACTTATGAGATATGCAGGTCACTAGCACAAGTCATTTAAGAGAACAAGAAGACATCATGTTGGTATGTTAGACATAACCAGATAACATATTAATCCAGGTATGTTTTTCCTATATCAAGTTAGAATCCTACCTTGTGATAGGATCTCTTATATAAGTATACTTTGTATGGTTGATAATGATTATTCATGAAGTTAGAAATGTAAGTAATCAAGGGTTTATGCATATTATGTCTCTTACCTTGATTGATGATATGACTAACCAGAAAAATCCTTTGGTCAAATAAAGAATATGCATGAGTAACAGAAGTATTCCCTGAAACCTTGAATACTAATGTTTATTATCTGTGTTTGAAATTATTATGACTATACATGTTTAACATTATTGTGTTTTGATAGTATTGAGATTATACTAATGAATGTATGTATGAGACCTCGAGGATAACACAATGATGATACTAGTAAGTATGCATAAGTGATCGAGGATGGATATAAGTTCAAGGACAGGTAATCCAGGAAGCAAAGATCAAGAGGGAGCACACTCCAGTAGTTTTTGCAAGGAAGCAAATATTGAGAGGGATTCCACCCTACAAACCAAACAAAGATAAGTATTTGAATTGTCATTTTTTGCATATTTGTTTGTTTAAATAATATTGTTCTATGATGTATATGCTTATGTTCCTAGAATTAGGGTGTGTATTATGCATATTAGAATAATTGCATTAATGAACACTATACTACTAATATGCATGTGATGGGTAAGTGGCCTATGGCACTGTACAACATTCCATTGCTACTTGTCTAGAATGAAACCTCTTTGCTGACATGTTGGGAGTTGTGTACACTCTTAACAATGTTCTGGTAGAGATTGGAAGGCATCTAGAAAGTTACAGGATATGAATAAATGTTGTATTGAAGCATTGGCTAAGATAATTGCATGACTGTATGACATATTTATTTATGTTTAAGAATTTGTTATGAAAACTATGAGATGTTTCTAATCATGCAATTTAATTTGTTTTGTAGGAAAAATCGTATACGAGCACCTACAAAAGAAGGACTACAACATTTGTTCAGCAACAAAGTTATCTATTGAAGCTATTGAAGTTCCCAGGATTCGGGAAGAATGCCATGATCGAAGAGTACCAGTCGATCATGAAGAATGATGTTTGGGATGCAATCCCAAGACCTGAAGGGAAGTCGGTTGTGACTTCCAAATGGATATATAAGATCAAGCATGCTGCAGATGGTAGCATGGAGAAATACAAAGCGAGATTTGTAGCTCGTGGATTCTCCCAAAAAGAGGGGATAGACTATGAAGAGACTTTTGCTCCTGTAGCCAGATACACTTCCATTAGATCGGTACTTGCTCTGGATGCAGTGATGAAGTGGAAGATACACCAGATGGATGTCAAGACAGCTTTCTCGAATGGTGTAGTCAAGGAGGAAGTGTATGTGGAGCAGCCACTTAGTTTTGAGACACATGACAGGAAGTCATATGTGTGCAGGTTGAAGAAATCCTTGTATGGATTGAAGCAAGCTCCTAGGACTTGGTATGGGAGGATAGACAACTTTCTATCCAGTTTGGGCTTTACCAAGAGTAAAGCGTTCCAACCTTTACTACAAGGTTGAGGAAGGAAATCCTGTGATACTACTGTTGTATGTAAATGATCTGTTTGTAACAGGTAATGATAGTTTGATTGACGATACCAAGAGGAAGCTTGCAGTCGAGTTCGAGATAAAGGACTTGGGGATGATGCACTATTTTCTAGGCATGGAGGTGTGGCAGAGTACAGATGGAATCTTCCTTGGACAAGGGAAGTATGCAGTGGAGATCTTGAAGAGGTTCGGGATGATGGACTGCAAGGCCACAGCCACACCTATGGCATCGAACCTGAAGCTTCTGTGTGATGCTTCATCTGATCCGGTTGATGTCACAGTGTATCGTCAGATGATTAGGTCCTTGATGTACTTGACGAATACGAGACCAGATATTTTCTTTGCGGTGAACACATTGAGCCAGTTCCTGACGGATCCGAGGAGTGTTCACCTAGTTGCTGTAAAGCATATTCTGAGGTACCTGAAGGGTACAGTTGATTATGGGCTTAAATATGATGCGAATCAAAAGTTTAACCTACAGGGTTATGTTGATTCAGATTGGGCAGGCAGTGTTGTAGATAGGAAGAGCACTTCTGGGTGTTGCTTCAATATGGGATTAGGTGTGATCTCTTGGTTTAGCAGGAAGCAGTCCTGCGCAGCACTGAGTACAGCCGAAGCAGAGTATGTTGCAGCTTGTTCGGCTAGTTGTGAGGCAGTATGGTTGAGGAAGCTACTATCTGATTTATTTGATCTACCGTTGGAGGCTACTGGTATCTTTTGTGACAACCAGAGTTGTGTGAAGTTGTATAAGAACACGGTGTTCCACGATGGGTTGAAACACATTGAGATCAAATATCACTATATCAGGGATATGGTGCAGAGAGGAGCAGTGAAGCTCCTGTATGTTGCGACGGATGAGCAAGTTGCAGATGTGCTGACAAAACCACTAGCCAGAGTGAAGTTTGAGTACTTCAGAGAAAGGCTTGGTGTTCTTCAGATTGACGACACTTCGAGGAAGAAGTGATGGACACATTTGCTGGAATCCATTCCAAGCATGGTGAGAGGAGGATCCTTCCCATGGATGTGGATGTAAGCGCTAGATGATGAGCATCAGGACGATGCTCTAGTTACTGTTATGTATATGCATCATCTTGGATGCTTGTTATGATTAGTTGGATCATGTATATGTATATGCATCATGTTAGATGCTTGTTATGATCAGTTGGATCATGTATATTTATATGCATCTAGTGGATGCATTATATGATCAGGATGATCATGGATGATGAGCTCCAGGATGTTGCTCCAGATGATATGCATCAGGATGATACTATGATGATCAGGATGATCATGGATGATGAGCTTTAGGATGTTGCTCCAGATGATATGCATTAGGATGATGCTATGATGATGATCAGGATGATCATGTGATGATGTACATCGGGATGATGTATGGTGAGTATCAGGTTGATACTCTGTGGCCATGGACAGGTTGTGCAAGGGTAGCATGTAATAAGTCCTGGAGATCTGGACAGGTTGTGCTAGACACGTAAAAGGCCTCGGATTCTCTTTAGAGATCTTGCTGGGCAAGACACTCTTTTAAGGTTTTGTGACAGTCACATGTAAAAGATCCTTGGAGATCCGATAGGTTGAGCTGTGTGCTCGTAAAATGCCTGGGATGCTATTTCGAGGTTTTGTTGACGCACGTAATCAATCCTGAGGATTCCACAGTATGGCCAGTGATGATGAAGACCTACAAGTGGTGGGCCTACATCTAGTATGAAAAAGGACTGGCTCTGTAGAACTTCCTATGACGAGTAGTTCAGAGATTGATTGAGATAGCAGCAGCAATGATGATGACGATGATTCGATGTCGATGATCCAGAGAAGAAGACTTGTGCTCAAAGACCTGTGTCAAGAAATACCTTCCTAGTTAATAGGGAGTGTTGATGTATTTGTAACTTCGGAATGTATTTCATATATGTATATTGTATTCCTATAGAGATGTTATTATTCCTCTATACGGAAGTATCTGTATTCCTATAGAGATGTTATTATTCCTCTATACAGAAGTGTCGTCATTTATATTGTAAGTGTCGTAACTTATACTTGATGGGTTATTAGACCACCTTGTTGGGGTCGGCCTATATAATTCATGTGGGTTAAAGTGTTATTAGACCACCCTATTGGGGGTCGGCCCTGTCAGCATTATGTTATGTGGTTAAGTTAAGGCCGACCTAGTAAAGGTTATTAGGCAAGTCAAGTCAAGTATAAATAGAGTGCGGGAGGCACTCTATTTGATCATTCTATTATCACACACACTCTCTGGAGAGTGGCCCACTTGTGGAGGAGGAGAAGTTGCTGCTAGGAGATGCCTATCTCTTATGCTTGGGTTGTATCATTGCTCTATCTATCTCTGAGGAAGTTATTGGAGTTTTTCACCTTTATGGTTTTCCCCAAGTAAACTATGTGTCTCTTGTGTGCTTGCATTATTGTGTCCATGATTGATATGTTGTAGATATGCTGTACATGTTATTCTCTCAGTTAAGATCCTAGATCAGATTGAAATTTCTGAAAAACTAACACACTGGTCTACCATCCATAACCTTGTAGTAAAGTTTGGAATCTTCTTTACTCTTAGTAAATCCCAAGCTCATTAGAAAGTTTTCAATTCTGCCATACCATGTCCTGGGTGCCTACTTCATCCATACAAGACCTTATTCAACCTGAATACATGTGTCTTCCTATCATGTGTCTCAAATCCTTGCGATTGTTCCACGTACACTTCCTCTTCCACTACACCATTCAGAATGGTTGTCTTTACGTCCATTTGGTGTACCTTCCATTTCATCACTGCAACTATCGCACATATAGCTCTAATCGAAGTGTATATCGCCATAGGAGAAAATGTCTCCTCATAATCTATTCCTTATTTATGGGAGAAACCATGAGCCACGAACCTTTCCTTGTACCTCTCGACACTACCATCTATTGAATGCTTCGTCTTGTAGATCCATTTGGAAGTCACCACTGACTTCCATTTCGGTCTCAGAACAACATCCCAAACATCATTCTTCATAATGGACTGGTATTCCTTGATCATGGCATCCTTCCATACTTTCTTATCAACCGCTTCTTCATAACTAGAAGGCTTTGCATCAATGATGTCACATAACAATTCCACGTAGCTGGAATATGGTCGAGGTCCTTGATTTCTCTTAATGATCCATCTGGAGCACCATACTCCTCTGCATCCTGAATAATATCTCGAGCCCACGTTGGTCTTCTCTTATGTGTAACCATGTCTCGGGGTGGATCTATAGGTCTCTGCGGTTCTGCCATTTCATGATCCTCTAGAACATGCTCTTCTGATACAACATCATATTCACATGTCTTTGTAACTCTAGGAGCTTCAGGTTCCTCATCATGGACCTCATCTGTATGAATTTGCCTCTATCTGCTAAAAGCTACATCCTCATCGAAGGTGACATCTATGCTAGTCTCAATCCGGCTGTAACTAGGAATGTAAACTTTGTATGCCTTTGATGACTCACTATATCCAACAAATATACCCTTCTTTCCTGAAGGATCCAACTTTGGTCTCTTGTCCTTGAGAACATGTACATATACAGGAAATCCAAATATCCTCAGGTGGCTGACCTTTGTAAACATCTCTTCTAGTGTCTTGTTCCCAAGTACTAGTGAGGAGTTCTATTATGCACATATACAGTGGTTATGGCTGCCATGCCCATAGATGTAATGGTAATTATTGGTCATGGATCATAGCCTTCATTGCTTCCATTATTGTTCGACTCTTTCTTTCTGCCACGCCATTCTACTGAGGATGGTAGGGAGTAGAGAGCTCCCTCTTAATCCCAACTTCTGAACAGAATGTATTGAATGCATCTGATGTGAACTCTCATTTGTTATCTAACCTTAGTGTCTTTATCTTCTTTTCAGAGAGATTCTCTACAAAGGCCTTGAATTCTTTGAACTTGCTAAACACTTCACTTTTTTCTTTCAAGAAATAGATCCAAGTCTTACGTGAGTAATCATCAATAAATGAAACATAATATACGTACCCGCTAACTGATGTTGATGACATCGGTCCACACACGTACGAATGTACTATGTCCAAGATTCCTTTTGCTTTGTTGTCACTACTTGGAAATGGAATATTCATGTTTTTTCCTTGTGCACATCCCTTGCATATACCATCATGATTCGCTTGAATCTCTGGTAGACTTGACACCATCTTGCTCACGATTGGCAATGCTTTGTAATGTAAGTGAGCAATTCTTCTATGTCGTAGCTCACTCAGATTCACAGTTCTATGTACTAATGATGGATCTGAGTGTCCCTTCAACTTGTATAGGCCTCCCTCTTGAACACCAATCACAACAGCATCATCAATAGTATTTCCCTTTGACCACATGAGGACTTGGCCATCAATGAAAGAAACTCTATATCCATGTTCCTCTAATGCTGAGATGGAGAGGAGATTCTTCTTCAAACCAAGTATAAATAATACATATTTCATCTTCATCGGTTTTTCAGAATCCAATTGTAGGAGGATTCCCCTACCCCTTTTATAGGATACTGATAATCATCACCGAGCTTCACCTTATGAGGTGAATCCTTATGAACCAAACTTGTAAGAGAGTTCTTGTAACCACTCATGTGCTTAGAAGCACCACTATCAACAAGCCAAGTGTCACTTCCATGAGTGACTGTCCCTGTAAGATCTAAAATCAATAAATATTCTTCACTTGAATCATCTTCTCTTGCTATCTTCTGGACAGGTTCATCATCTTCCGCGGCATGATCATGATGTCTTTTATTCTTTCCTTTTCTAACCTGGTCTTTTTCTTGAGGACAGTTTCTTGCAATGTGTCCCATCTTCTGGAAGCTATAGCATTTGTAATTAGAGTAATCTTTTTGAGTTTTGTGTCTTCTAAAATTTATTGTGGAAATGAGATTCTTTCTTGCTTTTCCATTTTCTTGCATGAGCTGCTAGTGCTTGATCTTCATTATAACCCATCTTTTCTTCTCTTACTACCAATCTAGCTTCTTGTGTGCATTATTCCCATAGCCTGTTGAACTTTGTTAGCTTCCTTCTGAAACAAATTCCCTGAATAAATGATTCCAAAGACCTTGGGAGACCATTTAATGTAGTCATCACTATCTCAACTTCATCAACTATATCTCTAATGGCTTCAAGTTTTTCTTTAATTTGAGATGCCCTTGTGAAGTAGGATTGAATGGTTTCTGAATTCTACATTTTCACATTCTTGAGTTGTGTTCTCAATGTCATCTTCCGGTTGATATTATTGCTTTCAAACAATCCAGGCAAGGCATCAAACATATGCTTTGGAGTATTCAATGATGAGACATGAGGGATCAAGTAATCCTTGATAGAATCTGCAATGGTTCTCCCTTGATAGAATCTGCAATGATTCTCTTTTACCTAACCAAGTTCTTCTTGTGCCTTGCCTTAGATTCATCTCCCTCTGGTTCTACAATATCTTCTTCAACATATTTTTCCAAGTCATTCTCTTCTAGAATGAGAATCACTATATACTTACATGCTGGGAAGTTATCAGCTCCTTCAAGCTTCTCATCAAGCTTGGTGTTGTTCGTCATTTTGTCCAAGCTTAAAAATATGACAGAGATAATAGATTTCAAAAATTGAATTTGGACTTACCAATCAATGTTCTATGCCAAGGTGATCTCCAAAATCAGCTCCAATGTCAACTTGAAAAACGCTTCATGACCTGAAGGGCTATGTATATGACCCTTTTTGTTCTCATATTTTTCCTTGTGTATGAACTTTTTGACTTGATCCTATATTACCACTTGCTCTCTTTATTACATTTGGCAAATTTTTGGCTTTGGTAAGGACTGATCTCGTTTTCCTTGTTATTTTTCAAATTTCTTATGATTTGGATAGAGTTATGATGCCATGATTTCCTACTAAAGAAGTGATGTTTCAGGTTCAATGTTATTCTACTTTCAGGTTGCAGAATGAAGGAATTATGGGAGTTGGACACTTGCCTATAAGTCTCAAGTTTATATATTATGCTCTTGCTCGTTATGTTACATCATTATTGGTCAACTACTTAGGGTGTACATGGTTATGCAACCAATCCGGGGATCGGTGATTCTGTGTTCAACTCAGCATTTCGGGCCTTTAATGACTCGAGTTGTTGGGTCATCCAACGGGTTGCTTACTACTCCGATCCATTCTTGGGATCACCTCCACTCTCCAAGGAACTAGTTCCTGGATTGGCTCACAAGATCCTCTAGAAATCATCAGACGAGCCTCATTTGGGAATTGGTTGTAACTGCACGCTCTTTCATGATTTTCTTATCAACGCTTATGTATAAAAACTGTGAATCTCCTCCGGGAGAGTTTAGCCATCATATTGCACAGACCAATCAAACACTATTGTGATCAGACCTTTGATATATAAATCTATATTTTCCTGATTTTGGATGTGTTAATCAATTTTGTGTGAGTGAGTGGCTTGCCCAGCTCATCTCATCGAAGGCAGGGCCCCCTTCTGTGACAGGTGTTGTTGTAGTTAGGATTTCCTTTCCTTATGCATTCAGTTGATGTTGATGCAGTGATGTTTTGATTTCATTAATTTGCATTTATAATTGGTGTGCTGATCATAGTTAAGTGTGAATGTTTAAGTAGTGACACGACTGGATAGTGTAATCGTTTTTATCATTGCCAAGGGACATAGAGGAATATATGGATTATGAACATTGAATCAAGAATACTTCTATGGTGAATGGTCGCATTAAGATTGTTGTTGGGATTATGTTGCTAGCTGATAATGTTAGAAGCAGACTGTTAAATTAAATTAGCTCATTACGATTCTCTTATTGTAGTTGTTGTTTATTGAATTGCTTTCGTGTGAACTTCTCAATTTGTTAAATCTAGGTTTAGGCATTAATTTCTTTCCGCAGCATAGCAGAATGTTTGTTGAAATTTGGTAGTCAGTGCTTCTGGTTTGATTTCAAGTCTCCTTCTGTAGGTTGTGATTTTCTTAGAGATCTATTCCCCAACTGTTGCATTTCAATTCCAATTTAGTAATCCATCGATCTCCTCTGTGTTAAAATCATTCAAATTAGAGCATATACTTTGTCTGGTAGCTCATAAGCCTTCGTGGCCCTAGGTTGATAATTTATGCACAACTTTCTATTTCAATTTAATTAAAAGAGAATTAAAAAGCTCGTCATTTTGGCGCCATTGCCAGGGAGCTGCCAAGGACATTGACATTTTTTTATTTTTTTTTCTGAAAATAGTCTGGTGTGATTTTGGAGGAGGGACGAGTAAGATGCACAGACAAATTCATTAGAATATTTCCCGCCGCAAATCCCTGTGATCCTGGATCGTGCAAAGTATTCATGCGTAGAATAAGAGATAGTATAGGTAGACTTGTATACACATATGATACCCCTAGGTACTAACTGTGCAGGAAACACAATAAGAGGAGGACGTGTTCAAGGGAGGTCACCTTCTATCATCATTTCTAAATAAGAGATTGAAAGGATTGAACATTCTACCACGCCCATCGACAGAACGGTCTTACCAACGCAAGTTGATGAGAATCTGCCAGTGACAAAATTCTCTCAAGAAAAAGAGTTCATTCAAGAAGGAGGACTTCTTAATACACTCAGTGTTAACCATCAAGGGAGCGAGGAACAATTGTTTTTTGAATCTTCGTTGTTAGCCAGATCAGCTACATTTGAATATTTTATGGTGAATATGGATGGGGAGGGAGAGCACATTCCCAAAAAGGAGGAGACAAACCAAGGAAATACAAATGGAGAATCAAGTACCAGAACGGTTACTTTCGAATTCCCAATCCAAAATTCTGGATCTACACTTACAAACCAGATGAAGAACATTCCACATTCGGCATTGCCCAATTTTCATGGTATGGCAAGTGAGGACCCGGACATGTTTCTGTTTGAATTCAATGTCCTCTGCAGGAGCTACAATTATGTTATAGGTCACCAGAAGCTAAAACGTTTTCCAGCCACATTAAAAAGCCAGGCTCTAAGGTGGTTTATGGGGCTGGGAGGAGACAATATATTGAATTGGGCTCAAATGAAGAAGGTCTTCTTGGATAAATATCAAGAATATTGCAAAGATAGGGATCGGAAGGAAGCAATTTTTAAAATGATCCAGCAAGAGGACGAGAACCTTGAAGACTATGTGGAGAGATTCCAATATAATTTGCAAAGATCAAGACAGAACGGGTTAAATGATGATACATTGAAAATTCTGCTCTTATGAGGGATCAAAGATTATTACATTGACCTGCTGAATTTGATGGGTGCAGGGGATGTATCCCTACTAAAATATGTAGAAATATGTGACCTCTGCAGAAGGTATTTGAGGAATGCCTCCAGATCAGGAAGAGGGATTCGGGACACAGTAAATAGAACCACCAAGACTTCAAGAGGAGTTTCAAGGATGGAAATTGGAAACCTCTTGGAGCGTTTTAAGACCGACATACTTAGTTCCCTGAGTTCTCAGTTAGATGCACTTCAAGCAAAGAAAAGACAAGAGCAGGAAGATCGATATTTGCCTTTTTTTGTCCTAAACACAGAAAGAGACACCCTCTCAAGAGCTGCCCATTAGAGAGGGTGGAAATCTGCCTTCTATGCGACCAGGAGCATCCTACGAAAGACTGCCCTTCACCGCCAGGACTCAAGGCCATATATGAGGAAGCAGGGACAAACATTGAACCTGTTTGTTTTATATCTCAAAAGCGTCCATGGAAAACCCGACCCTCAGGTACAGTACTAGATCCCATGCAAACATTTAATCCTTATTGGAATAATGCTCAAATACATCAGTCACAAGTTCCACAAGCTCCACAAGTTCAACAAAATTCTCATCCTTGGTACCCACCTATTCCTCAACAAACATGGGCACCATAATATCCACAAAGTAGCCCTTGGCAATCAAACTAGAGGAATTCAAATTTTGTGAATCAACAACAAATTCAGCATCTACCCCCTCAAGTACAGAATCCTCAATTCCCATTTGCACCAGTACAACCGTTAATGCAACCTCTTCCACAACCCCAGTTAACCCTGCCATTGAACAATCCACCTCCCAAACCACTCCTTCATGCACAACCCGCTCCTAACCCTAATAATAAGGTTGGACAACCTGTAATGGCTGCTGAATTACCTAATTATCCAACCTATTCCATCTCCACAATGGACTGAAATGACATTCAATTGCGCTCTGGCAAAAAAATTAATAAAACTATCTCTCCTATAATTACAGAGGAAGAAGATGAAGAGACATCAGAAATCTTCCCAGTCCAATCTGAAGAGAATCCAGCACGATTTGGAGATAATTCCCCACCCATCCCACCTAGCATACTCTTCCACCCCTTTCCTTTTGTTCCTTCGTCCTTAACTGACTCGCCGTCTTGGAGACATTCCACGTTCTCGTTCTCAGTATCAATCTGGTTATTGAAAAACTCATCAGACAACTCCATAAATTTTTTTATCTGCAAGTCATCGTCAAACACTTGCCAATATTTGGAATTATCTGGGATGGACGACCTGTTTACTACTTCCACCTCATACTTTGTCTAGGAGTAAATTGGGGTTTTGAACCCTCCAGCAGTAGTGGCCAAGGAGTCTGCCACCTGGTTCTCAATCCTGGGAATCACGTTGATCTTATGTTCCGAAAAGTAGTTTCCAAACATATCCCACACTTCATTCCTGTAGGCTCTCATCCTAGGATGCTTCGTTTGATAACTATCGTTCACTTGGTTTATTACCAGCTTTGAATCTCCATACACTTATATTCTCTTTGCTCCCTTGTCTTTCAAAGCATGCATACCTAGCAATAAGGCTTCATATTCAGCCACATTGTTTGTGCATTCAAAAGTCAACTTATACGACAAGGCCTTAAATTCCAGATCGGGAGGGATGATCCAGACTTCCACCCCTGTGCCATTCTTGCTCAGAGACCTGTCAAAATACATCTTCCACAAGCCTTCTTCGTTCCTTTTTATTTCTAGAGCCTCGTGTCCCGCTGCAAACTCCTTGTCTTCTACCACCTCCAGGTGTATAGGGACCTTGGGATCAACTCGAGGCCCTTCATTAAAAAATATAGATGACCCTAAATCGATATCAACAGAATATATGGGATGGTTCTCCAACTTGTTTGGATTGCTAACCATATAAGCTAGTGTTTTCTCCTTGTACAGTCTCTTCTTTCCTCCAAATAGAGGGATGGTAGCATAAGATAAATCCAGCTACATTTTGCCTCTCAGCTTCAATGCCCAAGATCCGGACAATAACATACCAAACTTCGCAGGGATGTCGGCCACTACTATGTCCATCATAATGCTTTTGGTTGGAAGCTGTGTCAACGTCACCACCATGTCCTTTATCAACCCCAAACACTTGACCTTCCTGGAGTCGAAGGAGTACAGATCTTTGTAAGTCCTGGTAATTTCCAAACCTAGTTCTTCCACCACCGATTTTGGAATTAAGTTGTGAGAGGCACCAGAGTCTATTAATGCATTGTGTAGAGTCATGTCATGAATATTTAAGCTAAAATAGAAAGGGGGAACATCTTCATCATCTTCTTCTTCAAGCTTGGGCCCAAAAACAATTGGATTAGCATCATCATTCACCTCCAAAATATCCTGCTGATAGTCACCCTGACCACTAACCATTTTGGTGATTTGCACCCTGTATTCATTGTTTCTTAGCAACTCATCAAAAGGGATGGATATATTTACTTTCGACAGCTCGGTCTTCAGACTGAAAGACGAAACTAGTTTACCCGTATCAGCAGGCTCCGACTGTCTTGCTTCCCTGGATTGCTGCTTTTTTATTTCCGAATCCTTATGTGCAGTGGTTTCCTACTGCTTTTCCTTTGGCTTCTCTAGCCCTTTTTGTGCAGCAGTTTCTTGTTGCTTCTCCTTCTGTTTATCAGTGTTTTCTTGAGCATCGGGGGGATGGCTCTGGCTAGGTTTTCCTTTGTTTACATTCACCTCCCGATTCCTTAGCTTGAGTTTTCTTTGAAAATCATCTACAGCATTCTGGTATCCTAATTGATACTGCTCTGAGTCCAACTCTGGAATGGAACTAGAACCCTCTTTGGTGAAAAAATCATGCTCCCTTTCAGTCATATATATATCATGATTGAGAGTGTCAAATAGATGAATCTTCTCATTCATTGGGTCTTCCGACACTTCCTCATTGACCATATTTTCAGGAAAATGGGGCCTTATTTGCTGGTCATCATGGTTCCTTTGATTCCTTTGGGGAGGAGGTCTTCTGAAGTTTGGGTTTCTTACTTGATTCTCAGGTTGCTCTCTATTAGGGGGCTTGTTATCTATGGCCAACCTATCCATCAATTTTTCCATGGTCTTCATCATCATTTCAAACTTCACATCACTGGCAGAGGAAGAAGTGGAAGTGGAAGTGTGGATCTATATTTTCCTCTTTTCTACCTCTACTTTTCCTTTCAGCTTTCCCGAAGCCATCATGTTTGCCTCAACTTCTATACATTCCTTTAGCATAGCAGGCAGGGAGGGTGACTTTCTCTCTCTCAACAAACAAGAGAAATCTCCGTCAAATCCATCTGAATAATGAAGCTTTGCAGCACCTACCAAGGGTTTTATATCATCAGGGATAGAATTGTATACCTTCATGAACCTACTAGAAAAATCATGCATGGACTCAAAATTTCCCTTCTTCAAGTGATTGTATTGGGATAAGATTTGTGAAGGACTCCTGGTAGCTTCCCACCTATCTAGGAATAGTGTCCTGAAAGCTGCAAAGTTGGGGATAGATGCATTTGGTAAATCCCTGAACCATTTTCTAGCTTCTCCCGATAGGCTTTGCATGAATAGTCTCATCTTAGCATCTTCATAGTCCACCTCTTCTCGGTCAATGAAATCTTCAAAATTATCTACATGTTTCCTCGCTGATATATCACCCTCCCCATCGTATGTGATAATCCTCTGTGAGTAATTCTGAGGGAGGTCATGTAGGGCAGCTGGTAGAACTAAAGGGGCAAACCTAGCAGCCATCGGCCCTAGTGGATATTTAACTAAAGGGGGGTTATTCAGAGGGGGGTTTTGGATCTGGATATGAGGCTGAAGGTTTTGAAGATGAGGTCTATCTTTTTCGGCTCCCACAGTGTTTTGCAACTTGTACCAAAAAGGATCCAATAGATAAGAATCGAGGTTATCTACCCCTTCTTCAGCAGAAAGCAGGTCTGACTCTGATTTGGATTTAAGCAAGGGTCTCCCAATATCCACTTCTAGATTTAACTCATGGAACTCGTACGACTCTTTAGACACAAATTCTTCAATATCAGCAGCACTAGCCTTACGTCTATCACTTCTATGTCTAAGCAAGAACTCTGGATTATCCACGCCTAGTAGAATTTTAGAGAATGGATTACCTCTGGTATGGCTCTTTTTAGGGATGATAAGACAACTCGTTCCCCGGAAACGGCGCCAATATGTTAGCACCCAAATCGTACCTCTAGGTTGCAGAGAGGTCAATATAGGGTAACCACAAAACCACTTTAGACTTATGTTATTGACCCAGCATAGTCAGAGAGGGATCTCTCTTAGACCCAAGAGAACTGAAAATAGTCACAAATTCAGCAATGAAAAGCACACAGACTTCTTATTACTCCAGATAATCATTCAAAGCAAACTCAGAAGGTCAGATTTGTGTTGGGACAAACCATTTAAATTGTTATTTGGTTGAAAGAAACATGGATTTACATTGGGCATTGGAGTCAAAAACATACAACTGATAAAATTATGACAATACTTTGCAGTTACATTCATTCAGAGGCAAGTAAGTAACCAATCTACAGTCAAAGTGCTTTTAATCAGGCGATTTAGAAGGACAAACAGACCATTGATATGGAGCATAAAGATATGAATTCCATGCCGATTTTAGCAGAGAATGATCATAAAATACTTGGAACGATAAGAACAAGGCATAATCACTATGAATCTTATTCGAATGCTACACTGGTCCAAGCACGAATAGCATGACAAAACGAATTAACAATGGACGAAAACACATTCATGTAGGAAAGAAGTAAACATACTGCAAATATGATAACACATGAATCTCTAAAACACTGCCTGCAAGGCTTTGCCAACTTTATTAACAGAACTTCAAAATATTCAGTACAAAGCAACGCACAAGTTCCCAAAAATTTTCAACCCTTCTGTCTTTGATTACATTGAATTTATAGATGTCTTTGAGCCCCAGGCTCGACCTTCCTTTGAACAGAAAACAGTTACAACCTATTGACACCTAATCTGGGCATATTCGCCATTACAGCGAGAAGATAGAGATGACAAAACTCGGCTCAACAGCCTTTTACATTTACGGGTCGTTTTTACTACACGACCATCGACTCTTAACACAAAAGACAAAAAAGATTCTGGAGATGCTCTTCCAGCTGACTATTCTCACTAACTGGCTTCTTCCACTAGCAGAATGCTTGCAACAACCCCGAACTCCTCGTGCACTTAGCTTTAGTTTTTCCTTACCATATTTTTCAACCCACTTCCATTGTTCTGTTGTTGGTAAGTCTGAGGACGCGAGCTCCTTGAGGAGAAGTATCATTTCAGTGTGTTCTTTATAAGAATACCCTTCCAGGAGCATGTGGGCCTCCTTGAACGTTGTGAGGAGCTCGAAATCTTGAGTGAGCTTCTCCACCACCACGTTGCCTTCCAGGGGCTGCACCAAATCTGCAAAACATTCTTGGTTTGACTGACATTCTTCCAATTTTTCCTGGTACTTTTCCTTACTCATCATGGTCCCGTCTTCCTCCCAGAATAGAGGCGGGCCCTTCTTAAATAGTGGATCGAAAACTTATTTGAACATTTTCACTTTCCTGGTCAAGATATTTATTCCAGTCTGCACGGCGCTCACCTGCTCATGTTTTAGCATTACTTTCTTAGCCCATACAATGATGGTCATTCTATATTTGATATCTGTTGCTTTCATTTGTCTCTCAGATAGGCCACTCAGAAAATCTACTGCATTCTAGGCGAAGACCAGGGGTTTTTTGTTCAATTTCCTATTTTCTACTACGATCATTGGGTCTGCTAATTTGACCACGGCCTCTTTATTTGTTATAAAATCTAGGTATGGCCTCAGTTGCTCTGCCTGCACAATGATGCTACCCCAGATGATTTTCCTTTCCTCCTCTAATGCTTCCTTTCCTATGACCTATTGTTTTAACTGATCAAATTCCTCTCGCATAGCCTGATACTTTGTTTCCCAGACCTTCTTGTCTTTTTTTGCCTCCTATTTCTCTTGCTCAACAGTATCCCTCATAGCTTTCAGGTTGGTGTTTTGCTTCTTTAGTCTTATCACTTATGCGTTGTCTAAGATGGTCTTGGCTATCTATACTACTATAGAGAAGTCTCCAGCTTCTACTGAGGGTGTGACCATAGCTTCTATTTCCTGTTCTTTATCCTTGAGTTTATTTTCCAGCTTTTCGACTTCAACCTTCAGAGCTTCCTCGTTGTCCATCACTAATTTCAGGTATTCTTGCCACTTTTCCCCTCTTTCCTCAGACTCTATCAATTTGGCCTTGCAGTCCGTCAATTCTGTCTGTAGCTTCTCTTTCTCTTCCTCCAGTTCTGCAATCTCTAACAAACTTTGGATTCTTTTTCTTTTGTCCTCAATGGTCTCTGTGGCCAGCAAAGAGGCTTGAGATTTATTTACCTGTTCCTTCAAACTCCTATTCTCTGCCTTTTTTATTCTCAATTGACTTTGTACTTTAGTTTTGCTGGTTTGTGCCTTTGATAGGTCGAGGGAAATTTTGAGCAGCTTGTCGTAAAGAACCTCCCCTATCTCTTTGTGCAGGTTGATCACGTCTGGCACTGGGATGTCTTCCAAGTTCACCTTCATCTCTATTGCCCTACTCTTGGTAGCTAAGGCAAGGCTCAGGGTATTCTGCACCAAATTTCTGCTAGCCACCATGGTTACCTCCTTAGAGGAGATTTTCCTAACATCATCATACAATTTTTCTTCCTTTGACAGTGTCTCCGGATCTTCTTCATATTCTTCTAGCAGTATAGCCCTGCTTACACTTGGTCCTGTAGGTCCAGTAAGTGTCTTGTTGAACACATGTTCCTTAATCTCAAAGGATGGAACCGAGAACTTAACCTGCTTCTTCTTAGGCTGCTTTGTCTTCACCTTTATTACTTGCTTCTCTGGACCTTCTATCTTCTGTTGCTTAAGTGCTCTTTCACCCCCATTGTCTACGTCCATAGCTTCACCACCCTGCTGATGTGCGAGTTTCTATGGCATACTAGTGAGGGCCAGGGCTGCTACTATTTCTGAGTCTTTTCCAAGTGAACCAGGGACTGAGGTTGTGCTTGCAGGTATCAAAGAGAGGGGGCCTCCTTGCGGGTCAATGTCCATCTGACCCTTATCTATGTACTCCTGCCAATTTTCCCTCTTAGGCCAGTGAGTTCTAAATGCTCGTATCCTTTTCTACTTGTTCCCCTCCTCCTCTCTGAGACTATGTGGTGGGGGTCGTAGTTTATTACAGCTCTAGAGGAGAAACCTAGATCGCTCATCATCAGCTCAATGTTAGGAAGGGCTGCTTTATTTTTTATAACAAAAGGACCTACCGCCTAGGGGAAACTGATATCGGCAGATTTCTTGTCATTTAGGAAATGTTCACATTCCACCTTTAGTTTCTGTTTTATGAACTCTAGGGTGAACAATCTGGGAGTTAGGAAAGCTGGTAATACATAGGGGGCATAAGAAAAACCGTATACCGTGATTACAATCCCGTTTTTCAACAGGAACCAGTCCTCAACCCTCCTTTCCATAGAAGGTTGTAACACGTCTTTCATTTCAGGTAGGACTATTGGCAATATCTCTTGGAAAAACACAAAATAAACCTCTGACATGAGATCATCCATGAAAACTTGGAAACTTGAGTACATTTCTTCAATGATCTGTAGCTCCAGTCCCTGTAGGTTTTCCTCCTGTGCTGCTAGAAAAATATTCAGTAGATAAGATTGAAACCTAAAAGACCTAGTCCTGGGGAATTCAATGAGTTGAGCATGGATACTATCTGCTAAGGCTTCATCGAATTTAAGGCAGGAGCACTGAGCAAGCGAGTTGGGGTCTGAGGGCTCATCGGGGCAAGTGCTCAAGACGAACATGAGGCTAAATAGGGGTTCTGTTAGGTATTTGTCGTTATCCAGCCCTAGGAACTGGGCTAGTATGGAGATAACATATTTAGATTCCTCTTTGAACAGCTCAACTTCACCAGGGAAAGGGGTTTCTGGAGGGAAAATACTGGGTAGTAGGGTCTCCTGGTAGAAACTCTTCTTAAGGTCCTCAGAGGCTTGACGAAAATACTGAATGAGTGATTCCATTTTGTAATCTTGGGCCTTATGGCAGAATTCTTGGGGGACGGCCAAGGCTTTCCTAACTGCTAGGGCGTTTACATAGCATAGGATTTTGGAGCCTGATGCATCCAGGACGGCTCTCTGCTCGGGGGAGTAATGGTCAGCGCACCAATCTACGAACTCGGGGCAACTAGGGGTTTGGATTGTAGCAAAAAGATGGAAAAAGGACTGGTAAATTTGGTGGGTATCTGGCTGGTCAACCCTCAGAACTTCTAGCTTTTCCTTAATGGTGTCCAGAGGGAAACTGATCAGCATGGTGTCAAAAACGTCATAATATTTATCTTCTACCAGGTCGGTTAACTAAGGAGATTCGAAACCTGGAGGTTCTGCAGCTTCCGCCATTTAAATAGCTTATGGTGAAAAAACGGCTTACTTGGTCCCCCAACAGTTGGGAGGGTTTTCTGGGTGTCTGGTTGGCTGGTTGGCTCTGCACAGTCAGCTCCCTCCACCATCCAATGCGCACAGGACGAATCAGGTGTGGATCCCTGCGCAGACCAACTTTTTATAATATGAACCTACCAATATCTTCCTTACAGGTTTGCCAGTGATAGAGACATGTCAGTCGTCCATCCACATTGGCAATCTATAGTCGCAGATCCTCCCACCTTTTTATTTTCAAACACCCCTGCGGCCTTCAAATCTGTTACGTGCTACTTTGGTCGTGCCCTTTATCTGCGAGGCTTTCCCGACCGTGGATCACCCTTTTGGTCAGATATGGGTTGTCCATAGATGCGCCTTTTACCAACTTTGCAAATATGAGCCGCGTCAGTCTAGCGCACAAGTTGAATTTGTGAACAAAACCTGAGCCGTAGATTTGCATCGGATTGGATCCGCGTCGTTGAAAGGTGCGGCACAATAACACAACTTCACAAATCTGAGTTGTGACTTTCTCCGCGCAAGTTCAAATTGCGAACTAAATGTCGACCTTTGATCTTCGTCGCCCGTCGTTGATCCAGCTCTCACATACCTGCTGACAAGCGACCCGCCCACGCTTAAACTTCCGTCACCTTATTTCGCGATAGAAGATTACGGCCTTGGATTTCATCACCTCTGATCGAATCCGTCCATCCTGATCAACCAGGGGCGCGGATGCATTCCTTTAGACTTTGACCTTTCGACCACCATCAAACCCTGAGTTCTTTCCAAATGCTTCTTCTTCAAGCTAGATCTACTACGCATGAGGTGGATTTTTGTTATCTGGTGGACACAGACCGAGCTGGGTTCGCTTTGGAAATCTCCTAAGTCCAGCAAACCCATCATTTCACCCAAAAATCTCCCTCGACTACCTAGCACAATCCCAGTGTTAACACATGGTTGGCCACAGCGGATGCTTATATTGGTTGTCGATCAAGAAATATGTGCATATCCCATGGTAATGTTGTTAAGGAACTCACTTTGTATCCTCCTACGAAGCCAATGATACAACCAAAACCTCCCTTGTGGCCAGATGAAGAGGAAACTGAGCAAGCAGATGAAACCCTACAGCTGTACATGATTGAACAATTGCTAGCAACTAAACAATTAACTGAGGATTATTTGCTCAGTCAATTTATTTCTTCTAGTCCTTCGGGAGATTTTATGGAATTGTTTAGTTCAGTTTGCGCTACCCAAAAAATTGACAGCATTCCAAGTTCATCTATGGCACCTGATATTACTTCTACGCTCTATGGTGATTCTGCGATTAGCGAAGTGGAAATTGAACCTGGCAAGCTTTTAAAGAATATCTCCACATTGTCGAAGCAGCAAACATAACAGCTTACCTCTGTATTAAAGAAACATAAGTCTGCATTGGCCTGCGATTACAGTGACATGAAAGGTCTGCACCCTGACTTGTGTACACATCATATCTATACCAAGGATGATTCTAGACCTATCAGGCAACCGCAACGCAGGATGAATCCGAGACTCAGAGAGGTGGTCAAAGAGGAACTTCAAAAGTTGATGGCCGTAAATTTTATTTATCCTATTTCTGATGGCAAATGGGTGTCTCCACTGGTCATAGTTCCTTAGAAGAATGGAAAATGGCGTATTTGTGTTGATTACAGGGAATTAAACAAAGCTACACATAAGGACCATTTTTCGTTACCTTTCATCGATCAGGTGTTGGACACACTAGCAGGAAAAAAGTATTTCTCCTTTATGGACGGCTTCAGTGGGTACAATCAGATCAGGATAGCACCGTAGGATCAAGAGAAAACGACATGCACATGCCCATGGGGTACCTTCGCATACTACATGTTACCTTTCGGATTATGCAATGCCCCTGCTACATTTCAGCGGGTTGTTCTCAGCATATTTTCCGATCTTATTCATGACACTATGGAAGTTTTTATGGATGACTTTACCTCTCATGGTGAAGATTTTGCAGAAGCTTTGAATAATCTGGAAAAAGTACTTATACGATGCAAGGAAGTGAACCTTTGTCTCAACAGTGAAAAATGTAGAATGATGCTCACTCAAGGCGTCATTCTGGGTCATCTCATATCTCCTAATGGCATCAAAGTAGATCCATCAAAAATTCAGGTAATCCGCAATTTACCAATACCATGCACACAGAAAGACGTACACAGTTTTATTAGAAATGTAGGTTATTATAGAAGATTTGTTCCAAATTTTTCAAAGATTGTTAGTCCCTTATTTCTGCTCATGTCCAAAAACAAACAATTTGAGTGGACCGATGCCTGTCAACTAGCTTGGGAAACTTTAAAACATAAAGTCTCTACCGCGCCTATCCTACGAGGACCAAATTGGTCCTGGCCTTTCCTAATCTCCACATATGCCTCTGATACCACCATATGAGGAGTCCTAGGCCAGTAGGAAGATCAGAAACCCTACGCCATATACTTTATTAGTAAAAATCTGACTATTGCCGAACTTAATTATACAGTGACCAAGAAAGAATTCTTGATTGTCATTTATGCTATAAATAAATTCTGCCATTACATTACAGGATACCCATTGATTTTCCACACTGACCACTCTGCTATCAAATACCTCATGAACAAACCTATTACAAATGGCAGAGTCACTCGGTGGTTGTTGTTGCTACAGGAATTTGACATTTCAATAATGGACATGCCAGGTAAAACTAATGTGGTTATTGATTTTCTTTCACGAATAACTATTAATGAAGAATCTCAACCGGTGGATGATGCTTTCCCAGATGAACATTTGTTTGCTATTTCTACTAATGTACCTTGGTTTGCAGATCTAGCGAATTATTTGGTTGCAGGAAGACTTCCGGGGTATATGACATCAAAGGAAAAGAAAAGGATTGTGCAACGTAGCAGCATATTTTCATGGATTGATGACTATTTTTTCTATACAGGACCGGACTTGGTGATTCGTCGATGTGTTCGTGAGGATGAAATTTATCCAATTCTGAGAACCTGTCATGATGGCCCATGTGGGGGACACTTTTCCGACAAACAAACAGCCCACAAGATTCTACAATTGGGCTATTATTGGCCTACAATATTTAAAGATGCCCAAGAGTATGTCCGAAGCTATGATAGCTGCCAAAGAATGGGACAGCCACTGCAGTCAGATGAAATGCCACTTCAGACTCAGCTTGTGGTGGAACCATTTGAGAAATGGGCATTGGATTTTGTTGGCCCTATCAAACCTCAATCCAGGAAGAAATCATATATCCTAGTATGTACGGATTATGTGACTAAATGGGTTGAAGCGAAGGCACTTCCACGGGCAACAGAACAGGCAGTTTCAGATTTCCTATATGCAGATATTTTCACAAGGTTTGGAGTTCCGCGGGAGATTGTTACTGATTGAGGATCGCAATTCACATCTAAACTCAACAAAGCTCTCACAACACAGTACCATATCAAGCATAGAGTAACTTCACCATATCACCCTCAGGCCAGCGGGCAAGTGGAAGGTACAAACAAAATTATGAAATCCGTGCTCACAAAGACTGTCCAACTTCATCAAAGAGACTGGGATGATAGGCTTCCTGAAGCCTTATGGGATTACATAACAACATGGAGAAGTACCACAGGTTTGACTCCCTATCAGTTAGTCTACGGTAAGCAAGTCACCCTACCAATAGAAGTGGAGATTAAAACATTAAGAACTGCATTTCAATTAGGCATGGATCTATCACATGCTCAACATAGTCGCCTGCAACAGCTTAATGAGCTTGATGAATTGTGATTGGCTGCCATAGAACGTACAGCCATTGTGCAGCAACAGTGAACCAAGTGGCATGATCAATTCATCAAAACTAAGTATTTTCAAGAAGGTTACTGGGCTCTTCTCTACGATTCCAGGTTCAAAAAATTCAAAGGGAAACTTCACACTCGTTGGCTAGGACCATATGAGATCGAAACAGTTTTTGATAATGGTACAGTACGACTCAAAACCATTGATGGTGAGGGAACGCTTCTTATGGCCAATGGTCACAGACTAGGGCCATATAAAAAACCATTGTCCAAAGAGGCGTTCATCTGCAACATTGTTTCATGCTGGTGTACCAAAGATTTCGAGATCATTATCTCGACCCCTGCAAAAAAAAAAAAAAAAAAAAAAAAAGGGGGGGGGACTGTGAAAATCCTTCTGGGACGCAGTCCTATAAAAAAACAAAAGGAAAAAAATGGACTGTGAAAATCCTTCCGGGACGCAATCCTGAAAAAAAAAATGATTCTAATAAATCCATCTCTGAATTCTTTACAGGGACATTTTACAGCAACTCCTTCTTATCCATACATTTGTCATATCCCATTCTTCTTCATTTCACTCCATCCCCCTCCCTGGTATCAATTGCTCATTGATGTCCCTGAATTTTTAGAAACACTCTCAAGACTATTTTACAGAGATTTCATATGCTATTTTCTCCATAACACTACGGAAATGATTCCCATTTCATTATATAACCCTTTCCGACATCTTCCATTTCATTGCAGAACTCTTTCTGCTTCACTACAATAAATTTTTGCAATATTACGGATCCATGTTTTGTTCCATTACAGAACCTTTTCCGTTCCATTACAGAATCCTTTCCGTTCCATTACTGAACACGTTCTGTCCCATTACAGAACCCTTTCCGTTCCATTAGAGAACCTGTTTCGTCCCATTACAAAACCCTTTCCGTTCCAGTACAGAACCCCTTATCCACTTCACATACCCTTTCCATGATGTTACGGAATTCTCCCCCGTTCCATTCCCCATACCATTCCGCAATACCACAGAACCATTTCATGCAATATTACGGACTCCTTTTCCAACATATCCCCGCAATTTAACTGTCACGCATCAAGTCATTTTTTGTGTCACAGAATGCCCCTTCCGCATGGTGGAACCCTTCTTACTTGTACGGGCCCAACATCCTTGACGTCACCGGCATGTGGAGGATTCGAATCACACGCAGCAGTTATCCGCAGCATCGCAGCTTCAGTTTCAGCAGCTAATCTGGGGCACATCAATTCTTAACTGACAGGACTTTATCCCGGAACATCATTGCAGCTTATTACACCCCCAACAGTGTAGAGAGTGGAGAACCTTCTGTTCTTCTCACCGCCGCAATCAACTAGCCATTGAACTTCATGCGTCTCTTCTCAGGTAAGGCAGGTACGTAACCATCCTTCATTCGCTTTTTGACAAGTACAAGAGGACGGATCATGATTTATTAAGCCATTAGTACCACACAGGATCGTGTGTCAAATTGGTTGGGGGGGGAGAATTTAGAGTTGCCTCTAAATATAGTAGCCACCACTGTGATACAAAAAGGAAACTTACCAGTCTCGGCTGGTAGTAACACCCTGACGCCACCTTGTGATACCATGATAACCCACCTTCTGATAGTCCAAACCCATCTTTTTCTTTGAAGAATCGGAAAATCTGAAGCATTATAGGAGTCTGAAGGGAAGCAAAGAACGAAGCACAATGAGGGGAGCAATCCGTAGTGAGCATGAGATTACAGACATGGTATTTGGATCCAAGGAAGTGAAAACAATTTTTTAATAGGCAGGATGGTTGGATTATTTTGATAAAATGAAAAAAGGAGATGCTGCGATTGCAATGGAATTCGCACTCACATATGACAGTACAATTGCAGAGGTACAAGGATTGGAAGTCCAAGCGGATGAGCCGACAATTGCAAGAGTCTTTGGATTACCGCAAATAAGCGAAAGATGGTTCGAGAGACGGGTGCCAACGAAGCCGCTCAGGGATGCGTTTTTGGAACCTGGTGAACGAGTGCAAGGGACAGAAAAGGGGACACAACAACCTTCATTGCCAATTCCATGGTGCAAGGTGGTGCTCTCGGTGTGCAAATTCATCACATGTGAAGGTCAGTTCAGTCTAATATTTGCTTATCACTTTAAAATTCTTAACCATCTAAGACATCAAAAATATATCAATATGTCGTATTTCCTGTGGAAATCTTTAGAGTTGATGAGTAGAATGGTTAAGAGTAGTAAGAATCCGGACACTAGTTTGGCATATCATGGTTTGATCAGATTGTTGGTGGAAGATGCCCTACAAAAGCAAAACCAGACATGGGAATCATTCGTAGGCATATCCTCGAGCACCAGGCAGACAACGAGGAAGAGAAGGAATACATTGGAAAATACTCCAGAAACCCAAAGGAAGAAACCAGTTCATAGGGGAAACATGAGAAGTCTATAAGCTGAAACCCCAACCAGTTCAATGGAAGGACCACATACCCGTTCAAGATCAAGGGATCAAAAAGAACGAAAAAATCAAGAGAAATTGCTTAGTCAAAGTGATGAATTTGATGGAGGACGGGAAGCATTCACCATGACAGGAAGCACCAGTGAAAATTGGGGAAATCGGGATGGGTTGCAGAACGTAGAAGAACAGCAGAAACGGTGGACGGCTATAGTCAAAGGGACGCGAGGTAACAAGTCGAAGAAATTTCAGCATTTTCTGCTGTGCAAATACCAAAGAGCATATGGTAAGCTGAGGAAAGATTATGGGGAATTGAAAAGGTCTTATCAGAAGCAAACAGAGGAGGTGGTAGCCCTGAAAGAGAAATTACAGAGATTAGAGGAATATAAAATGAATATCCTTTTGGAAGTCGTGGAATTGGAAGGCGAACAGAGGGAAGATTTCAGGGAGACATTCAGTGATGAAGGGGCAGAGGTTAGCATGCAAATAAAAGATAAAGAACCTGAGGAGGGTTTTGAAGCAGAAGAAGCAGAAAATCAAGAGATGTATGAAGATATCCCTTCGGATGAAACCCGAATAAGGCACTTGGAAGGAAGGGAAGCTCAGCTACAAGCAACAACAAGGGAACTGGAAGAACAACTAAAGTTGGTCGGTGACCGTAGAAAGGAGAAAGGGCAGGAAACAATTACAGAGCAGCTACAAAGACACGATTATGCTCTGGCCATGAGGAGGCTTAGTCAAGAAGTGGAGAAATTGAAATTTGAAAAAGAATACATGAATTATCTATCTCACTCTGTGAGGAATCTAAGACCCCCATCGAATCTTTACTCAGTATTTTTGAAGGAACAAATCATATCTTTTAGGTTGTCAATGGTAACCATGGGGTATAATGATCACATTGAGACAGAAGATCAATTCATTGCTGCTTTTTCCAGAAGTAATGACGAAGAACAAGATTTTTTATGTGAATTTTATATGCATAATTTGGTTATGACGGACTATGAGGATTGGGACCCAAACCCTCATGTAGGGGAATTACAATTGAGGGCATTCATGTCCTTCATGAGAAATCATTTGAGATGGAACAATGTTGCCACCGCTATAGAAAATATTGAATGGGAAGATGCTCTTTGGGTGAGAGGTTCCCCCTCAGTTGAAAAATTATTCACAGCTAGGAACCAGGTTATGCAAGATCAAGCATTCGTTACACTTCTGGAGACAACCAAATTTAAAGTTGTTCATGAGTGCAGCAATTGGATTCCCTTTCACAAGTTGGAGACTTTGCTCTATCTACAAACAAAGATTAATGCCATGAGTCTAGAATTGAAAAAAAAATATCCCTTCTCTATCAAGATGTTCGAGCGAGCCCTAGAAAGAGTACAGACCTATCTTGATTGTCTAAGTGTGCATAAAGCAAATTGAATCGAGCTTCAATTCCATTTTCCTATACTTTGGTGTCCTGTGACGGATGGAGAGGACAATGAATTTTGGAAAATTGTTAATGAACAGAGGGGCTTTTATAATGCAGGGGAAGGTGTCTATTCTTCCTATAAGTGGAGTGATGAGTGCCTGAACAACTCTCTGAGTACCCTTGTTAGTGGATCACAGTCTTAGTTTGCATGAGGACATGCAAACCTTTTGGTTGGGGGGAGATGAAGGGTTGTGTATATGACCCTTTTTGTTCTCATATTTTTCCTTGTGTATGAACTTTTTGACTTGATCCTATATTACCACTTGCTCTCTTTACTACATTTGGCAAATTTTTGGCTTTGGTAAGGACTGATCTTGTTTTCCTTATTATTTGTCAAATTGCTTATGATTTGGATAGAGTTATGATGCCATGATTGTCTATTAAAGAAGTGGTGTTTCAAGTTCAATGTTATTCTACTTTCAGGTTGCAGAATGAAGTAATTATGGGAGTTGGACACTTTCCTATAAGTCTCAAGTTTATATATTATGCTCTTGCTCGTTATGTTACATCATTATTGGTCAACTACTTAGGGTGTACATGGTTATGCAACCAATCCGAGGATCAGTGATTCTATGTTCAACTCGGCATTTCGGGCCTTCAATGACTCGAGTTGTTGGGTCATCCAACGTGTTGCTTACTACTCTGATCCATTCTTGGGATCACCTCCACTCTCCACAGAACTAGTTCCTGGATTAGCTCACGAGATCCTTTGGAAATCATCAGACGAGCCTCATTTGGGAATTGGTTGTAACTGCACGCTCTTTCATGATTTTCTTATGAGCGTTGATGTATAAAAACTGTGAATCTCCTCCGGGAGAGTTTAGCCATCATATTGCACAGACCAATCAAACACTATTGTGATCAGACCTTTGATATATAAATCTATATTTTCCTGATTCTGGATGTGTTAATCAATTTTGTGTGAGTGAGTGGCTTTCCCGACTCCTGTCATCGAAGGCAGGGCCCCCTTTTGTGACAGGTGTTGTTGTAGTTAGGATTTCCTTTCCTTATGCATTCAGTTGATGTTGATGCAGTGATGTTTTGATTTCATTAATTTGCATTTATAATTGGTTTGTTGATCATAGTTAAGTGTGAATGTTTAAGTAGTGACACGACTGGATAGTGTAATCGTTTTTATCATTGCCAAGGGACATAGAGGAATATATGGATTATGAACATTGAATCAAGAATACTTCTGTGGTGAATGGTCGCATTAAGATTGTTGTTGGGATTATGTTGCTAGCTGATAATGGTAGAAGCAGACTGTTAAATTAAATTAGCTCATTATGATTCTCTTACTGTAGTTGTTGTTTATTGAATTGCTTTCGTGTGAACTTCTCAATTTGTTAAATCTAGGTTCAGGCATTAATTTCTTTCCGCAGCATAGCAGAATGTTTGTTGAAATTTGGTAGTCAGTGCTTCTGGTTTGATTGCAAGTTTCCTTCTGTAGGTTGTGATTTTCCTAGAGATCTATTACCCAATAGTTGCATTTCAATTCCAGTTTAGTAATCTATCGATCTCCTCTGTGTTAAAATCATTCAAATAACAGTGTCTGACATATGCTTTGTCTGGTAGCTCATAATCCTTCATGGCCCTAGGTTGATAATTTATGCACGACTTTCTATTTCAATTTAATTAAAAGAGCATTAAAAAGCTCGTCACGACCAACCTAGGGTTCTGTGAGAAAAAAACCTAATTTTCCAACTTCGAATCTGGAAAATCTGATCCAAGGAGAATATGCGTCCTCCCAAGGTGAGTTGAGCAAACCTTCTTTTCTTTCAAATATGTGGATAGAACAAAAAAAACTGAAAGCCCTAGTTTTCTCGATCCAGCAGTAATTAGGTCAAAAATGAACATTCTCGGATCTGAATTCTGTCTCCACGGGAATATGTGCCCTCCTAGGGCGAGTTCAAGGATGCTAAGATTGAGCTTGATCTGTGAGTGGAAAGGTTAGAAATAAGAAGCCCTAGTTTCAAACAGTTGCAGTTGTTGCAATGACTTCTTTCAGCACCACTCTGATACCATGTGGAAATTTCTACTTAAGCAGTTATGTTAGTCCAACTTTAATTCAAATTATATCATATCAAAATAACTACATGTATAAGGATCACTAAAAGAAAGACATCCACAACATACACAAAGATTTTTCCTCTCGAAAACCCTTCAAGGGAAGAAAACCCAGCAAACTTCTTCAGAATAGATTCGTCAACAAAGTACAATGTCAATGCAACGAAGAGCTAAATCTTTCTCACAGAAAAATACCTAAGAAGCAAAGATAAGATAACCCCAAGAATATGTGTCCTCATCCAGCAACTACTACTACTCTCTCTCTCTCTCTCTCTCTCTCTCTCTCTCTCTCTCTCTCTCTAGCTTGAGCGAACTTGCTTGTGTGTTCAAATGAGGAATGTGTCCGATGGCTGACCTTTTCACTACAGGGCCAACTTCACTGGGTGACTGGGCAGACTTTTCTAGGTCAATTTTACCTAATGTTGGGGTAATTTTACCCAGTGACTGGGATTGTTCTATCCAGTGAATCCTGTGGGGTCGACTTGTCTATTTTCACTTGATTTCTTGAGAGTATGTTTTAGCATTATTCTTTTAGGTTTATCACTTGATCAAACACAATAAGAAATCTTCCAATGCTACATAAAACATCAACAAATAGGCAAGGCTAGAAAGGCCTTCTACCAGCTAAATTGGTGGATCTTGAGTTCTTTTATATGTATCCCAATTTGCAAATATTTGAATTGCATCCCAGAATTTAGTTCTCTTCTGACAACTACCAATGTGCATGATAGGTTGTTTAGGCATTTGAGAAATAAGCTTATTAAGGCCATTTATCCTTAGCGTACTAGTAGTGGGATTGGATTTAGGTTGGGATGCCTCAAGCATTATGGTATCCATTTCCAGGAATAATCTATGATGATGGGTTGAGCCTTCACCCTATGTCTTTATAGGTTGCATCATATAGTAATACTTTGAAGGGGTGCCCTTGGCATTTGCTTGAATTTCGAAACCATGGATTGCAGTTCTTGATTTTCTTCTTCAGTGTGGCCAAAGTCAAATATGGCCTAGAGTCTTCTTCAAAATTCATCAATCCAAAGGAATGATGTATCGAATGTATTTTCTTAAAATCATCTTTTGAGTGGCCTTTGAGTACACTATGAAGGGCGGCTTCACTTACTTTCGAAGGGTATTTTTTCAAGCTTTGAGCTTGAGCAAGCATTTGGCCTAAAACATCCATTCTTTTATCAAGATTATTCATTGCATGTTTAATTTGGCTAGTATCTTCAAGGAGATGCATAACCAAATCCATCTTAGTATTTAACAAATCAATTTGAGCTTGCTCTTCTTTGACTGTATTTTTCATATTGATAATATCTATAGCAATATCATCTATGTTTTTTGTTGTGAGATGGTGTTGTAGATTGCCATAATTTGTGAGCTTTATTTCATCGGAGACAGTCTCTGATGCAAAGGATGACTTGTGATTCATATACTCTTTTTTAATTTGTCCTTAATTAGGGAATTGTCTGAATGGGACATTGGGAAGATTTCTTCTAGGGACAAAAGATTGAACACCAGAAGAGGTTGTCACTTCATGACTAGACTGACTTCTAAGTAGAGAAAACATGAACAAATCTACTGAATCCTTATTTCTTTGTTTTATTCTTAGCAAAAAAATTCGACAGGGAGAACATTCTTTATGTTGGCCTTTATGCTTTGTCTGGAGAACTCCAATGGAAGGTTCAGTCTGAATTGAGTAGGGTTCAGAGAAGGAAGTCCTCTAAGAAGAGGATGAATATCGTAATAATGGGGGTTGGAAATGGGGAAAAGGGGTTTGACTCAGAATTCGGAAGGAACTAGAAATTCTATCAAAAGTTACGGGAGTATTTACACTATTGAGGGGTTTTGCAGCAACCTTTCTTTAAGACATAGATCTCTCTACTTTACTTCCCAATTGTTGGGGTAATAGATACCCGTCCAATCAAATGTGATGGGGGTTGCTTGTTTAGATCTATCTGTTTCCACCGCGCTTAACAATTGAGAACTCTGATGGACACAATATGTTAGTTAGGGTAAAGTGTCATTTCCAAATATGACAATAACGACTTATTCTAATTGGAAGATTTTGAATCCTGTATCTATTTTAAATTCCTGAGGACAAATGTATGCCTTCTAAAGATTACAAATATGGGGATCATCAAGGCTGACAAAATACTTAGGAAAAATAGTACCAAACATGGATCATTTTATGAAGGGGTCTAAGGAAACTACCAATAACAACATCATCGAAATCTAGATGTCAAGTAACTATTGCATAAAGAGACGAAACTGGGAGAAATGGCCTAACCAATGAGCCTAAACCAAGTTTGACTACTCCAAGGTGAGTGTACTTATAGCCTTAAGTCAATTTGTTCTTTGTTAATCAGATTAATATGGATTGGTTCTTCTTTATCAGTGAATGGGATGTCAATAGAAGAAACTTTAATGTGTATGAAACTTATAATTCCACCATTTCAATTTGTAAATGTCATCGGGCATGATAGCAGGAATTTCCCAGTCTAAAAAGAGATTAAAGTCATCAATAGTAATTACAGAAGAGTTGGGATCAACATTGTGAAAATATTATTTGTGTCCTGCAAGAGACACAATTGATTGTTCTACTTCACAATCAAGGCTATGGACCTCTACAGAATCTAAAGAAGGATCCATGGAACACTTACCGCTTCGGGAAGTAAAGAATGGAATTGGTCCACGATAACCTACACAACCCAAATAGTTCAACTAAAGAGGGCTTATGGTTCCCAAACATAATGGATATGGCCTCAAAAATTTCTGATTTACTGAAACTCAGTTAACCCAATCCTTTCACAAAGATTCTTCTTGAAAATAAATGATTCAAAAGATGCCCATAAATAATGAAAGCAAGTAGGAGTAAATGTTGCAAAATAGAGAACAACTATGATTTATAGAACACCATGAAAGTTGAACTTACAAACTTACAATTTTGTCGACTGGCTCTGATACCAAGACGCCAAGACTGAATCGGCTTCAAAGCATATACATTGACACAAACTACAGATTTACAGACTTAGATTGCTATTGCATGCCATAGTACCTTTCACTACCAAGATGAAAAACTTTGGCATTGTAACTGAACTATTATTTTTCCTATACCAAAATGACGAAAAATGAGCGAAGTATGTGCTTATCTTATTACATGCACTCTTTCATCTCATGAAATACACAATTTACCAAGATGATATAACAATGTCATGTACATGATAATCTAATTCTTTCACTTCAGTACCATGGATTAGTGTTTTATATACTTCCTTAAATTCTTCATCTCTAGAATATTGTTCAATATGAATTGAGATAATGAACCATGTTGTAAAACAATGGATGCATTAACAGAAGGCCAAGATAACATATCAACAACTTTGTGTTGTATACCTTTCTTGTGCCTAACCAAATGAAATTGTTGTAAGAATCCCATCCACCAAAAATGACGTCATTGTTGTAGCTTGGTTTGTGTTTGGAGATACTGCAAAAGCTGATGATCCATATGGATGATCGTCTCTTTGCCCATAAAATAGCGTTTCCACTTCTTCACACTCTGAAACAAAGCATACAATTCTTTGTTACAAGTAGGATAATTCCTTACCACACCATTGAAGGTCTCAAAATGATAAAAATATGGTTTCCTTCTTTGTATTAACATTGCTCCCATGTCATAATCACTTGCATTGGTTTCAATCTCAAATGGCTACTTTAGGTCCGGCAATGCTAAAACTATGGTCTCATTGATCTTCACTTTCAAGGTCTTGAAGGATTTCTATTGTTTACCTCCCCACTAAAAGACATGCTTAGTACTTGTCAAAGCATGTAAAGGAGATGCAATAAAAGCAATGAACTTCCTCCAATATTGGACTACCCCTAAGAAGCTCCTAACTTCTATTACATTATTAGGCTTAGGCCACTACAATATGGCCTTCAACTTTAGAGGGATTGATTTTCAATTGACCACCCCCTACTATATAGCCCAAAGAAACTAAAGTTGTTCTTCCAAACTCACATTTTGACATCTTTAGGCACAATTTATTCCTTTTTAGGATATCTAAGGCTTTCGTAGCATCCTTCACATGGTCTTCCAAACTTTGACTGAATATCAATATATCATCTATGAATGGCCTAAATACACCATTCATAACTTACATGAAAGTAGCAAGAGCATTACAATGCCCAAAAGGCATAACTAGTCATTCAAATAAACCTTGTTTTGTTTTAAATGCAATTTTTCGTCTTCAAAAATCTTTATTTTATGATAACCACTTCTCAAGTCTAACTTAGTGAAATAAGTTACATTTTTTAATTGATCCAACAAATCATCAATATGAGGAATAGGGTTACTATTCTTCACCATGATTTTGTTCAATGCCCAAAAATCCACACATTCTCCATGTATTGTTTCTCTTTGGTAGCAACACAATGGGTGATCTGCATTCAGAAGTACTTGGCCAGATGATTCATTTCTCAATAAACTCTTGAACCTACTTCTTTATTTCTTCATTATCAATTACAAATTAACCTATGCATGCCAATGTTAGGAAGAGGTGCATCATGTTGCAGTTGAATCTCATGTTGTATCTCTCTTCTTGAACATAATCCCTGTGGTTCCTGAAACACTTCGTCATAGTTAGAAATAATCTTAACTAATTCATTCTTATGTCTAGGATCACATCCTTTGAGAGATTTGGATTCATCAACATCCTTATCTTTTTCAATCATAAGTACACAATGCTTGCTTGAATTTGTAAGCCTTTTCAAAGTTAGAAATAATCTTAACTAATTCATTCTTATGTTTAGGATCACATCCTTTAAGAGATGTGGATTCATCAACATCCTTTGAGAGATTTGGATTCATCAACATCCTTATCTTCTACAATCATAAGTACACGATGCTTGCTTGCATTTGTAAGCCTTTTCATTTGTCTTGTAGTAACAAGAGACGAAATAGTGTGAAAATACTCACAGCAGATCTAAGAGATGATGTATACCTCACAAGAGTAATTATGATTCAGCAGGAAGATAGAAGAAGAGTGGTCAATGCAATGTAATGAGCAACAGAATAATAATACAGTAGAACTCGGATAGAAGCAAAAAACTTCACACATGCTAATTAATTAATCACAATATGGACAATAAGTAGTACAATGCATGAGGATTTGAATGACAAGGTGGCAATTCGAACTAGCCTTCATGGAGTGATCAAAAGATCATTGGAGTGTCATCGGAACACAACTAGTAGTCCATCTCATCATCGGTGGAGACATCAATGCACAAGTAATTGTCAACCGTCAGTCAAACTGAGTCTAACTGAGTGTGGTAGGTGTAATTGAATGTAACTGGCACATGGAGACACTAACTGAATGAAGAAGGCTCAGTGGAGGGCGCATGAGGAGCTAACTGGAGTCAGAACAGGTAGTCATGTCTCATCGGAGGTCAATCGGAGTGATAACAGCAGTGAGGAGTCAGTCTAGCCTCAAATCAAGGAAAGACTGGTGGCTAACTGAAGTAAACTGGACTGGTAGGTGAGAAAGGTGCCCTTCTCATGCAGTAGGTAAAAGGAGGGCGCATGACAGGCTAGGAGGGCTGAAACTGAGTGGAAGGAAGCTCCGGGGGCTAAGTAATTGAGGGCTAGGTGCTGGGACTGATGACTGGAATGCATGCAAACCCTAAATGATGCATGCAAACCCTAAAAGTGCATGCATGACTGAAAATGTAAATGATCAAAATACTGGTGGGACTAGGATGGAGTACAAGAATATCCTAACACCCCCCCTTAATCCATCCTGGGCCCTGGTAACTAAAGACCAAATGTCACCCAATACAATGAATAATAACAGTGAATAAACCAAGGAAGTGGGGAAAATTTCATGGAAAAAATACCCCCCCCCTCAAAACAGACTGTAAGGCACACATAAAAAATAAATGCTCCAAACTCAAGCAGGTGTGATGTTTGGTCATATGTCTGGAGGTATCTTCTTCTTGGGAAGAAGTGGATCATGCTCAAAAACCATGTGCTTGTACTTGCTCTTCAAATCAAATGTGATGAGAACAAATCCAAAAGTATGTGGATGATCCTTGAACCTGTGATTCGAATCAGCTGAAGTAGGATCAAATCTATGAATGTGCAGATAGTCTTTTGTCTTCTCCTTCGAACCATCATGGGTGAAATTATGCCAAAAAGAACCATCAAATAATAAAGATTGCTTGGAATCCAAATCAGATCCAAGACTTGAATCATGGTTGCTTAAGATCTCCTTTGAACCATTTGAGGTGAGATCTAAACCAGTAAGTGCTTGAGAAATTTTCTCAAGCGAATGGCAATGGTCATTATCTTCAATAAACTTCTGAGAACATGAAAGAATGATCTTACAGTAGTAAATGAGAGGTGATTGCTTGGAATCCAAATCAGATCCAAGGCTTGAATCACGGTTTCTTGAGATCTCCTTTAAACCATAAGAAGTGAGATCAAAACCAGTAGATGCATGAGAAATTATTCCAAACGGATGACAATGGTTTCTTGAGATCTCCTTTGAACCTGCAAGGGTGAGATCAAAACCATGATGTGCATGAGAAATTATCCCAAGCAAATGGCAATGGCCATATTCTTCAATAACCTTCTGAAAGGATGGAATAATGATCATATAGTAGTAAATAAGAGGTGATTGTTTGAGGAGAGCGAATGCAATACCTCCAATAGCTGATTTTACCTCCGAAATAATCATGTGATCATGATGCAAACCAACAAACTCTGGTGCAAGAGAGGATTTAGGACCTTTTGCAATATTTAGAGTGTGAGTTGGCACAGAAAGAGAAGAAATTTGGAGCATGAATGTAGAATCTGCAAGTTCTTCTTCTTTGTGGACAAATTCAATATGAGATGTGGTTGATATTGGTTCATGATCAATGAGATCATCAAGGAGGGCGAATGCATCACTTTGCTTGCTTTTGAAGGGGTTTGGACCAAATCCTTCATTCTGTTTGCCAAATTTTTCATCCAGTTGGGCCCATAGCTCTTTTGGAGTTTCAACAGAATCAATGAAGAGGTACATCATGTAACGAGACATAGAAAGCATCATTCTTCCAAGGGCTTTGTCACCTTTATTCAACCAGTCAATCTTCTCTTCAGAGGATTCGAACTCTCTTTCAAAATAACAATCAAAGAGATCATGGCTCTTCAAATATGCCATCATTTTTTGTTTCCATTCATCATAGTTGAATAGAGAAAGATGAGGGATTTCTTCTGAATTCATTGAAGCTGTAGAAGACCTGCAAAAACAATAGAGAATATCTGCAACTGCTACTGCTGCAAAAATGTAGAAACTACTGCACTCGAAATCTTGATAATAACCTGCAAAAAACTCTCAGGAATGGAGATAAACAATACTCTCAACATGCTCTGATACCATGTGAAAATCCTCACAGCAGATCTAAGAGATGATGTATACCTCACAAGAGTAATTATGATTAAGCAGAAAGATAGAAGAAGAGTGGTCAATGCATTGTAATGAGCAACAGAATAATAATACAATAGAACTCGTATATAAGCAAAAATACTTCACACACGCTAATTAATTAATCACAATATGGACAATAAGTAGTACAATGCATGAGGATTCGAATGCCAAGGTGGCAATTCGAATTAGCCTTCATGGAGTGATCAAAAGATCATTGGAATGTCATCGGAGCACAACTAGTAGTCTATCTCATCATCGATGGAGTCATCAATGCACAAGTCACTGTCAACCGTCAGTAAAACTGAGTCTAACTGAGTGTGGTAGGTGTAACTGAATGTAACTGACACATAGAGACACTAACTGAATGAAGGAGGCTCAATGGAGGGTGCATGAGGAGCTAACTGGAGTCAGAACAGATAGTCATGTCTCATCGGAGGTCAATCAGAGTGATAACAACAGTGAGGAGTCAGTCTGGCCTCAAATCAAGGAAAGACTGGTGGCTAACTGAAGTAAACTGGACTGGTAGGTGAGAAAGGCGCCCTTCTCATGCAGTAGGTGAAAGGAGGGCGCATGACAGGCTAGGAGAGCTGAAACTGAGTGGAAAGAAGCTCCGGGGGCTAGCTAACTGAGGGCTAGGTGCTGGGACTGATGACTGGAATGCATGCAAACCCTAAATGATGCATGCAAACCCTAAAAGTGCATGCATGACTGAAAATGTAAATAATCAAAATACTAGTGGGACTAGGATGGATTAAAAGAATATCCTAACAGATAGTTTTCACACAATGGGCTCTTCCAATATATTCAATCCCATCCTTTGTATGTCGATACTTGTTCTATTCCTTGTAGAAGATAGCTTTCATGTCATATAAATAAAGACTTCCCAAAACAATTCCACAAATATCAAGTGGTATGACATCCAAATCTACCTCATCTATGAACTTAGAAATGACTACAAATTTGAGTTTGCATTGTTTAGACATATGTAACGTAGCATCTTCACTACCCATCCTAACATATATGGTTTTGGATTAGGTTTAGTTTCAAACCCCAATTTCTTAACAATTTCTTCATAAATGCGATTAGCTTGCAAACCATTATCAAAAACGCTATCAATCTTAGTATGTTTTGAGATAACTCTAATATGAAACATCTCACTTTTTTTCCCTTCAAGCATAAATTGAGAGTTTAAAGAATGAGTATTGGTACTAGAACTAGCAGAAGATGTACCTTATATTCCCATGGTTGTGATCTTAGTTTCATCACCTAAATCTGATCCAAGATCTTGTTGGATTGTAGTTGTGGTCTTCTTATTACCGTTCCGATTTCCAAACCTCTTTGGTCTCAATTTCGAATGAAATTTCCAACACTTGGCCTCAACATGTCCTTCATTTTTGCAATGTGAGCATGAAGGCTTCTCCTCTTCTTTCTTCATTGTGGTTGTTCATTTCATTTTACCATTTCCTTTATTCTTGGCTTCAACTAGATGAATTAGTTTCTTTGAAAAGTTGTCTTGAACATTATTTCCCCTTGACTCAATATGAGTGGCTTGGACACATACTTCATCAAGATTAGTTGGATTAAAAAAAATTAGTGTCTCAAATAACTATGCAACCCACCAGTATACTTCAAAAGAGTTTCTTGCATATAAAGAGGAATACCCATTATCAAAGTTTTTTTTATAAATCTTGAGTGTAGTCTTGCATATTGTGCCCTCTATGTTGCCTTAGATTCTATCAATCCATTATTGCTTGTTCCATATATCCAAAGGGATAAATTTGTATTTTTAATGCAGCTTGAATTCATACCAAGAAGATATCATTTTACCTTTTTGATTCTTACTTTCCCACCAAACTAGTGTTGTGCCTCTAGTCAAAGAGTAGCTATTTGGACTTTTGCTTTTTTGTCGACAATATTTTGAACCTTGCAATATACTTCAATTTGCTTCATCCAATTATCCAATTTCTTTGCATTAAGCTCTCCATTATACATTAGCAAGTCAAATTCACGTCTAATTTCAACCAAGACATAGGCAAATTATAATCAATTTTCTCTAGTTATTTTTTCCATCGTGGTCTTCATCTCTTGAAAGGCTTGTCGAAACATCGCTTCAGATTCAAAGAGGCTTCCTTACAAGACTTTGTTGCATATCTTTGGAATGCACATATTGAACCAAGCTCAGGATTGTACTCTTTATTAGACCGGGTTAGCATTCAACAAACACTTCTGCAAATCCAAATCAACAAATGAGTTAATCCCTGATCAATGGCTCTGATACCAACTTGATCCAAAATTAGTGCTAAATACTTTGTTCTACTAATTCAGATTCATTCTCAATTTCTTGTAATTTATGTTAATGAAATTGGCTTAAGTAATTAAAAACTAACATTCAAAACTGAGATTTAAA
Organism: Larix kaempferi; assembly: GCA_027924585.1. NCBI lineage: Eukaryota > Viridiplantae > Streptophyta > Pinopsida > Pinales > Pinaceae > Larix > Larix kaempferi. The sequence goes on from BSBM01002163.1 coordinate 554,907, forward strand.
AATCAGAAATAAAAAACACAAGCAATGTATGGCAGTTGATAACAAAGTTCATCCATATGGACTACGTCTCCAAGTTCGCTTCAAGTGAGGAACCAATCCATTGAGAAATATGCAAAACACAACATTTCATCTCTTTACATCAATAATGCATCAATAATGGCACTCAATCTGCAACCTATTGATGGCACTCAATCTGCAAAATCTATATACGACGTCCTCAAGGAAGATACAATGGCGTCTTCCTGCGCAATAAAATGAACAAGGACTTTCTTGCCTACTCTCCCAATAAAGGGGCTTTTTCCTTTCAAATTCTCTGAACTTTGGAAATGGGTAGATCTCTAGCTTTGTTGACTTCTGTGAATCTTTGTCGGGCCCTTCTTGCTAGGTCAGCTCGACTTTGTTCTCGCTTCTGAGCAACGATTCTCCAGCTTAGTCACATAAACCATCGTCTTCCCACGCTCAACAACCACTTGTGCCTTCTCCTCAATGACTATAGATGGGCATATGTGGCATGGATAACCTCCAACGCCATGTATAAGTGAGTCACTTAGAAAGTTCACGGATTTGAGCCGAGATTTGAATATATCTTGTGATTTAAGAGTTGAGGCCATTTTGGTGTGCATACAACATGATTTGCTATTGTATATCAATCTAAGATTCGATCTGAACAAAAGAAGATGCTCTAACATAGCCTCCACAATTCCATGTGTGAAATGACACATCAACAAAAATTCAACGTCTTGCATTGCTTGGTTGGCGTGATACATGAGTAGCTTTTCAAAACATTTTTAAAATCGACCTCCACCACATTGTTTAGGATGCAAATGCTTCTGGAGACCAACCAAACTCATTTGTTGTGGCAACCTCTATATGATGACGATGATGGATCAATGTCTTCATCATCTGGATTTTATGGTTATGATTTGTGATTTTTATCATTTTTTATGTTTAACTTATGTTGTTCATAAGATGAACATTTCTCTACGGTGCCAATAAACCACTTGTGAGCAAAACAAAAATTATTGTGTATATATTCATAGAAATTTCATTATTCTAACTACATATGGATCTGTTATTGTGATATATTGATTGATTACATATTAACCTCGGGGGTAGCTCAACCAGTTTAAGTACCAAACTATCCTATCGCCGTCCTAAATTTGATTCATATAGTGAGGGTCAATGGGTTCAGTAGCAAGGACACTTGTCTACATAACTACGTCCCATAGGGTGAGGCGCACTCATCTACGTTGACAAGCTTACTGCAAATGTCATCCACAAATAATGGGAAGGGTACCTAGGTTTTCCCATGGGATTGTTTTCAATATATATATAAATTATGTGTTTTACATGAAATTCTATACAAATATGTTAGAACAGATTTTGGTTTTGATTGACATTGTACAACACTTATTGTTTTACAATGTCAATCAAAACTAAAATCTGTTCTTAACATATTTGTATAGAATTTCATGTAAAATAATATATATATAATAATGTTGTGTTATTAATATTTGTTAATTGATTATAAATATTGGATATACAACGGACATGAATTATGTGAAGATAAACATGGAGCCCAATTTAATTGGCCTCGTCTAATTAAATAGATGCCATTTGGACCAAATGATATTTATTATTATATAATAATAAATAGGAGGTAAAGTAGGGTCAATGCTATAGCGCTTGGCGTATAAAGATAATTAGTCTATTTGCACGGAACATTATGGCCAGGAATTATATATCCCTTGAAAATATTTTCAGTTTGGGATAATCCCTTCATTGGTGTGATATTATAGCCAATCCTGATCTGATTTCATTAATTACCACTGATACTATGTTCTACGGTGTAAGAAATGCTGATCAGTATGAATAATGTATGCTAGTTTTTTATGTTTACCATGTATCCCTGCTATAATCCCTCTAACACTCACAAAATTACTAATTTAATCATGGTACAAAGAACAGTTAACCATGATTATCTTTCAAGATTAACTTGAAATACTGGTACAAACAATAATAATTATTTTTATTTCATCTAAGGATAACAGTCATAATAAATCCCACACGAAATCCAGAATACATCTATATCCCACATGTAATCTGAATAACTGAAGATGCATTAATCATCCTCATTTGCTGAAGTCCTGGTGAATCAGCTAATTCAGTAACACAAAAAAGGAATACACCTCACAGTTTTAATTTATAGGCAGTAATTTAATGCCTTGCAAATAACTGCTCTGACTACCATATTTAGCCTATTTTTAAGCAGGGTCAAACCTTGAGAACATATCTAATGACACATGAAACAAAAGAGACAAATGTTCGAAGACAATTTGAGGATATCACGCAACATTAAGGGCAGCTTAAGAAAAATACTAACAAGATGCTTCAGCATTGGCGACCTTAAATGGGAGAGGGGAACTCTTTCAAATCTTGTTGTTATAACCGAGAATTCAAACCCAAATGCGTGCCATACAACAGATTACACTTGTGAATAAAATGATCTATAATTACCTATTTCAAAATTTCTTACCTTTATTTAATCTTAAACAATGAGCCTACTTATAAGATAACCCAAAGAAGTCAGGCTCTACACTATTGGTTATGCAAAGCAATGCTTGCGAACAGAAAAAACACAGGCACTAGCAGCTTAGAGCTCTACTAGAGGATCTATCAAAAAGAAAAGGCAACAAACAACTTTCAAGCATGGTACAGATGTTGCAAACATCGACATCTGCAGAAAACGGCCAAGGGTGATGAATATGGGGGCATCGGCAGTCGGGGGAAAAATCAGCAAACAAAAAAATCGCATTTTTTTTATGGGTAGTTTTTCGTTTCGGAGTAAACATAGTGAAAAGCCATGACGTCGCTGATAAATCGGCAAGTTTTGCAGCACTGCCATACAGAGTGAACTGAACCTGATTTAGCATTCATCTTCAAAAAGATGCCACATCAGGATCAATCCCATAAGACACATTTTTGAAGAAAATTACAAGCATTGTAATGAACTTTATTGTACAAACTGCCTCTGCTTAAGTTGAAAAGCAAAGGAAACTTATCGGTGAACGATACACAACTTTAGGTTACATTGCTCAATAAAAACTGCCATATTATTGACAATGTCCCTTGTTGAGGATCCCGTTCTACATTAATGACTACTGATATGTGTAACAGTTGGCCTGCCACCCTTGTGGCTTTGACCAGGAAATACATCAGGAAATACATCTTTCATAGTGCGCTTAGCATAGACAAAAAAGTTTTGTTGTAGACCAGTGCTATATACAAATTGATGTGTATTCACCTGAGACAAACCAAGAACATGTCCTATTTTACCTGAGATTGAGCATTCCTGTTTGCAAGCTGCATAACTTCTGATGAGCATATTACAGGACAAGCAGATAAGCAAGTTGCAGCACTGTCAATTTGGCCAGCAAAGCAGTTGCTGGAACAGCAATCCAAAATTGAGTTTGCATCGTACGTTTCCATTATGCAGATGCAAAATTAAGGAGCTTCTTTATAGCGGAAAGAACCAGGGTGCAATGTCTTTACACTGTGTATACACTTAACTGCTGGAGCTGGTCACATACTATAAAAATTCCGGAGACACTAAACACCAGAGATTGTGATGACACCAACTTCTGTGACCTTCAGCTGCCTTAAGGGTACAAGAAAATAAGAAGCATTCCCATTGAATGTACTAATGCAAACACAACTTGATTAGAAGGTTTGACACCAAAAGCTGCAAAAAGCAGAAATGAGAGAACCCATATAAGCTCATATATTCACTGATTACAACTTAAAAACATCAGGGAATGTTGTGTTTAAAAAAGTAAATATTTCACAAAAAATCACGTTCAACTCACATGAAGCTGAAATAGGTGAAAAAGCTGGAACTGGTGATTCCCCGTTGGGAGGCTCTGCATCGGAATGCCTAGAATTTTCTGGAGAAGGAATGTTAATTCGTGACACAAGCGCAGATCTTGGAAGGGAAAATGAGGCACCTGAGGCAGATGGGGTAGGAGTATCTGCTGGAAACAATGGTAAAGAAGTCGATCGACCACCTAATGATGAAGGTGGGGCAAACATAAGAAATAAGCGGCGTAGGTGACTATAGCAGGGCTGAGCTTTAGGACATGGACCACTCTGTGGAGAAAGGGCGGGAAGAGGAGACTCAGCATGAGGTGCAGACACAACTTTGTGATGATGAATGCCAGGAGTGCCAAGAGGAGTGTTGGAATAAGAAGGGGAAGGAGATCCACCCAATCTAGAATCTGGAGCATGTCTGAGATGATGATGATGATCGTGCAAGGGCACAGGAGCTACAAGTCTATAAGGAGCCAAGTTATAGTGTTGGGATGAGGGAGCAATGTCATGGTGATGATGGTGATGATGGTGATGATGGTGAGGGTGATGATGGTGGTGGCTGTGATTATGATGGTGGTGGTGGTGGTGGTGGTGATTATGATGGTGGTGGTGGTGAGAGTGTGGGGGTGAGTAATATGAAGGTGGTGGGGCTGGACTTGATGCTGGAGAAGGTGGAGTTAATGAGTACTGTAAATATGATGACAGCCGAATTTGCTTTACATTACCAAAAGTAGTGTGATTAAGCCCAAGATTTCCTGCAGGGGATGCAGTGATATCTTCAGCCAATTGCTTTAACCTTGGACTAGGGAGACCAGTCCCTACATATGACATAACAGTCGTTTGAACAATAATGGGAGGATCCACAGTTGACCCATTTGAATTTGTCAACTGAACAAACAGATTCTGCAATCACAGGCACAATTATACATGACAATTGTTATCATATACCTGTCATTCTATAAAGTCAAAAAATTGAATTCCGAATTCTGACACACAGAAATGACCAATCCGGAAAGAATTTACTCTATATGGCAAAAGTCGATAGCAAACCTCGGAGGATCTGACATGTAAACCAAGCTTCAATTGGTCCTTCAATTCATCCAGATTTTGATCAACTTGAAAAATAGAGTAATTTAATGTAAAGTTGAAAAGCACCATCTGTTGTAAAGGAAAACCACTCTGCTCTGGTACAATTGTAATTCCTCCTGGGAACTTCAACAACTGGAAGTAGTATACTTTCCCAAAAAGGTTTGGGGTTAAATTCAGCTCAGATTGCTGAACGACTAAGGTATTCAAGCTTGACTTTAGCACACTTAGATCAGCTGAAGATATAGACGCATTCACTGGATATGGAAAAACACCAAACACCACCTCTGTCCAGTTTGCAGCCAATGGCGCTAATGATATGATTGTCACCTGAGTTTATTCAACCTATTAAATTTTGGAAGGATTGAAACCAGATGATCGGCCAATAAAAACAATACTTCAAAGAGGATACTTCCAAAACCTGATAAAAAATGTTGCCAGGACTACCTTTGTATTCCGAACTCCTATTTCATCCAATATGTCAGATTCCAAGTTCGAAACATTGGCTTGGACAGATGAAACTGGTTTCTGCAGCCTGAAGCTTGCTTCAATTTGAACTGAGAAATATAATCCAAAGTTAGCACAGTACATAGAATGAAGTTGTGTAGTTGAATGACATGAAATAAAAAATAAACAGATTATTGCATTCTAATAATGAGCTTGCACCAGTCAAAATGCATGTTAAATTGCTATGGAAATGTCAATATAATTTTGACCTCTCCAGGAAAATCCCTGAAGAATGAATTTTGTTTCTTTTAGGCGTTTCACCTTTTAAATAAGAACACTATGTCAATGCCCTGAACCTGAAGAAAGAAATTTGTTTGTTTCTTTGGGTATTTTAAAATTTAAATTAAATAAAACCAACATGCCAATGTGAGGCTAATAAAACTGATTCCCTGCCTAAAGACAAGTCCAACTTCTCAGCGAAGTAAGAATGCAGAAATAAGTTAGGAATTGCAATCAGAATCTCTAGGAATATCCAATACCTTGAGTCTCGATCTTTCATCTATCTAGCGCTGAGTCATGAAAGTAACAAGATGGATCATGGTACACTGTACAGTGTATTATACTGATTTAACAAAATCTGACATTTAGGTAGCATCCAAAAAATATAGCATTCGTTACAGGGAATCGAAAAGTACTATCGGAGAAAATACTGAGAAGCATGCATCTCTTCGATTAAAGATGGGAAACTACCTCAGCTCATATAAAGAAATTTGATACAGTTACTTTCTTGCACTGCAAAACAAACTTAAGCTGACATGTATGAAATAAATTCCAAAGCACCTATTGTTAACAATAACTAGGTTGAGGGTTAGGGTCGGCACATGGTTTGCACTGATTCCCAATTTGATCTATATCCTTGAATAATTTACTCCCCGTGTCCATCCCAGTACCCTAAGCAGTCAGCTTCCTGCCCTTTAGGCAGAGAACCTTTTATGACCCCCACTCCGTCCGCCATGGAAATGAATGCTGCGGATAAAGACGAGGATTATGGCAGCAATGCGAAACGCAAGTTTGTCCTAAAAGTACATGATCATGTAACAAGTCTGAACCCAACCCAATTTTCATTGATTTTGATAACTCTGTGAACGTCTGAATTAACATATCTTGTTTACCTATTTTGTCTTCTGAGAATATGATCAGAGCCTGAGTGCAAAAGAATTGTGAGCCCCCATAGTTGGCATGTGAATGACATCTGAAACCTGGATGTGGGTTCCTATTCCGATTTGAAGACCAAAACACGCAATCAAGTAATTAACTTGTGTCATGAGGTTGCAGAAACACCCTTAATGTTTTTTGTAACCTGAGGACTTCGTAGCCAATAAAGTAGCAGAGCTGCATTGTCCTGTTTCCGTCGAATTTCTGGTCTCCCAATGCAATTCTGGCTGTTTTTGGAACTACTTGTCGAACACCATTCCCAAGATTATATGCCATGAGCCACGCTGCATGTTTAACCCCAGGCCAAATAGGCATATTTTGTTTAGGTTGATCTTTCCCAGGAACTCATGGAATTTGTCAGAATACAAACGGAACCAATAAATTCCACCAACCTGTGTTCAATGTATCAATCTCCCCAATAGTTGCTTCTATTGTCAACATATGAACCACAAACGCCCATTGTTTGCAAGAAATGCCAAGATTCCAACTCCCCAAGTTCCTTATGCTCCTTTAAGTGGAGAATGCAGGCTGAAACTCAGTTATCAAGAAACAACCATAGGCTAAGGCATGCATAGACCAAAAGGCAACAAAGAACTGCCACAGTCAAGATAGTAAAACTGCTGAAAGAATCAAAAGCTCACTCTACAACAAAGACTATTAACGAAGTGGGCCCTAGTTATCAAGGCACAGGCCAAACGAGGCCTAATCCTATGCGTGCACGTTGTTGATTTTTGAACAGCATCGTGAATCATTCTCTGGGAGAATGGAGGTACCTGGTCAGGGACCAGGAAGTTGATCAACCTTCAGTCTGGGACTGAAGCTCAGCCTGGGGCTGAAAACCATTCTCCAGGAGAATGGAGGCACCTGGTCAGAGACCAGGAAGTTGATCAACATAATTCAGTCTAGGACTGAAGCTCAGCCTGGGGCTGAGAGCCAATCTTTAAGAATAGAGGCACTTGGTCAGTCACCAAGATGTTGACTTCGGTCAACCTTCAACCTGGGGCTGAAGAACCTGGTCAGGGACCAGGACCTGATCTGGGACCAAGACGTTGATTCAAACAACGTCAAGTCCTAGATTGGATCTAGGCAAGTGATGTACTCCTCTCCTTGTCAGTGGGCTATGGGACCTTCTCAAGGGACTAGCCACCCCATTGTTGATGTACCTAGCACATGACCTTGGTGACAGTAAGGAGAACAAGAATAATCTTCTTTATTTATGATGATGTACCTTGAGTTGGCACGTGTGGACCATAGATGACTTGCTTAATGAGCTAGGATCATAGAGCCCACTATTGAAGGACCAAGAAAACCATTGAAGGTCCAAGAACCCCAACGAAGGACCAAGAGCCCACTTGTAACGGACCAAAGGTCCAAGATAAAAGTCAAATTCTTTTGTGAAGGGTTAAAAGTGAAATAAAATAATGTAACCCTAACTAAGTGGATTTTTATTATTTGTTTATTCGTAAGACAAAGGAATTGATCCCCAAAGATGAAATATAAATAAAGAAGCTCTCTCATTTGATCAACACACTCATGAAATCTTCATCTCTATTCTGAAAGATAATTTCTTGGGGCATCTTCTCTCTCCATGCGAACTGGATCAGCTTGAAGAAGCAGCAGCAGGGGTTCTTTGTTTTGTTTTGAGGACTGATCAGCTATTGAAGACAGCCGCAAGGGTTTGAAGGGTTGTTCCAGCCCACACGTACTCTGCTAGGGCTGTTTCAGCCCACCCAAGCTTCATCTAGGGAGTGTTCCAGCAGTCCACAGTCCTTCTAGGGCCTTCTACCATCACCCGAGCCTTGCTAGGGCTGGTTCCAGATCACCTGATCCCTGCTAGGACCTGCTACAGTCCACCAGCAGCCCTGTTATGGAACCTACAGCTCACAGCAGCCCTTGCAAGGGCCTGCACGAACAGGCTGTGACATTTGGCTGCCCTATTAGGGCCTCTACTCAGCACCGAGCCCTTATCTCGATCCACTGAAGGCATAGAACAGGTAGCAGAAGGTCAACTCAGGCATTTGAAGGTTTATCTCAGTCACCGTGGGTTTTAACAGTCAGCCACAGGCACAATCTGGTCATCAAGCATCAACAGCTACTTCCTTCAACTTCATTGGTATCCAACAGCAGTCACAATTGGTGACAGAAGGTTAGGGTTTAACAAAGGTATGACAGTCTGATTTGTGGCAGCAATTATGCTATTCAGGGTTGACTTCATCATCTACAGGATGTCTCTCTTGGTCTCTGTGCCCTAGAGACAAATGCATATTGATGTATAAGTCTGCTTTTTATATCTGCGCATGTAAAAACTCAGTCATCTCATATTTAAAGAAGATTATTCTTGCTGGGGTGAAAGGTTTTCCCCAGGGTAAAAAGATGTGTTCTTGTGGATGGTTGTCTTTTACTTTACTATTGATTATCTACTGCTGCTATAAATCTCAGATTTGCAATTTTAAGTCTGCTAAAATTTAAAAAGACTATTACTGCTCTCAAATTCAAATCTATGTTAAAAATTTAACATGGTTATAGAGTAGAGGACGTGAAAAGCACAGTTTTGGAGCAGGTTACTGTTGCCTACATGATCTTGGTTCAGATCTGAGAAGGTTAAAATCTTGCAGACTTGTTTCAGCAGACTACTCTAATGGCTTCAGTCTCTTCAGACCAGAGGACAGACTTGAAGGGTCATCTAGCTTCAACTCCTGGAAGGCAAGGATCTTGGCTACATTGGAGGAAAATGATCTTGATAATCTAGTCATCAATGTTGTAGAAGAACCTACCTCAGCTGCAAGGAGGGCAGCATTCAAGAAGAAGCAAGCCAAGGCAAGAAGAATCATCTATGATTTAGTCAAGGAAATTTTGATGCCAATCATAACTTCGTTGAAGACTGCCAAAGAATGCTTTGATACCTTGACCAAACTATATGAAAAGAAAGTTCCCAGCCAGAAAAGAGTTCTGAAGAACAAGCTCCGTACTTTGAAGATGGAAAAGGATGAAAGTGTAGCTTCATTCTTTTCAAAGATTTCTCAGGTAAAGGATCAACTCCTAGCTATTGGTGTTATTCTAGATGATGACGATCTTGTTCAAACTGTTGTTGATGATCATCCTAGCTCTTGGGAAACTTTTCTATCTGTTGTAAATGGTCGTGAAGTCCAGCCAGATTTTGAAAGATTATGGCACGATTGTTTGCAAGAAGAAGGAAGAATGCAAAGCAGAAATGGTGGCTCTAAGGAAGGAAATCTTGCCCTTGTCGCCAAGACAAAGAAAAGCAAGAAATTCTTGCATCAAAAGAACAAGGGTAAAAAGCCTCAAGGTAAGCGCATTGATTTGTCAAAGGTTGAATGCTACAATTGTCACAAGATGGGACATTATGCCAGAGATTGTAAGCAGCCAAAGAGAAAGTTCAAAGGAAAATTTCAGGCATCCGCTGCAAAAGAAGAAAAACAATAAGTCTACCAAAGATCAAGAACCAAGAAGAGAGTACTATTTGGTCTCAGCCCTCTTGGGATCCATTACAAATAGTGCCAAGTCTTGGTTGGTAGACAGTGGAGCTTCCAGGCATATGACAGAATTTCGAGAGGCTCTTACAAACTTCAGAAAAAAGAAGTTTACTGCTCAAGTGGAACTTGGGGATGATACCACCTATCACATTGAAGGAATTGGTTCAGCATCCTTTCAAGTTGACTCAAGGACTATCTTACATATTGAAGAAATATTATATGTTCATGGCTTAAAGAAGAATCTCTTCTCAGTTGCGTGCTTAGAAGATAAAGGTTACAGAGTAATCTTCATGGATAGAAAGGTTCTCTTGTGGCCAAAGAATGAAGAGTTGAGTTCAACTATGGTGATTGGAGTTCAAGAGGGAGGCCTTTACAAAGCATCCGGACATTCCATTCAGGCATTGGTCCATGGCACAATTAACCCATGTGATTTATGGCATCGAAGGTTTGGGCACCTTCATTACAAAGCTCTTCCCAGTCTTCAAAAGATGGTAACAGGTATGCTTGAATTTTCCTATGAGCATGATGGTATCTGTAAAGGTTGTGCTCTTGGCAAGAATGCCAATAAATCCTTTCCTAACAGTAGTAATAGATCTAAAGGTATCTTGGACTTAATTCATTCAGATATATGTGGACCTATGACTTCACCTTCGATGAGTGGTTGCTTATATTATGTGATTTTCATAGATGATTACTCCTGCAAATCTTGGATCTATTTTCTAAAGACTTAGAATGAAACTTTTGATAAGTTCAAAGAATTCAAGGCACTGGTTGAAAATCAGATAGGAAGGCACATCTGTATCTTGAGGTCAGATAATGGAGGTGAGTTTGAATCTCATAACTTTGATGATCTTTGCCGATAAGCAAGGATCAAGAGGGAGTTAACTGCGCCTTACAACCCTCAACGGAATGGAGTTGCAGAAAAGAAGAAAAAAACAATATGTGAAGTTGCCAGAGCTATGTTATGTGATCTACATCTTCCTTTATCTCTATGGGATGAGGCTACCAAAACTGCTGTCTACATTCAGAACAGAAGCCCTCATGCTATTTTGGGGGGAGAGACTCCAGAGGAAGTGTTTACAAGTAAGAAACCTGCAGTTGATCACATGAGGGTTTTTGGCACTCCAATTTATATCCATGTGCCAAAAGAAAAGAGAACAAAATTGGAGCTTCTGAAAAGAAGGGTACGTGTGTTGGTTACAATGAAAGTTCAAAGGCTTATCGTATCTATGTTCCAGGTCAGAGATACATTGAGGTCAGTAGAGATGTGATATTTCATGAAGAAGCTGCTTTCTGTTGATCTAAAGAGCTTCCAAATGACTCGGAATCTCCTCCTTCAGAAGTCCCAAATTCTCCTCATTCAGATGATCAAAGGGAGGAGGAAGATGAGCCTTCAATTCAAGATGTTTCGATATAACCAGAAAAGCCTATCGAAGAATTGCTTGAGGCTCCTCCTTCCAAAAGAAGACCTACCTGGTTTCGTGAAACTCTACAGGAAGCAGAAAAGCATAACGCTCCTTCGAGAACTTTCAAAGAAAGCAAGAAGACTCAGAAGTACTCTAGTCTTATTACTCAATTGGGCCACCTCATTGATGCAGAACCTTCCACTTATGAGGAAGCAACCCATCAGCAGGTATGACAAGATGCAATGACAAAAGAGTACAAATCTATCATGAAAATGTATGTATGGGAAGTGGTTCCAAGACCAAAAGGGAAGTCTATAGTGACTTCTAAGTGGATTTACAAAATGCAACATGTTCTTGATGGAAGTATTGAAAAATATAAAGCAAGGTTTGTGGCTTGTGGTTTCTCTCAAAAGGAAGGTATAGAGCAGCCAGAACAATTATCTCCCTCGTTGCAGTTTTTGGATGGAAACTTCACCAGATGGATGTGAAGACAGCTTTTCTTAACGGCAAAATTGAAGAAGAAGTCTACTTAGAGCAGCCAGAAGGTTTTGTGACCCATGGGAATGAATCCCATGTCTGCAAGCTGAAGAAAGCCTTGTATGAGCTTAAACAGACTCCAAGTGCCTGGTATGCAAGAATTGACAATTACCTTCATAGCTTGGGTTTCTCCAAGAGTGTTGTTGATCCAAATTTATATTTCAAGGTTGTTCGAAATCATCGCTTGATCTTGGTCTTATATGTTGATGATTTGTTCCTTACTAGAGAGGAACAACTCATAGCTCAGTGTAAGAGGGAGCTCACTTCATAATTTGAGATGAAGGATCTAGGTCTTATGCATTATTTTCTTGGTCTAGAGGTATGGCAAAAGCCAGATGAGATTTTCCTTGCACAGGGGAAATATGCAGTTTATATATTGCGAAGATTTGGGATGCAAGACTGCAAGTCCATGAGCACACCTATGGTGTCAAACTTGAAGAAGCTACATGAGTCGGCTTCTTGTTCAAAGCCAGTGGATCCTACCTTGTACCGTTAGCTTATTGGATCATTGATGTACTTAGTACATACTAGACCAGATATATTGTATGCAATGAGTGCATTGAGTCAATTTATGTATGAGCCTAAGCACATACATTGGGTTGCTGCGAAGCATGTGCTTAGATACTTGCAGGGCACTATTGCTTATGGGCTCAAATACGCTTCAAGCAGTGGAGTGATGTTACTTGGTTATGCTGACTCTGATTGGGCTGGCAGTGCAGTGGACCAGAAAAGCACATTCAGGTATTGCTTCAGTATGGGATCAGCCATGATCTCTTGGTCCAACAGGAAACAAGGTTCCATAGCTCAGAGCACAGCTGAAGCTGAATATATTGCTGCCAGTGATGCCTGTAGAGAAGCAGTGTAGCTTAGGAAGCTGCTATCTGATTTGTTTGGTGGAAAGCTTGAGACAATTGTTATCCATTGTGATAACCAGAGTTGCATGAAGCTTTCAAAGAATCTAGTGTTTCATGACAGATCGAAACACATTGAGATAAAGTATCACTTCATCAAAGACGTGGTCCAAAAAGGTGCCATGAGACTTCAAAACATTCGTACAAATGAGGAGATTGTCGATGTGTTGACCAAGCCTCTATCATTGACAAAGTTTATGTAATTATGAGATAAGCTTAGTATTGCAGCGAATGCCTCTCTCGTTGAGAGGGAGTGTTTATTTTTTAACAGCATCGAGAGCCATTCTTCGAGCTATTAAAATTTGGTTGAGCTTTGATCTTTAATTCTTTTAGATGCAAAGACTTGAATCAATGAGACAATTCAATCCATGAAATTCATACAACCATAACGCAAGATATACCCTGGGGAAAATCCTCAATTATAAGAACAAAAAACCTAGCAATTCTTCTCAGTATAATATAATGGATAGCAGAGAATGCTTTCTTTTACAACATAGCAGATTGCTTTCGGAAGATAAGAGATGACCAAACACTCTTGATGAAGATACGGAAGCAATAGAGAAGAGAGATCAATCGGATATATACTGAACACAACAATAACAAGCACGAACAATACCCTGAACAAAGAGAAGCGCCTTACCTTCAATGGAGAAGAGAATTCACTTCACACTGGATTCAGCAATCTTGTATATCATATTTATATATTCTTCTCTTCTATTTTTAACTTCTAACTTCAGGATGAACTCGCCCTCTAACTTGATGTATTAATCTTGCATGCAGAGGTGTGCCCAACTTCTCATGCAGTGCTTTATCTCATTGAGTTGTCACTTAGGATGAACTCACCTCTTAACTGAAAGCTTTCCCACTTAGTTAGGTGGCTAACTTAAGTATCAACATGCAAGTGTCACAACTCACTTGTCATCTTTTAATTTAACATAAGTGTCGTCATGCAATAACACTTGGTTAACTAAATCTTCTTTGTTGTCACTTAGTTAACTCTCTTTAACTGAAGTGTCGTCTTTTAGTTTAACTAAAGTGAAAACACTTTAGTTAACTAGTCCTTCTTATTTAACACTTAGTTAACTGAAATCATGCTGATTGATTTACTTGAAGTGACCACTGTGAGTTCTTTAGTTAACTGAGGCATATCTTTAACTGATGCTTTAACTGAAGTATTAATACTTAACTGAAGCTTTAACAATTCGAGTTCTCTTTAATTAGTTGAAGTGTCTGCATGGGCAATTTCGAATTCTCTTGATCTCTATGCTTTATCTTTTATTTCTTCATCTTTTACTGCATGGTCAATATGTGTTAACTTTAATTATCCATCACATTACATTATACTAAGAAGAATTATCGGATGTTGTGATCATATTATATTATTCCGAACCAAATGATCATATGTTAAAGTAATTCACTTTAGAGGTGATCAATCTCTAAAGGAGACTTAATAGCAATCTTGTGATCATGGTTAATAATACATCACACAACATTAAATGCTTTTAACAAGTAAAGCATGACCTTTATACAAAAGGTCCACCTCTATACGGGAGGTCCATCTCATGGATACCTTTATACGAAAAGTTCACATGATAACCATGACTTGACACACAAGTTCAGAGTCTTGTCTAACAAGACTTTACAACATCATTACTTTGATCAATTACTTCTATACGGGAGGAATAACCTTTACACGGAAGGCAATCAAAGTGCTCACCTCTATACGTGAGGATCGGGAGGATCAATCTTGGCTGTACAAAACTGGTTTGGAGAATGTCTCTTGATGTTGTATATTTAACACGAGCAAATGAAGGCACTTGGTCAGGTACCAAGAAGTTGATCAACCTTCAATCTGCGACTGAAGCTCAGCCTGGCGCTGAAAACCATTCTCCGAGAGAATGGAGGCAACTAGTCAAGGACCAGGAAGTTGATCAACATAATTCAGTCTGGGACTGAAGCTCAGCCTGGGGCTGAGAGCCATTCTTTAAGAATGGAGGCACTTGGCCAGTTACCAAGATGTTGACTTCAGTCAATCTTCAACCTGGGGCTGAAGAACCTGCTCAAGGACCAGGGCTTGGTATGGGACCAGGACATTGATTCAAACAACGTCAAGTCCTAGATTGGATCTAGGCAAGTGATTTACTCCTCTCCTTGGTCAATGGGCTATGGGACATTCTCAAGGGACTGGCCACCCTATTGTTGATGTACCTAGCACATGACCTTGGTGACAGCAAGGAGAACAAGAATAATCTTCTTTATTTATGATGATGTACCTTGAGTTGGCACGTGTGGACCATAGAGACCAAGAAAAAGGTCTTAGATGACTTGCTTAAAGAGCTAGGGTCATAGAGCCCACTATTGAAGGACCATGAACCCCTTTGAAAGACCAAGAAACCCATTGAAGGTCCAAGAACCCCAATGAAGGACCAAGAGCCCACTTGTAAAGAACCAAAGGTCCAAGATAAAAGTCAAATTCTTTTGTGAAGGGTTAAAAGTGAAAATAAAATAATGTAACCCTAACTAAGTGGATTTTATATTATTTGTTTATTCCTAAGACTAAGGAATTGATCCCCAAAGATGAAATATAAATAAAGAAGCTCTCTCATTTGATCAACACACTCATGAAATCTTCATCTCTGATCTAAAAGATAATTTCTTGGGGAATCTTCTCTCTCCATGCGAACTGGATCAGCTTGAAGAGGCAGCAGCAGGGGTTCTTTGTTTTGTTTTGAGGACTGACCAGCTATTGAAGACATCTCTCATTTGATCAACACACTCATGAAATCTTCATCTCTGATCTGAAAGATAATTTCTTGGGGCATCTTCTCTCTCCATGCAAACTGGATCAACTTGAAGAGGCAGCAGCAGGGGTTCTTTGTTTTGTTTTGAGGACTGCTCAGCTATTGAAGACAGCCGGAAGGGTTTGAAGGGCTGTTCCAGCCCACACATACTCTGCTAGGGCTGTTCCAGCCCACCCGAGATTCATCTAGGGACTGTTCCAGCAGTCTGCAGCCCTACTAGGGCCTTCTCCCATCACCAGAGCCTTGCTAGGGCTGGTTCCAGGTCACCCGAGCCCTGCTAGGGCCTGCTACAGTCCACTGGCAGCCCTGTTAGAGCACCTACAGCTCACGGCAGCCCTTGCAAGGGCCTACACCAGCAGGCTGTGACATTCGGCTGCTCTATTAGGGCCTCTACTCAGCACCGAACCCTTATCTCAGTCTACTGAAGGCATAGAACAGGAAGCAGAACGTCAACTCAGGCATTTGAAGGTTTATCTCAGTCACTGTGGGTTTTAACAGTCATCCACAAGCACAATCTGGTCACCAAGCATCAACAGCTACTTCCTTCAACTTCATTGGTATCCAACA
The DNA here is from genome assembly GCA_027924585.1 of Larix kaempferi. NCBI lineage: Eukaryota > Viridiplantae > Streptophyta > Pinopsida > Pinales > Pinaceae > Larix > Larix kaempferi. The sequence continues at coordinate 571,238 of BSBM01002163.1, forward strand.
GCACTGACAATTGGTGACAGAAGGTTAGGGTTTAACAAAGGTATGACAGACTGATTTGTGGCAGCAATTATACTATTCAGGGTTGACTTCATCATCTACAAGAAATCTCTCTTGGTCTGTGTGCCCTAGAGGCAAATGCATATTGATGTATAGGTCTGTTCTTTATATCTGCTCATGTAAAAACTCAGTCATCTCATATTTAAAGAAGATTATTCTTGCTGGGGTGAAAGGTTTTCCCCAGGGTAAAAAGTTGTGTTCTTGTGGATGGTTGTCTTTTACTTTACTATTGATTATCTACTGCTGCTATACATCTCAGATTTGCAATTTTAAGTCTGCTAAAATTTAAAAAGACTGTTACTGCTATCAAATTCAGATCTATGTTAAAAATTTAACACACATTCCTCGCCAACCTCATGAATTCTTAGGGGAATCCTCAAGTAGGGAACCCAAAAACCAAAATATAGAGCCATTACTCCGCATGACATTTTAATCAAACCCAGTAATCCAGAATCTCCCAAGCAACATGGGGTTCTCTTCTGGGGTATATTGATAGAGAGGATATTAATGTGGAAACCATCTCTGAATCATGTTAAATGAAGGGCATCTCCTGGAACGTTCAGTGGTTGAAGGATCCCTGCAGGAAAAAGTATAGTTAGAAGAATTTAGAATTCAATTGATTCTATATAAAGTATATACATTCTTTGTTTACAAGAAATTACGATAGTTGGATTTTAATCTACAGACAGATCTTTTGTCCATTTGGCCTAAAGCAATTTTTTTCTGTTCTTCCCGTGAAGAGGGCAGACGTGGAGTTATCGGTGTGCTCCTGCCCAACATTGCTAATTCAGTCATTAATTGGGGATAAAGCCTACTCAAAGTTTGGTGTGGATTATGCTAAGAGCCTAAAACTGGACAATTATGTTTTAAAGCTGGCCAACATCTATGCCTCGGATAGTGCAACTGAACAATTCAATTTCTGGTGGTGCATGGGTAAAGAGCTGCCTGAAGCCAATTGGCTTGTTTGTGGATACCTCTATATGGTAGAATCAGCTAAAGATAAAGAAGATTTGTTCTCGAAAACAGCTGTGGTACAGTAGGAAACGTCTGCCTGCTGTACCAGCCTCGCCTCAATGTTGGGAAATGGTCAGGAAACATTTACCAGACGTTTTTCAGACAGGGATGGTGTAATATGGCCAGAAACACTTTTTAAAGACATGGCGGGGGTTGGGGTCATGCAACCAATTTAGTAATTAAAAAAAGGCCAGTAAGCCTTAGAAACACAATTATGGAGATTAAAAGTTTTCAAAACATTCTTTACCCAGGGGGTTTTGAAAGCATATTTCTTATAAACGTCAACAAGCTCACCTTTTTTTAGCTGAGTTTGGGAGAGCATTTGGGAGTTCATCATCGAGAGCATTTGGGAGTTCATCATCAATTTTTGAGGTGCTTGTGAGTTTAATATAAACCAACAACTATTTCCAGTGATTTTACCATTAAAAATTAAAATGGCTCACTTCACATCAAAGCTGTCACAGACTCACCGGCGTGACCCAATTGTTCTCCTTCTGGTGGCCCATGTGACACTGCCCGGATCCTTGTCGATGGTGAGACCAGCTCGGTAGGTGTCCGGCAGACTACACCTAACCTTACGGAACTCCTAACACTCATCTCTAACCAGTTCTATACTTAACCAATTTTCCATTACATGCATATCCTACAGCACATACAAACTTAGCCAAATACAGTACAAGAGACAAATGTGTATTTGGGAGAGACAAATGTGTATGTGGGCGGCACCCCAAACTAAGGCGTGCCTAATACCCAATGATAAATATACAATGAGACTTTTACATATACCGGAGGATGCCACATCCTGGCAACTCATCTGAGAGAGAGCCCACACCGATAACACTCAAGATACAATCAAGCCACAACTCTGACTACTCTCTGTCACATCCGCATGCCTGCCTGCTCGCAATGTCGACGTAAAGTCTCTCAACGAGCTACGGTCCATCGTAGCCTTCCCGAATCTGTTGAAGCCTGGCTACTCGCAATCTCCATCTTGCCAAGCTGCTTGCTTGGACTATTGAAATCTGCCTACTCGCAGCCCTCGTCTAGCCTCTGCAATATGTCGCCTACTCGCAGCCCACATCCATCATCTTGCCAAGTGCATCCGCAGCACTAAGCCTGAACCACGTCAACTTCCTCTAGTCCAGCACCTCTCCCAGCAGTCTATCACGTATGCCTCCTGCATAGCGTGCTTCCCATCGAAATTCCACACGTCTCTACTCGCACTCGCATCCAGCACTCTATCCACAAGATGGGATCATCCGCAATAGCCAATGTCACTTGGAAGCTCCTCAGGCCAACATGGGAGCCTACCATGCTCCAACATACCTTGGGAGCCTTCTCCACCAAGTCTGCAATGTCACACAACTTGGGAGCTCGCTTGCCAACTCCACTTGAAAGCTCATTTGCCCAACTTGCACTTCGAGAGCTCGTACCCAGCGCACTTCAGAAGCTTTGCACCTTGCGCACTTCGGGAGCCTGGACTTCGCAAGCTCACACTTCGAAAGTTCGCTTGCCTCAACGCACTTGGAAGGCATGCAAGCCCCAGTACACTTCGGAAGCCTACCAGCCTCAACACACTTCGGAAGCCTGCCGCACTTCGGAAGCCTATTGCACTTCGAAAGCTCCACGCTCCTGCACACTCGTTTGCCCCAGAAATTCCCTCCTACGGAGCACCTCCCACAGGAGTCAACCCAAAGACTCTACGGATTCACCCCAAGTGCCACTTCTTGTTGAATTTTTTTAAGTGTCAAGCTTGCCTTATATAGTATTGAGTCCGCCCACAAGCTTCTGCATGCAAGGCCAAGCCGACATGCCAATTTACGAAGCTTCATCACGCGGAAGCCCCTTGGCCACCAAATCCGTCTAAGTGTGGGTTTCATCCCCCACACCATCCGGGTTGCCAACCTGTGCCAACTGCCAACCTCAATGTCGTGGGCTCCTTGCCCACTCTCCACGACACTTCCCAGCTGGAAGATCCCATAGGTGCGAGCACACTTAGCCAATTCTTGGCAAGTAGCCCATCCACCCGCATGATTCAAACCATCTCGAAGCTACTCGGCGGGTGATGCGCCCCTAAATGCATCCGCAACTAGTTACCACTCTAGCCGACGAGCTACCACCGTGAGTAGGGAGAAACCCCAAGATTTTTCCAACTTTCTAAGGGGCATTACATCCTCCCCCACTTAACCTGTTGTCATCCTGGCAACGTCTCCACGAACACTACACTATTCATGAAGCCAATGTCACTGCTGCCACCTACAGTCGCAACTGAGTCTTCCATGGAAGCCTCACAAGCTGATCATCCATCAAACCATCAACCTACTACTTGCTTTGGTAGTGTGTCGTCTTAACACGCAGCTGTCCATTGCTAGCTCTTGTGAGTTGAACCAGCTGGGTCATGACTCCAACTATCCTGCTAAACTCCACTAGAATGAATCCTCATCATGCCCAAGGTAACCAACTTCCTCCGCAATTCAGTCATCCATGCAACTCTGTCGAACCAAGGCAAGCCAACAACCTCACCTCAAAACTGTCCAAGGCACAATACTCAACCCCCAGCCAAACCACCCAAGTATTGTGGCTTCCAGACATACTTCTACTCTGGTACTCGATCTCCTTGCCATTCGCAACCAATCCTCTTTCCCTCGTGTTTTCCTTCTGTTCGCACACCCCTCTTGGTCCAAAGGCAAGGTAGCCTTTCTTGCCTCAAACACCATAAAAGCACCACTTTTACTTATGTCATCTGCAACTCCCTTCAACTTACTTCTCAAGCCTGCAAGGTTTGCTACAACCACTCTCAATTTGCCATGTCCGTGCAAAGTAGAAGAGCGCACGACCAGAGAAAGTCCTATGTCTGACACTTCCACCGCATCGCTGCCATACAACCGAGAAAATGGTTGGGTTGAGTGCCTGTTGCACCCCACGGTCCCAACACCAACCACAACGACAATCACGCACCGGAGTGCCATCAACTCATTGCTGTGATCCGTCACCTCCACAAACCTCTCTACAAAGAACAGTAGAGTTGGTCCTTCACAATTAACTGCCGACTACTTGGCTTTACCGCAGCCACTTGGTCCGTGCATTGTCTCCTTAGGCAGCTCTAGATCAAAGCAAGCAACTCCCAAGTCCACTCAATCGCACATCAACCACATGACTTGTTGTCGCAAGCCCTCATCTAGTCGCTTCCAAGTGCATGTTGCTTCTTCTGCAGTGCTCCACGAGCTCATCCGCAGCAGCCAAATTCTCTAGGTGGAGCTTCCACCCCAGTGCCTTCCACAATTGGCTTCAGCTACAACAATCTTCTTGATCTGCAGCTTCCAACATCCAACAGCGGCTGAACTACCAAGCCACTTCTACCGTAATGGACTTGGACTTCCGAAGCTTCTAAAGGTTTGGGCAAGTCCTCCTCAACTTGCCTCTTCCGCAACAGTTCGACATACTAAGTCTTGGATATGCCTCATCCAAGTCGTCCATCACGCCATCCAGTTCTCCAACTAGGCTTCCCAACAATTGGCAACTTCTTGACGACCTGCATTCTTTGCTTCCTTGCAATTAGGCTGAGTGCTCCTTGCACCAGCTCGCATTGTCTGCTCTACACCTGCATTGAGTATGGAGGCCTTCCCACCTCTCGTCTTACATGCATTGAGTATGGGTGCACTGTTTGTCAATGAACCAACCTTTTGTCTTACATGCATTGAGTAGGAGCGCACTACCCACCTTTCGGCTTACCTACACATCAGCAAACACTCCCGCAACACAAAGATACAACTCTTGTCATCAAGTGCACTTCACCGTGTCGACTACCTCTACACTGCGCTAGGCACTCCTCAACCAAGCGCATCTACTGTGCGGGCACACCTCTTCCAAATGCCCCTTTCACCACCGTCGAGCGCTATGTTCATCAAACACCCACATCTGCACTTCATCCTTGCTAGTTTTTCTGCTAGGCGCCAACTCTTGGGCGCACTTCATTGCATGTCGATCCACTGCGTAGTCACCCAAAGGCAAGTCGAACACACTGCTGCTCAGCTCACCTCCCAACTTCCGACAAGTCTCTTCCACACTCAACTTCTCGACTGCGACACTTCTTGGTAGCTCATCTACATCTCAATGAAGAGCATCATCCACAATTGTGCTATGTCCAAGCTCGCACGAGTCCATCTATGCCAACTCCTGCCAACAAAGCTTCCACAGCAACAACTGCAACTCTGATACCATCTATTCGCAAGACGAGTGGTGAAGAACCCACGTTCACAGCTATGATACCACCTGTCACAGACTCACCGACATGACCCAATTTTTTGCCTTCCTGTGGCCCATGTGACAATACCCAAATCCTTACTGAGGGTGAGAGTAGTTCAGTAGGTTTCCAGTAGACTACGCCCAACCTCGCAAAACGCCTAACACTTATCTCTAACTAATTATACACTTAGCCAATTTTCCATTACATGTACATCATACAGTACATACAAAACTTAGCCAAATACAATACAAGAGACAAATGTGTACGTGGGCGACACCCCAAACTGGAGCATGCCTAATACCCAATGATAGATATAAATTCAGACTTTAACATACAACGGAGGATGCCACATCCTGGCAACTCATCTGAGAGCGAGCCCACACCGACAACACTCGAGATACAATCAAGCAACAACTCTAAATGCTCTCCATCGCATCTACATGCCTACCTACTCGTAGCACCCACGTGAAGTCACTTGGCAAGCTACAGTCCATTGCAGCCTTGTTGAATATGCTAAAGTCTGCCTACTCGCGGCCTCCATCTTGCCACGCTCCTTGCTTGGATTGTCGAAGTCTTCCTGCTCGCCTCGTAACCCTTGTCTAGCCTCTACAGCATGCTTCCTACTCGCAGCCCACATCCATCATCTTTCCAAGTACATCCACAGCACTAAGCCTGAACTGCGTCATCTTCCTCTAGTCCAGCATCTCTCTCAGCAGTCTGTCACGTACGCCTCCTACGGAGTTTGCTTCCCATCGGAAGTCCACACATCTCTACTCGCACTCACATCCAGTACTCTATCCACAAGATGGGATCCGCAATAGCCAATGTCACTTGGAAGCTCCTCAAGACAACATGGGAGCCTGTCGCACTCCAACATTCCTTGGGAGTCTTCTGCACCAAGTCTGCAATGCTGCAAAACTTGGGAGCTTGCTTGCCAACTCCACTTGGAAGCTCATATGCCCAACTCGCACTTCGGGAACTTGTGCCCAGCCCACTTCGAAAGCTCTGCACCTTGCGCATTTCGGGAGCCCACACTTCGCAAGCTCACACTTCAGAAATCTGCCTGCCTCAGGGCACTTCAGAAGCTGCCAGCCTCAGTTCACTTCGAAAGCCGCCAGCCTCAATGCACTTCAGAGCCTGTCACACTTCGAAAGCCTGCCAACCTCAACACACTTCGATGTATGAATTGTGTTATGGATGTATGAATTTCATGTGATTGAATTGTCTCATTGTTTCAAGTTTCGCATCTAAAAGAATTAAAGATCAAAGCTCAACCAAATATTAACATGGTATCAGAGCTCGGGGCATGAAGGAGCTCAGTTTTGCATGTCAGCTAGAGCCTATGTTGATCCTGAGAAGTTGAGCACAAGATTTGAAGACTGTGGCATTAATCTCTGTACGATCGGAACACTGTCTTGAGGGCACCTTCAACTTCAACACTTGGAAGGCTATGATTCTCAACATCCTAGAGGAACATGACTTGGATGGCTACGTATCCACTATGGTGGAGGAGCCTACATCTAATGCAGGACTCATCAACTTCAACAAGAATCAAGCTAAGGCCAAACGGATCATCTATGATTCGGTAGAAGATAACTTGATGCTCGTGATAACACCGTTGAATACCGCGAAAGAATGTTATGATACATTGACTAACCTATATGAGAAGAAGGCCTCGAGTCAAAAGAGGGCATTGAAGAATAAGCTTCAAAACTTAAAGATGGAGACAAATGAGACAGTGGCCTCCTTCTTCACCAAGATCTCTCAAGTAAAAGATCAACTTGCTAGTATTGGAGTAGTGGTGGATGAAGATGATCTTCTCCAAACTGCTATTGATGGTCTCCCATCCTCATGGGAAACATTCTTGGATGTGGTAAATGGCCGAGAGGTACAACCTAGCTTTGAAAGATTGTAGCATGATTGCCTCCACGAGGAGGGGTGGATCCAGAGCAAGTCAGTGTGCATCAAAGAAGAAAACCTTGCCCTCACGGCAAGAATGAAGAAAGGAAAGAAACCCTTCTTCCAAAAGAAGTTCTCCCATCCAAAGAAGGAGTTCAACAAAGGCTTTGACAAGTCAAAAGCTAGATGTTTCAATTGCAACACGAAAGGCCATTTCTCAAGAGAGTGCAAAGCAAAGCGGAAAGGAAAGTTTCATGCTTCTACCACCATAGCAGATGAAATCACTCAAAAGAGTGCATCCGAAGAAAAGGAGACAAGAAGGGAGTATTACCTTGTCTCATCCCTTTCGGATTCTGTCATCATAAGTGCAGACACACAGTTGATTGATAGTGGTGCATCCAAACATATGAATGGTTACAAGAGTACCATCACTGACCTAAAGTAGAAAACGTTCACATGCATGGCAGAGTTGGGGGACAACCCAACATATTCGATCCAGGGAGTTGGATCCACCTCATTCCAGCTAAGCATCGGCGATATTTTACATGTGGAGGACATTCTATATGTTCCAAGCTTGAAGAAGAACCTCCTTTCAGTTTCGGTTCTTAAAGATAAAGGCTTCCAAGTTATCTTCATGGATAACAAAGCACTTTTATGGCCGAAGAACAAAAGCCTAGAATCAATTGCTGTGATTGGAGTTCGAGAGGGAGGACTCTACAAGGTACCCAGGAAGTACATTCAAGCTATGATTCACCACACTATCAGTCCATGCGAGCTATGGCATCGAAGGATTGGACACCTACACTACAAAGCGCTACCAGGACTTCAAAAGATGGTAAAAGGTATGCCCGTATTTGATTTTGAGCATGATAGTGTATGTCGAGGTTGTGCACTTGGGAAGAATGTTAAGAAAAGTTTTTCTAGCAGTACTACTAGATCTAAAGGGATTTTAGATTTAATACATTTTGATGTATGTGGTCCCATGTCATCCCCCTCCCTGAGTGGCTTCTTATATTATGTAATGTTCATAGATGATTTTTCTAGGAAGTCATGGATTTATTTCATGAAGGCTAAAAGTGAAACTCTTAGCAAATTTAAAGAGTTTAAAGCCCTAGATGAAAATCAAAAAGAAAAGCACATCCGTGCATTAAGGTCTGATAATGGAAGTGAATTTGATTCACATGCATTTAATGAGCTATGTAGTGGCTATGAAATGATGCAAGAATATGTAGACAGTTAACCATACCATACAACCCTCGTCAAAATGGGGTTGCCGAAAGGAAGAATGGAACCATATGTGAGGCTACAAAAGCAATGATGCATGATCAAGATATGTCTACCTCATTATGGGCAGAAGCCACCTGTACAATTGTGTACATCCAGAACAGAAGCCTGCATGCCATTCTAGATGAGAAGACAACAAAAGAAGTGTTTACCGGTGAGAAGCCAGACATCTCACACTTGAGGATCTTCGGGAGCCCAATATACATTCATGTATCGAAAGAAAAGAGAACAAAGATGGAGCCTTTTGGAAAGAAAGGCACCTTTGTGGGTTATAGCAAGTCATCCAAAGCATACCGAATATATGTACCTGGTGAGAGACACATGAAGTCAACCGAGATGTTACCTTCCATGAGGAAGCTGCTTTCAAAATATCGAAAGATATTCAATGTGATTCAGAGATGGAGGATCCCAAGTCTGATTCTCCCCCTTCAGAGTTTGAGAGCTAGAAACCAGAAGATGCCTCAGATTCGCTAGCTCCTGAAGAACCGGTAGAACTGATTGAGAGGTCACTTGATGAACCTCCCGCTAAAAGAAGATATGATTGGTGCCGAGACATCTTACAAAACGCAAAAACATGGAGCACCAGCAAGCTCATCCAGAGAGCGCAAGCAACCTGACAGATATTCAGGGTATGTGGCACTAATGAGTCACATCAGTGATTCAGAACCATCCTCATATGAAGAAGTTGCAAGCAGCAAGTTTGGAAAGATGCAATGACAGAACAGTACAACTCTATAATGAAGAATGATGTTTGGGAGGTTGTTCCCAAACCTGATGGGAAGTCCATTGTGACTTCCAGATGGCTTACAAGATAAAGCATGTTGCAGATGGTAGCATTGAGAAGTATAAAGCCAGATTCTTTGCCATAGCTTTCAGAGGTTTCTCTCTGAAAGAAGGCATCGATTATGATGAGACCTTTTCCCATGTGGCAACACAATCCAAGCAATGATTGCACTTGCATCTATTCTAGGATGGAAACTTCACCAGATGGATGTGAAGACAACCTTCCTCAATGGTGAGGTTGAGGAAGAGGTTTATATTCAGCAGCCTGAAGGATTTGCGGTGCATGGGAAGGAGTCCCATGTTTGCAAGCTAAAGAAAGCTCTATATGGGCTTAAGCAAGCCCCTAGGGATTGGTACTCCATAATTGATAGCTACCTTCAGAAACTGAGTTTCAATAAGAGTGAAGTTGATCCAAATTTGTACTTCAAAGTAGTGAAGAACCAACCATTGATATTGATTCTATATGTTGATGATTTGTTTCTCACTAGAGAGGAACATCTGATTGCTTGGTGCAAGAGGGAGCTCACCTCAAAGTTCGAGATGAAAGACTTAGGTCTAATGCACTACTTTCTTGGCCTTGAGATATGGCAAAGAAAAGATGAAATTTTTCTATCTCAAGAGAAGTACACTATGGATATATTGCGCACGTTTGGCATGATAGATTGCAAATCTATGACTACACCGATGGTTTCCAATTTGAGGAAACTTCATGAGTCGGGATCTGGATCAAGTCCAGTAGATCCCACTTTGTATAGATAGCTTATAGGCTCGCTAATGTACTTGATACATTCGAGGCCTGATATATGTTATGCCGTGAGCATTCTGAGTAAATTTATGTCAGATCCAAGACACAGACACTGGACAGCTGCTAAGCATGTGCTTAGGTACCTTCGAGGTACAATTTCATATGGACTCAAATATGCCTCCAGTGGAGGAGTCATGTTACTTGGTTATACAGACTCAGACTAAGGTGGAAGCATTATGGACAGTAAGAATACATTCGGCAACTGTTATAGCCTAGGATCGGCTATGATATCTTGGTCCAACAAGAAGTAGGGCTCTGTAGCCCAGAGCACTACCGAAGCAAAATACATAGCTGCTAGTGTTGCCTACCGAGAAGCAGTGTGGCTCAGAAAGCTACTTGTAGGATTGTTCGGTGAAAAGCTTGAGCCTACAATTATTAGTTGTGACAATCAAAGTTGCATCAAGCTTTCCGAAAACCCATTGTTTCATGACAAGTCAAAGCACATTGAAATGAAGTATCACTTCATCCGAGACATGGTCGAGAAAGGTACAGTGAAACTTCAGTACATTGCTACTGATGAGCAGATTGCAGATGTGTTAACAAAGCCTCTGTCAGTAACAAAGTTCAGGTACTTCCGAGACAAACTTGATATGGCAGAGAATGCCTCCCTCGCTGAGAGGGAGTGTTAAATATACAGCATCAGGAGACATTCTCCAAACCAATCTTGTACAGCTAAGATTGATCCTCCCATATAGAGGTGAGCACTTTGATTGCCTTCCATGTAAAGGTTATTCTTCCCGTATAGAGGTTATTGATCAAAGTAATGATGTTGTAAAGTCTTGTTGGACAAGGCTTCGGACTTGTGTGTGTCAAGTCATGATTCTCATGTGAACCTTCCGTATAATGGTATCCATGAGATAGACCTCCCGTATAGAGGTGGACCTTCCGTATAAAGGTCATGCTTTACTTGTTAAAAGCATTTAATGTTGTGTGATGTATTATTAACCATGATCACCAGTTGCTATTAAGTCTCCTTTAGAGATTGATAACCTCTAAAGTGAATTACTTTAGCATATGATCATTTGGTCCGGAATAATATAATATGATCACAACATCCGATAATTCTTCTTAGTATAATGTAATGTGATGGATAATTAAAGCTAGCAAATATTGACCATGCAATAAGAGATAAAGAAATAAAAGATAAAGCATAGAGATCAAGAGAATTCGAAATTGTCCATGCAGACACTTCAGCTAATTAAAGAGAACTCGATTTGTTAAAGCTTCAGTTATAAAGCTTTGGTTAAGTATCAATGTATGTATGTCTCAATCAATGCTTTAGTTAAAGCATCAGTTAAAGATATGCCTCAGTTGACTAAAGAACTCACAATGGTCACTTCAAGTAAATCAATCAGAATGATTTCAATTAACTAAGTGTTCAATAAGGACTAGTTAACTAAAGTGTTTTCACTTTAGTTAAACTAAAAGACGACACTTCAGTAAATCAAAGAGAACTCGAATTGATCACTACAATGATGTTATCAAGAATCAATTAAAGAGAGTTAACTAAGTGACTACAAAGAATATCTAGTTAACTAAGTGACGACACTTAAGTTAGCCACCTAACTAAGTGGGCAAGCTTTCAGTTAAGAGGTGAGTTCATCCTAAGTAGCAGCTCAGTGAGATAAAGCACTACCTGAGAAGTGGGGCGCACCTTTGCATGCAAGATTGATACACCCAATTTGAGGGCAAGTTCATCCTGAAGTTAGAAGATAAAAATAGAAGAGAAGAATGTATAAATATGTTATACGGGATTGAAGAATCCAATGTAAAGCGAATTCTCTTCTCCTTTGAAGGCAAGGCGCTTCTCTTTGTGTGCGGGATATTATTATTGAAGGCAAAGCACTTCTCTGATTGATCTCTCTTCTCTATTGCTTCTGTATCTTCACCAAGAGTGTTTGGTGATCTCTTATCTTCCGAAACCAATATGTTGTAACAAAAGCAATCTGCTATGTTGTAAAAGAAAGCATTCTCTGCTATCCATTATATTATACTGAGAAGAATTGTTGGGGTTTTTGTTCCGATAGTTTTGAAGATTTTCCCCAAGGTATATCTTGTGTTATGGATGTATGAATTTCATGTGATTGAATTGTCTCATTGTTTCAAGTTTCGGCATCTAAAAAAATTAAAGATCAAAGCTCAACCAAATATTAACACCAACTTCCATGTCCATTCCTCCCACAGACTGCTCATTATAGAAAAATAATGCAAAATTCATTGCAAAAGTTTTAATGTAGCCCACCAAGAAAATTGAACCCCATTGATGCTGCAAGTTGTCATAAATAATGTGCCTATTTGTAAATCTGTAGGGATGATTATGGAGAGCAAGTATCCCCATGTCTTTTGGACTATGCATAGTACATAGCTTGAACCTTGCTCTCAAACAAATTTATTCAAGCATGCCTTGGATTATACAACCTGTTGAATGTAGAATGATTGTTAATTTCATCACAAACCACCACATGTCTCAAGCTAATTACGACCTGTTGAATGCAGAATGATGGCTAATTTTTTCGTCACAACCCACCGCATGTCTCAAGCTAATTTTAGGGAAATCTCTACATAAGGGTTTTTTGAAAGTAGTTGAGACTAGGTATTATAGTGGAAAACATCGCCGAAAAATCGCGATTTTTTCAACCTGCCGATTTTTTCTGTCGAAAAAATCGCGATGGAGTTTAAAAATTTTGACCAGTTTTGTACGCAAGGCATTGAAGCTAGTAGCAGTTAATGGTAATGATAAATTCTTAAAGTAAAAGGATGGAAAATAAAAGATAAGGAGACTGTCACTTTTACGGAAAATAAAAGATAAGGAGACTGTCACTTTTACTTAAATTTTTAACATTACCATTAATTGTTTCGGGATGTTTAAGAGTGGTTCCAACCTCATTGGACTTCATACGCAAAAAAGTAGACTTTTAGATCCCATTCAAAATTCAACAGACTTAATAGTTTTCAGGATTTCAGGATTGCAACATTTCCACTGGATTCTATCATGTATGGGGGTAAGGGATTGGAATTTAATCAAGCACATCAAACTAGGTACGTACCTTAATGTTGGTGGTGTTGATGCCTGATTGTTGAAGTTGATTGAACTCATTTGTCATGACTTTAATAAAAATATACCCTTCAGTCAAGCAAAACCACTTATTAAGCATGGGAAACTTTTTCTACCTTATCCTAACGCTTGGATTAGGAAGTTTCATCAAAATTGTAGGGTGTTGACTAATGTCCTTGAAGGATTAACTTCAAGATTCAAAGTAGAGGAAAGGGCTAGAGCCTAGAGGAGGGGAGAATGACCAACGTTCTAACCAGTGTTGAAACTTCCAAATTTCCAATCTTTGAAACTTTGATGTATCATTTTTTATTTGGCATCCACTACATCATATATATCAGCGCTTTCTCCATATTTATGTGCCAAATTGCCAATGTGTTTATCTAATGTTGTTGTTGCTTTATATGTTTAAAATTCTGGAAAATAAAATGAATATATTTGTATTTTTTAATGTTTTCCGCGGTTTGTCAATTTTTTCGTCGATATTGCCGAGAAGTTGTATTCAGGACCATTGCCGATTTTTTGTCGATGCCGATTTTTTCAACTATGATTTATAACTTCATTTTAATGGAACGTCTCCTCGCAGTTAAATAGGGATTGTTGAAAACGGTTGTCAATAGGATGTGGATTGTTTGGATGCAATCAAACCCCAAGAAGGCTAGCATGATTTGACTCGTATTTTTTTATGACGATCGTGGACAAAAAAAGAGTTACATCCCCCAAACATCAAAGCGTCATCGAGGACGTTCCCTACTATCCTCAATACATAATGATGTCTGTTGCTGATACAAGATACCCCTGATACTGGGGGATGACATCCCCATGTACTGATTTGACTCATATTTTTTTATGACGATCGGTGGGCAAAAAAAACAGTTCCATGGGGACGCGTCCCCTTACGTTCCCCAAATATCAAAGCATCATCAAGGACGTTCCCTACTATCCTCAATACATAATGATGTCCCCTGCTGATACAAGATACCCCTAATACTAGGGGATGACATCCCCAAGTACTGGGGGCATATCCAGAAGTACTGTCATTCCATAGGGTGCTCCTAGATGCCCTGTATGAGGGTAGCGGCATGCTACCTTCGAATATAATATTAAAAAAATGCAATAAAAACTTAATTTGTATCTCTCCCTCTCGAGTCGAGATTGTAGGACAATAATATATCGATTGCTCTATACAAGTGCTGATGAAAAAATTAATATGGATGAAGCTTACACTGCAAATTTATGTGTTCTATAATTATTAATTCCTATCCAAAGAGAGAACTGAAAAGGTATATTTTGTAGATTCTCCATTAATATTTCAGCCTCGTTGGAATATTGTAAAACCTGGTTGAAGTCATATGCCACTCTTGTACTTGGGAAATACAAAACAATTCCCAGTAGGTTTGGAAACCCTCCCTAGAAGGAGAGACAAAGTTTGATTTTAACAGGGCATCCAAAGGCAACCCGAGACACGTTGGGGCTGAAGGGGTTTTCAGGGACTTCCAAGGGACAGTCCTTGTTTTCTTGTACAAACTTCTAGGAAACAAAACAGACCAAGCTGAGATTGAAGCCTTGGTAACAGGGAACGTGGATTCTTTTAACCGAAGTTTCAAAAAAATGTCATCTATGAAGGGCACTCCAAGGTCATTAGTGATCATTTAAATGGTAAAAATTAAGTGTTCCAGGGAAATGGTTTGCTAGTTGTCATAGAATCCACAAGCCATATCAAATTTTGACTTGTGCACATTTGAACATGTGAAGAGGGGGGCAACCAGATGGCAAATTGGCTCGCCAACAAAGCAATTTCAGGTCAAAGAGATCAGTTTATGACGTTAATGAACCACGTGTTGATCAAAGAGGGTAAGTGGAACGAGTCTCTAGTTTGTTTGTTGACACCTACGGTAAATGGAATGAATCTCTAGTTTGTTTGTTAACCCCTAGGATAGGCCTCCTCCCTCTCCCTTCTATTCTCCCTCCATTTCTGTTTAGCCTAAGTTCAAACTCCTTACTACCCCTAGTCACCTCGATCATGATTTCCCATCCTTCCAAGGAGATTTTATTCTCCCTTCGTAATCACATTTATTTCGTAACCATCCCAGGAGGGATCTTGTCTACTGATGGGAGGGTCTATTTTGCCTCCAACATTTGGATTGTATGGTCCAACATAGAGAGCTCCACGTCATCCTCCTCATTTAGTAGCTTCCTCATCGAATAACCTTCCAATCCTATCCACTGAATATCGAGCAAAGGAATGAGAAAGGATGTTGAGCAAACCAAGGTCAATTCTTAATTCTATCAAGCGAAGAGGTAGGTCTATGGCAATGTTTTAAAACTCAGACTCGGACTCGAAATCGATCAATCGCCAACTAGGACTTGGACTCGGAATCGGCCAATGACTCGGCCGATTTGAAATTAATAACTTTGTTTTACTCAAAAATACATAAAACATTTCAATTTTAAAGAAAAACAATATTTTAAATATTATAATCCATGATTACAAAGAATTAGAGACAAAATATCCAAAGTCTGCTCATGTATATCCAATTACCATATAAGGGTGAATATATCAAAATGGCATGAAGTGTACTGTGCAACAGCTCAAGACATATCTAGAACAAAATACATAATCAATGAGGCATTAATTGCCTATAGAGTCCAAAAAACAACATGTTATGATGCCACTACATCATACATCATACATCACTGATCGTACATCATACATGTCATTGAACATCATGATCAATCATCAAACTCATCAAAATGGCATGAAGTGTACTGTGCAACAGTTCAAGACATATCTAGAACAAAATACATAATCAATGAGGCATTAATTGCCTATGGAGTCCAAAAAACAACATGTTATGATGCCACTACATCATACATCATACATCACTGATCGTACATCATACATGTCATTGAACATCATAATCAATCATCAAACTCATCACCACTACTAGAACTAGAAGTAGAACTTGAATCGGGACTAGCAATGCCATCATCATATGGCTCAAGCTTGGACTCCTCAAGGTCATCTAAAACTGCAGTAGTACTAGCTGAATGCCTAGAAGCACGAGGTTAGGGTTCATCTTATAGCTTTAGGGTTTGGGTTAGATTCTAAGTTGCACGAAACAGGGAAACAAGGACAAGTTTCCAATGAGCAAGGACATTTAAAAAAATGAATGTGAAACATAAATCATAAATCATACATGTCAATGAATCATTGCCTATATTGGAACCAATCCTGTTCATCAATAGCACCATATGCCTCACTCCTCTAGGCTCTAGCCCTTGCCTCTACCTTGAATCTCAAAGTTGATCCCCAAGGACATTAGTCAACGACTCAACACCCTACAATTTTGATGAACTTCCTAATCCAATCATTAAAATAAGGTAGAAAAAGCTTCCCATGCTTAATAAGTGATGCTTGAGTGAAGAGTACATTTTTATTAAGGTCACGACAGAGGAGTTCAACAATCAACACCACCAACATCAAGGTATATAGAGGGGTTCATGTGCTTGACTAAATGCCAATCCCATACCCTCGTACATGATAGATTTTGGTTGAAACTTTGCAATACTGAAACCCTAAAAACTATTAAGTCTATCAAATTCTAAATGGGATCTAAAATTTTACTCTTTGCATATGAAGTCCAATGAAGTTGGAACAAGGTTGCGGGGGAGCGTCCTCCCCCCCCTCGCCCCCGCTCCGGAAGCTCGCTTTTGGCCAAAGCGTTGTGGGAGCTAAGGGAGAGCGCACTCCCAATTTCGCTCCCGATCCGGATCGTTTTGTAAAGCGCGCTTCGGTGGGTGAAAAGAACGCTCCCTGCCACTGTCAGGAGCGAATTAGGGAGCTATCGGGAGCTAACGCTCCCGATAGCTCCCTAATTCGCTCCCGAGCGCTCTACCAAACGCTCTGCCTCTTTAAAAATCGCTCCCGGGATAGCTCCCCGTAGCTCCCGCCTTAGCTCCCGCTGGAAGATGACGCCCGCGCAAAGCAAAGACGAAGAGGGTGGATGGGGTCCACTTGTGGGGTTTTGGAGGGAAGGAGTAGGGCTTTGGGGGATAAAGCCCTCTCCTCCATATTCATTTTCACTTGCATTGGCTTGAGAAGAGAATTGAAGAGAAAAGAAGAGAAGAAGGGAGGAGAGGAGGAGAAGAGGAGAGGAGGAGAGGAGAAGGCTGCCATCCTTGGAGATTGAAGAAGGTTGAACTTGTCACTACCATTGGAGAGCCAAAGAGGTAGGGTCTAAAACCTTCCTTGTTTTTTTTTTCGTGTTTGAACTATGATTTAATCATGAATGTTTGTAATGTAGTCACTAGATTCTAGAATGTGCATTGTTGATTGTAGATGTTGCTCTTCTACTCTTTCCCATGCTTCCTCCCTCATTCTATTGCAGGCAACAAGTTGAATCTCTAGTTCCATCAAACATGATGATGGGTATGTGGTTTATTTTCTTGGTTCCATTTGTTATTTTGATGATGGTGCTTGGAAACCGGAGGAGGAATGAGGGAGAGGATGAAGAAGTGGGGAGTGGCACATACCATGGAGAGGAGGAGGAGGAAGAGGAGGGGGAGGAGGAGGAGGAAAACCGAAAGAAAACCAAAGAGGAACCCACACCCTTATGGAAACATGTCACAAAGCAGGGAGGAGGTAGAGGGGGTGGAACCACCAAATTTGTTTGCCCCCATTGTAAAAAGACATACACAGGTTCATATACCCGTGTGAGAAGACATCTATGTGGGCACATGCCATGTGATGACAAAAAAACTATAGGAGTTTGTGTTTGCCCAAATGTGACATCAACACAAAGAGTCATCTATAAGAAGGAAGAACTTGAAGCACAAAACAAATCAAAAGATTTTAAACGATCAATGGATGACCATGACCACTCTTTCTCACCGAGAACCGGAGGCCCATCCACCCAAGGCAGTGGATTCTCTTCCATGGGGCAGTGACTTGGCAAGACAATATCAAATTTCCTTGACCAAGGTTGTAGGGATGACATGGATTCAAAAGTATTTCGGTTTCTCTATGCATGTGGCATACCATTCAATGTTCTTCTTCGCTCACCCTATTGGCATGAAATGGTAGAGGCCATCCACTCCGCCCCAGCAGGATACAAGAGCCCCGGGTATGACAAAACTAGAACTGTGGGGCTTGACAAGGAAAAAGCCAAGATCCAAAATGCTTTGGGGACATTCACAAATGCTTGGAATGAATATGGGGTATCAATTGTATCAGATGGTTGGACAAATGTAAAAGGCAAGCCATTGATAAATGTGCTTGGTGTGTCTGCTACTGGTGCAGTCTTCCTTTCGGCCCATGACTACTCAGATAAATTCAAGACCGGCATAAACATTGCAGAACTCCTACTCAAAAACATTGAAGATATTGGTCCATACAATGTCATCCAAGTCATTACCGATAATGCTGCTAATTGTAAGGCAGCGGGAGCAATCATTGAAGATAAATACCCCAACATATTTTGGTCTGGGTGTTTGGTTCACACACTGAACCTTTTGATGCACGACATTATTAAGTTGAAGGAAAATCAATACAAATGGATTGGTGAACTGTACAAAAAGGGCAAGCACATGATAAGATTTATTACCAACCATAGCAATGCCCATGGCATTTTCCGCACTCACTCAAAGTTAGAGCTATTGAAGATAGCAAAGACTAGATTTGCTAGCTATTACCTCACCTTCAGGCGCCTTTTGAAGGTAAGAGAGGCATTGGCTAGCATGGTATCAAGTGAATCATGGCAAATCTTGAAAGATAGGGCTACATCCACATCTGATAGGCTTGATTTTGAGGAGGTGGAGACCACTATTCTTGATTGTCAATTTTGGGCAAGTGTCAAGTTTGTTTTGCAGTTCACAAAGCCCATTTATTACATGATTCGGTTTGCAGATACAGATAAGCCGGTGATTGGGGAGGTGTATGAGCAGATGGATAGCATGTTGGGCCAAATTAAAGATATTGTTGAATCAAAAGATCCCATCCTGTATGACCATATTCACAAACATGTGGTCAAAAGGTGGGAACATCTCAACGTTCCACTGCATGCCTTAGCATATGTATTGACACCAAAATATTATTCTCCATCTTGGTTGGCCAAACCAGCACCTGGGGGTGGGGATAGGAGAAAGCCCCACACAGATCCAGAGGTACAGGTTGGGTACATGGCTGCTATAGCCAAGTTGGTCCCTGATGAAGAAGATTGTGCCTTATTGCGTAGTGAATTAAGCAAATACCTCAGTGAAATTGGTCCGTTTGGTACTTTGCATGCTAGAAAAGATCGAGATAGGGCGCCTCCTATTGAATGGTGGAACATGTATGGCTCATCATGCCCACGCTTGTATAAATTGGCAACCAAAGTTCTTTCACAGGTGGTTAACAGCTCCTCTGCAAAAAGGTGTTGGAGCACCTATAGCTTCATCCACTCAGTGAAAAGAAACCAATTAAATGAAAATCGAGCAGAAAGCTTGGTTTTTGTACATTACAACTTGAGGTTGTTGACTCATTACTGTGAGCGGGCCAAAACTGATAGATCATATGTCACTTGGGACAACAATCCGAAGGAACATAACTTGGAGGATGGAGCCTTAGCTTTAGAGCGCTTGGAGGAAGAGCTTTTGGGCGATGAGGATGACCATCACCATGGCCATGCAGTAGCACCAGCAGCAACAACAATGATGCCACCACCATCTCCGACCTTGTTTCCAGATGCACCATCTTTGCCTAGAGGTTCAACTTCAACTTCACGACCCTCATCTACATCAGTGAGGGGGGGTCATGTAGGACCAAGTCTTGGACGTGGCTCAACATTGGTGGCTACTGGGGATGATAGTCCCACGCCCATTGTTCCTAGACCACGGGAAAAGAAATTAGAAATTTCCCGTGGCAAGAGGAAACATCCATAAAATCTACTTTTGCAGTCTTTTCTTGTTTACAGTACTTTCAAGTTTCAAGTTTCAAGTATATGCACTATTGACTCTTTTATATTTATTATGGTATATTTTGTGAACATTACATGGCAATTCAAGTTTGAAGTTTGAAGTTGAACTGGAACATACCTTTGAAGTTCACTATGGAACATAATGATAAAAGCATATGATGATAAGTTATAACTCTTTGGTAATGATTCATGAATATGATGCTTTGTGAATTGTTTCAATTCATGGTATGTTATATATTGAAAATTTGAAGTTGTAAGGTTGATGTTATAGATACTGGTAACTAGAGTCTAGACCTATGGTTGACGAATTCACTACTATATGATTGATGATTGATTAATGATGTTATATGGTATTATGGTTTATTTCATGTTTTTATGCTTTCCAATGAGTTTCCATAACTAATTCAACATTCTACAAGCATTTGTTAACATATATACATCAAAATATATAAAAAATATATATTATATAAAAAACGCTCCCGCAACGCTCCCAAACCGGAAGCTTTTGAAAATTTTGCTTTTCGCTCCCGCTCCCGCTCCCAAGTAACCTTGAGTTGGAACCACTCTCAAACATCGTGAAACAATTAATGGTAATGTTAACAATTTAAGTAAAAGGATAGAAAATGAAAGATAAGGAGAATGTCACTTTTACTTTAAGAATTTAATATTACCATTTAGTATTACTAAATACTATTGAGTAATTGAACAAAAAGATTTTTTTTTAGAAATAACTCGGTCGGTTCAAGTCGGGACTCGACAGAGTGACCTGTTTGGTACCGAATCGGACACCAACTTGGTCGGTTCGGTACAAACTGGTAACCTGATCCAGTTTGAAGGACGAGTCAGCTCGATGGAGTGTCATCTCAGTCAACTCGACTGAGTCTGTCCAAGTTCGAGTTTACGGATTTTTAAAACAGAGGTCTATGGTGCCTAGCAATAAGAAGAACCTCATAAAGACACGTCGCAGGCATATGACATACCATGTCAGCATCATGATGTCAGCAAGCACACTAAGGCAGAAGAACGAACCAATCGAGGACTGCCACATGGCAAAGTGATGTCAAGCCAAGCACAGGTGGATAGGACAAGTGGCATCAATCCTAGGGGATGCCACATGGCAATTGGCTCAGTTTGGAAGACTGACTTTCTTAATTTTTTTCAAAATCCTCTAGTGTTTGAGGTCATACTCGAAAAGGGGATTTAACTACGCAAATTTCAGCTTCCCAGATACTCGGACTTGGGAACTTTTGCTGGGTGGTTTCCTAAATATAATGCCAAAATTAATGCCGCACGCCATCTCAAAAGAGTTGAAATACAAAATATTTATGACACTTTAAGCATTCGTAAAGCATATGAAAATTAAAAAGGCTCGACTATTTTCAAGGGTTCTCTACTCAAGCTTCACAAATTGCTGATTCCTTGCCATTGTCGTTGCGTTTGTGTTTTCTTGTTGCTGCTTCATTGTTTATAGCCACAATTGCCACCACTCTCATTGACTACAACTGCAATCATACCCCAAAGGAACCAGAAACCCATTAAAGACAAAGAGAACACCAAAGCGGCCTTGAACGCAGCGTACGAATGGATGGTGCATTATAAGCGCGACAGAGGAGGATCTACAAGGCACTGCCTGTGGGATTCAAGAATTGTTCAAGCTGCATGTGTCCCAGATGTCATTGAGTGTAAAAAATTGGTGCATTGGCCCTGGAAGAGATACAACCTGTTACCCCCCATTTTGCATGGGTGTTCACATGTGATCAAAATCACACTCTTGAGAAAGGGGGTGACATTGTTGATGCCTGGTTGAACATGAGGCTTGGCTGGCCTTTTGCTGTGTCATAGATGGAGCAATGTCAATGTCATGGTTTGGCTTTAATCACACATGCTAGTTTGGATGGTAATACAACCTAAAGACGAAAATAATCCTGGGGATGAAGCGTGACCATCCAACCTAAGGACGAAAATAATCCGTGAAGCGTGGTAAGCAAGATATCCATATGGAACCCCCTTAATTCAATAGAATGTTCTTCCTCCCACAAGCTACGCATCATTTCACCAAAGATGCCCACCACTGAATCAATACCCACAAAGTCACAACAATAGTTAATTCCTGGCGTGAACACCCAGTTGGTGGTAGTCATTTCCCGACTAGAGTCTATGAAATAAAGCACCTAAGGTATCATTTTCACGGGCTGGGATGGATAATGGTAAAATTCAAGAGCCACCAATATATGGAAAGTTTTCCAAGATATATGATATATGCTACAGAGGAGGTGGCGAAAATTCTACAATGTTCCACTGGGGTGAGTTTATTTCTGAAGGAATTTCAAATCAGTTTCAGAACTACAGGGTTAATCAACAGTTTTATGCCATGTCACATCTAGTTTATGCATGTTGTTATTGGAACAATTACGAGGGTTTACAAAGGAATGCCAACCAAAGGTTAGAAAGGAATCCAGTGCTCTGGCAAAGGAAGAACAAAAGAAAGAAATAATTTGACCTTTGCAACATTCAAGATAGGTTCATCTTCGCCACGAGACAGATTATCGTTGGTCAGTTCCCAAATAGGATCACCGCGGATGCCAAGGACTTCTTAAGAGGGGAGGCAGATTTCTTTCTACAAAACTGGAATATTGACATCGAAATGTACCAGTTGATTGTCAACCCCTAAAATGTTCCAAGATTTGTCTGTGACTAATACGTCCTTCACGTGTTTGCCAAGTAGTTCAAACCTTTACATGATCATGTTTTAAAGAAGGGCGGAAAACAATTCCTGACTATTCCCTTTGGCTTTGAGTGCAAAGTATGAAACAAATGCGTTTGGACAATGTCGCAGTTACCATTGGACGAGTATCAACGGGCTGAAAAGAAAGCTCTCTCCCATTATGATCCTGAGCATATTTTCCAAAATCATAAGGTGGATTCCACAACTGATTCACAAGGCCATTCACTTTGATACAGAGTAAAGGGCTAGGAATATTGAAGATTAGTTGACTGCCTAGTGAAGAAGAAAAAATCTCCCTAAGCCTAGAGGAAAAGAAAACAAAGCAGCTCCGTCAAGCAATGTTAAATGTTATGAGAACTGGTTCGGTCATTCTTAAAAACCAGAATTGGACCAGAACCAATAAAGTCGACCAAATATATCAAATATTCAATTTCTGATAATAATAATAAAATATTGATGTACGTTGTACGTTCATGAACATCCAGACCATTAGACACAAATATGCAAAGTTCATGGCACATGCACATCCAAACCATTAAACCATTAGACACAAATATGCAGAGTTTTTCATGTATTTAGCGTTAACAGTGACAGCAAAATGACATAGAATGCAATACATAACTAAAACCAAAATACACTCTAAATGGCCTGCAAAGTCCAAATTAATCATACTATAATCAACAATCAGGTCAAACTGCATAATCATCCAAATTTTTGGGTGAAAAAAGTGGATCAATACAAAACCAGTCAGCTCGGCCAATTTTGGCTTGAACTGGCGTCAACTCGGCCAATTTTGGCTTGAACTGGCCAGTTCAAGCCAAAACCGGTCATTTCTGGTGTGAGGGGCCAGTTCCACCCAAAAAAATCCCCGAACTGGTCCAACCGGCCAGTTTAGCTGGTTCCGGTCCAATTCTAATTACATTGGCTTCAAGTGATCAAAGTTCTACGAAAACAAGGTTTAGAGATGAGGAGGAAGAGACCCGATGGAAGGAAACTAAATCATCTCGGGCCCAGTCTTCTACCTCTGCCCTAGTCACCCCAGCTATGATAAGTGATTTCCCCCCTAGTTCTGCTCATCCACAATCAATTGCTTCTTTACAAACATAACTCTATTTCTACCCTTGGATTCTCTTCCACTAGTATTTCCAAACCAATAGTTTTGGTAATGCACCAAACTCTTATTACTAAATTTGTTATGAAAAGGTATCCCAGCTCCTTTTAGTTATAAGGCAATCATTAAATAATAAGATAATTTTATTAATGTCTAACAAATAACCACAAAATAGGTCAATAATACCACTAAATATAATAGTGTCAATACATTATGGAAGCACAAAAGCCACTCCTCTATAAACCAAAATATAATCTAATTTAAGATCTAAACTCTAATAGCTAGAAAAGAAAGTGCTGCTGGAACATCGGGAAAAATAAATGGATTGCTAAGCACCAAATGACAATTGACCTAGACAAATGCCTCAGGAAAGGGTACAAGCCTTAAGGGGAAGGGATGAAGTCTTAATGCCCCTTGAAATCACTGAAATGGTTCACCGGGAACACCCCTGGAGAAACACTT
Organism: Larix kaempferi; assembly: GCA_027924585.1. Classification (NCBI taxonomy): domain Eukaryota; kingdom Viridiplantae; phylum Streptophyta; class Pinopsida; order Pinales; family Pinaceae; genus Larix; species Larix kaempferi. The sequence goes on from BSBM01002163.1 coordinate 595,632, forward strand.
GTTGATAACTCCAAATTTCTTGATATACTTGCTACCTCCTTTCCAGCCATTTTAATGGAATTTAGAAATGATTTTGGAAGTGATTGAGTGAGGTGAGCACCCTTATCGTTCAAAGAGGCATTGAGCATGTTCTGAAAACTGAAAACTGTTAGTCCTTTGATGAAGAGCAGATTTGAGAAAGCCTCAAAACTAAAATCACCCAGTACTCATCACACTAAGTTGAAAGTGAAACATAACTAGTGAATGTTATTGTTCAGGACTCTTTGGCAAGTGAGCTAGCTCATATTAAAGACAATCTAACTATGGAAAGAATTAGACAAGAAACAAGGTAGAAATCTTAGGGATTTGCAAGTAGCTTTGGGGAATCTTACCTTGTTTTCATTGGAAGAGGATGCCCTTATGGAAAGAATTAGACAAGAAACAAGGCAGAAATCTTAGGGATTTGCAAATAGCTTTGGGGAATCTTACCTTGTCTTCATTGGAAGAGGATGCCCTTATGGCATGAGGATGTTTTTCTACTTGATGTTTTGCAACGACTCCTAAGAGTCGAGACAATGAGATTACCAGCGATTGGAGGTATGATGTCGGGCTCAATGATCTTGAACAGCGTCATTTTTTAGTATCTACGTATGGGCTAGCCCCTAAATTGTGACATGGAATGTCCTTTTTTATATATGAAGAGAAATTTGTTTTAAATATGAAGAGACATTTTGGTTCTCTATTTATGTATGAATTTCATATTGTTTGAATGATGAATATTGATGCTTATAAACTTTTAATTTATTTTTTATGTTTGCACTTTTAGAATTTTATACTCCTGAGAGTTGCACGAAAACACTCTCATGTCAAAAATCTATTTCTGAGGTTCCCCCGTTTTCAAGAGCTTGGGAGATGTACTGAAACATTCCAAAATTCTTAGGAGAGGCTCCAGGAATGTCAGGGGCATTCCGACAGCTCCAACCGGACAAGTGTTGTTCACAGCGAGTTCTCAGCAGCGCCTAGGAGTTCCTGGCCTATCGGGGAGCACCCAGGAGCTCTGAACCTATCGAGGAGCGCCTAGGAATTCCCAACCTGTCGGTGGGCAACTTTGGGTTTAGATGGGTATGCTTTGCTTAGATGGCAACTTTAAAAGTATCAGCAAAAATACTTGCTGGGCCAAATTTTGTTTCATGCTTCTAAAATGTCACCACTTTAGTCAGAGACTGACCGACAATAGCATCACAACGTTGACATATGTAGAATTGAATAATGTCTTCTAAATTGTATGGAAATTTTCACTGGTAACAAGTTTTGGTGACTCGTGGTATTAAGATTTGATGGTCTGGGTAAAAAATATCTCTGCTTACCAAATGTCAATGATCCGAGTATGGTGCACCAGCAGCATATGGAAAAAGCCATTCTCAGAGAACAATTATATGAAAATATGTTTTAATATTATGTGTTTACATACTTACAATACCGTCTCGTATTCAATATTCCACCATTGAACAATATGATGACACAAGGGATTTCTACACGCCATCCAACGTGCATGTAAGTGGGCTCTTTGGAAATGTTCTCATAAATCACTTTTGGAACTTGTATGATAATAAGAATATAAGTTTTAACTGTTCATTATATATATATATATATATATTAGAATAACTGTGTTTGAGTTTTTTTCGCATTTTCACAGTTCATCGTATTAGTGATGAATCTTCTAAAATAAATGTATTTAGGTTTTTATTTGGACTGAAACGTTTTTTTTCTTTTAATTCAAAATTTTCAAAAAAATGAACAAAGTTTCTAACCATTTCATCTATATCATTCTCACATTTTGGAAACTTGTACACTATAAATATTCGTTTATCTTTTAACCATGTGTTTCCTCGTTCCCACACGTTTTGAGGTTGTCGTTGCTGAAATGCTATCTATTTCCAAAGCATGTCAAGAGTCCAGACCCATATCCCTATTTCGCAAAACATTTCTTCCATCATAAAGTTGGGCCTTGAGAAGTTTATTAGCCTTCTCATTCTTTCCATTGCTTTGTTTGCACATCACCTCATTGCCGCAGGTTGTTTGTCATATCGTCGAAGAAAGGAAGTCGTCCTTTGATACTGATGATTCCATCATTGAATCCAACCTAAGTCCTCCCTCTGCTTTGTGATCAAATTCTAGATCTTTCGAAGGTTTTGGAGGCTACCTAGAATCTAGATGTCAGACATTGATCATATGATGTGATTTTTTCACATCTAATAAGATATAAAGATTATTAAATGATGATCTAAAAGTGAAGATTAAATGATGATCTAAAAGTGAAGGCACAATTGTTTGAAAAACGGGTACTTGTTTCCACAAGCATAAATTCATTTTAATTTGGAATCTATCTAGTAATGAGAGAGATTAAATCTCTTAATATGAAAAATATTTTATCATTTAAAATGGATTTAGGTTGGTTATATAGTCGTACTCAACTCCAACTTCGTAGAACATAGAACTCGCAACTTATACATATATAGATAACTTATAAGTAAAAATACAATTTTGATTATTGTTAAGATATTTATATTTAACTTATAACAATGTTTCTACATAAATATCTAATCTACCTTATTTTTATTGTAGCTCTCTTTTTATTTCTCTACTTTTATTTCTGTTTGTATCTATATGATAAGTCAATCTATGATAAATAATTTCAAAATCTTGAAAATAAGAAAGGTTGTTTGAGTACCTCACAAAAAGTTTTTTGAGTACTTCCACATGATTTATGGATGGTGAACAGGGTAAAATCCTCAGCCCTGGGCTTCTGATTACAGAGCCTAATTCCAAAGGGATCAAGAGAGTCGAACCCGTGGGGAGGTCTCCCCAACTTTAAGAGGAAATGTCACATTTGACTCATAATCACTTGAACTAACCCTTAGAGCTTTTCTATCTATATATATATAAAAAGAAATCACAAAAATAAGGTTATGACATTTATGTGTATAATAGTTAAAATGTCATAAAAATTTATACATAGCTAATAACACCATCCTCCTCTCATGGCATCCAATTTGAGGCATGGCCCCAAAGAGAACTCTCAGTTAGAAGAACAGGGGTTTGAATCCCTTCATGAGCACTTTGGCATGAAGGTGAACCCATTTTCACTGTTGAAAATCACTGGAAATGAACTGTCGAGGTTCCCAATCTCGTCAGCTACATTCACAAGCTCATCCAAATTCATTGAAACTTGTTCTCACATTGAAACCTCAGTGACAAGTCATAAAATCAGTGACAAGTCCCAAAAGAAATTCGTTTTTATAATAGTTAAAAGTAAAAACCCAAATTAATTTTGTTTATAATAGTTAAAAGTTAAAACCCAAATTAATGATTTTGAGTCGTTTTTTTTCTTTATTTAATTGCGAAAGTCTGTGACTGATTACTTGAAAAAATAAAAAATAAAAGTGTTTTACAACATTCTCTTCATTTGAAACGCGAGTCCCACACATGTTACACTTACAGCCACAAAACATTCTTTGACCCTATCGGCAAGAAGCATTCCCAGTCGTGCCTGCCCTAAAAAAAAAAAGTGTTTTACAACATTCTCTTCATTTGAAACGCGAGTCCCACACATGTTACACTTACAGCCACAAAACATTCTTTGACACTATCGGCAAGAAGCATTCCCAGTCGTGCCTGCCCTATCCCTTTTTCGCTTTCAAAACATTTCCCAGCACTGACCCCCAAAATTCCCTAAATCATAGTCACTAAACGAGCCAATGTCACTGGCAACTTGTTTCTAGATTTGCACCAAGGTGCTAGCAACCCACGCATGCATATTGTTTGACATTCTTGGCCCCTCCACCGTGGCTTCAAAAGTGCTCCATCCTTCCTGTAGAGAAGCTTGATCGAAAAGAAGGGCTTCCACGGAGTGGCTTGGAATATTTCATATTTGTTATTCTCCCAGACATAAATGCGGGCAAGGAATAATTGACATCTATACTCAAAGCCAATCCGTTTGTGCTAAATAGATCATCAAAGCAATAGAAGGAAAGAGGCACGCCAATCACTTTGTGCTAAATAGATCATCAAAGCAATAGAAGGAAAGATGCTTCATAGAAGTATTTCCTATAAAATACTTATAGAGGCCTTAATATCTGTGTTACCGGATCCACCACCCCAGTGTGTAGGATCTGCAGATCCGATATGTATCCGGATCAGATCCACCTAGAATCGGTCATGGTAATGGATCCCCTGCCGAAGGAAACATATCCTGGTCCTATGAAACGGATCCTATGAAAAAACAAACAATTCCTGAAAATTTCAAACGGATCCCGAAACTTCCAGTGTTTCTATGACCCATCGATCCCCCAAAAAATTGTTTTATTAATGAAAAACTTAAAAAACACTAAACAACTAATGGCTAAAAGTGTAAAACTCATTCCGGCTCAAGGTCCAATCTATCCTTATGTCAAGATCTGCTTTTGAACTCTGATATATCAATATCAAGTTCTGTTCTCAATGTTTTTATTTCATTTATCTTTATGATCAAGTTATGTTGTCAAGGGCTGATCTATCTTTATGTGCTATTCTGTTGCTCACTTCACCTACACTGTTATGTAGTTTTGCCATAGCCTTCAAGAAAACCACTTTATTCCCTCCTGATAGGGACATGCGGATGTGGCTCAGAAAAACACTATTATGACCTGCTTCAAGTTCATGCTGAAATGGTTTTTAAAATTATCAATATCAATCATGATTACAACTCATCAAATTATAGTTATGGTACATGAATTCTCTTTTTGGCAATAACTTATAGTTCTACTCTTGTGTTTCATGAATAGTTTTGATTTTTTACTCTATTTTTTATTTATTATATAAATATTTTTATATTTTTTTGTACTTGCCATTTCTCCACCATATCTGGATCCTGTGTTTTAAAAAATCTGACGAATCCATATCCGTATCCTGGTAACTTAGCTTAATATTAGAGAGCCTTAATATTAAGGACATGACCAACATCAATGAAGGTCTTTTTTGACGCAGCATTTTGAAAACCTGGGAAGCTATAACGCCACACTTACGATGGCAAAGATACAACTTCAAAGTACAGATCTCTTTTACGCTTACTATAACTTCAAAGTAGAGATCTCTTTTAAGCATACTAGTAAGCTTTTAGCACTTGAAAATTTACATGGATTTCTAAATTCAATGAGGATTCGATATACTAAATTAATTCAGTAGAGTTGACAAAATGTTTAAATATATTTACAATTTTAAATTTTTAAAGTTTAATAAAAATTTATTATTATTAAAAATAGAGTGGAATTTCAACTAAAATACTAATGTTTAGGATATAATTGAATTTTTAGCAATTTAACAATTCTTTAATTATTGCGTCGAAGAGACGCATTCTACAACCTAGTGGGGGGATGTGTAACTCCTTCCGTGCTCATCTTAAAGTTTATACGTGTCCTTTTTAAAAAATAATAAAATATTATAAAAAAATAACATGTCGGCTCAAATTAAATTTAAAATATTTACAACTACATATACATATAAAAAACTACACAAATTAGATAAATTAAATCTGTTCCTCAACATTTGCACTCTAAAAAGGGGTTTGCACCTTGAAAGATTTGATCCATCGAAAGATTTGATAAATTAAAACTGTTCCTCAACATTTGCACTCTAAAAAGGGGTTTGCACCTCGAAAGATTTTATCCCTCTCGACGCTTGGTAGATCCCTTTTTAAGATGGATCTATGCTGGTTAATATAAGAGAGGAAGTAGAATAACAGCATCTCCAATAATAACTCAAGTCTCATACTATTTGTAACTTAACCATCATAAGACTATTGCCACATTAATGAATCTTCAGCCTATATGCTTTTTCATATATAAATAAATATAAACTCAAATCACTCAAGTAAGAATGATTTTGCACAGCAAGACAAAGTAAAAAATGGACACGCAAAACACAGGAATCAGTTCAAACAAATTTGTAACTATTTGTTCTATGTGATCTTTTAAATTAACGTTGAAGTCACACATGTTACTTAATCAACATTAAAAAAATACATATTGCATACATGTTAATGCTATGGCCCAAAGGGGGCATATATGGGGTCAAATGTATATGATATGCCCCATATATGCTCCCTTGGGCCATAACAGTTAAAATGGCCCATAACAGTTAAAATATAGTTTCAAATTTGAAATATATTTCAAATTCCTTACAATAAGAATGAATGTTACTTTAAAATTTTGAATTGGTAGTGTATCTTTAAATTTTCTAAAATATTAAAAATACATGTTTTTGTAGTTATGAGACCTACTTCTGTATTTATTATCCATATTCATACTCGAATATTGCTATTATGCTTAACACTCTTCTCTAAAAGGACATTAAAATGGTCAAATGCCCCAAGAAAAGAGAGATTAGGTTCCCTAGAATGGACTCAAAGCCAAATCAAGCTAAACAATAGATATAAAATTACCCGGATATGACTATAATCACTGACGCCTCTGTTAATTGGTGGAAAGATCGAATGTAAAACCATTGCAAGACCTTCCAGATATATAATCCTATTAATACAAATTGTTGAGGACCACATCACGAACTGGATTTAAACTTAGTCGAGCTTGGAGGCCTAAGTCCAAGTTCCCGACTAGCCAATACAAACTTCCAATGATTTGGAAGACTTCTATAAAAGCCAAAAAAAAAAAAAAAAAAACCTATTTTGCAGGACTTTATTTTATGATGATTTGGCCCTAAGTTGTCGTTTGTCAGTTGGGTCTTTTCAATTTCACCTTCACCCTCCCTTGTGCTGCGTCAAAATTAGCTAAGCATATTTTTTACACTGAAAACAGCCCAAGCTACCTAGAAGTGAGACGAGTATTCTTACGACCAATTCACACTTCCCTGGTCTGTTGTAAATTCTCCCTCTTGGGATGACCATCCTTGGCTTGGCATTTGATTTGGATAGAAATCTTATTTTAGACTTCGAAATGCCAAACTGACATTACTCTTGGAAGCCAATTTGGCCCTGTAGAGGCAACGTCAAGCAGATAAGATAGCTATGGTGCTAGAACATCTTAGAAAATTCTTAGCACATTAGAAGAGTGCTCCCTACTTCGTCAATAAAGGTCCCATCATCGCCATCTTCTAGGCATTTCAACCAGCGGTGGCAGGATATCCCTAACCATGCAAGAATCATAGCAACAAAGACCTCCACGAGAAAAAGGCATAGTTGGCAAGGACAGAGGCATGATGACAGGTGCTCCCCCGCGAAACGACAAGTTCCCAACTGATGAGCTGTTGTATGGTGGGTGGGAACCTGGGCGCAAAAATGTTAATGATGAACCTCCCGTAACCAAATGGGTGGACTAAGATGCCAGATCTAGTTATTATGGGTGGACTAAGATGCCAGACTCTGCAAGGAGTTATCGTGTTTTCATTAGTGCTTTTAGTGATCTAGTTATTATGGTATGCCCATTGATGGGGATGAAAACTATTATTATGCTTCTTGGGACTGTGCCAGGTCGCTCATTCTTTCGGTTATCCTGGATTTTGATCATCAAGTGCTGGGTGGCATTGATGGTATGGAGATTTTATTGGTTATTGATAGTGTGCCCAATGTTATTTATGCAATCTAAATAATCAATAATAATAATAGAATTATTCTGATGTATGAGCCTTACCTTGGGCACTCGAACCCCTTTTTCCAGATGGATAGCCCTTGCCGAAGACAGGAAAAGAAAATATGCCAAGCAACAGCAGGTTCACACCAAGAACCACTGCGACGATCCATTTTAGCGTAGATCTCAGACAAACATCAGAAACGCTGCAACAAGCGCATGGGGTTACTTCCCCACCATTCTCCTGCTCGCCCGCCGAGGCCGAGGCCGACTGTGCACCGGCACCCCGGCCGTTCTTCCCCATACTACCAGCTGCCTCAGCCTTTGCCTATGTTTGAATGGCAAGAAAGCTGCGCTTACTGCGAGACCACAGAGTTTCAAATCTTGTGGACACCTTTCCCACCATCATCTAATATGTGCTATGTCTAAAATCCCAAGTGGGTGAACTGAAATGAGCCGTGGGTACCTAATAAAGGAGTTACATTTGAGCCGTGGGTACCTAATAAAGAAAAGTTACATTTTGGCCGTAAGCTTCATACACTCAAAATCAAAATCAAATCTTTCTACATCAAAAGCGATTCTGGTTTGCAGGCATCCACATCGATATCCATTTCATTTCCTGAAACCCTAATAAGCCCACCCAGCCACCCTCAGGGCCCATAACATATGATCAGCCTCCTCTCTGTAAGCAGAAACAACCTGAATCCGAAACGCCCTTCAAACCCTGCAGCCTCCAAAGACCTACTTACTCCCAAATCCTTCCTTTATACAGGCCCTAAAAGAGCAAATCCTTGACCGGCAAAATGACAGAGGGTGAAACCCACATCACTGCAAAAGTCAGAAATGGCGGAGTCTACTGGTAAATTCTCATTCAAGTAAAACACACAAGATCTGTCAGCAACAACCTAAAGCAAGGTTGGCGATGGTAGCTAGCTTTTGCCTGGCATTATGAATCTGACTGAACGTTTCGTGTGCTTAGCGCCCGGGTTGTTCAAAAGGGAAAGGCGTGCCATTGATATGGATTTGGGCGAAGGGGAACATGGAAGAGGATTAATATTCATGGAAACCTGTCGAATAAGATCATGGAAGGGGGGATTAATATTCATGGAAATATGTCCTCGCACTTCTATATATATGTGCCGCCTCTTTCTTTCAATAAATTTATCGTGAAAATAGAAAGTTAGGATTTATTACTCGGTGAATTGGAAAATGTTGAAAATGAAATGTAAGCATTTATTTTCAAGTGTTGAAAATGAAATTTGAAGATTTATATTTTTTCCGTGAATAAAAGAAGTTTTTTTTTTTTTATTCACGGAAATGAATAAAAAAATAAAAATAAAAATGAAATGTAAGCATTTATTTTTAGGTGAATAAAAAAAGTTATGCCTACATGAATTTTTAAAGTTGTCATTTTATTATAAAATATAAAGTAATTTATTATTTAAATCAATTTTGTTTGTCTTACTTATTTTAAATTTTTTGTATTCTAAAAAAATATATATTATTTAAATCATTTTTGTTTGTTTTAATTGCTTTAAATATTTTTGTTGATGGAGATTTATATTATTTAAAATAGTGAAGTGCATTTATAATTTAAAATGTATAATTACTTTAAATATTTTTGTTAATGGAGATTTATATTATTTAAAATAGTGAAGTGCATTTATAATTTAAAATGTATGAGATGTTTAATTTTAATATAATATTAAAAAATTAAATTGAAGTGTAATTTAATATAATATTAAAAAATTAAATCGAAGCATTTATTTTTAGGTGAATAAAAAAAGTTACGCCTACATGAATTTTTAAGTTGTCATTTTATTATAAAATATAAAGTAATTTATTATTTAAATCAATTTTGTTTGTCTTACTTATTTTAAATTTTTTGTATTATAAAAAATATATATATTATTTAAATCAATTTTGTTTGTTTTAATTGCTTTAAATATTTTTGTTGATGGAGATTTATATCATTTAAAATAGTGAAGTGCATTTATAATTTAAAATGTATAATTACTTTAAATATTTTTGTTAATGGAGATTTATATTATTTAAAATAGTGAAGTGCATTTATAATTTAAAATGTATGAGATGTTTAGTTTTAATATAATATTAAAAAATTAAATTGAAGTGTAATTTAATATAATATTAAAAAATTAAATCGAAAATAAATTATGGAATAAGTTCACAAGTGTAAATTTTTTTTATAATATACTTTGATTTTTGTGGGAAGTTATAATTCCATGTGATCTTGTGACCTTTGACCATATAATTTTGTTTTTAGGGTTAGTCCATTTTAAAATGAACAAATATGTGGAATTTTTAAAGAATTGTGTCTTCTCAAAAAATAAAATAAATAATAATAATCATTGGAAAAAGTGAGTTTTTTAATTATTGAGACACTAAGTCGTTTTAAAATAAGTGACAACGTTGGAAAAATAACTATCTTCAAAAAACAATGAGATTATTCATTTATTAAATTACTCCATAAAATATTGTTAATTAATTTATTGAGATCATTTATTAAATTGCTTCATAAAATATTGTTGTAAATTAATTTAAAGAGATCATTTATTAAATTGCTTCATAAAATATTGTTGTAAATTAATTTAAAGAGATGTTAAATAAATCTTAATTAAATTGGATTTGTATTGGTTTAAATATATTTATGGATAAGATGTGTATAGTAATGTTTATAAATTAGATTAAAAAAAATGAAATTTATATATATATATATATATATATATAAGCTTATTGGTGTAATACAAAGGTTGTACACACGATGTTTGTTATAAGTTTGTGTGTTAGTGGACGTAGTTACGTGTTTACGTCATCACAGAGTCGTCCACTGTCACATTGTGCTTTGTGCTTCCACATAGTTGTGATTTCATTAACTAACAACATAGCCCCCTTTCATTGGTGTACTTAAACTTGGATTTATCGGTGCACTATCTGGTGGAATGCACTGTTTCAGCAGTATGGTTTTTCGTTGCCCAAAAGGGACCCAGAAGGTGGCCTCTCCTCGGCTTCCTTCCTTCCTTGATTTACAATTACAATGAATTCTACAAATGGATTATGCATCTGTTGATTTGGAGCGGGGGTGTTGTCATACTCTAAAGGGCGCATCACGCATGGATGAATTGGGTTGTGATTGCTCTAGTTTTGTCTGCTCCGATTCTAGAGTAAAAAATAGTGTTTTGAAGTAATGATGTCGTACAATCGCAAGCATCTCCTTTAATTTTCAACTTAGATGTGGATGATCCACCAAAGCGCGGTTATGTCTTAACTAGAACGGTCTCAACGTGGTTATGTCTTAACTAGAACAGTCTCAGCGTGGTTATGTCTTAACTAGAACGGTCTCAACGTGGTTAGTTTATTTTTTGTTTGTGGTTTTTTAGTGCATAACATGCATTTGGTTTAATTTGAGATTGCAATCTCCAATAAAAATGCAATTTCATTGCTTCGTAATGATATCTTTCAATAAAAATATAACAATCTGTAATAGCTTGTAACTATCTTTTGGCGGGAATCTTTTGTGTTTTTCTTTCTATTAAATAATCACATGTGAAAAATGTCAATTTTGGTTCGTTGGCCATAAAACCTATTTTTCTATCTCAAAAAGCATCACAATTAAGCGCAACTATCAGGGTAGGGCTCCTCGCCCTCCTTTTGTCGGACGAGCCCTTGCGCTTGCTTGGGCGATATTGGACACAGGCTCAACATACATTCATTCCTCTTAGATCGACCCCTCATATCAAGTAGGCTCTTTCATTGTTGTTAGCCACTCATGCCCGCGAGACCCTCCAACAAACCCGCTTGAGGTTCTTTCCAAGCCATACCGTTATTATATATCATATTTATATTTACATATTTGTGTTGTTTTCATATCAGTTAATTCCTTATAGTTTACATGAATGTGATAAAAGGGTAACGAATGAAATTCACTATTAAACTAATCTTTAACACCATGCAAGTTAACTAATTGAAAACTCAAATAGAAGAAACGTGCACTCATATGCTTTCTTTGATGTTAGTGGATCAATAGCTTTCACTCCGCAAAGTGTTTATGGGTAAACTACGCATAGCTTCACACATTTATATTTGACTCTCGAGAGGAAGCAACTTGATGATATTCCCCATGTGTCCTATCTATCCATTTTACATGGGACCATCAATTGCATTGAGGACCCGTCATCCTCTACCACCACTTGGAGTAGGGGGCAAACTTCTTCACCCCCACTAATTGCTCCACAACAAACCTAGTTTGGATTGCTCCACAACCAAACCTAGTTCGGGTTGACAAGTATCAAATCAAGCATTTCTTATTAAGTCAACTTGGCCTCTACTTTGAAGCTTGGGAATAACTTGATCATCTTTAACTTATGTATAGTTATTGAATTTGTGAAACCAAGTAGATGGCATTGTTAAGTTTAAACTAGTTTGACTAGCAAGATCACTGAAAGAAACACAATCACAAGATAGACAAAGATATTACCCTGGGAAACCCTCATGGGGTAGAAAACCCAGCAAAGCTTTCCTCAATAAGATGATCAACCAAAATACAAGATGTGCTCCAAAACTTGACCTCCTTCTTCTCTACCTCCTATGCAGACTTCTCAAACACAAGTGCGCCACTTTCTGAGCTGAGCAAGTGTGTCAAATGAGGAGCTCTCCTCCTCTACTTATACTAATTCCCGACTGACCAAAATCCCTAATGGGGCCGACCTCTCCTAGTGAAGTCTAATAACCCCTAAATAATAAACTCAGGGCCGACCTCCACATGGTGGGTCTAATAACCCCGGTTACCACAATTCATCGGAGGAATAGACATCTCCGGATACATAATAGAATTACCTCGGAGGGATGAAACATCTCCGGAATAATAAAGTACAAATATAATATTCTTAGAAGTTACAATATTCAACACTCCCCCTTAACGAGAAGGATATTATAACAACATCTGCATGAGCAAGGAGTCATCGACTACATCATACATGATACATCTGTAAATCATTGGAAGCTTTCTTTAATACATCATCATCAGTAACTTAACTGGAACATCAACATCATCATCGTTGTCATCGCACGATCATCAGCATCGTCATCACACGATCGTCAGCATCATCATCACACGATCATCAGCATCGTCATCACATGATCATCAACATCGTCATCGCACGATCATCAGCATCGTAGCAGCATACCCTGCAATATACATGATTCATTTAAGACACCATAACATGTCTAGGGACGATACAGTCCACTCGTCAACTTAGACAAAATCTAAGGACCACTTTCTCGGAGACATATGTCTAGGGATCAATTCAGGGACCGAAGTCCGAGGATGATACAATCCCCTATCGTCCACTATGGACCACTTTTCGGAGACATCTGTCTATGGGTCAATTCAAGGACTGAAGTCCGAGGATGATACAATCCCCATCACGTACATTTTTGAACTAGTGGTTTCGGGATGATGCAATCCCCATCGCGTACATTTTGAACTAGTGGTTTCGGGATGATGCAATCCCCATCACGTACATTTTGAACTAGTAGTTCCAGGATGATGCAATCCCCATCACGTACATTTTGAACTAGTGGTTCCGGGATGATGCAATCCCCATCACGTACATTTTGAACTAGTGGTTCCGGGATGATGCAATCCCCATTAGTCCACCAAGGACTTCATTCACGAAGACCATACGTCTACAGATCAATTCAAGGGACCGAAGTTCGGGGATGATACAATCCCCACCTGTCCACTAAGGACTTCATTCTCGGAGACCATATGTCTACGGATCAATTCAAGGGACCGAAGTCCGGGGATGATACAATCCCCACCTATATCCTTATCAATACAGATATCGTTAGTACATCACTAGTACAAGTACATACAAGTATCCTCATCAATACATGTATATCATCAAAACATGTATCCTCATCAAGAACATGTATCCTCATCAATACATCAACAAAACATGTATCATCATCAATACATCAATAAAACATGTATCCTCATCAATACATCAATAAAACATGTATCCTCATCAATACATCAACAAAACATGTATCCTCATCAATACATAAAGAGATAAGTAATATAAGTATTCTAAGTATAAGAATCCTAAATCGAAGCATATATAAATATCTAGGTTTAATAAAAAGGTATCCTCATCATTGACCTTGATGTCGATGAGGGCAATCTCATTATTAGTGACTGTATCACTCCCCCTTTCGAGAAGTGTCCCTTTGAACTATACCATGCTTGTCTCGGAAATATTCAAATTTCACCCGAGATAGAGGTTTGATCAATATATCAGCAATTTGTTCTTCAGTGCTCACATACTCGAGCTTAATAGCTCCTCTTTGCACCATATCTCGTATGTAGAAATATCGGATCTTTATGTGTTTTGACTTATCATGGAACACTGGATTTTATGTCATCTTGATACAGCTTTGATTGTCACACATGATCACAGTGGGATCCAATTCTAAGTCAAACACTCCAGATAATAGCTTCCGAAGCCACACCGCTTCACAACTGGTAGAGCAGGCAGCTATATATTCTACTTCAGCAGTACTGAGAGCCACACTAGATTGTTTCTTGCTGAACCATGAGATCATGGCAGATCCAAGACCATAGCATCCACCTGATGTACTTTTTTCTGTCTAAGACACTTCCTGCCCAATCAGAATCTGAGTAACCATGTAATATGAGTTCATGATTTCCAAGATAATACAGACCAAAATCTAATGTACCCTTTAGATACCTCATTACATGCTTTGCAGCTATTAAGTGAACCTTTCTAGGTTCTAGTAGATACTGACTCAGGGTATTTATAGCAAAGCATATATCTGGTCTGGTATTTGTTAAATACATCAATGACCCAATGATTTGTCTATATAGAGTTATATCCACTAATTCTGATGAGTCATTAACTAATAACTTCAAGTTGGAGTCCATGGGAGTGGCCATGGCTTTACACTCCAACATATCGAATCTTTTCAGAATCTCCACAACATACTTACCTTGATTTAGAAAGATTCCTTTTGGTTCTTGCCATACTTCTAGACCTAAGAAGTAATGCATTAATCCGAGATCCTTCATCTCAAATTCTGAATAAAGCTTCTTCTTGCATTCGATAATTTGATTCTCATTTCCTGTTAGAAATAGATCATCTACATATAACAGTCATATAACAGGTTCATCATCCATGACTTTGAGGTAAAGATTTGGATCAGCTTTGCTTTTGGTAAAGCCCATGCTTGTTAAGAAACTGTCAATCCTTCCGTACCAAGCTCTGGGAGCTTGCTTTAATCCATACAAAGCCTTTTTCAATTTGCATACATGAGTTCTTCTATCTTTAACCTCAAATCCTTATGGTTGTTCTATGTACACTTCTTCTTCAATTACACCATTCAGGAAGGCTGTCTTAACATCCACCTGGTGTAATTTCCACTTCATCATAGATGCAAGTGCCATGATAGTTCTAATTGAAATGTATCTAGCAACTGGTGCAAATGTTTCTTCATAGTCAATTCCCTCTTTCTGAGAGAATCCTCTGGCTACAAATATTGCATTGTATTTTTCAATGCTACCATCTACGGCATGTTTTATCTTGAATATCCATTTGGAAGAAACCACACTTTTATCTTTTGGTTTGGAAACTATATACCAAACATCATTTTTCATTATCGATTGATATTCTTCTGTCATTGCTTCTACCCACTCTTTCTTTTGAGCTACCTCTTCATAGCTAGTAGGCTGTTGATCCACCAAATCACACATCAAGGCCACATAGTTGGATATTAGCTTTGGTTTCTTTCTTTCTCTAGTGGATCCTTCAAGAGCTCCATATATTTCAGCTCCTTGAATAATGTCTCTAGCCCATGCTGGCCTTCTTTTCCTAGATAAGTTTGTAATAGGGGTTCTTGTGGTTCCAACATGTCATGATCTTCTGGAGTATCATCTTCAGGGATGGGCACAACTTCTGTGACTCTAGGAGGTATCTCTTCTTCATAGACTTCTTCAAGTTGGCACTTCCTAGATTTCTTGAGAGCTGCTTCTTCATCAAATGTTACATCTCTACTTATTTCCATATGATGAAAACCTGGTATGTAAATTCTGAAAGCTTTGGATGATTCACAATATCCGACAAATATTCCCTTCTCACCAGAAGGATCCAACTTGGTTCTATTTTCTTTTGGAATGTGAATGTACACTGGACATCCAAATATTTTGAGATGACTTACCTCAGGCTTCTTTCCTGTGAACACTTCTTCTGGAGTCTTGAATTCAAGAGCACTATGGGAAAGTCTATTTTGTACATAGACTGTTGTCCTAGCTGCTTCAGCCCATATATACATGGGTAGATCTTGGTCATGTATCATAGTCTTTATAGCTTCCATGATGGTTCTATTCTTTCTTTCAGCAACCCCATTTTGTTGGGGATTATAGGGAGTGGTTAGTTCCCTCATGATTCCAGCTTCTTTACAAAAGTCTTCAAAGTCCTTTGAAGTAGACTCTCCGCCATTATCTATTCTGAGAATCTCGATTTTCTTTTCTGAGTGATTCTCTATTAGGGCTTTGAACTCCTTGAACTTTCCAAAGACTTCATTCTTTCATTTTAGAAAGTATATCCAAGTCTTCCTTGAATAGTCATCAATAAATGTGGCATAGTATTCATATCCACTCAAAGATGTGGAGGGCATTGGTCCACATACATCAGAGTGTATTAACTCTAAGGTACTTTTAGTCTTTGTTTCACTCCTAGGAAATGGGTTCTTGATATTCTTCCCTTTTGCACATCCTTTGCATGTGCCATCATGATCAATCTTTAAGTCTGGCAAACCTATAACTACCTTGCTTACATAAGGTAGTGCCTTGTAGTTAATGTGAGCAAGTCTCCTATGCCATAGCTCATTTGGGCTAATGGCTTCATGTACAAGGGCAGCTTCTGGATGGCCCTTAAGCTTGTACAAACCTCCTTCTTCTTCACCAATGATAATTGCATCCTTGATAGATTTTCCTTTAGACCACATTAATACTTGTCCATCAATGAATGCAACCCTATAGCCTTTCTTATCCAATGCTGAGATGGATAACAAGTTCTTCTTCAATCCTGGTACATACAATATTTCTTTCATTTTCATGGGGGGTACCAGAATCAAGCTTGTAGCTTGCTTCACCAATTCCCTTGATGGGATATTGATAGTCATCTCCTAAAGATACCTTTTGTGGAGAGGTCTTTTCTTCAAGTCTTGAGAGAGTATTTTTCTAACCTGTCATGTGCTTTGAAGCACCACTGTCAATAAGCCATGTATCTTCTCCAGGTGTTATAGATCCAGAGAGTGCGGAGAATAGAACACATTCTTCTGCATCTTCTTCTTCATTTCTCCTAGATCTTCTCTTGAAGAAGGTCCTTTCTTCTTCTTCTTCTTCACTTCTAGGTCTTTTCTTGTGAAGCCTTTCTTCCTCTTCTACTTCTTCTTCACTATCATCTTCTGCAAGATGTGCTTGATGTCTTTTGTAATGAGAACCCTTTTTCTTCTTTAGAGGACAATCTCTAGCAAGGTGTCCTATTTTGTGACAAGAAAAACATTGGAATAAGGAGTAATCTCTTCTTTGATTAGTTCCTATTTTCTTTTGGAATCTATGTGGAGAATGAGACTCCTTGTGACTATCCCTTTTGGAGTAGGATTGATTCCTTCTTCTCTTGGTGTGGGTGGCCAAGGCTTGGTCATCTTCTTTGAGCAAGGATTCTCTGTTTCCAACCCTAGCCTCTTCTTGTACACAATCCTCCCAAACTACATCAAACTTCATACTTTCTTTTCTGGCACACATAGTTTGTATAAATGACTCCCAAGGTCTAGTGAGACCATTTAGAGCAATCATCACAAGTTCATCTTCATCAAGAGTATCACCAATGGCATCTAGTCGCTCCTTGATTTGGGAGACCCTTGAGAAGTAGTCTCGAATGGATTCTCCTTTGTGCATCTTGGTACTCTTCAATTGAGTTCTTAGGTTCATCTTCTTATTGATGTTCTTTCCTTCATACATTCTTCCTAGGGCATCATACATTTCCTTTGGAGTCTTCTTGGAAGCCACTTGGGGAATCAAGTGGTCTTTAATAGAATCAGCTATGATTCTCTTTGCCCTAATCAAATCCTTCCTATGCTTCTCTTTGGCTTCATCTCCTTCAGGTTCTGCAACTTCATCCTTGATATAATGAGCAAGATCATTCTCTTCAAGAATAAGACCAATTCTATATTTCCATGCCCGAAAATTCTCTATACCTTCTAGTTTGTCTTCAAGCTTAGTGCTTGGATCCATCTTCTCTTGGGGGAGTCCAAGAGATAAGAGATAGAGTAGTACTTACCCGGAAACTTTAACTTTTTACTTTTCCGGATCTACAACAGAATTTCTGGTTTATCGCACTTTTGGTAAAACTAGGGTTTGACTTTCCCGGAGTTCTACCCAACCAAAAACCTCGATCCAAGGCTCAAAAGATAGATCTTTAGAAGAGCTATTCAGCCATGCAATCATAAACCAAAAATACTAACTTTTGCAGAAACCCTAAATTTGGGAGAGAGAGAGGAATATAAATTCTCCTTGTGAAAGATGTTCTATTAAGACTAGCTTTGATACCATATTAAGTTTAAACTAGTTTGACTAGCAAGATCACTGAAAGAAACACAATCACAAGATAGACAAAGATATTACCCTGGGAAACCCTCATGGGGTAGAAAACCCAGCAAAGCTTTCCTCAATAAGATGATCAACCAAAATACAAGATGTGCTCCAAAACTTGACCTCCTTCTTCTCTACCTCCTATGCAGACTTCTCAAACATAAGTGCGCCACTTTCTGAGCTGAGCAAGTGTGTCAAATGAGGAGCTCTCCTCCTCTACTTATACTGATTCCTGACTGACCAAAATCCCTAATGGGGCCGACCTCTCCTAGTGAAGTCTAATAACCCCTAAATAATAAACTCAGGGCCGACCTCCACATGGTGGGTCTAATAACCCCGGTTACCACAATTCATCGGAGGAATAGACATCTCCGGATACATAATAGAATTACCTTGGAGGGATGAAACATCTCCGGAATAATAAAGTACAAATATAATATTCTTAGAAGTTACAATATTCAACAGGCATGTGCATGTCCAAAACTTTTAAGACTTACTCACTCCTTAAGTCAACTTGCATGATGAATAAAGTATTGGCCATAACCTAAACAATCACGTGGATGAAGTACTCGAGGATTTATGTGGGTTGGGTTGCACGTTTGATTTCAAAGAAGTTAAGAAATCAACAATTAATTCAGTACGGCAATAAGACAAAAATGTCTCGTTCTACCTTCATCTTGATGGAAGCAATGCAAAATGGCTATGAAACAAATTTTCACTAAACATTAAATCTTAAATCTGTCAGCGGGGACATTGCCACTTCGTGGCTCTTGTTCATTTATTAATTCACTCCATAAAATATTAATGTAAATTAATTTCAAGCAATTTTTGTTTTCATCTCTAGATGTTAAATAAATCCCATTTAAATTGGATTTATATTGGTTTAAACGTATTTACAATATTGTATAGTAATGTTTATAAACTAACTTAAAAATAAAATTGAAATTCATATATATATATATATATATATAAACTATTATAAATCCATTTCAAAGATAAATTTGAAGTTAAGATATATATATTCACTCATAAGGAATGTTATATCTATATTTGGGAGAGATGTTGGCCATGCATTCAAGGATATCATAGATAAGATCTTGGGAAGGAGGATGGGAGAGGATTAAGGTTTCTATTGTAGCTATGGGTGTACCTTTCTCTGACATGGCACAATAGGAGCCGCTCATTGATTATTTAGTTGGTGATCTCACATAAGAGCATATCTTCTCTTCCCTGCCAAGTATAGCCGCTTTAATTAACCGTATAGGAAAACACCTTTTGGACACTTTAGAGTCAAGCGAGGTGAGGACAGTTGTTAGAACCTTTAAAGGTGATACGACATATTCGAATGGCATGATCCCAGGCCTCATTTGTGATGTTGGTAGGAGAGGAGTGGTAGATGGGAAGGGTGACATACTTCATTCCAATGATGCCACATCAAGAGATTTAAATAATCCTCTTATGGTTCCTCGGGATTGTGGCAAGACTTAATAAATGGACCGATGCTTAATCCTGCAAAGGTTTCATATCCTTTTGTCTTGGAGGGTTTTGTTGGTGGTTTCCATATATCATTGTCGACAAAGTTGGGATCTGGATTTGAGGTACCTCATCTAGATTTTGCTCAACTACAAGGTGGTGATCCAATTCTCGGTGATGAACAAAGGGTTAAAAAGAAGAAGAAAGTATTGAAAAATTGTGGGGGAGGACCATCATTGGAGGTTGGTAAGGATGTTGGTTTAGATCAAATATTAAACTTGTTGACAAGGCTCTGGTCAATAAGTTTGTGGGATGCAAGGTTTTTGTGGAGCTTTTAGGGACGGGTCAAACCTGGTAATCTGACTTGGGGTATAGCCCTGTTTTCCAAATCTTAGCAAAAGGATTGTGTGGATTTGTTTTCCATTCCAAGGTGGACGCAACGAGATTTTGAAGGGGACCTGGTTCTTAGAATCTTTTGTTTTGTCTTTAAAGTCATGGTGCGCTCTATTTGATGCTTCATCTAAAACTTTGGAGCTTGCTCCAATCTGGGTTAAGATCCCCAGTATAGCACCCTTATTAACAATACATGAATGTGTTTATACACTAGTTTATATGGTTTGATCTTCTTCACTCATTCACCATAAAAATACAAAAAGACATTTTTAGCAGTCGAATTATAATTGTATCAATATACAATTCCTTATAAAATACAAACATTCATGAGCCATTATCAAATAACCAAAAGGAGAACCTGATTTATTTTGTTGATTATCTCCAAATGCCATGATGGAGTTAGTGTCACAATGTAGGACCCATGTCCTAGTTTTACTAAGTTTATAAATAAATCTATGTTTCCTTTGTTTACACAGCGTTTCAAGTCTCTGTTTTGTTTTCTAACTTATGTTTAAATTTCCATTATCATGCCTGTAAAGTATAATTTGTTTACATTTACAGGTTGCTATAAACATATTTACTTTTCTAACATTTACTACTTTTGTGCAGGCGTAACAACATATAAATACATGTACTAATTCACATAATTTACATTTTAAGTAACTTGAAATAATAATCTGACAGAGTTGGAAATGGATCATTATACTTGTAGGATAAATACCTCTGAATAGCTAGTAGATCCCTTTGTTTCTCATTTTCCCTTGTTGTATGCCCTACAACCAAAGCTTCCCAAACCCTCGAAACTCAACCGACCAGACAATTTGGTATGCCACCCTACCAACCGGTGAGGTCTTGCCGACCACCCAGCTCCAAAAGTTCCCCTTTGGACCCCCGAGCCCAAACCGAGTACAAGCCAACCAGTTTTTCCCTTCTTCAAATTCTCCAACAAGAACCCCCTTCTCTTCTCCTCTGTAATTTTCTATCTCGGCTAAAATTCCCAAAATATCCCAGATGATGATCCCCTCTCCCCCTTCCCTTTTCCACCTTATTCTCCTTCCTTTGCTGACTCTTCCCCCTGCCATTACTACCCCTATCCTTCCCATTAATGAGGTCCCAACCCCCTCATGTCTACTTAGTCAGGCTCCCTCGAACAATTCCATTGAAATAATATTAGTTTAATAATCAGTCATTAAATATTCACCCCTCTTTATGAGGTTTACCAACAACAATTCACAACAATTATCTTTAACATTCATTTCTTATTCAATAATACAATTTTTAATTAATAATAAATGTTATATTATTTTTATAATTAAGTTTGGGGTTGGGATCCACCAACCGTAAGTGTTTTACACTTACACGCTTCACCAAATTAATTACTAGTTTACACTTGTGGACTTTATAATTCAAGTTTCAAAATTAACTTATAATTAATCAATCTTTTAATTAATTAACTCTAAATACAATTAAGCACTTTGTTAAATAATGGCATAAGGAAACTACTACCACATTCAATAATTTGAACCTTAAATGTAATTACCCTAATTAATACTTATTTATTACCGTATCCTAATTAACTAAATAAATCCTAATTATTTATAATTAACCTAATCATCATTCATGGCACTATTACCACATTCAACATTACACTCTTAGTTACATTTAACTTAATTAACACTTATTACTAAAGATAAGAATAGTCTCATTAACATTAATTAATCATTATTAACACATAATTAGCATTAGTCAACATTATTAACATTAATCAACATTATTAACATTAATCGACAATAACTAACATTATTAACATTAATCGACAATAATTAACATTAATCAACATTATTACTATTAATCATCATTCATTGCCACCTAAGTTACTCATTCATCATGTTCCATTATTTTGATCATAAATTACTAACTCGACATATTAATTTAATCTCATGGTTAGATAAATAGTAATAATGTAATTAATGCCTAAACATTATAGTTCAATATTATTTCACGCAATTTATTCATATGTAGGCGAGTTATGTAAGCATAGCTACGGCTTACATACCTCGTGTAAGTACACTAATAGTACTAAATCACACACATCAATCACAATCACAAAATTTATTGTTTACTGAGACAGGTTTAAACATAGTTTGCAAGGTACAATATTTTGCCTAACTGCATCTTATTTTTTTATAACAAAAACGGGTAATTTGAATTAGAAATTGAAAGAATGGTTGTGGCCGGAATCCAAAATCGACGAGTTACAATAATCACTGTCCAACATTAATGTGATGCTTTGATTGAAATTCTTCAGGGTGTTATGCCATTGTAGCTAGTATGAATAGAGTTAAACCATAATAGTGAAGTTTTCCAAAGTGTTTTGTTGGTTGTAGCTAGTATGAGAAGATTAAAACCAATTGTTGAACGAGCTTCATAATCATAACAAAGATTCGAAAGAGATATTGTTACTTCCAGAAGTGGCTGTCATGATGAAATTCGTGGCTGAAAGATCATCCAGTTCCATCAAAATGATCTTCTAAAGCATTGTAATACAGTAATTCCAATGTCAATCCGTTACAATTCCAATATTGTAATTTTACTGATTGCAAGGCATTTCGATGTCATTTAAGTCATATGCGTTGATGATCCTTGTTATGTTATGAGTTTGGACGCGTGGCTGGAAGTGTGAAATTCCGAAGATGCATTCATTAACCATCATTCAAAGGAGTGCGTGAGACCAGTAGCAGGATGTCAAGATCAGGGAATGTGATGATGTTCTATTTCCCCATTAGATAATACGATTTTCCCGAGTGTTAAACCAATTCCAGCCTTTGCCTCAATGTCAGCTTCGTAATTTAAGCTTCTCAAGATGTGATAAGCCTTGAAGTAATCAAATGTATTCGTGATTTGTTGAATTTGACGAATGATTCTTTCAATTGCCAAGTTGTTGTAGTCAGTGCATGTGTTGAATGCCTTGATAATAATAAGGGAGTCTCCAAACACTTGTAGTTTCTCAATCCCGTGCTTTTTGGCGATTTGATGGCGTTTAAGAAGTGATAATGCTTCTGTAGGGTTGTTGGAGCAAGTTCCTATTCCCCAGTTGTATCTGATTCTCGTCGTTCCTCCAGCGAGAAGCAAGATCGCCTTGCTCCTGCTGCTCCAGGATTTTTTTTGAGGCACCATCAAAGTGCAGACTGTAAACATTCTGCTTGTTTCTCCATTCAACAAAATCGGAAGTGGAAAGCCTGATTTTCCAGGGGGGTGGGTTATGGCTGCGGGGGTTTAATACCTTTGTTGGATTGGGAAGAGGGATGCCAATCCAATTTAGTTCAACAGCGGTGAGATTAGAGTCTGAGTGGTTAATGGAGGAATTCAAGCATTCTAGAAGCAGACCTTTGGCTTGCCCAGCTACTTGTAAGGGGTTGACATGAGAATATTGGAAAATTGCTTGGTCTCTGGCTGTCCAAATTTTCTAGCATGTAAACTTGGGTATGGTAACCTATATGTGGAGGTAGAGCTTCTTTTTCGAAAGGGATGAGGGGTAGGTGGAATTCCAGCCTGTGAGGAGGCAAGTGGTAGTTTGGAAGGTAGGCATTGTGATGTTAAGATCGTGGAGCATGAGGTTCCAGACATTTTTTGCAAACTGATAATCAAAGAAAA
Source organism: Larix kaempferi (assembly GCA_027924585.1). Lineage (NCBI taxonomy): Eukaryota > Viridiplantae > Streptophyta > Pinopsida > Pinales > Pinaceae > Larix > Larix kaempferi. The sequence goes on from BSBM01002163.1 coordinate 619,440, forward strand.
GATGATCTAAGGTTTCAAAGTTATTGTGGAAAAGGGGGCACCAATGTGGTCCAATGTGACTTCTCTTGATGATATTGTCTCCAGTGAGGATTTTCCCGAGGGTCCAAATGAAGAAGTTAATTTTTGGAAGTCCAAATGGATTCCAAACCAAATCCCAGAGACTTTTCCTTGAGATTTTAGGGCTTTGGAGCGCGCTAAAACCCAAGGCAACGGTCTATTTTTCCTTTGGACCCCATCCACGCATATCTTCATCATGGGAATGAGTAGGAGAGCAACCAATCAAACTTTCTGTGAGGAGGTTTCTGGAGGGTTCAAGGGCTGTTGGGAATGAGAGATTTTTCCAGCTATGCCAAGTACCGATGGGGCTCCATTCCCTGAGATCGTTCAGAGTGTTAATTCCATGTTGAGCAAGCCAATGTGCGATATCTTGGAGTTCTTGATTGTCCTTGAGTGGCTTGTTTCCCATAATTCTGTCATTGAAAATGTTAATGTCTTTCCCATTTTCGGGAAAACAATGGAGCTCATTAAAGAAAAATTGCCAAGCGGTTTTGCATAGATTCCAGATTGATGAGCCTTTGGAAGTCAGTTTGTTGTCGAGACATCTAAGGGAATCGCCTGCTAAATATTTTTTTCTTTAGTAGACAGATGACTTAATGTTGGTTGTTATGCAAAATCTGCCAGAGGATTTTGCCACCCATAGCCATGTTTTTTTCGGGATGGATCACGAATTTGGAGGCCGCTTGAACGCTTTGGTTCCTTGATGATATTCCAGTTTACCAAATGAATTTTATTCTCATTGTTCTTGCCTCATGTCCAAAGAAACTCTCTTAAGAGTTTGTTGATGCGATACTCCTTTAGGGGGCAGCAGGAGAGAATATTGATAGGTTGGGAGGGCAGAGAGGACTACCTTTAGAAGGATCAATTTTACGGCTTTATTGAGCCAATATCCTCCCCAATTATTTATTTTGGATTTGATTTTGCTAATGATTTTTTCCCAATTTCCATATTTTGAGATTCCTTGAGATATAGGGAGGCCAAGGTATTTGAACTTGTCCCATTGTTTATGGACTTTGATGCCAAGGATCTGGGTGATGTTGACATCAGATGTATTGCTCAAGTTCAATCCATAAACTACACTCTTGCGCAGATTGATATTGCCCCCAGTGGCTCTGCAGTACCATTCTAAATTTTGCTTAAAATTTCGAGCAATTACGGGTGAGCCCCCTCCTAGTAATAGGGAATCATCAACGAAGAGGGTATGGTTGAGGGGCATGGAATTTAGTGCTAATTTGAGGCTAGGTAAGGATCCATTTCCGAGTTTAAAGTTCAACTTTCGACTGAGGGAATCAACTAGAATGATATATAAGGAGGAAGAAAGGGGGCAGCCTTGTCGAATTCCACAGGTTGCTTGGAAGAAAGTGGTTGCGCGATCGTTTACTAAGGGAGCGATCCAAGGGCCTCTTATGCAAGAAAAAATCCAATTGATAAAGTGTTTCTCAAAACCAAAATGTTCCATGCCTTTAAGGTGAAAAGAATGCTTGACACGATCAAAGGCGTTGGCCATATCGAGTTTGATCAACATACCTTTTTCTTTGCGGCTTTTGCTGGAGTGAATAGATTCTTGAACTAGGATAACATTGTCAAGGATTTGTCTTCCTTTTAAGTAGCCTCCTTGGTTGTCTGAGATGATTTTAGAAAGAAGCGGCTTCATTTTTTTAGCTAGTATCTTGGAGATTATTTTATAGGATGAGTTGCATAAGGAAATGGGTCAAAATCTGCGAAAGAAGTTGGGGTTTGTTTCTTTTGGGATTAGAGCGAGGAATGTCGAGTGGTGCAGCCTACGATATTTGCTTTCGTATGGAAGTCTCTAATCATTCTCATATAATCAGTTATGATATATTTCCAGCATGCTTTGTAGAAATGGATGGAGTAATTGTCATGTCCTAGAGCCTTGTCAGGATTGAAGGACCAAATGGCGCTGATGACCTCCTTTTTAGAGAAAGGCTTGAGCAAATTGTGATTGTCATCTGTTGTGATGCTTTTCGGGATGTGCTCGAGAAGGACATCTTCACTGTAATCTCGATCTTCATCGTCATTTCCATTGCTGTCATCTTCCGTGAAGAGGCTTGAGAAGTGGTCATGTGCAGCGATTTGGATGTTATTATGCCCATTGACTGTTGAACCGTTGTCAAGTTTGATTTCTGAAATGTGATTGATGGAATGCCTCACTTTGGTCTGCTTGTGGAAATAAGAAGTGTTCCTATCATCGGCTTTGAGCCAAGTGCTGTGAGATTTTAATCTCCAATACTCCTCTTCTTTACGGAAGGCATGATATACTTTGACTTGATGCTTGACTTCTTCCTGTAACGCGACACTATCAGTTGGATGATCATTCAGCGTGTTTTGATAGTTTTCCAGCTCATCAACAACTTTCTTTCTATTGTCAGAGGGTGGGAGACAATTGGTTTTATCCCACTTCTTTAAAGCTTTCTTGATGGTGATGAGTTTCTGCTCCCATACGAATCTGGGGGAGTCGGTTATGGGAGTTCTTTAACTATTGCTTAAGACAGCCCAGAAGCTTGTATGATCAAGCCATTGAGGGATGAATCTAAACGGGATCGATCCAATATTTTCATCATCCTGGAAATGGAGGAGGATTGGTTTGTGATTCGATGCCAAGTTTGGCATGATTTTTGAAATAATCGTCTTCCCTTTTGTCATCAGGCTGCTTTGGATGAGGAAACTATCAAGACGGGCCACAATATTTCCTTTTCCCAGCCGCTTGTTGGACCATGTGTATTTTCCTTTTTTGGGTTTGATGTCGATCAATCCCATTTCTGAATGAGTGTTTCAACATTGGATTTGAATATATATATTTTTTTCGGTGATGCCTCCCTTTTTTTTAGCTGTGGAGATGGTTATATTCAGGTTGCCAGCGAGAATGAGATTTTGTAGAGTGTATACATCCAAGAAATCTTCCAAAAGTTTCCAGCAATCTTTTTTTTTTTTGAGTAAAGATTAGGGACATATATATTGAAAAGCGCAATGTGTGTGTTGCTTTGAATGTGAGTGAGTTCTATGAAGATCCAGTGTTGAGTAGCGAATGAGCTGCGTAAATGGAATTTGTTTGAGGACCAGAGGGTTGCTAAACCGTCGGATGCTCCTCTAGCACTGACAACCATGCCTGTATTCTTTTTCCATTTTTCCTTATCAATGGTTAAGATAATATTTTCATCGATCTTGGTCTCTTGAAGCAAGAGGATGTCAGACATCTCTACTTTTGAAGGTCTTTAACAACTTCTAATTTGCTGGGGCTACCTAGTCCTCTACAATTCCAAGAGACCAGCTTCATTATCCATTGATGTGGGTAGAGCAGGGGCCTCCTCCTGCCGAGTCTCCCATTTTCTTTCCTGCTAGTCTGGCTCTGGTGTTCCTGCTGAATGCCATATCTATTGTTGCTTGGGATCCTTTTGTCTTCTCGCACTCAGCTTCTTTCTCCCTTAGATATTTGCTCGATTTTCGTCCAAGCTTTTTGGATGATCTATCCATTAGATCTTCCTGTGAGGTGGGGGAAACTAATGGTTTGATTTTCGTGATTTCAGCGTAGGAGGGAGATGGCATACCTAATCTATTGGGGCTTGGTGTGCTTTGGGGCTGGAGTTCTTCCGGATCTGCTTGGATTTGAGGATTTTTTGAGTTTCTTGTTGTTCAGAGATTTCTCCTTCTTCTGGAGCTTCGGGGACTTCATGAATATGAGGAGTTTCTAATGTCTTGAATTTATTTTCGTTGTTGAGATCCTTTTGATGCTGATGGTCAACTTTCCTTGAACTTTGAACTTTTGGTAAGATTTTAGGTCTCGATTTGGGAATGGGATTTTTTTGTATTGCTGTCCATTGCTCTTTTTTCCCTCATGTTTCCGGATCTGTTGGCTTCTTCTTAAAAGATCAAGCGAAGTGCCCATATTCGTGGCAATACCTGCATTTGAAGGGGATTTGTTCGTAATCCAGTTCCTGAATGTGGGTCCAATATGCCACATAAAGTTTTATGGCTTATGGGAGTCCACACTCCAGATCTACTTCAACACATATTCTTGCGTAAGCATATTGATCTTTTTTATTTGTTGTGTCGATATATTTCCCAAGGGTATTTCCAATAGCTTCTAACGATTCAAGATTCCAACAATGAAGAAGTAGGTGTGGAAGTCTTACCCAGATTGGGACCGCGAAAGGGATGTCTTGGGTTGGGTCGAAATCGGGGTTCCATTTGTTCATGTAAATCCCTTGCGACCCCATGAAGTATGGCCTGTTCCTGAAGATTAATTTGCGATCTTGTTTGCTTTCAAAGACGAAAGCAAAGAAGCCCTTTCCAAGGAAGTGAGATCTTACTTCATTTGATATTAAAGGTCGCTAATTTTTCTGAACCATAGCTCGGTGGTCCTCGGTGATGGCCACAGGCCTGTGAATTGGCCAATCAAACCTCGTTCAGACAGGTTGAGGGTTGTTTTGCAAGGTTACTCAATCGACAGTGCTACATTGGGGATCTCGGTGATTTTTTTGATGAACTTCTGCTGTGAGGCTGATAAAGACTTCTTCCCTTGGGACGCAACCAACTTCAAGAAGCCAGAAAGATCAGAGGGGGGAGGGGATGCAGAGTCTCCTCCTGAGGCCATTGGGTGGGATTGAGGGCCAAGCCCTGGCCAGAGGAGAGGGATCCGATCAGGAGAGCGAATGAGAATTTTAGAAAGCTCAGATTAGACTCATCTACAGGAATGCGTGGCACAAGACTTCTTGTGGATCGTGTTGAATCAAAGGAAGCGGACACCTCCTCAGGTGACGGGAGGCCCAATTTGGCAACCTCAAGATTCGACTCCTCTCACGGGTTCAGGTGGCAGACCGATGGGGTTAGACACCTCTGACACTTGTTTCCCTATTGTTAATCTTATCCAATGCCATGTTCGTTAACTGCATCTTATTAAGTTATGAACAATTCGTACATTACTGAGTTACAACACATAATCAATCAAAGGTTTTCAACATACACAGTTAGATCAAGTTTACTTCCCAACTTCAAGCTACACCTATCTACCTACATCATCTACCTAATTCACAACTAACTTCCACGTCCTATCCTTTCCTCTGCTGGACTACCCTGAAGTGCCAAGCCATGATGGCTCCAGCTAGAACCCGTAAGCAGAAGTGTCGACTACATCGACCAAGATTCCCCAGCAGGAAACCACCAGTCATCATCGCACACCTTGGGGAGCGCATCATAGCACAACCCTCCCATGACTCTAGGTTTCGGGGATAAACAGTGGGTAAAGCCTCCACCCCCCTAATGGAACAAGGGACTATGTCTACACCAACATAATAACTGCATTGCACTTGTACTCAATTTGTCATCGTATAACCAATTTGGGTGGTTGAGTTTCCTAAAACCGTACCCCACCCATACATCATAATAATCATGCGAAAATAAATAATGCATCACTTGCATACCATTTATCTTTTGGAGTCCATGTCCCCGAGGCTCTCCCACCTCGTAGGATCCAGCTATCGCTTAGCCATTTTAACCTGTAAGTTAGTCCCCGACATACAAACTAGAATATCGTGCACAAATCCTCGACACGGTATCCTCGTACCCAACATTCATTAATTTGCATATATGAGACATAATTAACACATGATACATATCTAAACATGACTACATACCATAATACTAACATCACACACACATATATATATCTTGGTAAAATAATAGAACCATATGTCCACAGTGTCGTCAAACCGACGAAGTCTCACAATCAAGCAAATACAACATACAATAATAGTTCAGGTAGTAATGTCAAAATTGGGCGTTACACGCAATCCCTTGTCAAGCTCCATATGGTGTTGTTGTCTTGTCAATCTTATAGATCCACAGTTTTAACCACCCTGCCTGCTCCCAATGGGTACTCTTCTTCCTCAGGGATCCCCGAGTTGCAATGGGGTTGTATGGAAGAAGTACAACTAACACGATTGGATAGTGTACTCAAGTTATTATGATTCCCAACCTCGAACACTTCCAAATGACTAAACTCTTCAATAGTCACCCCTAACTTTCAACATTATCTCAATTATCCAACAATAGGGATCAAGCTATCTCTTAGCTCAAGCCTTTACCTTTCTTTTATAGAGTTTAGGTTTTTTACACATGGCCCTTTCATGGAAAATGAGAATTTATTTAATGGTAATTTGATTATTATTCATCATTCCATGTGTCCCCTTCCTACCCACTTGCACAACTAATTCATTATTAAAAACTATTAATTTGGGATTTATCCTCACCTTCCAATCAATCTTCCTAAAATCACTCTTAGGTGTACAGTTTTCCTTTTTTTTTCCCTACATGTGCATGTGCACTTGAGTTCACCATCCTTCTTAATTAATTCCCCCTTTTAACTAGATTTTCCTTTTCATTTTCTTCTCCTCAATTAAAAGAATGTGTTTTAGTTCATTTTCTCCTTCTTTAACTAAATACTTGCATTATTTTCACGCACATGTTTTTATTTAAATTAATTTATTTTCTTGGTGTAGTCTAAATATTCTACGTTTTCAACCTTTTCCGAGTATATTTTCCATCTTGTTTTGTTTAGAGTCAGGTTGGAAATTTGTAAAAAAATATTAGAATCACATATATTAACTATGGAAATTGCATAATCTGGGTGCCATTGGGGTATTTGAGGGTGTTGAATCTATTTATGGATTCAAAAACACAATTTGAACACTTCCAAATTTGGATTTTACCCCCCAAAAATTACTAGATTCCGACCAAAACTCGCTAGAAAGTCCAAAACGTAGAATAAATAGACTACTCCTATTTTCTTTGCCTAAACTAGTGCTTCTTCATATGCAATATCTTCTTAGTTCATTGATCTTTTAGAGAAATGCATCTTACCACAAAGTGTTTTAATTCTTTAATGTAATAAAATTTATCAAGGTACTACCAAGGGTGCCATGATCATACACATGCCCTTCAAATATACAATTTTTTCGTGGTGGAGATGCGGTACGACAATTGAGACCATGTTAACTCAATTCATCTCTACCCTGTTGAGAGACTAATGATCATTGAGAAATAAGGTCGACACCTTATTGTGCACCCCTCAGTCAAGCCTCGCGAGTGACCGAATCTGCGGCCTACCCTCACAGAACATGCATTTAATGGGTAAAAGTCTCGCCTACTTTTCAACTCGGTGCATGGAAACATGTGCTAGTTTTACAATGTACAATCCCCCATACAACCGTATTACTTGTGCATGGATCAATTGGGAATCGACATCCCCGTTCCTATACACAAATAAGCCCATGTGCCTCAAATAGTTCCATCATTTAAAATAACAAATTAATGCATGACATAACATGATACAATGTCTTGACTCAATTCAGAGTCTTTGCGCTACTGGCATAACCTTGGGCCATTGCGCCCCTATGCTTGCCCTATCACACTAAGCAAACCATCAAAGCATCCAACGAATAACGCATCCAAAATACATTCACATCCATCACTTTCATGCATCATATCATCAATTGCTATTCATCATATATAAATCCATTTACGACAATTAGTTTCAAAACACAAGCATTTAATGTGATGTATTATACAATATAAATTGTGTGGGTTTCAATGTGAAGACACATAACATCAAACAAGGCCATTTGTGATCAAATTGTTGGGACAAGAAAAAAAGCTTAAGAGAACAGAGAATTCGAGAGATGAATGGTGGCGTCCAAAGATACTGTTACAACACTTAAGCACACTGAGCCATGCTCCAATGTGTGGTATATACGATCCAATGAAATATTGATCTAAGAAGGACCATATATAAATAGGTTTGGGTAGGGACCCAAATTAACAACAACTAGACCATGTTGATTATAACCATCCATAACAAGTGGGTATGAAAGCCAAAGGGACAAAATTTAGTCGACGATCGACTCCCTTCAATGGTTGAATCCTGTCAATCTAACAAGGTGAGGTTACCAACAAACCATAGGTTCCAACACACCCTATAAACTCATCTTGGAGGAAAGAACAAAATTAAACAATATTCCCCCCTTAATTTGATATAAACCGCAAATGTTAATCAACCACGGTACAACAACATACAACTACTACCAAACTATTCAAACTTGATACAGTAAATACTCCTCAAAGAAGTATAAAACATTGTCCATGCAGCCATCCAATCCATCAAACAAACTTCTAATTTGTTATCCAAACAATCCCGGTCAAGAAGTTGATTAGAGAACAAGACAACACTCAAATACACATCCCGACAAATCATAAGCAACTCAGTCGTACATAGTTCAGTGGGTCTCGTCAAGTTCAGTAGATTCAACAATAATTGGGTTTACACAACAAATAGATTCAATTCCTCCCCCCCTCAAACATAATTGATAGATGAATACAACATCAATGCAAAACGAAGCGGTATCAGTGGAAACTCAATCGACAAATAATCCAGCCAAAACTTCAGTTGACTATCACCACTTATCGAACCTTAGTCGACCATTCAAAAGAAATCAATAGTAAGAGGAGCATTGTATGATTGTACAGTCGAAGATACACAACTATATGAAGTCCTGAAACATCTATTCAAACTATTCCATGACCATTCATCAATCCAACCATAGTCCACCGGTGTAGTCGACACTGGTCCATAGTTCTATCCTTCATGTCTTTTCCGCAAAGTCCTGAAAGTGTAAGTGCCATCTTTCCAAGAATTATGATTCTTGGGTAAATTCCTTTGATTCTTCTAATGAGGATGATGATTTTGTTCTGGTGGAACAAGTGATGCATGCTTAGGTCTTGATTCACCGATAGGAGGAGAACAATCTTGTACATCAACATTAATGTCATCTACAACAATATTCTCAAATTTTGGCATGTCAAGAACAACCATCTCTTCAATATGTTTACCACAATCAATAACAGGTTGCTCTTCCAACAACTCAGTCTGAAGACCTCTAGCAACAAATAATACCTTTTATGGAGTTAGAAAAACCAAGTGTAGGTAGGGAGGCAACATCAACATCATGGCTAAGATCCGTTCTAGGTGACTTCAACCCATGAGTAATACCTTGTCCATTCTTCCCAAGTTTGCCTCTGGTATATCCCATCTTACACAACAGTTGGGACCCTATACATGTAGTGTGTTTCTTAAAACTAGGAGAAAGAGCATCAATATAGCCAACAAACCATGAGATGAAATATAACAAAATCATCAGTGTTTCTTGCAATTAGTTTGTTCACAAATAACTGGGCTTCAAACCATATTTTCAAAGGTAGAAGAGATAATAGGTGAGCTTGGTAGCCCAACAATATCAACATTCTTCTTATCAGCTTTTTGCAGTCTGTTAACCTCCAATTCAAGACTCTGTAAATTCAGACATGGCGAAATCTACTGGTAAATTCTCATTCAAGTAAAACACACAAGATCTGTCAACAATGACTGAAAGCAAGGTTGGTGATGGTAGCTAGCTTTTGGTTGGCATGATGAATTTGACTGAACGTTTCGTGTGCTTAGCTCCTGGGTTGTTCAAAAGGGAAAGGTGTGCCATTGATATGGATTTGGGTGAAGGAGAACATGGAAAGGGATTAATATTCATGGAAACATGTTCTCGCTCCTCTTTTTAGCGTCATTAGGACGCCATTACCATATATATATATGCCGCCTCTCTCTTTCAATAAATTTACTTACGATTTTTAGCTTTGGATTTATGATTTAGTATATTTTTATTGTTGGATCTATCGTGAAATTAGAATGTAAGAATTTATTTTTAGGTGTTGAAAGTGAAATGTAAGAATTTATTTTTAGGTGTTGAAAATGAAATGTAAGGATTTAATTTTTCCTAGAAAATGAAATGTAAGGATTTAATTTTAGGTGAATAAAAAAAAGGCTTATTCGAAGTTGTAAAAAGATAAAGTAATTTATTATTATTTAAATCAATTTTGTTTGTCTTACTTGCTTTAAATATATTTTTGTTTTTGAAGAGTTATGTTATTTAAAGTAGTGAAGTGCGTGTATAATTTAAAATGTGAGATGTCTAATTTTAATTTAATATTAAAATAAAAAAATTATTTTGAAAATAAAATATAGAATAAATTTATAAGTGGATAATTTTTATTTTTATTTTTTATATAATATGATTGGATTTTATGAGAAGTTAAAATTCTATATGATTTTGTGAAGTTGGACCATATAATTTTGTGAAGTTGGACCATATAATTTTGTATTTGGGGTCGGTTTATTTGTTTGCATTGCTGAAAAAATTTAATTAAAAGAAGTAAGTATATCTACTGGTTAAGTTACTACTTAAAAATAACATCCTTAAATTTTTATTTTAAAATAAATGACATAGTTAAAAAAAAACTAACTTTACCAAAAAATAGGTTGAATTTATTCAAGTATCTCTATAAAATATATATATTTTTAGACAAAAATGGTTATGGATTTGTATTAAGAGTGTAATGACAGAGTCACTGAAACAAAATCTGGCTTATAAGCATTGTCAGTAAGTTCAAACTTTAACTAATTCAAAACTTGGATTCAGAGAACTACAAACATAGCTAAAACCGAGATTGCAGAAAAGGAGGACTTTGTTAAATTCCAGGCTAGCCATTCTAATTCAAGATTGTTTGAATTGGGATCTTGTTTCCTATTACTTTCTTTAAGCAAGAAACATGGAAAACTGGATGTACTCTTGAAGATGAAGGAAGCTCCAATTTGTAAGCCATACTACCAATCTTATGCAACACTTTATAAGGACCATAATACTTGGGTGATAATTTATTGTCCTTATTTAGTTGCTTGAAGGACATATGCTTGTAAGGTTGTACCAGAAATTCCCAATCCCCTTCTTCGAAACTCCTTTCACTCCAATGTTGATCAACTTGTTGTTTCATCATGTTTTGTGACATAGTTAGGTTGTCCTTAAGTATCTGGAGAACTTCTTTCCGGTGCTCTATGTGATCTTCCACGACTTGAACTTTAGATTTTCCCTTTAAGGAAGATGTGATAGATGGAGGCTAGTACCCATAAAGTGCCATAAATGGAGACATTTTGATGATGTATGAAACAAAGTATTGTACCACCATTATGCCAAAGATAACCATTTCACCCAATGTGTTAGTAAGAAGATCGTTGGAAACAAAAAATGACCAAGGAAATGCGTATTGAATGCCAATGAAGAAAAGAATAATTCTCAATTCAGGAACAACAGTCTTCATAGATAAATGAGAGGTAATCTTTATTTCCAATTAATTTGAAATGGAGTATTTTTGGTAATTACCGTCAAGTCAAAATTTAGATGTGTATTGTATATGCATTCCATTTGCGGAGGATTCTAGCTATGGTCAAGACATAATAGTTTAATCACGAGTCGAATAAATCGTGAGGATTTGTGCACTTTTAGAGATTGTTGTATTTCAAATTGGGAATATGGTTTATAACTGTTATGTGACTGCGCACTTGTAGATAATGGGTTCCAACTACCAATAGAATCATTGTTTTTGTATGATTTTGAGAGTGATTTTAAGGACGAAGTTCAAGTGAATTTGATGGCTATAAACAACAATGTCAATGTCCAAGCAGGAAAAGTAGATTTATGTTATGAGACAAATTTATAATCATTAAAACATTGTATCAGAGTTGGTCTATGAAGAGCAATTTCAACCTTCAATTCCTTTCCAATGGCAAGAATATAGAGGGTTAAGACTTGGAGAACAACGATTGCATGAGTATGAGATCCTAAGATTTTGAATGAGATCATAATGGAAGCCTAGATGACCGATGGAAGATCCCTGTGATATATCAATATTCTAGTATGCATATGAATTCCAGTAATGCTATTGAATTCCTGTAGAAGTGCATTTTTCCAGCAAGGTATTTAAAGTTGGCATGTGAATGATTTGAAGTCTTTGGAATTAGGATTTGTATGGGGTTCTGGACATTTGATGGAAATATGGTTACATGAATAAGAAATATGGAATTTAAAGTTATTTAAAATTTAGAATTGGGTTGTTAGTCATTACAGAGTCAGAGGACTAGGCAAGGGTGAGAGTTGTTGTTGTTTTTTTTTTTTCCCAGCAGAAAAAAAGCCTACTATTGCTATTCATAGGAATCAAATAGTACAATGATTGTTCCAGTTCTTTTCAAAGAACACACATGCTCAAAGCAAAGGCAAAAAACAACCTTATTAAAATTTAAAGGATGGATCCTTATCTACATCATTACATATTGACCTATCACTAGGATAATAAATCAAAACATAAAAGACTCCTCTCAAACTGATAAACTAAAGTTTAGTCATAAAAATATGTAACACCTATATCCTGGATGTTGCCATTCTGCCATTCTTCCCAAATAAGGTGACCTTATTCACCGGCAAGAGCTTGCTTCGATAACTTATCAGCCGATGAGTTATACTCCCTATAGATATGTTCAAAAGAGATGAACTTATGTTTTGAAAGTTATAACCATCGTCGATGTTGTATGCTAAGGATGGATCTGTCGCATACACAAAACCCACAAAAGTGGACGTAGTGCAGAGAGGGTGGGACTTAAACCTGGGCGTGAGTGCAAGTACATCAAAATGTGATGGATCAATAGCCATTCCAGATGATGACGAGGAGTTAGTAATGGTTAATGACCCAACCGTGGTAGAGATATGGTAAATGGTAGCATATTCAGTGCTATCTGTTTTAGATGTTGAGAAAATGTGCTGACTGAAATCAAGGGTGTGATAAGTGGTGAATTTGGTTATGAATTTGATTAACCATTGAAAAATCCTCAATAAAGAGTAGGCTTATGGATTAGGCTTGCATTTCCTTACATGGAAAACCCTAGCATAAAGAAAAAAACAAAAAAATGCACATGACTAAATGAGAAACCCTAAAATTGCTCGAATACATAAGACCTAGAAATCATTTTTGGATTGACTTGAATGGGTAATAATCAACTTCGAGCCCTTCCTCATCGCCGTCGGATTACTTTTTGGCTCCATCTTTTATATCATGGTCATCGTATTCTGAATTCGACACGTCTTGATCCCATAATGTCCAACCCAAATGCCTCTCGTCCTCGGCGACTGCATATTCCTCCAACAACAGGGAACCCCCTTTGCCACCGAATGCTTTGACTGGGTAATGGAAACCTCTCATCCGATTGACATTGTTGTTGATAATTTTAGCTCTCCTGGCATTGTACTGACTGGTTGATTGTAGGCTTTGGAGGATTGAAATCCTTTGTGTGAAACCCCAAGAGACGGACGAAAATGGGTTTGTGGGAATGGGATTCTTTAGAAGAAATGAAGACAAAGAGACTGTTAGAAAAACAGGATCGCAGAGCAATAACAATAAACAGAAATGCAAATATAATCACACACACATTACAAGAGAGACAAAGATATATCGTGGTTCACCCCAACTTGGGCTACGTCTACACTAAATTTGCCAGTCCTTATTATTATTACCGTCCAACAAGGTGAAGGGATACAACCTGCAGCATAGCCGCTGCACTTCCTCTTCACTGTCTCACAGTCTCTCTCCTGATCTTAGAGATCTTTACAATGCATAAAACCTAATACAACTTCACCCTAGCCGTGTTACAATGTCTTTCTTTTATAAGGGAAATACAATGGGAAAATACCACGGGTTACCCAAAACCATGGGCCCGAAAACTGGTGGCGAAAACAGCCCCAAAAATTTTCCTCGGGGGCGCTGGCCCTCGCGGCCCCCAGTCGGGGGGGGGGGGGGGGTCGACCCCCCCCGGACCCCCTGAGCGTCGGGCCGGGATCATAACCAAACCTGGGGTACGGACACGACTGAATCATCATCTATGAGACTGGAAGATCTGGCTCCACAACCAACAGAGACTCCAACCTTGGATGGTCTTCCCAAATTTGTTATTTTTCAAAAAAAAATTGCCCACTTTTATTCCCTCCATCAAAATTTTAAAATTTATTAATATTATAATATAGTAATATTATATATATATATATTATATTATATTATACTATATTTGTATATTAAAAACATATTATATTAATATTATATATAAGCCTAAAATATTAACATATAATAATATATGTATAATATCTATATATTATATATGCATATCTTATAATATCTTATTAATATAGTATATTATAAAATCCCATACGTTATCTATATATGTATAACATTCCGTAATAGAAATTAGGTCTGCATTGGATACTTAGGTAATTCGCCTTATATGTAATCTTTGGACACAACTTTTTATTAATAGAAGTTGGTTTTGATTTCACTTATATGTAAACTCTGTAGACCCATTGTTGTTTTTTTTAACAATAGATTAACAAATGGTGTGATATTGGAAACCATATACAGGGCTATATCTATATAATAAAAACTAAATATATTAATATCTAAATTATCAAATGCTAGTTTATCGGGGTATTTAGTTATTTTTTTAGTCAATAGGGGTATTTAGTCTTTTTTTAGTCAATAGGGGAATTTAGTCATTTTTTAGTCATTTGTAATTGCGTGACTAAGTATTTTTTATGTGATGACTAAAATAATCAGTTTTAGTTGTGTTGCTTTAATTTAGTCATTTTTAGTCACATAGTTATTTATCTCACTTTTTCTACTAGTGTATAGAAAATTAAAAAATGTTTTGATAAATAAAAATGTTTTAACAATTAAATGCAATTACATTTGAATTACGTTACCGTGTATATGCAATTAACCATATTGAATTACCATTCAGGTCGAGAGAGACTAGAGTGAGAGTACTGTAGACATCACTGGGGGAGCTAGGAATATTGCGCTAGAGTGAAGGGAGAGCTAATTCAGGCAAGCAATTACATGCACCAATATTGCATTCAGGCAGGGAGTGGGAATATTGCAGACATCATTGGGGGAGTGGAGCATTGGAGTCGAGCAGAGCATTGGAGCCGACCAGACCTCAGTGAATTAGTGGCCGCGAGATGCATAAATTGGCTTGAGCATTAGAACTAGAGCCGACCATAGGGGCATTGGAGCTAGAGCCAGATGGGTTTTAGGGGCATTGGATCCAAAGCCGACCAAAGTGATTTTAGTTATATTAAGGGCATTCGAGTTGGAGCCGAGCCAGAGGGGTTTTAGTGGCATTGGAGCCAAGTAGAGCATTGGAGTTTATATAAATATAACAGCTTCCATGGATGACAAAAATTTCATGGAGAGGACATGGAGGATTCTGAAGAGGCACACAAGGCATTTGGAGTTGGAGAGGCCCTCTACAACGAATTCACATGTAATTATTCTAATTTTTTTGTGAGAATGTGTTTCTTTCTAGACCCTTGATGATAAATTTTGTTGTAATGATGTATTTTATGTCAATGATATTCGAATGTGCTAGGGTTTACCTTTTTATTTCATGTGGGTCGGATTTCTTTTCTTGTCTAGTATTTTCATCTATAGTGGCCAGGGTTTCATCTCCGAGTGGTCTCACAAACACTCGTTTTCTATCTTTGTGCTTAGTTGGGCTCCCCTTCCCCAATCATCAAACTTATTTAATTCAACCAATGACTGGAATTTTATCCTCTTTTCTTTCAAATCATGTGCTCCCCCAGCTGCAACTAGGTACTCCCCTCTTCATTCATCACCTGCCATAGCACCTCACAATGGTCCCTTATAACATTCATCTTGTTTAGTCACCATTCTCGGTTATTGCAACATGTCTCAGGGCTTGCTCATGTCATCCTTTGGCTTGAGATTCCTCC
The DNA here is from genome assembly GCA_027924585.1 of Larix kaempferi. NCBI lineage: Eukaryota > Viridiplantae > Streptophyta > Pinopsida > Pinales > Pinaceae > Larix > Larix kaempferi. The sequence goes on from BSBM01002163.1 coordinate 635,219, forward strand.
ATGCTACTTTCTTCCTTCAATATTCATCCTTGTCAATCCCATCCCAAGCCACCCCCATTGGCACAGAGCTTTACACTATAGTGAAGGGAAACAACTCTTCCTCCATAAGTAACATCTTCATAAACTATTTCTCAACCCACGAGAATGACTGGAATATAGTCTCCGTCATGAATTCCAAAACATATCCCTAGTCCTAGGTGGTTTCTACCCAGTAGTTGAAAGATCTCAAAATGGGGCCATCGCAACACTACAAGGCTATCAGATTCTAAGCATTCTCGATAATAATCTTCATGTCTCTCTAGGAAAACCTTGAGTGCTCCTCGAGACTCTACAACCACTCATATAGACTTATTGACAAGCATACTAATAAAATATTCTAGAAAACTTCAAATAGAAGGAAGATGCTAAAACTTTGGTACATCCACCCAATCAATAAAGATTGATACGGGGTGAAGAGGTCAACTTGTTAATCAAACCAACCTTATAGTTTTTTCAGCTCATTTATGAACCTCTAAGTTTTTCCATTCATATAAATAATAAAAAGTTTATATTCCTTGAGTTGTCAGCCAATATTTCAACTCCAAGAAAGATTCTTAATGATGCAAGGGAAGGCCACCCATTATTATATATTCACAATGAATTATATGCTTATCATTATTAAGATCTATGAAAAACACTTCTTCATGGGGGGTGATGACTTGCAGAGTCACCAGATAGGGAATCCAAGAAATATCGATAAGTGATCATACAAACATACGAGACTACTCTTTTTGAAGTATCTGTAATGAAGTTTCTCTTTCCTCCAAGCCACCTTTCATAACACGAGTCTCCACAATATCTTAACTCCCATGGCCTGATTAGATATCACAGGATCTCTAATAGCTAGGCCATCCCTCTCAAACATGGCTCATAATATGTTCTTGTTAATGAGAAGATTTTTTTTTGTTATTGGCCTTGACCCCTTGCCACAAGAACCTCATAACCACTTTTCTTGGGGAATGCATAGATCATGCTAGCACCAAGAGGGTTGAGATATGGAATATAGGAAGAAGTAAAAAAGTTGAATTAATGAAAACTACCTAACCCATAGGGTTAGACCATTGGGATCCCCGTTAAAGCATTGTGTTCTTGATATTTTGAAGAGTTGGGAGCCAATCTACACCTCTATGTTTGGTGAGCACTATCGGAATGCCATATATTTGAAGTTCATCTAATGAAGTTGCACTAATAAACCTAGCCCCCCAAATATTAGCTACAATTCATCGGCATAGGAGTTCCAATCATAGATACTAATCTTGGAGTTGTTTACTTTTCCACCCAAAGCATACAAGTATTGATGTAACTACTCTAACTATTTTCACTCATGGAGGGAGAATGCTAACATGATCTTCTTCAAGCCATCAATCAATTAATTCTACCATCAAAATATAAAGTGAGTGAGATAGTTAGTAGCCTCATCTCAATCCTTGGGATCCTTGGAATAATTGTGTGTATAGATCATTTACAAGTGGAGCAATTCAAGGCTTACCTATACAAGCTTTCACCTAGCCAACAAATTGGTCACTAAATCCAATTTTTGTAAGCATATCAAATAGGAAATTGGGCCTTACCCTATCAAATGCATTTGTCATATCTAGCTTAATCACCATATCTTTATCATTGTTGGTTTGGCTTGAGTGAATTTATTCTTGCATCAAAATGACATTATTGGTTATATGTCTTTGTTTGAAAAACCCCTGAATTCTTTTTTGAAATAGGGCTTAGAATGAGGGATGATTGTGAATATGCCATACATATAGGATGACTAAACATGATGGAATTGATTTCAACCCTTTGTATTCAAACCCAATGTTATGTATTTAGTTGGTAATCATTATAGAAAGGCGATTGGTTCACTGTTGCTTACTTCCAACTTGTTTACCCTAGTTATATTAGTAATAGGTCTCGCATCACTTCTTGTTACTGTGCTTATTACTCGTATTCAATATTCTTACTCTACCATGATATCACATGCAGTATCTCTAGCTTTAACTAATGGAACTAATAGAGCTTATCATAATATAGAGCATATTGATGGTATTGGCCCATATGTAACAAGCCTGTAATAAGTGACTATAACACGTAATCAATATGGATACAAGGATAGAGTTACACCATGTACAAGCTTATACCTATTGTTTCATATTACTTGATGATTGGTGTTACCTGTACTAATATTACCATTACCATTAAGTTCCATAACACTATTTAGATAACAAGAGTCTGTACAAGTGCTTTGCTTGAACATGATGATTGCTCTTCTTGTTAAGGCTGTAGTGATCTAAGTTGACATGTAGTAACATTGCAACCTAATTGTATAGAAAGATGCTTAAGTTACTTATGTAAACACCATCACACTAGTTCAATAGTGAATTAGTAATATGGAGTTACTCATATGTAGAAAGGTGATTACTATACTAGTATCTCCATTGATACACTCTTACTTATGTTATAAGTGTAATGATTGATTACCATGTTAATACTTAGATCCATATCCCATTGCTAACAATAGCGATTACACATGTAGGAGTACATGAAATATATGTATATACATAATTCTTAGTGTGTAGGTCATGTATGAATTAGCCATCTTGGTACCCCTCATATTTTCCATACTTGTAAGCACTTTCAATTATGGTCCTAGGATGAGTACTCACCTCAATGCTTGGACAACTTGTGTTGACTGAATATTGGTCTATTAATACTTCCATGCTAACATATATTAGCGAGTACTTGCCGAGTATGTTGTGTATCCTGAGTCTATACTCATTGTTCATGTGTCTAGTTTTTCCTGCATCATAGCTGATAATCTTTTCCTTTTTTTAATACTACTGAGTATGCGAAGTAGAAGTATGATTAGTCATTTTCCTTGGCGAGTGTGGGTATGGTAACCATGGTACAATTTATTACTTGTTTTATCCTTGTTTTCATTACCCTTTTCTTTGAGAAGTTCAGTTGCTATGTCTCCATAATTGCATGATGTGCCCTGGTTTTCCACAATAAAATCTCTATACCCCTTCCTTTTTGTTATAGACTTTACCTTCACCTGTATTGTTGCGGACTAGCTTAGTTCCTTGTCAATGTTGCTATTGTTAACACCAACGTAGCTAATTTTGTACCCTTGTACTATCTTAATTATTTCAAATTTGTTAATTAACATATCAGATTAATATTGGAATGCAAAACATCAAAGATGGATCAACGACGAAGGTTGACAATGGATGAATACCATTCATATGATGAGAAAATAGTTAATGAGAATGGCCTGGAAAAATATCCATGTCCATGTAATGATTGCCTTGGTGGAAAGGTGAGAAACAAAAGTGTGATTTATTGACATATGATAAGATATAAGTGTTAATGTTTGAGCAAATATGATGAGCTTTGAACTTTAAAACTTCAAGTGCGGAAATACTAAATACTTGAATCAATGAACCATTCAATCACATGAAACATTCAACCATAACACAAGATGTACCTTGGGGAAAACCCTCACAACAATGAGGATGAAAACCCCCAGCAAATATTCAGAGTATAATTATGATAGATAACAAAGAATGCGTTTTACAAAATAGTAGATTACTTTCGACACCCTAGGTGCTAGATAAGAGAGAATACTTAGTAATAGAGAATATAGAACAACTGTATCAACTTGCCATGTGCCCAACACATTAATAACAAGCAAGAATATTTTCCATGCAAGTTGTAGAGAATGGCTGCATGGGTAATGGTGCATCACATGAAAAAAATACGAATTTCCTTCTTGGAGAATTATCACGCACAAATAGAAGCACCTTGCCTTCAAGGGAGAAGAGAATTCACTTCACATTGAATCCATCAATCCTGTATAACATATTTATATATCCTTCACATGCATTGGATTCTATTTTTATCTTTTGACTTCATGATGAAATATCCCTCCATTTGGATGAATCAATCTTGCATGAAAAAGAGCGCCCCACTTCTCATGCAGTGCATTAACTCACTGAAATGAGCCTTAGGATGAACTCACCCCTTAATTGAAAGCTTTCCCACTTAGTTAGGTGGCTAACTTAAGTGTCGTCATGCAAGTGTCGCAACTCAAGTGTTGTATTTTAGTTTAACATAAGTGTCGTGATGCAATAACACTTAGTTAACTAGATCTTCTTTGTTATCACTTATTTAACTCTCTTTAACTGATTTTTTCTTGTTAACATCATTGTATTGGTCAATTCGAGTTCTCTAATTGATTGAGTCATATATTGTGGCTTTAACTTAAGCTTAACAATTCGAGTTCACTTAGTCATCTCATGAGCAATTCAAATTCTCTTTTTCTCTACGCATTTATCTTTATCTCTTATCTTTACTACATGGTCAATATGTGTTAACTTTAATTATCTATCATATTAGATTATACTAAGAAGATTTGTTAGATGATGTGATCATATTATATTATTCTCGGACCAAATGATCATATGCTAAAGTAATTCACTCTAGAAGTGTCTAGTCTCTAAAGGAGACTTAATAGAAATTGGTGACCATGGTTAGTAATACATCACACAACATTAATGCTTCAACATGTAAAGCATCTACCTCTATAACTGGAGGTCCACCCCATGGGTACCTACTATAACTGGAGGTCCACCCCATGGGTACCTACTATAACTGGAGGTCCACATGAAAATCTGACTTGACACAAAAGTCTTGAGCCTTTTCCAACAATACTACAACATCATCACTTTGATACATCAAAGCATTCACCTCAACACATGAGGAATAACCCTTTACAACTGAAGGCTTAGTCATTCTTGAGTCCAAATCAAGAATCTACTCCAAGTTCCTGAGTCCAACTCAGACTCCCTACCTCAACATATGAGGCCCAATCCCAGCTGCACAAGATTGGCTTGGAGAATGACTCATGATGCTGTACATTTAACAATAAGCATAGTGATGTAAGCCCTTGGGATCACAATTATTATGAAGATATGATATAATTGCATAGCATGAGAGATGAAGAGGCAACACTGTTAGACAAAGGGTTTGAAGTTGATAGAATGTTGGATCAGAGTCTAAACAATGATTGGGAAAAGTCGATGGAGGATGCTTTAAAACCCATTGCAAGTTAAGTCATTAGACAACAATCCTTAAAATTCTTAACTTGTACGTGGTGCATGGTTGGACAAATGAGAGTGTAAATGAGTTATTGGCATTATTAAGTCAGTTGTTACCACGTGATTCCACATTGCCAACAAAACAAACTCATTGTAAAAATAAAATCACTAAGCTAGGCTCAGGGTATGAGAACATCCACACACGTGTGAATGGTTGTGTATTATTTCGCAAAAATCTTGCAAGTGAGACTGAATGTCCGAAATGTGAAGAAGGGAGGTATAGACCAGGGTTGAAATCAGTTGTGGTTCCTAGAAAGGTTCTTCGTCACTTTCCACTAGTCTCATGATTATTTTGAATGTATAAGTGTAGAGACATTGCTGAACTTATGCAATGGCATGCCCAAAATAAGAGCATGGATGGAAAACAACAACGTGTGCCTGATTCTAAGATGTGGATGGAATTTGATAACAGATGGCTTGATTTTTTCCAATATCCTCGTAATATAAGGTTGAGTTTGGTTCTAGATGGGGTGAACCCATTCTCATATCAAAGTACTAAATGGTCGACTTGGTTAGTGTTTTTAATAAAGTATAACTTGCCTCCATGGTTAGCAATTAAACCATTTTTCTTAATGCACCTATCATTGATTATACCAGGAAAGAAAAGTGTGACTTTTGATACAATTGATGTTTATTTAGAGCCATTATATGATGAGCTAATGGAATTGTGGAAAGGAATTGAAGCAATCCAATTTTTAAGGGATGGCCATTTAATCAAATTCACTTTAAGAGCTTCCTTATTGTTTACGATTCATGATCTTCTTGCATATGGCACACTGACTAGTCTCACTGTTCATGGATACCATGGATGCCCTGCTTGCAAATTTAAGGATTTTGTGAGGTACTCAAATTTTTTGCGTAAGTGTATTTATTATGGACATCGTGCTTACCTTAAAATGGATCATCCATATCGTTGACAAAAAACACGTTTCAATGGTTAGGAAGAGAATCGTGAAGTACCATTGCCATTAACGAGTGAATACATTATTGAGAATGGAGAAAAAAGAATGTCGTTTATTGAAAGTGGTGGGGTTTGTGGTAGTAGAGATGATCCATGTAATGAAAGTGGTGTAAAATGAGTGTGCACATTCTATACGTTGCCATACTTTTAAGGATATAACCATTAGGCATACTATTGACTTTATGCATACTGAGAAAAATATAGCATATGCTATTATAGAAACTATTTTTGGTGCTTCTAATATTGTTTCATCATGTGAAGACTTTCAACAACTAAATATTCGTTGAAATATTTGGGTTGAAAAACATGATGATAAATATAGAAAACCTAGTGCTTGTTATGTCTAGACAAAGGAACAATGTGGAGAATTCTTGAATTTTATGTCTCAGACTCACTTTCCCACTGGATATGTAAGTATTAATATTAGGATCCAAACTGACATTAATAGATTATTAGATTACGAGGCCTCAAGACCCATGACTACCGTGTCATAATCGAGAATATTGTACCTATTGTGGTCAATATATCAAGTTTGGAAAAGGGCCCAAGATGGACAATTATAAGGTTGGGCCTAATATTAAAGACAATGAGCTTACATGTATTAGATACTTTGAACTTTGATAGTTTGAGGGGGGAGGTTGTTGAAGTCCTTTATATATTGGAATGATAATTTCCACCAACAATATTTAACATTTCTATGCATATTTTGATACATATAGAATATGAACTAGAGCATTGTGTCCCAGTAAGAACAAGATGGATGTATCCTATAAGATATATGAAGGTTTTGAAAATTTCACACTAGGGAAAAACCGGAAGGCAGCATGTCCGAGGGATATTCAATGCAAGAGGCCATGGGATTTTGCACATAATATATGAAGGATTTCAAAAATTTCAATCGACGTGTATGGGATGACGACGAAGAGGAGAGAGTTGTAGGTGAATTATTAGAAGGAAATGGACATCGCTTCAAGCTATCACATGAAGAAAGAAGCGCAATACATGCCGATTTTCTTCAAAACACATATTCGGTTGATAAGTGGTGCGTGTGAAAATATTTTTTATACACAATAATTTATTTATTCAATTGTATTTACACATTTATATTATTAATCTTACTATCTTGTCTGCTCATATTCTATGTAGCAAATACGAAGAAGATAATAACAAATGTATTCGACCTCCACCTTAAAAGCACAACCATCATGATTTGATTGGAGGACGTGATTATTTTCCAAAAATTGAAGAATGAATTGTTGATACAATCCATGATGCAGAACAACAAGGTTAATGTCTAACGATGGAGGAAATTGAGATTTCACAATCTCCATATTTATGGGCTTCGTGTTTTAGTGGAATGTGGGCCTATGGTAGCCATTTAAGAGTGGAAGAAAAGGACAAGGGAAAGGGAAATTGTGATTGTGTTGTTAGTGTTGAATTTCATCACGAAACTGAGAAGAAATTTTATGTTGGATTGATCCAAGAAATTATTCAAGTTGATTATGGTGAACATAGTCCTATATTATTAAAATGTAAGTGGATCAAACCATCGACAATACAACATGACAAGTATGGATTTGTACATGCAAATACATGACAATTTTTATCAGAGACTAATGAATTGTATGTTTCCCCTATTCAAATTAACCAATCATTTCTAATTGATGATGTAAGAATCCCAGGATGGTCATATGCCATTCAAACAAAGTCTCATTCGAAATGAAAATTCATGGAAGTTGTCAATATAATCGCCGAAGGGCAATATGATAATTTAAAAGAAACATTGGAAGAAGTGGTTGAAGATGATGATAGAGTGTTTTAAGAAGAGACTTTGATTCCCAACGAAGAGATTGCGAGAGAGAATGAAAGATTGCACGTCACATATGAGGATGCAAATGAAAATTGGGCATATGCATACACAAGTGATGGGGATTCTGATCATGGTGGGAATGCAGATGATTATGATGATGATTTGTCACCTTAACTTGTTATCTTGTCACTTAAAATATTGTTATCTACATGATGTAATTTATTATTGAATGTAATATTATAATTCATAGATGTTGAGTACAATTTGAATATATAGAAATGAATACAATGTGGTAGGTAGTTCCCCATAATTATGGTTTGAGATCTTGACATAAATTATACCAACCACATCTTGAATGTGTGGCTGATTCAATTTATTTGAATCAAAAGCATCATATTTGTGTTTAGAGTGTTAAATACTAGACAACACAACTTTCAATTATGTAGTGTTGATTTTATATTTGAGAATTACATCCTACATCTACAAATTGAGTAAATAATTAATTTGGATAAATTTTGCTTTGAAATTACTACAAGTTATAGTGTAAAACCATGGATGAGCATATCAAACTTGAACTCTATTGCAAGTTAACTATGTAGCTTTAAATGACAATGAGAACCAAATTTACAACTACCTGAATTTGAATTCATGATGCATTGCTCATTACAAAACTTCAGCTTCCCATAATTGCTTCACCACTCTCAGAATTCTACGCTTGAATGTTCAATTTGCTTGGAAAAACCATCCATCTTCTTGCACTTCTTATTCTTGTACTGCAGATAATGGTTTTCAGTGTGCACAGTTAGCTTTAATTGTTTTAGTAATGTCTTTATCGTGTAACATAGTATCCAATGAACTTGTCCTAGGAAAAACAAAAGTAGCAAGAACACTAACTTATAGCCTTGATATATCCTTTGGTTCTCGATCTTCAGAGGCCATATATCCACTTGTTCCACTGTCCATGTAAATTATCTCATCTTTCTCCATGGAATAAGTTGGTTTCTCGTAATATGTATGTGCCATATTTTTACTGGTATGTGGTGCTCGTGAAGATGATAAAGGAGACAAATCCTCTTCTATATAAATCAAGCTTGCCGACATCTCTATAAATCTTACCTGAGCATCTTCAATATTTTTTCTTTTCCTAACATACTCATTATCGTTCTTCATTTCCACATCTATGATTCCAAACTCCTTTTCCTTGACATTTTTATCTCCATATCCTTTCTCTTTCAATAGTTCATTATTTTCATCATGGCTGTTACCTTAAAATTTGGTTAGAGATTTTTCTTTGGTAAGCACATCCGTAGTTTGAGACTTCTCTAAAATCCATGGAGAACTAGCTACTATATGTTCATTGTCATTTCCTAGCAATTGCACTTCATCCAGATGACTGTCATGTAAACCCCCAAATTCCTGCTTATGAGGATTCTCATTAATATTAACCAAAGGCTTTGAAACTTCTTGCATCCCAACCATGGCAATGTTTACTTTGGTTGTCTCCATAGCATGCTTTTGTGGAATATACTTCATATAGAGGACACCATAGAGGTCGATATTGGGACACTTGAGCATCAAAAGATTCTCAAGGTAGGTGCTACTCTTACTCAAGAAGAGATTCAACATTACACTATTTTTTTCTTCTTGTAAATTAGATGTACCTTCTATAGCTTCAAAAAGAAATTTACAGCAAAAAACCAAGCCCTCCCAACATAGGGAAAACAGGTTGGAAAATCAGAGTAGCAATCTCCCTCGAAAGGAAACGAGACTAAACCATAAAGTTTGTGAATTCTTCATAAGTCTTAAAGCAGAGATTTCCATACTGTCAGAGTTTTTTAAAGCAGTCATAAACATAAGAAAACTATGAACATTGAAGCAAAAAAAAACCTGGTGCAGAGACCAAGGCAGATTACTTATGTATCCCATTGGTTGAGCCAGTCTCGAGGCTCATTCCCAAATGCTTGGAGATTTCCAACTGGTTGTTTAGAATGCGTTGCAGGAGCAACAACATCTCGTCTTGCTGGAGCAGGATTTCCCCATGTTGCTCATCTTTTTCCACAAGAGTCCGGCCAAGAATCATCTTTTGCGACCAGTGCAGGTCCAAGGATTTCTGGTAAAGGGTGAGGCGGCCATGGGAGGAACTAAGGTCAGGAACCAGATTCTTAAATTCTGCTTTTATCTCCTCCTCCTTAGTGCATATCCTATCCACATCAATTTTCGCCTCCGCTTGCTGAATTTTCTCCTGCGCAGAAGCCGAAATTTCTTTCTTGTATCTCTTGCATTTTTTCCACTAACTGCTGCTGAAAATGAATGGGAGGAGTCATAGGTTTTGACAGACAAAACTCGGTCAAGGTTGAGGCATGATGGGTGTTCTTTCGGGGGGCCATTTTAGCAGAGGGAAGGTCGTAGGCAACTGCGGTAGCTAACAGGAGGGAGGGGCAAAGACCACCATCGAAAGCCACCACCACTACAAATGGGAGCGACCCAGATAAAAGGAGAGGCTTGCAAGCGAAGGCAGATCTCCCGAGAGGGTAACAAACAATTAACATAGAGCAAAGAAAATGGCAAGAGTTCCAGGGGAGCAACAACTTACCAGGGAGGGCCGAAGCCAGGGTGGAGACACAATGCAGGAGACCAAGCTCTCGCAGGTCGACCCAAAAGCTTACCACGATTTTTCAAAGTTGTAGGCGCGAGCAAATGAGTTTCCGGGCCTCTTCTGCATCTCTTCATAACATCTGTAATCCAATTATGGTTGTGCATGCTGAAGATTCGATGGCTTCTCCCCCAATATTCCTCTTTCCCGGGAGTAAATGCCCCACACTTGGCCATGATGCCCCATTTACAGTGATGCATATTTTTGCATGAACCGGACTGTACTCATAGGCTCCGGAAGTGACTGCCTGCTTTGGTCATGAATTAAACACGGGTGTAGGGTGATGAGGTGGGACCACGAGGGTATGGGCTTCCAACCACGTGCCCCTCATCCTCCTTCCCATTTATACATCTATCCACCTGCTGTGGGGAACATTACACTAAACTCTTAAAAGAGTATGAGGATGTATTTACTTTGAAAAATAGTGATATGATAGGTGTGGATCCCTCCCTTGTGTCACATAACTTGCCTTCAAAGTTTAACTCTAACCCTGTGAAGCAAAAAATCCATAGACATAGGCCTGAAGTGAATGCTATGGTATACAAGGAGATTCAAAAGGTCCTAGAAGCATCGTTCATTCAACCCATTGATTATCTTGAATGGTTAGCAAATATCATTCTTGTTATGAAGAAGAATGGAACTATAAGGGTCTATATCGACTTCAAATATCTTAATGCTACTAGTCCTAATGATGATTGTTCTCTTCTCTTTATTGTCCTCCCCCCTCTTTTATAGGTAGACACAAGTGTAACTCTAGTTGGTGGATCATAGGCAAGGGGGTAAATGTCATTGTGAGGTAAGAAAATTCTTGTATAAAGGTGCCCTTACAGGCAGGTGTAACTCTAAGAAGCTCAACAATTGATATGTTAGCTTTCATTGTATTCAAATCACCAATGATGCTACATGTATTCTTAATATGTACTCTATAATCATTCTTTAGGTTAGGTTTGTTAGATAGATTCCCTTGGCTATTATTTACTCCTAGTTGAGTGACACTTTGATCATTTGCCTTTGGAGCATTTTTGCTTTGGATTTATCCCCCTATAACCACATTTTTAGCATTTGAAACACAACCATACATATGGTGTTCCTTCATTTGTGCAGAAGACTGAATTAATTGCATTTACTATTTGTTATTCATTTTTTTTATATTTTAAAATGTTTCGTATTAATTATACAAATGTATGAGTATAGAAATGCGATGGTTCTTCCACTGTTGTTCTATTGATTCAAGTGGTTGATTGATACATTATTTTTTAAGTGAATTGTTGGACTTCAGGAGGTGAAGAAAAAGCGCTTGAGGCACAAATTATATGACAATGATAAAGATGAAAGATTGACAAAATACGAGCACCTTCGTAGAGGTCATGTGACAGAGAATGATGAACATTGATTGTCTCTTAGTTTGACAAATAGGCAAGTTGTTAATCCACTTAAGTAGTATATTATTTGTTTAATAGTGCTTAATGTTTTATATGCAAGAACTTTATGTATATAAATACTAATATGATATTTTTTTGTTTTATAGGAAAGAACAAGATTGCATAGAAAAACCATAGAAAAATCAAGGGAAAGTAAAGATATGGGGTCTCCAACTCGTAGAAGCCAGTGCATTTGTGATTCAATAAATGTAGTTGATGAAAATAAGAGTCGTAGTGATGTGTAGCCTGATACAACACATGGTGACGTGGAGCATAATGATCTATTAACAAAGTATAATAGAGCTTATTGATCAACGTGAGAAAAAGAACTTAGATCATGTATGCATATCATTTATTCAAAATTAAAGGACATGTTTGAAGGTACATCTGCAGAGATTGGTACTGAGCTGCCTACTACCACACCTGATCTAGCCGAGGAGCATGTAGTTTTGGTTAATGCAAGTCATGAAGAGACAATGCTTACATACAATGTGCCTCAAAATACACCTCCTACATCTACAACTTTTGATGAAATTGGATTAGCTAGAAATATTAGTAGTGGTTCAAAAGATGTGTCTACTTTTGTTAAAAGACAAATATTAAGTCAAGATTGATATAGATCTACATAGAGGAATGCAAAAGAAAGAAAATTAGAGGGTAATAAGCCATTCTTGTTTGAGGTGTCGAAAGATGGTGATCCCATTGGGAAAAATGCCGCAAGGTGGTCCACCAAGTTGGGTATAAGATGTAGGTCTCATTTGGATATTTGCAAATCAAATTTTGTAGAGCAAGATCCAAGAACTGTGGAAAATTTTATACAAGAAATGGAAAATTCTTTTGAGACTATTAGTGGAAAAATCTATAGAAAATATTATAAGCAAAGGATGAGAATTATGATGAACAATTTTAGATAAAATTGCATAAATGTAATCATGGATGGAAAAGAGAGGACATACTCCTCTATAACTCCGAAATAGCGGGAGGCGTTGAAGGAAACTATGCATTCCTCAGAATATTTGTCAAATAGGAACAAAGGTAATAAAGCAAGAGATATTGTGAGGGATACATACTCATTTGGTCCAGGCAGGTTGCAGGCCAAAAAAGACAAATGTGCAGTAAGTGTATGGCCTTTTGGTTGAATTTATGTCGTGTTATTTACTTGGATTTGTTTATTGAACTGACTGTATGTTGAAACTTGACATTGTATTTTAGGTGGAAAATAGTAACATAGATCCAAGTGTAGAAGATATTGTCAATTATATGGCAGCATTAGGTTCTAGTAAATATGATAGTAAGATCAAGCAAAAATCTAGATCATTGCCAAATATTTCACAGCCATTAGTTGAATTTGAAAGAAGCACAGTAAGAGCCACTATAAATGATGCCAACCTGAATGATGGGTACCAATATGTAATGAATTGCATATATAAGATCAATGAGAAAATTTCACTGTTGGTTTCCTCCGTTAAGCCTATAGTTTCTGCATGGAATGAAAATAATTCCACTTATTCATATGAGGTAAGAGGCTCTATTGATATAATTTATTATTGTTTGACCATGTGTATGTCGAGGTCCATCTATGATTGTCCTCTTGGCCCTGTTTTCATTTTCAAACTGAGGATGATCTGTTTTCTTTTCCAAACTAAGGCTTGATACCTGTAATCAAGCTTAGAGCTTCTACAATATCAGTAATCGTTAGTACTCTGATCTAAACTAAGCTATACATATTCAATGATGTAACCTAAGCTATAAATTGTGTATAAGACCGAAATAATATTAAATAGTTAGAATATAATTAGATGTAAGATCCAGGTCCCAAATAAGGTAGCTGATCTCTTTCTGGAAATTTAAAATTGTAATAAAGGTCAATAAGGAAATTACAGAAGGGCTCCAATAATTCATTCGATGCTTGATTTATGAAAAATCAAAGTTGTTCTTGGATAGGTAATTACATTATAATCCACTTTTCTCTTGTTTTTGCATTTGTAGATACCTACCAGCTATCCTGATTCCCAATATTGTCTTAGAGTGTGTTTAAGTTGCATAAAAAACTAGCATAGTCACTCCATTATTGGAAAACACATAATTCATAGATTGAATGTTTTGACTATTGTGATCCTTGGTATATTTTAGTCCAAATTACCTATTCCTTGCTTGGCAACCCCAAATTTTAAGAAATATGCCTAAAGAAACAAGTTTGCTTCTATATGAGGATCACGCCGGAACTACACCTAATAGATTTGTACTCTACCTCCAAAGGACTGGAATTTGTATGGATAGCATTAAATTTGAGTTTAAAGTACATTGATTCCTAAGCAAAAACATATTCCAATTGTTCTTATTTCATTCATTTTCCTCTCAAAATGAATTTGGCTCAAGTTTTGGAGAGTATGCTAATATGCACCAAGTCTTTTTCTTGGGATCCCATGGCAGCCCTGGCCCTACTCAAAGGTTGTCATTCTTAGTTAGTTATTTACACTAGCTATCATGCACCCTAAAAGGAGATCGTATGAAAAATTTTCACCTCCGGGAAGTTGACATATCAGCTAACCACCTTAGGTCCTAAAAAATGTTTTGGCGCTTCATCTCCTACAGTTAGGTTTTTGGATTTTTAGGGTTTTGAGTCTTTATGTTTACGAAAAAGGCACTTTTTAGTCTCTTTGTAATAAAATCTTGCAAATGAGTGTAGTCGACACATCTCTCTTTAGAGGTATGCTACCACCATCCAATCTAGTTTGTATTGCTTTGCAGTTATAGTGTTTTTCCATTCCATTTATTAATAGAAATTGGGTTTTATTGTAGTAAAGTTCTCTCTATAGAATATGTGTGTGTGTGTGTGTGTTTCCATTTTATAATGTTGCCTTCATTTTGCTCTCTAAATAATCCATATCAGTTAGAGCAATATGATCTTGTTGTTTTTTAGTGCATGTTCCCAATGAGATCCAGGTATTGGGAGTTAGGTCTTGAACTAATTGAGCTTGGGGACAACCACTCTCACCATCCCAAGAAACCTCACATGGCAAGATAAGAAAATAGAGATGACAGAGGAGGATATCCTTTTAATTTGTTGCTCGAGGAAACCCTCATGCGATACATGAATGAGATGATGGATAATTTCACTGAGATCCTTTGATGATTGCTAACAAATGTGAAGACACCTTCAACCAATAACCATTTCAGAGGCATTACACCCTTCAAAGTACAAGTTAACTTTGACATCCCTTTATTTGAAGGCCATATCAATGCAAATGATTTGGATAAATGGTTAAATATTTTAGAGGGTTATGATTGTATTAAAAAAAATGACAGTGAAAAGATCACCTTTAGACTCTTTAAGGCTCTTCCCCATGTCAAAGATTGGTGGGAAGGTTACCAGGAGAGGCATGCCAAGGATGTGTCGGCATCATATGAGATAACGCCCACTAAGTAAAAATTTTCCGATGCCTTGAAGGAGGAGTTATACCCCATAAGAAACTATGATGACTAGTACACGAGATGGACAACTTTATGTCGTGAAAGAGACCAGAAGGTGCCAGAATTTACCAATATATTCCATACATTGTGCTAAAATTTGGGTATCATAGACTCTGAATGACAATTGGTCCTAAAGTACTATGGTAGCCTACTTAGGTACATCCAAATAGAGATGGATTTTCTAGACATCTCTTCACTAGGAGCCACTTATTGATATGCTTTCAAAATCACTACAAGGAAAACACCTTCTAGTGGAGGTTGTAGTAGAAGTTTTTAGTGTTACAATATTAACAAAAAATGTCCAAAAAACCTCTGCTACAACATCCATTTTTTGTAGCGGAGGTTTTTGTGAAGTTTATAATGGATATTCATTATAACTAAAAAAAATGGGTGACCAAAGGTTTTAGCAAATTTTTTTTATTCGGTGCTTTATATTTCTACAAGCCACACCGGTGCATCTTAAATACATAAATCACACGGTGTGTACCAATAAATAATACACACCGGTGCATATATTAAAAATAACACTCACAAGTGCATAAATTCATTTACAATGGATTAGTCTGTATGTTCTAATGCACACACACACCAGTGCATATGTACACTGTGCACTGTTCTAATTGGTGCTTTTACTTTTTCAATATACATAAGTGAGTTTATATATATATATATATATATATTGTAAGAAAGTTATTATATTGATATAATCATAAATTTACAAATACAAACATCAAAAAGGTTTTGGGATTTCATAACAGAGAAACAGGCCAGTCCAAGATTCAAGAGATGTCTTGAAGACATTCAAAACCTATCTAAGATTGTTTCAGGAAGGTAAGTTCTAAAACCTATTAAAACTACCATTAACATGCTTACAAAAAAACCATTGCTTAAGAGCATGTTTTCAGAGCTAACACCCATACAAAAAGAAACCTGAAAATCATCTCTAAAGAACCCATACAAAAATATTCTCAAAAAGATTTAGTGGCTTGGCTCAGAGAAATTTTAAGATTGATAGCGCCTGGCCAGCCATTTCCATACCAACAAAAAACAAATTTGAAGGGGACAATCATGGAGCCAAAAATTACAAGCATTTTGAAACAAGAAAAAAAACCTAAGAAGCAGAACCGGTCAAAGAGGAAGGACGAGAAGTGTTTTCCCTTTCATGCCAGATCTCGATTCTACACACTAACACCACAGAGGAGGTTCCAAATAAATTTTAGGAGCACTATGACTTGGCCGAGGAAGCGTGGTCGCCTTCTTGCCATCCATTATTGCATCTTCAACCTTCAAGGTCTGTAGATGCTCACCCTTAACATATTCATCTAGAGCCTAAGGAGTAGAGGTCATAGTCATGTTTGGAGGTGGCGCCTATGGACCCGAGACTTCTTCCTCCATTTTTGCCACCACTGAAAACTGAGGTAGAGGTGAGTGAAATATACCTACGACATTTGTACACCATTCCACCATAACTTAGACATGATAAGCCAAATCCTGGACATGAGTCTGCATTTCTTCTTTGAGAAGGTGGGTGTCATTCCCGATGTCAAGAAGGGTATCAACCATGGGGACTAGATGCCTCACTAAATCCATGCAATCCATCCCCCTATATTGAGTTCCATGACCACCTCCTTGGTGACTGGCAGCGCGTAAACGTTCATGCACCATAGTCGAGTTTGCAATGACATCGTTCCTCTGTGTAAACGCCTGTTGGATCGCCTTTTCCAAATGCAAAAAATCAAAGCAGGGGGCGGAGGCGACGCAACAATGTATTCCATCTTGAACATATTGATTAATATAAAGCCGAACGTTTTGGATTCTTCCACCTTATGTGCCATTAACTTGCATTTACACCAGAGAGTTGGAGCGATCAATGCCCCATCTTGTCGAGAGAATGGAGGAGCAAGGTAGAGCATCAAAATCCACCCGATGCCCTCTCCCCATCACCTCACCATTTATTACCTCTTTCCTGCTAGTTGTCACCCCATCCGAGAAGGTGAGTTTATTATATAAATAAGCACGGGTACGTATAATTTGAAAATGAGAACCAATGCGTATATAATAACAATGAGCACTAGTGCGCATAATTTGACAAAGAGCACCGATGCGTATATAATAACAATGAGCATCAATGCGTATTATATGTAAGGAGCACAAATAAGTTTGTTATGTGAAAGAGCATCGGTGGATACAATTTGGATAGGTTCATGGAAATGAATAAAAGGCTTTGGTTAGTTGAAACAAATAGAATTTGTATGCGGTCATGGTGAGTTTAAATAGATTTTGTATGTTGTCGTGGTGAATTTAAATAGATTTTGTATGCTTTAGTGGTGAATTTAATATATTTTGGTATGTTGTTGTGGTGAATTTTTCCATTCTGTAGATATGTAAATATAGTTTGTTATTTATTTTATAGATTGTGTATGGTGCCATGGTGAATTTTTCCATGATGTTGATATATAAATATAGATTTTTATTTCTTATTTTTACAGATTTTAAATTAATTATTCAAGAAACAAATATTTTTATTGTAATACTTATTTTCAAATTTAACTTTTATATTTTAAATATTGTGCTCTGAAAAGTGTGTTGGGTACACCTTTGTTGATATCACAATATAAAAAACATTCATATATTTAATCAATAATGTAACATTTTGCAACATTAGACAATCCGGTAGAAGAAGAAACCAATTTTATTATATATGAATAAGAGTCCAAAATATGAGACACCATAAAGTTTGGTGATAATCAAAATGCCGTTTTGATATTGTTAAAAATTATTTATTACTCATCCTCATCCAATTGGGGTGATATGTCCACATTACAAGGAATGTTTAGTTTTCACAAATAAAAATTCCAAAATATACAAGTTGCAGTAAAAACATTCAAATTTATTGACCATTAATCGTCACTTGAAGTGTTGTAGTTGCTTAGGGTGCTTCCACGCCCCATATCTACATCATCCTCAGGGGATATTCTTCCCGAGTTATTTGAAATGCTTTGTTCATTAACTATATTATGTTCCATATTTTCATGTTCCATCTACAAGCATACAAATAAAATGTGATGACTATATATAGATTTATAGATAATTAATATACATAACTAAAATGGAAAAATGTACTAGTTCAACGATTGAATCATAAACTTCACACATATTTTTGAAACCATTCCTCATGTTGATCCTCAATAAATCATTTGTTTGCTCCTCTCCATACTTTGTTTCTTGTTGGTTTCATATGCCATGACAAAGCATAAATATAATGAAAGCTTTATTATTGTTCCAATAATTATATTATAGAATAAGTGACATTATAAAACAATATAGCTACTTACAAATTGTTCAATTAACCCTTGATACCCCAACATAGCTCTTCATCGTATGTTAGCACCTGTTAAAAAACATCCATGTACGATTTAAATTTATTATGATATTAACATCACATAAAATAATAAATCCAAAGCCAACTACAAGCAGTCACAAACATTGTGATCAACCCTTTTTTGCCTTGTCGTCATGTATGATGCATTGAATGGGTGTTATTTTCTTTTCGTTTCTCCTACAACAAAACAATTGAAAATTATTATTTCATGCAACAATTAAACTCTATGCACATTAAAATTAAAACAATGACTACATATGTTTGATGCATGTTGTTGTTGGGATGGCTCCCCCCGTGATGCGTTTATGTTCATTTCTTTGACCATCTCATGGTACACCTTTTTTGACATCCTTACTGCCATATTTCAGATATCTCATTCTTCCTCCTCTAGAGTTTTATCAATCTTCCCGAGAAACGAAAAGCATAATGAAAAAAAATGATGAATATTTATATGAAAATAAACATATGAAAATTATTAACAAAATATGTTTTGGACTATAAGAAAAACATTTTTACTAGTAATGCCTTTTAAAAGATTATTTTTTTGTTGTCGTACGTTTTTGCCATTGCAAGTCTCACTGGTCTTAGTTCCCACTGCTTTGGAAAGGCTTCTTGTAGTTTAATTATAACTCGATTCTTAGATTCATTGGATTGATTTTTGTACTGTAAATGAAAACTACATCTATACATTCTTTCCACTATATCCCTCAAAGTTTTATAAAACTTTTTCCCGCTCTCATTAAGTTCCAACACCACTCCAGTTGAACTGATGACCATATCATCATCATTGACATTCTTTTTTTTTTTAATCTTTTTAGGGTGTCCCATTTCCTCGCATTACATTCCTGCACAACATTCAACAAATTTTAAATTAAAACTTTGAAACATGATAGCAATTATTCTTGAGTAGCATTGCCAATAAGAATTAAAAAAGCCTCATGTTAATCACCTGTTAATCCACATAACTTAGTTTGAAATAATTTCTTAAAGTTTTTTTCTCTTCTTCACTCAAATTACGAACAATCTTATAAAGTTTGCTTATTTTTTTGCTCCGCATGACACGCATAAACCAATTACATCATTAAAACAAATAGATAATTCCAATATATTGCTTTCATTGCACCGAGTGAAACGAGGTGCTCTACAGCCCAGTATGGGGGAGATGTTGTAACGTGTATCCTACAGCACCGTAAATGATTTTTTAATAAATAAATTTAAAGAGTGCATCCTAGAAATATAAATGCATCGGTGCGTCATTTCTGTAAAATACACTTTGAAAACAATGAAAACATTTTATTTTATTTATATTTATTTATTTATTTATTTTTTCTGATGGGGATAGTCTAGACTAGTCATATTCGAATTGAAACACAATATGATCTCTGTCCAAGAGTGACTAAAATCCCCATATTCTAATATATATAACCAAGAAGTTTACATTGCTAAAAATCAAATATTATTGTGAAATAGAAAACAAAAAGAAAGCAAGAAGAACCCTAGGGTTTGCAGTGATGAAGATGCATCTGAAGAAAGAAGAACACAAGGGTTTGCGTCATTGAAGGTAACTATTATATTCTCTATTTTCTTTAAAGATATTATAAAATTTATGCCATTTGTTGTTTCTTTTGAAAGAAACCTTACTTGAAACGTCTCATCTGCAGAGTTGTATGTGTCCGCGATGATCCCTTACAAAATTTCTCTTCAAAGAAATCTCTCTCCCAACTCTTCCTTGGTAAACCTCTCTTGCAAAGGTCACTACTCAAAGTTTTGGCCAAAAAAGGTTTAGGTAATATGATTTTCTTTAATTTGTAACCTCACTATCTTAAAATTAATTTCATGCTCTTTTTTCATTCAATATTTTGGCTAGTCGATGATAAACACACATACCATTGTTTTTTTTTTTTACATTTGGTTTTCGGTGCACATATCTCAACACATCACACATGTGCGTTATTTTTATACATGTGCACCTAGTAATATGTCATAAAATTCAACATTTATATGTATGCATTTTTTTTGAAATAGCGGTCCATTGAGTAGTCAGTTTGGAACCGGTACGATTTATTCACACAAGTGCACCACTGACATAGAATGACAAAAAATACAAGTGTAAACCCACAACGAATAGTTTGCGTAGGTTTGTTCTTTGAGGAGGTGCTTGGGAATGTTCTTACCAGTGTGATTCTTTACATAGCGCACTAGTGCGTTTCGAAAGTGATGACGCACCGATGTGCTTATGAAGTTTTTGGTGCACCAGTTTCGATATTTAAAACCAGAACGTAGCCTTTTTCCTAGTTTATTTTTTAAAGAGTAAACACATGTATTGATTGTATGCTTCACTCAACTGCAGGGGGGGAATATAAATAAATCAAATGGTGAATTCTTCAAATTCCAGCTCATTCCATATCGTTCAAAGTTCAAGTTCTTTGTTGTCTTCATCGGTAAGTGCATATTTATTTATATTTTAGTATACATTTGAATTTATCTTGTCTTTTCACGTGCATTTGAATAATTATGCATTGTCTTTTGGAGGATCTCGATTCCTAATCAAGTTCGAATGTAGATGATATTCCACCACTTCAAAAAAGACACAAGGTTTTATCTCGAGCAACATACCACAAGCAGATGGTAGATGAAAATGGAAGGCCACTTTACCCCGCCAACTGTAACATGCCATCATCTAGTAACCATCCTGGACCAATGGTACTTCAGTGTGAAATAGATCTCTTTTATGAAACCCAAGTAGTATGCGGTTGTTCAAAACATAAAGGGTTGAAGGTGAACCCTAGGTGAGTCACACTATCCCATTATATTAATGACCGACTATCCAAAGTTGACAATTTAATACCCCCACTGCAATCAATGATCCAATAGGTGAAATAGAAAATACACGTAGGAACACTTCCATATGCTCATTCTATGAAAAGTTGGAATCCAAATAAACCTTGCTCCATCCGAAATTTACCAACCCATATCCTTTTGTTGAGTCAATTGAGATTTCTAGTCAGCCAATGTATGATATCAATACTATCCAAAACATATCCACAAGGAGATCCAAAAATTTGTACGAGCTAAGAGAAAAAATGTTAAAGTATAGACAAAGGTTGGTTCAATTATTTGAGGGTAGAGATGAATTCTCTCTTCCCATCCACTTGCAAAGTAAATTCCAAACCAATTATAATTGTGCTCTATATGGATCTTGGCTCGCGTCTTCATTGCATGTACCCAATGTTGGGACCAAATTCTCCTATTGTGGTAATAGTTACATGATAGCAAAGCGTAAAATAGATGCTGCAAATATTGGGTTGTTTATCACCTTTCACATGTGTTTGTTCCTCCGAAACAGTCAGTAGCAATTATTCCATATTGTGGTCCTCTTTATAGTCGATCTGATTACTTTAATATTGTGAAATACAAACATAGTATTTCCATGTATAGTATGTGCATGAATTGTTGTGCTTCGGGAAACTTTAACAGGAAGAACCTATTATATATTGATGTTCATCCATGCACTCATGGGAACATTGCAGGGTTCACAAATAGCTGTAGGTGCTCATTGTTTAGTGCAAATTTCTCATTTGAGGAACACTCCAATGATAGAGAGTTCTTTATGAAAAAGAAGGCATCCATATTTGTTGTTGTGTATGTACTACGTAGTTTGTCTCCCACTGACGAGTTGTTAATAAACTATAACTTTTGTAGACCACCAATTTCTCGTAAAAAATGACTTTCCACTTGGGGCTGCCTTTAGATGTCCCCTTGGGGCATAAGAAAAATAACATTAAGTAATTGTATTTTAGGATTTTCATTGGAATTAATGTTAATGTATTTCTTAATTCCACATTTGGTTTATAAAGTGGTTGATTGCATCTGTACTGTTGGAAAAAATTCTATTGTTCTAAAAAATGTTTCAACATGCTAAATCCATTTTTAACTAATATCATTGATGTAATGTTCAATATTTTTGCAACCAAGATTTTGATGATGATCAACCTATCTATCATCTCTTGTTGCACCCCAGTACCATGCCAAATTGAGATAAGGCCGCTAAATGGGTATAAGAACTCAAAGAGGAAGCATACAAAGCATGGTTGAATCAACCACCTATTCAATTCCCACTACGTCCCGAGTCATCAATTCAAAAAATATATAGTAACACTAGTTCTTCACAGATTAGGGATGAAAATAATGATATAGAGGTCGGTATTGATGATTTCTTATGTGATACCCATGCCATGGAGGGAATGTTCTTAAATGCATTCCAACAAGATGACATGGGGAAAGATGCTAATATTGTTGATGTCGTCTTTGAAAGCTTGAAAATTGCTTCCACCACCCCTCTCTTTGGGCATGGATCAAGGTTTACCCAACTAGGGACAATAATGTTATTGTACTTGGCCTAAAAGCAATGTATGGTATGTTGGACGTGTGCTTCTCAACACTACTGAGGCAACTAACCATCAAGTCCCCATTAAATTAGCGATGAAAAGAGATTTGCTGCATGCTCAGTGATAATGCACATTTATATTTCCTACTAATTGCAAGTTATTTAAAGAAGAGTACTTTCGGTTGATAACATCCTCCCGGACAACTACTAAGAGGCAAAGCAATTGCTGAAAAGGTTGGGTGTTGAGTACATATCATATCACACTTGTCTGAATGATTGTCTTTTATCTAGAGGCGAATACGAGAACAAAGATATATGTCCTAAATGTGGGCATGACAGGTACCAGATATAAAAAAAGGGGTAAGGCACATGTCCCTCCTCATAAGATATTGAGGCACATGCCTATAATCCCAAGGATTCAAAGGATTTTTGTTGTAAATAATTAGCCATGTTATATGGGTGGCATGCCTTGCAAAAAAGTGAGCTAGGAGCTATGTGGATTCCTACAAATTCAATAGCCATGCAGCATATAGAAGATACATGGCTTGATAAATTCAAGGATGGAGTACAAGGCCTTTTTTTGAGCATATCCATGGATGGAGTTAACCCATATTCCCTCCAAAACACCTATTATTCTATTCGGCCAATGGTAGTGATCAATAACAACATCCCTACATGGTTTTCCATGAAGAACAAACATCTTATGTTGGCTCTTATAGTTCCTGGTAGAAGACAGATGAAGAATATGGATGTCTACCTCCAACCATTGATCGACAAATTCAAGCAATTATGGGAAGGGATGCATGTATATGATGTATCAAGACCCATCTTCATGGAAAGGTATTTTAAATTGTAAGGCATATGTGCATACACCACGCATGATTATCCGGGACTACGATTTTGCTCTGGAAGGCATGTTGATTGATGTGGTTATATTCTTAATGTTATTTGACAAACTTAATTTGGCGCAACCACCTTATTTGGTGATAATGTGTTTCTTATACAATAACATTGCAGGTCTTGTAACAAAAGGGTATCATGGATTGTTGGGTGCTTTTGGACAGACCCGTATTTTCAGGAGGCGCAACAACAAACACCCCTTGGCGCACTGGCCCTCTTGGCAACGGGCTGCACAATAGCCCGAGGTCTCACCCGAAGTGGTTATGGGGGGGCTAAGGAATCAGGTTTCCTTAACCGGGGTGGAGCGGAATCCACAGTCTTCTCTCTTCCCTTCTTCCGCAGTAACTTATGAACAGAGCGTCTGATTCTTTCACAGGTCATACAACGCAACAGCGCTGGAGCTTACTCGCCTTAGCCTAGCTGCGCGACACCTCCACACCTGCGCACGAGGCGTTTACCCGCTACATTCGTTACACGCTGTATCGTTTCTGCGCTCGCGCCACAGCGCAACAACAAACTCCTTACGCGCCGCGACAATAGTGTTCTTACAGGCTCCTTCAACAGTGCACAAGTATAACTTCTGAATAGAGCTTCAAGGACTTACTTTACATACTCATTCATAGAGATAACGAAACATTCATGAAAACATAGATAGCAACACGTAGACATGCATTCACACAAAACATCCCCATAACAACAAGAATTATGTATTCCGCCTCCACGGGGAAATCACGTCCACAGAAATTGGATCTTATATTATCTCAAAATAGGAGTTACACAGTTCCGCTGCGCACACAGCTGCAGCCTTAGATCTTTCCGGGAAACTCCACGCACACAGCTGGGAGCCCTTCTCTTAGATCTACTCTCTTCTTCTACAGAGATTACAATGACTCAGTCATCAACTTAGACTGTCTGTAAACTCAATGACTAGCTCTACAGCTATCTGACTCTCTAAATCCTTGGCCTTCTAACCAATCTATCTCTGACCCATCTAACGTCTAACCCTTTTCCCTTTACAATTACACATATATAAAGGTGGCCCTGAGGGTCGCACCTTTACAAAACTGTAGGCCTTTCCCAACAGTGATCCCCAAAATCCCTAACTACTGACGGCTAGGTGTACTTTTGATGCCTCTTGCAGTCGCATCGCAGCTTCCTGCAGCTTTCGTGATTTCCGGCGCAGATCGCGGGTATGGGTGCCGCTTCATCGTTCTCTGCTCCTCGTCCTTTGCCTTCAAGGCTTTGGCCCGTTGCTCTTCCTTGGTCTGAGCAACCATAACTTCTGTACTCTACCTTAAAGGAGGGTAGCTGAGCCCTCTCTTCCCTCGATTCCTTCATTTACTGTGGTGGTTGAGCTTTCTACTCGGCCACCTTTACTCTTCTTTGGCTTGTGCACGCGAGCTCCGCGATTTTCGGTCCGCACTCTGCGGTGAGCTCATCCATCTGGCACCGTACCGCGCACTGTTCACTTCTGCAAAGACGGTGCTTTTCCTCAAAATTGGCACTTCTTCTTCAAAGCTTAGTACTTTTTCCCCAAAATTGGCAGCTTTGCCATAGCTGCGGCCTATGCTCCAATAGGCTCCTAACACTTACTTGTGGCTCGTCCCCGACCCACCCGCACTAGCTTGTGGTCGTTTTAGTTGTGCATCTGACTTGGTTTGGGTCGCGGCGAGTGAAATATACCTACGACATTTGTACACCATTCCACCATAACTTAGACATGATAAGCCAAATCCTGGACATGAGTCTGCATTTCTTCTTTGAGAAGGTGGGTGTCATTCCCGATGTCAAGAAGGGTATCAACCATGGGGACTAGATGCCTCACTAAATCCATGCAATCCATCCCCCTATATTGAGTTCCATGACCACCTCCTTGGTGACTGGCAGCGCGTAAACGTTCATGCACCATAGTCGAGTTTGCAATGACATCGTTCCTCTGTGTAAACGCCTGTTGGATTTCCTTTTCCAAATGCAAAAAATCAAAGCAGGGGGCGGAGGCGACGCAACAATGTATTCCATCTTGAACATATTGATTAATATAAAGCCGAACGTTTTGGATTCTTCCACCTTATGTGCCATTAACTTGCATTTACACCAGAGAGTTGGAGCGATCAATGCCCCATCTTGTCGAGAGAATGGAGGAGCAAGGTAGAGCATCAAAATCCACCCGATGCCCTCTCCCCATCACCTCACCATTTATTACCTCTTTCCTGCTAGTTGTCACCCCATCCGAGAAGGTGAGTTTATTATATAAATAAGCACGGGTACGTATAATTTGAAAATGAGAACCAATGCGTATATAATAACAATGAGCACTAGTGCGCATAATTTGACAAAGAGCACCGATGCGTATATAATAACAATGAGCATCAATGCGTATTATATGTAAGGAGCACAAATAAGTTTGTTATGTGAAAGAGCATCGGTGGACACAATTTGGATAGGTTCATGGAAATGAATAAAAGGCTTTGGTTAGTTGAAACAAATAGAATTTGTATGCGGTCATGGTGAGTTTAAATAGATTTTGTATGTTGTCGTGGTGAATTTAAATAGATTTTGTATGCTTTAGTGGTGAATTTAATATATTTTGGTATGTTGTTGTGGTGAATTTTTCCATTCTGTAGATATGTAAATATAGTTTGTTATTTATTTTATAGATTGTGTATGGTGCCATGGTGAATTTTTCCATGATGTTGATATATAAATATAGATTTTTATTTCTTATTTTTACAGATTTTAAATTAATTATTCAAGAAACAAATATTTTTATTGTAATACTTATTTTCAAATTTAACTTTTATATTTTAAATATTGTGCTCTGAAAAGTGTGTTGGGTACACCTTTGTTGATATCGCAATATAAAAAACATTCATATATTTAATCAATAATGTAACATTTTGCAACATTAGACAATCCGGTAGAAGAAGAAACCAATTTTATTATATATGAATAAGAGTCCAAAATATGAGACACCATAAAGTTTGGTGATAATCAAAATGCCGTTTTGATATTGTTAAAAATTATTTATTACTCATCCTCATCCAATTGGGGTGATATGTCCACATTACAAGGAATGTTTAGTTTTCACAAATAAAAATTCCAAAATATACAAGTTGCAGTAAAAACATTCAAATTTATTGACCATTAATCGTCACTTGAAGTGTTGTAGTTGCTTAGGGTGCTTCCACGCCCCATATCTACATCATCTTCAGGGGATATTCTTCCCGAGTTATTTGAAATGCTTTGTTCATTAACTATATTATGTTCCATATTTTCATGTTCCATCTACAAGCATACAAATAAAATGTGATGAGTATATATAGATTTATAGATAATTAATATACATAACTAAAATGGAAAAATGTACTAGTTCAACGATTGAATCATAAACTTCACACATATTTTTGAAACCATTCCTCATGTTGATCCTCAATAAATCATTTGTTGGCTCCTCTCCATACTTTGTTTCGTGTTGGTTTCATATGCCATGACAAAGCATAAATATAATGAAAGCTTTATTATTGTTCCAATAATTATATTATAGAATAAGTGACATTATAAAACAATATAGCTACTTACAAATTGTTCAATTAACCCTTGATACCCCAACATAGCTCTTCATCGTATGTTAGCACCTGTTAAAAAACATCCATGTACGATTTAAATTTATTATGATATTAACATCACATAAAATAATAAATCCAAAGCCAACTACAAGCAGTCACAAACATTGTGATCAACCCTTTTTTGCCTTGTCGTCATGTATGATGCATTGAATGGGTGTTATTTTCTTTTCGTTTCTCCTACAACAAAACAATTGAAAATTATTATTTCATGCAACAATTAAACTCTATGCACATTAAAATTAAAACAATGACTACATATGTTTGATGCATGTTGTTGTTGGGATGGCTCCCCCCGTGATGCGTTTATGTTCATTTCTTTGACCATCTCATGGTACACCTTTTTTGACATCCTTACTGCCATATTTCAGATATCTCATTCTTCCTCCTCTAGAGTTTTATCAATCTTCCCGAGAAACGAAAAGCATAATGAAAAAAAATGATGAATATTTATATGAAAATAAACATATGAAAATTATTAACAAAATATGTTTTGGACTATAAGAAAAACATTTTTACTAGTAATGCCTTTTAAAAGATTATTTTTTTGTTGTCGTACGTTTTTGCCATTGCAAGTCTCACTGGTCTTAGTTCCCACTGCTTTGGAAAGGCTTCTTGTAGTTTAATTATAACTCGATTCTTAGATTCATTGGATTGATTTTTGTACTGTAAATGAAAACTACATCTATACATTCTTTCCACTATATCCCTCAAAGTTTTATAAAACTTTTTCCCGCTCTCATTAAGTTCCAACACCACTCCAGTTGAACTGATGACCATATCATCATCATTGACATTCTTTTTTTTTTTAATCTTTTTAGGGTGTCCCATTTCCTCGCATTACATTCCTGCACAACATTCAACAAATTTTAAATTAAAACTTTGAAACATGATAGCAATTATTCTTGAGTAGCATTGCCAATAAGAATTAAAAAAGCCTCATGTTAATCACCTGTTAATCCACATAACTTAGTTTGAAATAATTTCTTAAAGTTTTTTTCTCTTCTTCACTCAAATTACGAACAATCTTATAAAGTTTGCTTATTTTTTTGCTCCGCATGACACGCATAAACCAATTACATCATTAAAACAAATAGATAATTCCAATATATTGCTTTCATTGCACCGAGTGAAACGAGGTGCTCTACAGCCTAGTATGGGGGAGATGTAGTACTCAAAGAATACGACACGGTTCATCTTGTGCTTCACAGGATTATTAGAATCCCAGAGGTTAACATAGCACATCCCTCTAACCTCTCCTGAACGGCGCAGAAGAAACTGAGTGTTGGGCGGTTCCTTCCACCCGACAAAGGCACACAAGATCAGGAGCCAAGAAAAATGGAACAGCTGATTGGCGGTGACTTGAACGTTGTGGCAGTCATCCAAGAATGTATTGAGGACGAAGAGAGACCAGTTATACTGCTCTCCTTCCGCAGCTGCGACTGCGAGCTCTACAACAGCTCCAGGGACTTCTTTAGGTCGGCACTTCGTTAAAAGTCTGCCTGCGAGCAGACTGCCTGTGAATCTGAGTGCTTCATCTTCTACTGTAGTGAGGTCATAAGCCCAACCTCCTCGCGACAAGTTGTATTTCTGCACCACCTGTGCAGCCAGCTTTCGATCCCTGTCTTTACCAATGAAGTGGACGTTGGGGTCCTTACCAACCTTAGATAGGCCGATAATTCGATGAATCAGATCCACATTCAAATCAATTGGCCTCCCTAGCCAAAGATAACCACCATGAACACAAGATAACAAGACCTTGACAACCGCATTAAATTCATTGCTACGCCCGAAGTGCGGTAGCTTCAACAGGTTCAATAGGCCAGGCCTCTCCAGATTTACTGCAAATTCCTGTGGGACGAATTCGTCAACTTTCTTAACAGGGTTATGGACCACTGTCAGATAGTGATCCGGCGCGAACTGTGGATACGTTCTATAATCTCCCAGATTATAGTCGGAAAACTTAACAAACGGAAGATGTGCGAGCAGGGATCCTTCTTCGTGCATGATTTTCGCCATTGGTGGCAACGGAATCGAATACTTAGCATTCTTGGGAATACGCACCTTTGGTGCATCATCCAGCCGTGGAGGAATGTAGTTAACCATAGTGGCCAAGGGCTTTGGAACGGGTTCCTCCGGCTGGTGCGGTTGAGACACCCTTGTGCCCGGGGACTGTCTGGGATCAGGAAGCTCGACAATCTTGATCGGGGTACCCATACTGAAATCTAAACCTCTGCGTCTAAACTGTCGGATGAATTCTTCAGTTGACAGGTTCTCCGTCATGAACTTACAGACACGACTTGACACTGATTAGAGAGGGGCGAAACAGTGTAGGATACGAACTCTGAAAGCAAATGGGGCAGTCTGCACGACACGGCTCTGAAAACAATGACTTAGACTCAAACAAGACAACTTATACAACTCGAGGAAAGTAACCCAACCATATACGAATGAGGGGTATTTATAGCTCAAGGCGGTAGTAGATGCGGACAAGTGGGGCTAATAACTGTAGGTGCCTATGCATATGAGTTGACAACCCCCCTACCCCCGCGCCTCTGTGGTGCATTAAATGTGATGGACGGGCTCGACAGCCTTTCGGGAGATAAACTAAGGCCTTCGGCTCCTTAATTAAATGCGGATATTTGGGAAATCAAGCCAAATCTGTCAGAGCAAATACAATTAATTGGCGGTCTCGTCCTTCATTAAGACTCAGACGTGGCTACAGAACTTTCGTAATTCAAATTTTCAAATTTTCGGCGGGTTACTTCAGCATGGGTAACTGTGCATATAGAGGGGTCCACAACGAGAACTCCTCAAGCGACAACTAGACAACAGGGAACTCCGCAAGAGCAACAACAGGCTCACTCAGAACAAACTTTATTACTTGCGCGGATGGTTCGAGGAACTGCGCGGGAAGCCAGAGACTGAAAATGTCTCACGACTTCCGTGTAGACTGATAAGTGCGATGCCTCTTTCAACTACACTGGACATTTGCACTACTTTAGCAGCTGATTAGGTCGACAGAGCGGAGTGGCCGTCGCGGTAAAGCTTGAGCCGACTCCCGTTGATCATTGTGGGAAACAATTCTCCATTAAGCTTCGCAAGCTGAATTGCTCCTCCTTCAGTTATCTGCATTACTTGAAAAGGGCCTAACCAATGTATACGAAACTTACTTGGGAACTTGATGAATTTACTATCGTAGAAGAGTACCAAGTCTCCTTCTTGAAAGACTTTATTCTTAATATGCCTGTCATGCCAAGCCTTCTGTCTCGCCTTCTGCACTTGTTGATGGAATCCAGCTAAAAGCCTGTCTTCTTCTAAGGCAACCAATTGTGACAGCCTTTCAGTCATAGTATAAGTATCTGCCATTTCTATAATTTGAGCAATTTCGAGACTGGGAACAATGTATTCCATGGGCATAACTGCTTCTTGTCCATATACCAAGCTGAAAGGTGTGTGACCTGTTAGTTTCTTGCATGTAGTTCTGTAAGCCCATAACACAGCTATGACTCTAAGGTCCCAATCATCTCTTTGTTGGTTACAGATCTTGGTCAAGGCATTCTCCAGAATCTTATTGAATGCCTCCACCATACCATTAGCTTGAGGGTGGTAGGGTGTACTCTTGTGGTGACTGATGTGGAATTCTTCAGTAAGGGCCTCTATGGTCTTGTTCAGGAAATGTGTGCCCTGATCACTCATTAAAACGAGTGGACATCCAAATCTAGTGACAATATTCTCAAAAATGAACTGCGCGGCAGTGACAACGTCGCAATTCTTGACTGTCTTCGCCTCAGCCCATCTGGTGAGGTATTCAGTAGCTGTGATGATGTATCTTGCGCCGGTTCTCTTTCCTGGTGGGTTGATAGGTCCTACGAAATCAATGGCCCACTTATCAAAAGCACGCACTGTTATCTGGGGTCTGAGCGGCATTTCATCCCTTCTTGAAGGTTTTCCTGTTCGCTGGCACACATCGAAACACTTGCATAATTCCTTAGTATCCTTATGCAATGTTGGCCACCAAAGACCTGCGGCTAAGATCTTCTGCGCAGTTGGCTTTCCTGCAAAATGGCCTCCTGTGGTTCCTGAGTGTGCTTCTGCGATTATGGAGTTCTTCTCATGCGGTAAAATGCATCTGCGCAACACTTCATCAGGGCCCAACTTAAAGAGCTGGCCTGCTATCAAAGTGAAGTCTGCGGCTTTGACAACAAATTGTTTCTTCTGCTGGATTGTGAACTCAACTGGTGCTTGCCCTGTAGTGAGAAACTCAAGGATATCGGAATAATATCCATCTGCTGCTTGAATAGAGAACAACAGCGCATCAGGCAGATTGTCCTCCAAGTTTGTAGGTTCCTCCCCTGAATCTATCCTAGATAAATGGTCAGGTCCTGCATTCAATCTTCCTGGCTTCACAATAATCTCAAAATCATACTCCTGGAAGAGGAGTAGCCATCTGCAAATTCTTCCCCCTAACACTGGCTTATTGACCAAGTACTTCAAAGCAGAATGGTCAGTATACATTTTAAAATGAGCACCCAATAGATAGTGTCTGAACTTCTGTAAGGCATACACCATAGCTAGTCCTTCTCTTTCTGTAGTGGTGTAGTTCTTCTCAGCTGTGGACATCTTTCTGCTAGAGTAAGCAATGGGGTGGTCGATACCTCCTTCTCCCGGTTGTGTAAGTACAACCCCCAATGCTATGGAAGAAGCATCTACATGAACATGAAAGGGTTTTGTCCAGTCTGGGAAAACTAGAATAGGCGTTGTAATCATCTTTTCTTTAAGTGTGTCCAAGCTCTGTTGGCATTCTTCTGTCCATTGGAACTTCGAATCCTTTTTCAACAGTATTTCCATAGGCGCAATAATCTTTGCATAACCCTTGATAAATTTTCTGTAGTATCCTGTATGTCCCAATGTAGTGCGCAATTGTTTGACTGAGTTGGGCGCAGGCAAGTTAGCAATGATGGCAACCTTCGCAGGATCCATCATGAGTCCTTGTCTGCATACAATGTGACCCAAAAAAATACCAAAAGGAGCACAGAAGATACATTTTTTCAAGTTTAGGGAAATCTGATACTGTCTACATTTGTCTAACATCATCCTTAGATTCCCTATATGGTTCTTTAGTAAACCAAATACAATCCAGTCATCAAAATAGACTTCTAGAAACTTATGAATGAATTCTTTAAAAACAACAACAACGACTCTAGAAAAGATAGCAGGAGCGTTTTTAAGACCAAAGGGCATTACCGTATACTGGAATGAGCCCCATTCAGTCGCAAAAGTGGTCTTATGGTGGTCCTCTGGATGGATTCTGATCTGATGGTATCCTGAAAAGCCATCAGTGAAGGAGTAAGCCTCTTGTCCTCCAACATTGTCGAGCACTTCATCTGTAAAGGGCGTAGGAAATGGATCATGCGCTGATGCGTCGTTGAGCTTGCGCAGGTCCACGCAGATTCTTATTTCACCTTTTGCCTTTTTCTCTTGTACCACCATAGGACTAATCCAATCACTTTCCTCTACTGGCTCAATGATACCAGCTGCGAGCATCTTATCAATTTCTTCTCTGACCTTTTCTTTATATCGCGGGTTCAACCTGTACGGGCGTTGTTTTACTGGCTTGGCATCTGCTTTCAAAGGTATGCGCATAACTCCTAAGTCTCCTAGGATGCCTTTCATTTCTGTAAACTTGGTAGGAAAGATATCCTGGTACTCATGTAGTAAAT
The DNA here is from genome assembly GCA_027924585.1 of Larix kaempferi. Taxonomy (NCBI): domain Eukaryota; kingdom Viridiplantae; phylum Streptophyta; class Pinopsida; order Pinales; family Pinaceae; genus Larix; species Larix kaempferi. Next base: position 668,742 of record BSBM01002163.1, read on the forward strand.
CTGCAATATGGTCGACAGTTTCATCATCCCAATAATCTCCTATAGAGGCAACCTTGGGTTCGGCTTCTGTACCAATGTTAATTTTCTTGAGCTTGATGTGTTCTGTAATGACAGGGATATCAAGCTGAGGGCCTTCGACTTTGCGCGTCCCTTCTGACTCTGGAATATTGATGTTGCGAGGATCATCATCCTCTTCTCCAGCGGCGAAATTATAGCATTCCAGGGCATGTTCCATCTGGACAGCCCAGTCTGGTTGAGAATACTCTGGTAACGGACATTGTTCAAATACCTTCTTTCTAATACACTTTAAAGCCTGATCGATGCTTGGATGTTCTGACTCAAAGCTGAAAGTGAGTTGAAAAATTTCGATCATGAGAGGCCAAGTGATAGTGCCTCTGCGCAATTCTGTTTCAGTGTACTAGTTCCTTGGAACTACATCCAACGTGTGGATGAATAGGTGAGCCCACTCATCCTCTGGAATATATGACCATTGATGAATACATGCTTTCACGTGTGTCCTGGGGTCACTCTGTCCATCATATTTATGCAAAACTCCTGCTGTAGTCTCTTGAAATCTGCGCAGTATCAACCTACTGTAGTCTCTTGAAATTTGCGCAGTATCAACCTGCGACAGTCTTGCCATGTGTTGATATTTTCTTTATGTGTACCCCACCATCTCGCGGGTGTAGCGCGCAGTGCTATATCTAATGCTTGTATGTGCTGTTCGTCTGGGATTTCTTGTTCATATGCATGTATGAATTCACTTACTCCAGCTAAACCATCAAATATTGGGGTGTTATTCAATTCTGTGCCAATCCATCGAATGGATTTGGTCATCCTGGCGCAACGCCTTGCAGAAACTTCATGTAAGCGATTCTGCCAGTTTTCCAGTCCTGCTTCCGAATCTGATGCGCACGAGCTATCGCATCGCCAACTGATATGGCCGTCCACTGTGGGATTGACATAATCATTATGACTACAGTCATCTGGTACAAACTTTCCATGTGGCACGCTTCTTCTTCTGCTCGAATGGGTTCAATATACCGTGGTCCTTGAAGGGGATCAAGCGGTGCAATGACCCTAATCTAGTCATCCTCAAAGGTCATATGTCTTTTCTTCAAATTAATGACACCCAAATTATCAAATGCCTAGTTTATGCCTAAAAGTGCTGGGTACGGTCTACTGTCATCCAGAATTTTGATTACCTCGAAGTCTGTAGAACTTCTTACTCCCTCAATATCAATGGGTACATTGGGTAATCTGCCCAATGGAGAAACTCGTTGCTGATTTGCAAGTCTTAGCTGGATAGGAGATCTGGTAAGCTGGGGGCTACCCATCTGTTCCCATGTCTGCATGGTCAGAACATTAACTTATGAGCCTAAATCCAAAATGACTTCGTCCATTTCAAATGCTCCAATCTGCGCTGTGAGTCTCATCTCTTTTCCAGTTCTGGTATGACTCCCAATCTGATGAACAACACGATGCGGTGTATTCATCAAAGCAGATTGCTGACACTGATCCAACAGGTGTTGAAGTTCCATAGTTGCTTTTTCATTGCACAACAACTTTAAGCAGTTTCTCAAGAAAGCATGAACACTGCCTAGTGCATCCTCCTCATCAGGCCTTCCAGATGTAGTGGCCTGGGCTTGTACCCAATTCTCTTGATGTGGCACATGCGGTCTGATATCGTTATGCAGAATTGCGACAGAACTTGAAGCTCGCGGATCTGAGAAATACTCTTGAGCTTGCTTGAATGCTTCTTTTTGCTTCTGTAGGTCAAGCGGGGATGGTTTAATATTAGCGCGGCGCACCCATTGCGTCGCTGGTTTTCCAGTTCCCGACTCTGGCGCACCAGTGGTTGCTCCACTGCGTGTCACTATATTAACTGTAGGATCTGGTTCTCTTTTTTCTGCTCCAATTAACTGGATATTCTGGTTAACCTGTGGCTTCTTTTCTTGCATATTGGCCATCAACTGAGGGCATTCTTCAATGACATGATCATAAGATTTACAGTATCTGCAGACGGTTGTAGGATTTTGGCAATCCCTTGCATAATGGCCTTGAGCTCCGTAGTTATAACAAGTGATCTGTCCTCTTCCTTGACCAAAACCCGCTGCGCGTCCACGGCCCCTGTAATTTCCTCCTCTGCCTTCGCGAGCTTGGTCATACTGCATACTTGCTGTGGGTCCCTGTGGTTCTGACTGTACTCTATAAACATCATGTTTTCTTTCTATCATAAGCTCATATGCTCTACAATTGTTCTCATCATGGCCTACTGATTTACAGAAATTGCAATATATATTCTTTGGAGTTTGTACATATTTCTGTAACAAGTGACACTCTTGTGGTCTGTGACCTCTAGTTCTACAGATTTCACACCAAGGCCCCTGTGCCTGTGGTAAAGGGATAGGTGCTCCGGTTGCAATATATTCTACGAAAACAGGACAATGATCCTTTGAATGTCCTTGTGCTCTACACTTTGTACACCAAATTTCTTCTTTGACATCCTTTCCTTTCTTAATGTCATGCACTTGCAAGGTTAGGTTTGCTATTTGGTTCTGCAACTGCGCAACATCGTTGCTTGTTCCCGCAATTGGTGAAGCTTCTAGTTTCATAGCCATCTCTAGAGCTTGTTCTTGTGTAGTGAGATTCTGCTGCATAAGAGGAAGTCTAATGTGAGGAAGCAGTGCAGCAATGAACCATTCCTTATGTTGCTGCGGTGCGAACTCAAAGGTTACTTGATCTATCAAGGCTTTGAACTTCTGGTCAAAGTCCCATACTGACTCTGTAGGTAACTGTTTTATGTCTTTGAGTTCTGTTATACACTGTGACTCTGATTTAGGTTTCTTGAATTCTTTAAGCATAGCACTTCTTACATCAGCAAGTGTCCTATTCTGTGCTGCTGAGTATTTCATAAACCAAGTTAAGGCTCTCTCTCTCAGTGTGGTTGCTAACTGAACCAGCTTAACATCATCATCATTAATTTGCTTAATCGTCCAAATGGCTTCACATAGAAACCAATGCTGCTTAGGGTCTTCTAACCCTGTTCCTCTAAAGGTTGGTAGATTCATGTCATCACCCATCCTTCTTGTGCTAGGTTGACGTGGAGGTGCTGTGGCACTGCCTCCGGGATGGTTAAACAAAGGTGGGGCTGAGGTACTAGAAGTACCGTGCGGGCTACTAGAGGGAGTTACTGCGGGGTTATGCTGAGCCCCGTCTGGATTTTGCGGTGTAAAAGGGTGGTAAGGATATGAACACTCCCTTGTCTCTCTATATGGCTCGCTCTACGAGCTCGAATATCTTCTGGGATAGACTCAAAAGAATGCTGGTTGAGGCCTACTTTATATCGTTTTCCACTACGAGTGCAACCAATAGCTTCAAAATCACTATCAGAATCTACGTACATTACTTGTCTATGCTATTCATCGGAAGCTATGCATAGTTTTCCTTTTTCATATAAGATCATTTTAATCGACATGTTCAGAGAATTTAAGAACTTACCCCTGTATGCTTTGAAGAAGCTCCTCTCAGCCTCGCTGAAGCTCTTTCGTGTATCTACTGCAAACTCGGTGATGAAGCCTTCCAGCAGACTATTCAACCAAAAGTCTACTGTGCGGGACACAGGATTATCTACCCGCTTCACAGTGCTAACTAGCTCAGGCGTCCAAACGATAGGTCGATCAACATGCTCAGTGGGTTGAGTATTTGCTAGCTTGGATACCCACTCATGCAACTCGAGTGCAAATGTTACAAAGAATATTTCGTGAAGGTCAGTATAAATATGCTTCTGCAACCAGTCTTCTGTCTGAAGCCGAGGGCTTCTATTTTCACGTTCAGCGAACTCTCTCACCTTTGAATCAAATCACTCTTGAATTTCTTTAGCTGTAGGATTCCAACACCACATTGCCTTCAAAATAATAGGGTTAAAGCCGACGGAACCATTTGTTGGCTTAGCAAGTCTCAAGGCAATGGAACCATTTGTTGGGTGCTTTTGGACAGACCCGGGTTTTCAGGAGGCGCAACAACAAACACCCCTTGGCGCACTGGCCCTCTCGGAAACGGGCTGCGCAGCAGCCCGAGGTCTCACCCGAAGTGGCTATGGGGGGGCTAAGGAATCAAGTTTCCTTAACCAGGGTGGAGCGGAATCCACAGTCTTCTCTCTTCCCTTCTTTCGCAGTAACTTCTGAACAGAGCGTCTGATTCTTTCACATCTCATACAGCGCAACAACGCTGGAGCTTACTCGCCTTAGCCTAGCTGCGCGGTACCTCCGCACCTGCACATGAGGCATTTACCCGCTACGTTCGTTACACGCTGTATCATTTTTGCGCTCGCGCCACAGCGCAGCAACAAACTCCTTACGCACCGCGGCAATAGTGTTCTTACAGGCTCCTTCAACAGTGCACAAGTATAACTTCTGAATAGAGCTTCAAGGACTTACTTTACATACTCATTCATAGAGATAACGAAACATTCATGAAAACATAGATAGCAACACGTAGACATGCATTCACACAAAACATCCCCATAACAACAAGAATTATGTATTCTGCCTCCACGGGGAAATCACGTCCATGGAAATTGGATCTTATATTATCTCAAAATAGGAGTTACACAGTTCCGCTGCGCACACAGCTGCAGCCTTAGATCTTTCCGGGAAAATCCACGCACACAGCTGGGAGCCCTTCTCTTAGATCTACTCTCTTCTTCTACATAGATTACATTGACTCAGTCATCAACTTAGACTGTCTGCAAACTCAGTGACTAGCTCTACAGCTATCTGACTCTCTAACTCCTTGGCCTTCTAACCAATCTATCTCTGACCCATCTAACGTCTAACCCTTTTCCCTTTACAATTACACATATATATAGGTGGCCCTGAGGGCCGCACCTTTACAAAACTGTGGGCCTTTTCCAACAGTGATCCCCAAAAACCCTAACCACTGACGGCTAGGTGTACTTTTGATGCCTCTTGCAGTCGCATCGCAGCTTCCTGCAGGTTCCGTGATTTTCGACGTAGATCGCGGGTATGGGTGCCACTTCATTGTTCTCTGCTCCTCGTCCTTTGCCTTCAATGCTTCGGCCCGTTGCTCTTCCTTGGTCCGAGCAACCATAACTTCTGTACTCTGCCTTAAATGAGGGTAGCTGAGCCCTCTCTTCTGTCGCTTCCTTCATTTACTATGGTGGTTGAGCTTTCTACTCGGCCACCTTTACTCTTCTTTGGCTTGTGCACGCGAGCTCCGCGATTTTCGGTCCGCACTCTGCAGTGAGCTCGTCCATCTGGCACCGTACCACGCACTGTTCACTTCTGCCAAAGACGGTGCTTTTCCTCAAAATTGGCACTTCTTCTTCAAAACTTAGTACTTTTTCCCCAAAATTGGCAGCTTTGCCATAGCTGCGGCCTATGCTCCAACATGGATGTACATGTTGTGGATGTTTAGTAAAGGCTAGGTGAGCCGAACACGTATGAAATATTGTGTACGATTGCTTGAGGATGTTCCTCTCGGATGAACACCCTTATAGAAGAGAAAAATATTCTTTCAATGGTAAAATAGAGAGAACCCGAAGACTTGAAATAATGACACCGATAAATTGGCTTATTGCATATGACACAAAGAAGAAGAAGGAAATTGCAGAAATTTTCAATTTAAATGGGGAACCTATGTTCGTTGTTCCTGAATTTTTTGACACTTATGTTGAGAAAATGCTTGTTGGGATGAAAAGGAAATACGTGTTTTATGAGCTTTTGTATTGGGAGCATCTTAAGATTTTCCACTTACTGGATCCCATGCATATATTAAAAAATGTTCCATCTTCTTTATGGAGGTACATATCATAAAAAAAAAATGACACATTAGTTGCTAGGAGAGATCTTATTTCTTCAAAGACTAAAATGAAACATTGACCAAGAAATGAAAGTAGAGGAGAGGCTGGAACCTCTTGGTCTTTTAAAGAGGGTGATGTCCCATGGATTTTGAAGAAAGATGATCTTTCTTTGGCAAATGATGTTATATTGAGGGTGAATACGCCTTCATTGTATGGGTTGACTCTACGACAATGCTTCACATTAGAAGGAAAATTATTGGGGTTGAAATTGCATGACCATCAGAACCTTCTAAGGCTATGTGTGTCATTTACATGTTTCCTTTTTTGTAGTTTAGTTTATTATAATATGCTATGCATTTACAATTTTATGCCAATTAATTTCTCATGTGTTTATGTTGTAGTGCCATTATCCTTTGCTCGTGCATGGTTGTGTGAACCATGACTTCCCTCCATGATATGCGATGATCCATGTCTAAATTATCTACATTTGTACATTGGATTACATCAAAGGAGATACACATGTCTAGCATTCCATGGTGGTGTCTAGATATTGTTGAGATTTTTTGTATGCACGAGAAGGAATTGTCCACAAGTTTCATGGACTTACAGGTCCATATTCTAATTTACCTACCCGATGAGGTTGAATTTGCTGGGGTGGTCTCATTTCGCTAGATGTTTTTCTTGGAGAGGTTCATGAAAAATTTGAAGGGGTTTGTTAGACAGAGGAAAAAACCCGAGGGGTCTATGGCAGAGGGGTACATAATATATGAGTCATTCTATTACACTAGTGAATACATCAAGCAAATCAATGACACACCAGGCGGAGTGGTTTGGGACGACCAATGAGATGAGGATAAAAGGGAAGGTGAGCTACTCCAATCAAATGGAAAGAGGCACATGATAAAGAGTAAGTCACTTATATTTGTCAATTTTATATAGAATAATTGTTTACAGTGAAATTAATAATATATATTTGATCTCATACTAATCGTTTTCCTTTCACAATTACATCAATGAATGTAGAAATGGATTCCATCAATAAATTTGTTCTTTACAATGTGGAGGCAATGCAACCATGGGTCACATTGTATAAAGAGAAGAGAAAAAAATGGGGCAATGACAATAAATAATTCATATGGTTTAATGGTAGAAACATGCCTTATCCCGATCATTGATAAAATATGCCAATGATTTGTCCCAATAGTTGGGTGGCTAACCAAATTAGAGAGAAATATGGTGTATCTGGTCATTACCCGCATGGTGAAGAGGATGCACTAAACATAGGGATTGGGTGCAACAAATATGTAATAATATATCCGTCTACATTGTTCATTTATAATTCATGTTTGAATTATAGCATGTATTATGTTTTTATTAACATCAATTCTTCATATTTTTCAGGTGCACTTGTTCCCATCCATGTGGGCATATGGACATCCTTTCCACACTGAGGATACAAATGATGGACATGTCACATTTCATTGTGGCATGGAGGTTGAGTTGTACCAATCTAGTCATGCTAGCCATCGTGATTAGAACATAATAGAGGGGAAGCTAGGTTATGTTGGAAAGATACAAAAGATCATGCAAGTAGACTTCTCATCTTTCCAATGCTTTAATTTTAGGTGCAATTGGTGGGATACTTTTGACTGGAATAATGTAAAGGAAGATCGTGACATTGGGATAATATGTATCAAATCTAAAAAGATGTGGGATGAAAAGAAGGAGCCTTAGGTTCACCCAAACCACTACAACCAAGTGTTCACTAGTACATTTGGGACGATTTTTCCACGAAATATTTCCACGTTTTGAACATTCGTGGATTAATACAATGAAATTTAAGATGTCTTTTCATTTTTTTTTAATTATGGCAAAAGAACTGTGGCAATATCGACGTTTTTTTAATTTTAGATGAACTTTCGTCTCTATATCGACGACCTATGGCTATCTTTGCACACCCGCCAAACCCATGCCAGCTTCCAACGGCTCTTGGATTTTTATGCGCGGGTCAACTCATGCACTAGCGTCGATAGATCGACGATCATTGATCTATAAATACATACTTTTAAGACAATTTTCGACACATTTGCTATATATATTCTTCATCTTTTAAACCTTGCATCTCTTCAAACTGTGCTCATGCCTTTTTGTTATCATGCCTCTTCAAATCTAATAATTAATCTTTTATTTGTGATTCTGTTTATTCATATTTTTAATTAATTAAAAAAAATTTCTTTGGATTTCTCAGGCCTGCAGGCTTCATCCATCTAGGCTCTCCCTATGTGGGCTCTCCCTATGAGGGCAACAACCATACGCCCCTTACCTCTTCGTGGGAATACGAGGGCAAGTCCCTTGCGGGAATGCTTACTGTGGCTTTAACTTTAGCCCCCGCGGGCATCCTAATTAAGCCTCTGCGGGATTAACCTTACCTCCTACGGGTATCCCCTAAGCCTCTGCAGGCTTAATCTCAGCCCCTGCGGGCTTAACTTCACCCTTTGTAGGCATCCCTAAGCCCCTGCGGGCATCCTTAATTAATCCCCTGCGGGCTTAACTTCACTCCTTGCAGGCATCCCTAAGCCTCTGTGGGCTTAACCTCAGCCCCTGTGGACATAGATAAACCCTTGCAGGCATATTTTATCCCTTGTGGGTATTTATTTAGCCCCTGCGGGCATAATGGAGCTTTTAACCCTTAAGCCTTTTTATAGATAATAAAGTTTTTCTCTACTTTTGGGAGACCAATAGCTCGTACGTGAGAGCACCAAGGAGGGAACTGATACCACAACTCGATGGCTAGATCACCAAGGAACATGCCCATGTCATATGGAAAAAATATCAGCACAAGGACACTCTTTGGCGGGCATTTCCAAATGCCTTTTCAGCTTTCTGATCTTAACCGCTTAGCCAATTTTTCTTTAGTTCTTAATATGCAAAATAATATTTATCCTACTTTTGGCAGATTGGTCTCTTGCATATATGACCATCATAAGGCAAACTGAAAGTATGGATGGATAGCCACCTCGACAAGGACCAGATCCATGTCACCTTTTGAACTTTTTGATACACACACATCATCTGGCGGGCATTTGAAAATAGACTTCCAAACTGTTAATTCAATACTTAGACAAAATTGTCAAACCCTAGGTCAACATGATGAGATTTTTATTTTCATCACATTTGAAGTGTGAGACACCCAATGGGTAGAGGCAAACAAGGTGATTCCATCAAGACCAATTTCATCCTCTGAAGCTTCTTTCTCTCTCCTCGACATGCATTTTACTGGAGTAGTGCAATTTAGTCTGGAAGGCACTTTTGGGAGATCAATATCTTCACCTATAGAAACTCTTTGGACAAACCATTGATATGGTTGGATGCACTATACAACATTCTATAGATCCATACTCTCAAAATTATTTAACACATCAACCACAAGAGATGGCGGGCATTTTACTGAGGTGACTTAGGCAGTTTTAGTGATTTTACACTTAGACAATTTTTGCACTTTCCTAGACTTGGTCCAATCTACCTAAAACATTGTTTTGGTAGATCCATAACTTCTCCCTCAGGCACTTTCAAGTCAAGATGAGGACATGGTTAGGTAGAAAAAACACCAACCTACAAGATGACCATATGGTGCGGGAATTTTCTTCAACCCACAAACTATGGCGGGCATTTCCCCAAGGCCACCTGAGCCAGTTTTCCAACACTTAGTCATTTTTAGGATTTCTCCAAAGTTTATCCTGATACCCTATTTTGGCAAACTTATAACTTTCTCCTTAGACATGCTTGAGGAAAACCAAGACCATGGTCAGGTAGAACAATCAACAAGCTACATCTTCACCATATGGTGTGGGCATTTACTTTAACCCATGAATAATGACGAGCATTTTACTAAGGCCACTTAGGTAGTTTTACTCCCTCTGGTGCAAAACAACCTGAAACCCTGTTTTGGCAGACTTTTAACGTTGTCATCAAACATTCTTTTTGATAACTTAGACCATGGTAGGATAAACTCTTCAATAAGCTATGGCATGATAGTTTTAGATAATTTTTATCATTCACCTATGAGGTACGGCGTGCATTTCCCCAAGGCTATTTGGACCAATTTTCCAACACTTAGCCATTTTTCAGAATGTCTAAAACTGCTTGAACCCTTGTTTTGGAAGATATATAACTTTGTCATAGAGCACTATTTTGAAGAAATGAGACCATGGTTAGATATCCTATTCAACAAGGTATATCCTGATATGATGATGCAGGCATTTTCTTCAAACCATGAATTATGGCGGGCATTCTATTAGAACAGTTTTGACCAATTTTTCAACACTTATCCATTTTGAACCATGGTTAGATAGCCTATTCAACAAGGTACATCATCATACTTGTCATGTCATCACTTCCTTTTTCTTCTACTGAGTTTTCCCTGCCATATTCTCTAATTCTGCTTCTGATTTTGTTATACTTCAACCATTAAGTGTGCTTGTCACATAGATGTTTTCCAGACAAAATGCTTTTCTTCAATTTGTCACCTTTACTTCTTGTGTTTGATGATGATAGCATTTTATTTTTACCAAATGATATTAATTACTTTTCAAATACCAACTGCAATTTTTTTATATTTACTCCCCCGGAGTGTATGATCCACTCTAATGCTAATTTCAGGGTTTCTCTCTTTAGGTCATGAGAGACTTTAGAAAAGACATTCATCATATTTCTCTCCATCGGTGTATTTTAAATCTTCATCTAGCTTTCCATCATAATGGATGTCATTCTCATCTATAGCACTATCATGCTGAACATCATCTTTGGAAAATACTTCATTGATGCTTGGAATTTGTGTTTCCTTTGACTCTTTGTAGTCTTCCTTTCTTCTCCACATCTTTCCATGAGGTACCCTGCTTACTGAATTTATTTGTTTCTTGGATTCCGTACTTTGATCTTTTCCCTTGGTTCTTCAATTAGTAGCCTTGTGACAGTAGTGACAATATCCATAGAACCTTCCTTTATATTTGAGGAATATTTGATCTTTCTGCTTCACAACTTCCATCTTCTTCCATCCCTTCCTTTGTTCTTGGACTTTTATTGAAGCATTCTTCCTCAACTTACATTCTCTAGCCATATGTCCAAAATTATTGCATGAGTAGCAATGACCAAAAAAGATCTGTTGGACTCTGCTTGTCATTGGTCTTTTAGGTATCACATCAGTTTTGTCTTTTCTCCATCTTTACTAATCTCTTCATCTTTACTATCTTCCATGGAATAGAAGAATTTATTCATGTCATTAAATTTTTTCTTGTTTATAGTTTTGTTCTTTTGATCTTCCTTATGGCTGCAAGTTTCTTCATAATCATTCTTGAAAATAGAAAGGCATGCTTTTACTATTTCTTTGACTGAAGAAAGCTTCTCCAGTTTGACCCAAAGTTCCTTTGCTGATATGCATTGTCCTATCTTCTCTTTGATGGGTTGAGATAGTCCATCAAGTATGGCCTCCATTGTTATTGAGTATGCACTCATTAGTAAGTATGCACCCCATTCTAATGATTGTAAGTATGCACTCATTCTTTCTCTCCAATATGCATAGTATTCTTTATCAAGTACTAGAGCTCTGTGGGATGCAATATCTTCTTGTTGATCCATAGTGGTTTTTAATAGGATCTTCCTTCTAGTGGTTTAAACTGTAGTGAAGGATCCTACTCCGGTACCAATTGTTGGAATATTTTTCCATTAGAGAAATTTTGAGGTCAAAAAATGGCCTTAAAACAAAGAAAATGTACTATAAAAAACAACCAATCACATTCTAGTAGATGACATCATCTCCCTTGGTGAGGTGGCATTGCATGAGTTAAGAATGCTTATTTGTCAAATTTTCTATGGTGGATGAAAACACATAGTTAACCAAAGGTAGTGGTGTAAGTACTTTTAAGTCATAAAGTAAAGTACTCATAATGATAGTCTTTTCATAAAATAATATTATTGTCATTTTCAAGTAAAGTACTCATAATGAATGTCTTTTCACACTTTCTCATAAAATAATATTATTATCATTTTGATTTTTATTTTAAATTATATATTCACTCCATTCTATTTAATAACAAAATGTCAAATTAATAAATAATAATAACAGATTTAATAAATAATAATAATAATAATAATAATAATACAATGTGGATTATAATAATATTATTAACATTTTACATGTAAATAAATTCTCAATTAAATTACATTATATTAAATTCATGAGAAAAATACTAAATATAAAAAGTATACATAAACTTTAAAAAAATAGCTTTTAAAAATATTTTTTATTATTTAATTTCATTTGCAAGTTCAAAACAAATAAATGCTAAAGGACAATAAATTTTTGAGAATTTACAATGAATCTTAGTCACATCAATGTAGACTTATTTTATTAATGTTATTTCTAGTGAATTTTGAAAAGCAACTCAACCATGGTTATTTATATTGTGCATAGAAAATAGTGTGGGAGGCGACTTGTCATATATACCTACCCCATAAAACCCCCAATTCATAATATTTTAATATATCTCATATTTTTGTAGTACATCTCTTAGGAGGCCATTTTTTGACCTCAAAATCTCTCTAATGCAATACGAGGAGGGGGGATGAATCAGTATTGTTAACTACTTCAAGCAAGGAACAAATCTATGTCACCCTATGAACTTTACTAGCACAAGGACGCCTTCTTGTGGGCATTTCCAATTGACCTTTTTAACTGCTGATTTGACACTTAGACAGGTTGTCAAACCCTAGGTCAACATGATGAGATTTTTATTTTCATCCAATTTGAAGTGTGAGACCACCAATGGGTAGAGGCCAACAAGGTGATTCCATCAAGACCACTTTCATCCAAGGATAATTTTAGCCCATGGGCTATTTTTCCATGTTTTTTTCCAAAAAAATATTCGCCAATTTGCATTTTTTGAAGCCCCATTTCGCCCAATTTTGATGGGGTAAACGTTTTTCACTCTAAAAATCGCCAAATTATTATATAAACTATATAAAATCCTCAGAAATTCAAATAATTTTAGAAAAATATCGCCAAATATTTTATAGTTGACATTTTAAGAATTGGTAAGATTCGCCAAGGTTTATATACTTTTAAATAAGTATGGGTCCTTAAAATTATCCCTGCTTTCATCCTCTAAAGCTTCTTTCTCTCTCCTCGACGGACATTTTCTGGAGCAGTGCAAATCAAGCTGGGAGACATTTTTGGCAAATCAATATCTTCTCCTACAGAGACTTTTTGGACAAACCAATGATATGGTTGGATGAACCAATCAACACTCTAGATAGCCATACCCTCCGAATAATTTAATCCATAAACTACTGGAAATGGTGGGCATTTTACTGAGGTCACTTAGGCATTTTTACCAGTATTTTTATACTAGGACAATTTGTGCAATTTCTAAGGTGGATTTTTTATTTCATCGAAATCTTGAACCAATGCCGCTAGATGATGTAGTATACCTAACTGAGCACACCCAAGCCGATTTCACTCTCAGACTCATCTTCAGTTTCGCTAGGCGAGCATTTTACTGAATGGTGCAAAACTGCCTAAAACCTTGTTGTGGTAGACCTATAAATGTTTCCTCATACACTCTCAAGACAAAATGAGACCATGGTCAGGTAGACAAATAACCAAGCTACAACCTGAACATATGGTGTGTGCATTTAATTTAACCTATGAATTATGGCATGCATTTTCTTGAGGCCACTTAGGCAGTTTTACTACCTTTGGTGCAAAACATCCTGAAACCCTGTTTTGGTAGGCCTTTAACTTTGCCATCAAACACCCTCTTTGAGAGATGAGACCATGGTAATATAGCCCCTCCAACAAGCCATTGCATGATAGTTTCAGATAATTTTTACCATTCACCTATGAGGTATGGTGTGCATTTCCCCAAGGCTATTTGGACCAATTTTCCAACACTTAGCCATTTTTCAAAATGTCTAAAACTGCTTGAACCCTTGTTTGGCAGATCAATAACTTTGTCATAAAGCACTCTTTTGAAGAAATGAGACCATGGTTAGATAGCCTATTCAACAAGGTATATCCTGATATGATGGTGCGGGCATTTTATTCAAACCATGAATTATGGCGGGCATTCTCTTAGAGCAGTTTTGACAAATTTTTCAACACTTAGCCGTTTTTCAGAATGTCTAACACTGCTTGAACCCTTGTTTTGGTAGATCTATAACTTTGTCATAAAACACTCTTTTGAAGAAATGAGACCATGGTTAGATAGCCTATTCAACAAGGTATATCCTGATATGATGGTGTGGGCATTTTCCTCAAACAATGAATTATGGCGGGCATTCTCTTAGAGAATTTTTGACTAATTTTTCCATACTCAGTCAAATTCCAAAGTTTCACAAACTTGCCATACTTTTCCAGAATGATGTCAGATTGCAACACTGACTTCATGATAGCACCAGAACTTAGCCTCTGTGGGCTTAATCTCAGCCCCTGTGGGCTTAACTTCACCCTCTGTCAGCATCCCTAAGCCCCCGTGGGCATCCTTAATCCCCCGCGGGCTTAACTTCACTCCCTGCGGGCATCCCTAAGCCTCTGTGGGATTAACCTAAGCCCCTGCGGGCATAGATAACCCTTGCGGGCATATTTTAGCCCTTGTGGGAATTTCTTTAGCCCCTGCGGGCATAATGGAGCTTTTAACCCTTAAGCCTTTTTATAAATAATCAAGTTTTTCTCTGCTTTTGGGAGACCAATAGCTCGCACGTGAGAGAACCAAGGAGGAAACTGATACCACAGTTGGATGGCCAGATCACCAAGGAACATGCCCATGTCATCTGGAAAAATTATCAGCACAAGGGCACTCTTTGGAGGGAATTTCCAAATGCCTTTTCAACTTTCTGATCTTAACACAGGCAATTTTTCTTTAGTTCTTAATATGCAAAATAATATTTTTCCTACTTTTGCCAGATTGATCTTTTGCATATATGACCATCATAAGGAAAACTAAAAGTACTCTTTTGAAGAAATGAGACCATGGTTGGATAGCCTATTAAACAAGGTACATCAGAGACTTTTTGGATAGCCTATTCGAACCCTAGCAGCCAATCTCTCCCATCAATCACTTCAAAGGTCAGTCAAGGTAAGGTCTCACACATGGTCTCGGTCAGGGAAAGGTCTCGAGTCTCTACTCTCGCATAAGGTCTCTGACTGATAATGTCATATAACCCTCTTTGAAGTACTTTGATATTTAATTTCGACGCTTGTGGATATTCTACCGATCCGTGTTCAGGGTTTTTTGTTCATTTTCGCTCCTTTAAATTGGATCTGCCCCTGTTCCTTGGCTTTTGCCGAAAATGCTGTCTAAAATAGCTATGTCTTCAACGATTTTTCCCTCCACTGGACCTCCTCATTGTTTGGTTGTTCCCTCCACTGGCCCTCCTCATTGTTTGGTTGTTAAAGTTTAAAAAAAGGGTAGTCGCCGAATTCCGACCAGTGCTATGCTTAGTGGCAGCGAGCTCCCATACGAGAAGCTTTGTTACAGCAATTGTTTAGAGCTAGATCCGTGTTATATAATGGCGGAAGGTAGCAGTCGCGGCCCTATTGGAAGGACTAGCGTCACTGATGCACTCGCCTGAAGAATGAAGAAGTTAGAAAAGGAGATAGAAGAGCTTTGACATAAGCTGGCGGTGAAATGTGACAAAGAGGACCTAGAGTTCTTGAAGAATTCAATAGAGGATACCATGGACCGAAAGTTCGCAAATAACAATGTTGAACTGATCGAACAGATGCGAAGGCTTCTTCAGGAACAACGAAAAGCCACCCAACCTCGTGACGACGAGGGGAGCCCAACGACTTTTGTAGGTTCTGGACAGTCCCCTCCAGTTGACAGGATGCCTTCCTCAGAGGAAAAGTCAATGGAGATTGGTCGAGGGAACCACACGTCCCACCCACTATGGTCTCTTGATATTTACTTGTCTGATTAGGTTTACTTGTTTCATTTTCTGTTAGTTTTCCAAGGCCCTTCTGTTCGTCTATATTAATTTTTGGTATGCACACTATTATCCTTTTTGTAAAATAGAATCTCATGTTATTGAGGTTCTAGGGAGTAGGATTCTATCGTATTAGTGATATAAACATTTGATGTAATCAACAACAAATATTGGTCTATTTTGGTATATAACTGTATATCGAAAATTGTAATCGGAAATATTGACGAAGATATATTAATGGATATAAGATTTGTGTATATTCCTCTGACATTTAAATCTATTTCTAAAATTTTTAGATATATCAATGGATATAAGATTTGTGTATATTCCTTGGGCATTTAAATCTATTTCTATAAGTATTAAAACACTTTGGCCCTGCACGTAGAATGCTTTGGTTAAACTTCTTCCTTGTGGTAATTTGTAGGATTACTTATTTGTTCCACTTCTCACTTTGCTACAAAGGCTAAGAAGTAAAGCATGGCTAGTTTCATAGTTTGCACATGACCTGTTGGTTCAAGAAGAAAGCCTCTTTGAAATCCAATTTGTAGCAAATGGATACTTCTATTGAAATATTGCATTATGAATTCTCAATATTCAAATGACTATAAGACTAGTAACTATTTGTTGGGCTTGTGATTTGGTTTCTTAAATGTAGTGCAATATTATTTTATATTCTGTTAATTGTAATGTTGTGATTTCTCTGTTATTTTATTCTATAGTATGTATGTTTGACTATTCAAATTTAAAGCACATTACGAATTATATAATAAAGTCATTATGGTTCTATAAGTAAATTACCATCTTGTTGGAACAATTTCACGACCACTCTATACAACACATCTCTCTTTCTTTCAATCATAGAGCTGATTTATTGTCAAAGAAGGGATTACATTTGGAAGATGGTATTCTTCAGGTTACCCCTTTCACTGATCACCATCCGGGGAAATGTTTTATGTTTGTCTTTATTAAATAGGCCAGCCTTTATGATCCATTTTGTAAATTCGATGCACCCACTTTAGGGGCTTTTTGGTTAAGATTTCCTCTGTATCTATGTTATTTTTATGATGTTATCAGCAGCTATGGTTATGATGGTATATTACTGAATAGTGGCAAGCATTATTGGATTTATTGTAAAAGACTGCATAGTATGTTTTCAAAGATTCTATCCTTGGGATAGGTTTTATTGTAAGTTTCTTTGATTCACTTAATGAATATCAAGGAAATTTTTTTTCATTAAAAAAAAAGGTTCTATAAGTAAATTAATCCTGAATGAATCTACTAACTCTTAACTCTCAGATCAAGTAATCAATATTCTGAGAACTCTTAACTCTTAGATCAAACAATCAATAAAGTCATTTTGGTTCTTTTCATGATTGGGCTTCATGATTGCACGCAGGCAGGGTTGGAATTTCATTTTATCTTTACCCTTCAAATCAAATTTTATGACATTTTGAACTCTTACTTTAACCATCACAAAACGTTTAGTTTCAGAACATGCCCTTCAATAGTAAAGTGTTGTTAAAGAAATTACCTTTCATTATTGAAATTTTTATTAAAGATTTTAATTTTTAATAAACTATAGTAATAAAAATATCTATCCATGTTTTATTTAGTTAATCTTATATTCTAAATATTAATACTCATGCATGCAAGATGGATTCTCTCATTGACACTAATTTAGTTGAAGAAAACAAACAATTCAAAAATACACCATAAGAAGGAAACTTCCCTTCCAAAAACACTTCGAATGAAAAATCATCCAAAAAATTTATATTAAAGAAAATCTATATATTGAAAAAAAGCTATGCATTTTTAAAGAGGAAGAATTAACTTCCTCATTGTTTGGAGACATCTTGGGCTCCGTCAATTACCCTATTTTAAAAATTACTTTAAATTGAATATTCACATATTTAGTTTGTATATTTATTGTTTATAATTAAACAAAAAATTACATTCAATTTACTCTTGAGTTATTTAATCCAAACTTTTACCGCCCAACTGATATAATATAAAGATGGAACTGCATCAATTGCTGCTATTGAAGTGACATCAATGACGACCACACCCAACAATAAGCTTTCAGGTGGAGGATTTACACACTTGACCATTGACTCATTCGCGATAAAAGGTCTGTGTCCAAGAAGATAATGGCCTACCAAAACATACGTTCAACTCTAGTTTTTTAAACTACCAATTCAACACTAAGACAAAATTGTCAAACCCTAGGTCAAAACTAGGAGATTTTTATTTTCATCAACTTGGAAGTATGAGACACCCAATGGATAGAGGCCAACAAGGTGATTCCATCTAGAACAATTTCATCCTTTGATACCTCTTTCTCTCTCCTCAATGGGCATTTTTATGGAGCAGTGCAAATCAAGCTAGGACGCACTTTTGGCAGATCAATATCTTCACCTGCAGAGACTCTTTGGACAAACCAATGATATGTTTGGATGCAACAATCAACAGTCTAGAGACCCATACCCTCAAAATATTTTAAGTCATCAACCACAGGAAATGACAGGCATTTTACTGAGCTCACTCGGGCATTTTTACAAGTAATTTTATACTTAGACAATTTTTGCATTTTCCTAGACTGGAGTAATCTGCATGAAACATTGTTTTGGAAGACCCATAACTTCCTTTTTAGAAACTCTCAAGACAATCAGATACCATGGTAAAGTAGAAAAATCAACAAGCTACAACCTGACACTATGGGAAGGGCATTTACCTTAACCTATGAATTATGGCGGGCATTTTCCTGAGGCCACTTGGACAGTTTTACTACCATTGGTGCAAAAACAACATGAAACCGTGTTTTGGTAGGCCTTTAACTTTGTCATAAAAAACCCTCTTTGAGAACTGAGACCATGGTATGATAGCCTCTTCAACAAGCTATAGCATTATAGTTTTAGATAATTTTTATCATTCTCCTATGAGGTAAAGCAGGCAATTTCCTAAGGCCACTTGGACCAATTTTCCAACACTTGGCCATTTTTCAGAATTTGGACCTCTTTTTTTTCTCTTGTTCGTAATATGCAAAACAATATTTTTCCTACTTTGGCAGGTTAATTTCTTGCACATGTGACTATTAGGAAGTAACTTGAAACCATCACTGGATAGCTGCTTCAACAAGCAACAAGTTCATGTCAACTGATGAATTTATCCCCACAAGGACAGTTCCTGGCGGGCATATCCAAATAGCTCCTTAACCTTGTGATTTTAACACCTAGCCTAATTTCAGTTGTTCTTAATATGCAAAACAAGTTTTTTCTCAATTTGGCTGGTTAATTTCTGGTTAATGTTTTGGCAGATTTATAACTTTCTCCTCACACACGCTTAAGAAAAACTGAGACCATGGTCAGGTAGACAAATCAAAAGGGTACAACCTTACCATATGCTGTAGGAATTTACTTTAACCTATGATTTATGGCGAGCATTTTCTTGAGGCTACTTAGTCAATTTTACTTCCTTTGGTGCAAAACCCTGTTTTGGCAGACCTATAAATTTCTCCTCATAAGTGATTAATGCAAACTGAGACCATGACTAGATAGCCACTTCAACAAGCTATAGCCTGGTATGATGGTGCAAGCATTTTTCTCAAACCATGAATTATGGCGGGCATTCTCTTAGAGTAGTTTTGACTAATTTTTACATAGTAAACTCCTGAAAATGGCTAAGTGTTGGAAAACTGGTCCAAGTGGCCTCAGGGAAATGCCCGCAATAATTTGGGGGTTAGAGTAAATGCCCGCACCGTATGTTCGGGCTGTACCTTGTTGATCTGTCTACTTGATCATGGTCTCATATTGTCCAAAAAGTGTCCGAGGAAGAAGCTATGGATCTTCCAAAACAATGTTCCATGCATATTGGACCAGTCTAGGAAAGTGTAAAAATTGTCTAAGTATAGAATCAGTAGAATTGCCTAAGTGACCTTAGTAAAATGCCCGCCATGTCTTGTGGTTGGTGTCTAAAATTATTTTGAGAGTATGGGTCTCTAGAATTTTGTTTGGTGCATCCAACTATATCATTGGTGAAGAGTTAGAGTCTTCGAGGAAGAAGATATTGATCTGCCAAAAGTGCTTCTTATCTTGATTTGCACTACTCTAGTAAAATGCCCACCGAGGAGAGAGAAAGAGGTTTCAAAGGATGAAATTGGTCTGGATGGAATCACCTTGTTGGCCTCTATCCATTGGGTGTCTCACACTTTTAGCAGACAACAACCTGCCCTAGCTCCACCCTTCCACCATTTTCTGATTTCTTTTCTTCAATTCTGGAATTTCATTTGTCTTGGCCTGTTCTTGCTGCTACTGCAACTTGGACACCCAAGATACACTTCTTCCTTCTAAAATGTGTGAATATATATTGAATAATTCACCCTTCAATCATTTCAACTCTTCAAACTGCCCTTATACCTTTTCATCATCGTGCCTCTTCAAAATTAATTTTCTGTTTATTAAATTAAAACATGACTCATATGATTTTTCTTCATTTTGGCAGATCAATATTTCTCACGTGTGAGTACCATGAAGGGAACTAATACCGCAAATGGATATCCATATCATCAAGGAGAATTCCCATGTCATCTAGAAAAATTATCATTGCAAGGATCCTATTTGGAGGGCATTTCCAAAATGCCTTTTCAATTTTCTGATAGCTAATTTTTCCCTGTTTGATATGAAAAATGATATTTTTCCTATTTTTGGAAGATATATTTTTTGCATATATGACCATCATGAGGAAAAATGAAAGTATGTCTGGATAGCCATTTCAATAAGGAACAGATCCATGTCACTTTTCAAATTTTCTGAAACACACACATCCTCTGGCGGGCATTTGAAAATGACCTTCTAACCTGTTAATTCAACACTTGGACAAAATTGTCAAACCCTAGGTCAACATGATTAAATTGGTCTTTATGGATAGAGTCCCAATGGGTAGAGGCCAACAAGGTGAATCCATAAAGACCAATTTCATCCTCCGAGGTTACTTTCTCTCTCCTTGGTGGGCATTTTACTGAATTAGTGCAAATTAGGCTAAGTAGCACTTTTGGTAGATCCATATCTTCTTCCTCGGAGTCTCTTTGGACAAACTGACACCATGGTTGGGTAGAAAAAACACAAACCTACAATATTCCCATATGGTGTGGGAATTTTCTTCAACCCACAATTTATGGCGGGCATTTCCTTGAGGTCAGTTGAGACAATTTTTCTAACACTTAGTCATTTTCAGGAAATTCTTCAAGGTTTATCCTGAAACCTTGTTTTGGCAGGCTTATATCTTTCTCCTAAAACATTATTAAGGCTAAATGAACCATGAATAGATAGCCACTTTAACAAGCTATAGCCTGGTATGATGGTGCAGGCATTATCTTCAAACCATGAATTATGGCGGGCATTCTCTTAGGGAAGTTTTGATTAATTTTCCCATACTTGGTCAATTTCCAAGTTTCACAAACTTGTCATACTTTTCCAAAATGTTGTCA
This sequence comes from Larix kaempferi, assembly GCA_027924585.1. Taxonomy (NCBI): domain Eukaryota; kingdom Viridiplantae; phylum Streptophyta; class Pinopsida; order Pinales; family Pinaceae; genus Larix; species Larix kaempferi. The sequence continues at coordinate 690,029 of BSBM01002163.1, forward strand.
GATTGCAACACTGTCTTGATGTTGGCACTAGAACACTATCATGTGTCTTTCCATCCTTAGCATACATTTCATATCATCACTCATCATACATGCCATGTCATTACTTATATGCCCAATGCCAACCATCTGCTTTGTCATCATACCACCTCATCCATGGCTCTTGTCAACATAGACATATATATATATGTCATCATAGGCAATGTCTCTCATCTTATTTGCCATCAATGCCAACCAATGCCAACCTATATTGCATCTATTGCCCCATTACAATTGAATCAAAGGGGATCTATTGCCCCGACTTACAAGGAAGGATTTACCTAGCTCAATGACTTTACATAATCAAATACAATAATGACATCCTGATGGAGGAATAAAACATCTCCGAATAAATTACAACAATAAATTACAATAGAATATTGTTCGAAGTTACAATATTTCAACAGGTGGTGGTGATGAAGATGATGATCATGATGAATATGATGATGATGGCGATGATGAAGATGATGATGATGATGAAGATGTTGATTAGGAATAGGGAGATGACGATGATGATGACGACGATGATGAAGATGAACATGATGAAGATGATGATGATGAAGATGATGATGATGATCAATGATGGTGGTGGTGATGACGACGACAATTATGATGATGATGATGATGATGACGACCAGGATGAGGATGATGAAGGAGTTGATCATGATTATCATGATGATGATTAGGATGAGGGAGATGACAATGATGATGACGACGACGACGACGATAATGGTGATGGTGATGATGAGGATGAGGATGAGGACGATGATGATGAGGATGATGATGATGAGGATGATGATGATGAGGATGATGACCAGGGTGAGGATGATGAAGATGATGATCATGATGATCACGACGATGATTAGGATGAGGGAGATGACGATGATGATGACGACGACGATGATGATGATGATGATGATGATGAAGATGAAGATGATGATGATGAAGAAGATGATGATGATCAATGATGGTGGTGGTGATGACGACAACAATGATGATGAGGAGGATGAGGATGATGATGAGGAGGAGGATGATGATGATGATGATGATGATGATGATGATGACGACGATGATGATGGTGATGATGATGATGAGGATGAGGATGAGGACGATGAGGATGATGATGATGAGGATGATGATGATGATGATGACCAGGATGAGGATGATGAAGATGATGATCATGATTATCATGATGATGATTAGGATGAGGGAGATGACGATGATGATGACGACGACGATGATGATGATGACGACGATGATGATGATGAAGATGAAGAAGATGATGATTAAGATGATGATGATGATCAATGATGGTGGTGGTGATGACGATGACAACGATGATGATGATGATGAGGATGAGGATGAGGACGATGATGAGGAGGAGGAGGATGATGATGATGATGATGATAAAGATGATGATCATGATTATCATGATGATGATTAGGATGAGACGGATGATGATGATGACGATGATGATGAAGATGAAGATGATGATGATGGTGATGGTGATGATGATGATGCTGATGAATAAGATGATGATGATCAAAGATGGTGGTGGTGATGACGACGACAACGATGATGATGATGATGATGAGGATGAGGATGAGGACGATGAGGATGAGGATGATGATGATGATGATGATGAAGATGTAGATGATGATGATGATGATGAATATGTAGATGATGATGATGGTGATGGTGATGATGATGATGCTGATGAAGATGATGATGATGATGATTAATGATGGTAGTGGTGATGACGACGACATCGATGATGATGATGAGGATGAGGATGAGGACGATGATGATGAGGATGATGATGATGATGATGATGATGACCAGGATGAGGATGATGACCAGGATGAGGATGATGAAGATGATGATCATGATTATCATGATGATGATTAGGATGAGTCGGGTGATGATGATGATGGTGATGATGAAGATGAAGATGGTGATGATGGTGATGGTGATGATGATGATGTTGATGAAGATGAAGATGATGATGAAGATGTGATGACAAGATATTTACCTTGGTCTTCACTAAAGTCTTCTGAGCTTGGCCAACATTATAATAGAATGGTTGTGAGTGATTATTCACTCCTATAAAGAATGCACTTTATAGAACTACCAAACTACTCAGTTAGGATCTTCCTCTTTTAAGACACCAGACTAGGTCCATAAGTCTTGATTCTTCATGTGCACAAATCTAATAACATAAGGCTTCATAGGGCCCAAAAAATTGTATTTTTTTTTTTACTACTTCCTCAGATCATATTGAATTTAAGTGAAAGGAGGAGCTGCGTTAAGCAATTTTGAAACTCTGAAACTGATCATGCATAATGATTGTTTTCAAATCATATTGAATTGTCATATTAGTCATTGGAATGGGTGTTAGGAGAAATCCTTAATTTTTCACTCAACTGGCTGCTCCCCCTATCATGTAGACGTCTTCATTTACTAAGCTCCACCTAAAATTGTGATGATGAAGATGATGATGATGATGATGATGACGACGAATATGATGCCGATGACGAATATGATGATGATGATGAAGATGATGATGATGATAATCATGAAAATAATGAAGATGAAAATGATGAAGATGACAATGATGAAGATGATGATCATGATAATGGAGATGATGATGATGATAACGAATATGTTGATGGTGAAGATGATGATGATGATGATAAGGAAGATGATGATGATGAAGAAGATCATGATGACGACCGATTATGATGACGACGACGATGATGATTATGAATATGATGATGATGATGATGATGACGAAGACGACGGTGATGACGACGACAAGGATGATAATGATGATCATCATCATTGTTGTCACCATCACCATCATCTTCTTGGTCTTCATGATCATGATCATGATCATATTCATCCTTGAAGGGACTTATGTATAGGATCTCACTATAAGCAATGCAACCAATACAAATTATGACAAAATCCTAGTTAAATTAAATTAAAAACATAGAGTTGTTTAACTAAAATTAATTTAAAATGCAACAAAATATAAAATATGCAAATAAAAAAAAACCCAAAATAAACTAAACAAAAAATAAATATGCAAATAAAAAAAAACCCAAAATAAACTAAACAAAAAATAAATATGCAAATAAAAAAACAAACAAAACACAAAATATAAAATATGCAAATAAAAAAACACAGAGGGAAAAGACTCCCGCGCACTAGCTCATTAGCAGCATCCAGAGCAAAACAACAAAGAACAAGTTCACTCCCGCATACTAGTTCATTAGCAGCATCCAGAGCATTGGTAATTTGATGAGCAGAGCAGTGGTAAATCGAGGAGCAGGGGATACTAGTCCAGAGGATACCGATGTTCCCAAGGGAGGAAATCCGACGGCAATACAGAGGATAACAAAGGTCCCAATGAATTCGGTAAGCCCATCAACCCTAGTAGTGTAGGGATTTGGGAAAAATCCCACGGTTTTGACCGTTTCCACACTAAATACAGACGTTTCACTATTTACTTCATTTTTTCTGAGGGTTTATACGAAATATAGGCCGTATTTGAGGGGAAAAATGACCCATGATGGGCATTTTTCTTGTCAAATGCCAGCCCTGAACCCATCCATCTCCCATTTGATAGAGAACGGGCTTGGACCCTACCATCATGACCAAACAAATTTGGGATTTTCGTGTTGCAGAACAACGTAGCAATGGTAAGAAAATGGTCTTGGGTAGTGTAAGACGATTCGGGGTTGTACTAAGACGATTTAGGATCCAACATCACCCTATCCGTGTCCATGTGCAAAACCACTCAAAACTACCTAAAATTGGTCTAAATTTGGTGACATTTCACCATGTTATCCTATTTAAAAAAAATCAGGCATGGAGGTATGGAGGGAGGGAAAAATGATGCTTGGGTTGAGGAGGATGCTTCATGGAGGTTGGTGATGGAACCCCAAATTGAATCCCCAACATGATCTATATGAGGGGGAACCCCATACCTCTTTGCATGCATTAACTAGTCAAGTGGCCCAAGAAACACACTTCTATATCCGTGTTGTGAACAAATTCCAAATCAAATCAAATCGTGTCTTATACTTAAAAATAATTCAAATATAAATAAGTCTAAAAGAAATTACACCTTTGAGAGAAAAATAGCTTTTGATAAAGTTTTTGGGAAGAAATAACTTTTGATATTAAAACATTAAAAGTAAATATATTTGCACGCTAAATTATATCCGCTTGGTAACTTATATTCTTGTTTTATCGAGTGTAGGTACCACCAAATAGGTATATGTCATATCTATCTTCCTCGAGTGATGATGAAGATATACTCGGAGATGTTGAAAGTGAGGCGTGTTGTACTAGATCTACCGGTTCTATATCAACTAGATCTGAAAAGGTAAGGAAAAGATTTCGTAGACGCATGCAATATTTTATTGCCAACGGAGGGTCATGTAATTATGATGCTAAGAGCATATTTGTATGTGCAAAAAAAACAATACTTCCAGGTGAAGAGTTGTTGATCAATTACAACTTAAATCGAATAGATGTAGCTTCCACGGTCCAGGGTAACCGTGGAAGGTCACACGCTATGCCTCATCAGGTAAATGCTAAATATAGTAACTAAACATGACTACAATAACTAAATGTTTCGATTCTTTCGGTTAACATTCGATTTCCACCAAGGACATTCGCTTTTTTCATGCTTATTATGAATATTTCCATGTGATAACATGCTTATTACACTGTTATGCTTATCTCATTTTTGTTTATGTTACAATTATTGACTCAACTTTTATTGATTGATTTATTTTGTTAGGGTGGAAGCAGTGGAAAGCCACATTCTGCTTCCACAGTCTAGGGTGACTGTGGAAGGTCACAATCTATGCCTTGTGAGGTAAATGTTAAATATAGTAAATAAATTTGACTACAATAACAAAATGTTTCGATTTTTTGCGGTTAACATTTGATTTTCACCGTTACCATTCGCTTTTTTCATGCTTATTGTGAATATTTCCATATGATAACATGCTTATTACACCGTGGCAGGGGTCTGCTCATCGCCATGGAGCAGAACATCTATCTTCTCCTTCGGAGGTAAAAGTAAATATTATTGCAATATCTCATTTTTGTTTATGTTACAATTATTGACTCAACTAAATATGACTACAATAACTAGAAACTCCAACCCCAGAAGATTTCCATGTGACAACATGCTTATTACACTGTGGCAGGGGACTACCCATGTTCGTCATGAAACAGAACGTGTGTCCTCTACTTCTAAGGTAAAAATAAATATTATTGCAATATCTCATTTTTTATTATGTTACAATTATTTTCATAACGTTTAGTTATTGATTTATTGTGTGAGGGTGGCGCTAGTGGAAAGGCACCTGCTGCATCCATGGTCCAGGGTGACCGTGGAAGGTCACACTCTGTGCCCCATCAGGTAAGTGTTAAATATAACAACTAAATCTTTTGATTTTTTCTGTTAACATTCGATTTCCACTGTTGACATTCATATTTTTTTGTGCTTATGATGAATTATTGATTGATTTATCGTGTTAGGGTGAGGACCGTGGGAAGTCACCAGCCACAACACCGCACCAGGTAAGTGTTAGTTCTTAATAGTAATTAAATTTCATTACAATAACAATGTTTGAATGATGTTAAAATTAATTTACTTAATTTTATTGTTTGATGAATTTAGTCCAGTGCACTTGATCTGGGTGATGAGGAGCTTGAGGATGAAATTTACTATTCCATAGACCCAATGGAAACTATGAAGAAGGACCTGAAAAAGGAAAACATAGAAATGCTTTCCTTAGATCGCATAAGGCCCATGACACAAGATATCAGGGAAAGTATTGAAGAGTGTCACGTCCCCTCCCGTTGATCCAACGCAAGGAAGGGATCATGACACTAAAATCTGGCTTTTACAAAACTTAGCCCCATTCATCATGAATAAAACAAATGGCATTACAATAAAATGCATATATGTGCAGATGCAAATCAAAGCAAATATGCATAACGGAATAAAACATCATCCACACACCTTTCGCATGCATCCATCATATCAAGAATAACCATTCATTAATTAAAACAGTGCAGATGTAAAACACAAATAAAATACTCTTCTTGATGTAATGTTGTCTCAATCAACTAGCTATGTCGCTGCAATGTTCCACCCAACCATAGGTCTCTGCCCAGCCTATATTCTTTCAGCACTCAGAGACCACCCCCGAGCTTGGCATGATATCTACAAGAATAATGGGACTCTTAAGCTCAACACAACCAAAGCAATGGATACCCATCTCAACTCCAACATTCTCTTACACACAACAAACTAAAAAACTGGGCATGGATACACATTTTCAACAATGGATTTACAAATTATGGTCCATGGGTTTTCCCCAAATCGTGGCACACCCAAAAACGGATTGTGGAAAGAGGGAATCAACCCCAGGGAAGAAAACCGATTCCTCCCATAGATGTATGAGCATTCAGTGGGCCAAAACGGCCTCTATAAAACCCCCAAATTGATTTATTCTCTTCCCCACTGTTAACCAAAACAAAAACACCCTCCCCATCTGGAAAAATGAAGGAAAACACAGAAAACCCGTGGAGGAAAACGCCCAGGTGACTTCCAACTCGCGAGAGAGCAAAACTGATGGGTGAAGAATGGCTTGGGGAGCAATTTCGTGGTTCCTTTCTTGCCAAGGAATCCAAACACGGATTTCTATGAAGGGTGGCTTTCCCATACCCGAATTTGGATAGCCATACCTCTCCATTCCCCAAGGCATTAACTACCTCAACCAACTCTTGGGAGAAATGAATGATTGGGCACAAAAGTCAACATGGGTAGTTGAGGGTTTATGGGTTCTCTCATTGACACTTGGATTGAATTGATTGGCTCAAGGGTTTGAATATTTCCCTCCCATTTCCTTGTAAATATCATGCCACCATCTCTTGTTGCATTGCATAGCTAGTTGTGGGCATTTCTATTAAAATGTATATTTACAATTTCCATGGGTCACTAGCATTGTTGAGTCAAACCCAGTCGATAGGGGTTCCCATCACTGTCGACATCCGACCCACTGCGATTTTCCTGAGCACCGGCCCAAACAGGTTTTACCCCGTCCAACAACACCTACGGAGCAGATGAGGTCTCTCCCGAGATGTTCAAGGGAGAGTTGACGGAACCATGTTTTCGCCGAATGAAGGAGGATGTTTGCGGCAACAATTACTTATACTTATTGCGACGTTCAGAAATAGATCTATGCATTTAACTTCAACATCATTGTATTTATAGCATTATTCAACAGAAACAGTTATCACAACAAGTATAACAGTAGAGCATTAATTGCACCAAGAAAACATATCACCATTCATAATTTGCAACATGCATTACCATAAGTGAACAAAAGATGCACAAGGATTTCGCAAAACAACTCTATCATGTCATATTAACTCAGCAAAACCCAGATACAATATCTCCGCAAAACACAGTTCTTGTAGAGAACTCAGACGGATACCAAGATCAGATCTCATTCACATTCCTCTGTCCCTCCTCAAGGTATCCAACACATATGGCTCTATGACTATAAATAGGATTCCGCCTTTACATTGCTTGTCCACTTATTAACAACTTCCTAACCGACACTTTGAGCAAATGACCCAAAATCTAACTGACGCGGTCCAAATGACCCCAAAACCCGCATACTATGGTACAATTGACCCAAAATTACCTAATCATACGGTCCAAATGACCCAAACCCCGCATACTGTGGTCTAATTGACTAAAAAATACATAAAATATTCTTCCTTTCGCCTAGGTTTTCGTCTTCTGTGATATCTTCTGGCTTGTCGCAGCATCCGCGATGTTGTGATACTACCTTACCAAATCGCCTACCAACAAGCACATGGGTAACATAATAGCAAATACTTTCCTCTTCAAGATTGGGCGTTCACTAGCGGGGCCTTGGCCTTGATTTCCACGCTAGGAATCATACATAATATGCATACAATATTTACATTATAGCCCAAAATATCCTAAGGGTCAAAATGGGGGTATCAAAAAGAGATGAAAGAATGAATAAAATCTTACGGGGTAAGTGGCATCTTCACATTTTTTTAAAGCTATGACATAATTTCATATCTGATATTATGTTTTATATTTTTCCAAGTGATCTGATAAAGTAAAGTTTTTCGTTTGTAGGAGTTTTTACAACCCGTGACTAGAGAAAATGCCGAGATAGGTATAGGTAGCAGTGATGCTCCAATGTAGCAACAACGTCAACAAATCAATGTACCAATGAGGCTTTTTTATACTCCTGCAGTTGGCCTCCAATCCATTGATGAGGGCATTGATTTTGATTGGCATGACATGCCGGAGCATGATGAGACGGAGCCTAGGACTCCACATGGCTCCAGAGATGAATGTACTGTAGATGACCAGGAAAATTTTCTTGGAGAAGCACGAGTTAAAAGCACTGGATCACTAGATCTCACCTTTTGGGTGGATGACGCTTGTGTTCCGATCAAGACTCAAAAGATTGCAGGATTTACTAATTAATTTATTCATTTTAATCATGAAATTGAAATGGACATACGTTGAAATTATTAAAAATTAATGGATTATACGTTTCTGCAGGAAACAATGTTTTCTACAGGAATTTGAATGACAAAGCATTGGAGCTGCTTGGCCCCACCATTCGCATAGGGTGGAATATCCAAGATAGCGCAAAGAGAGATGAATTGATAGACCACATGGTAAACTTGTTCGGCAATACATTCAACAAGAAATTGGTTGCAAAGTTAGCCGGCGAGAATTTAAAATATACCAGGGCCCACTATAGGGATAAATTGCAACTTGACCTCAAGCATGAGCGCCCTCCCATGGTTCCGGAGAAAGAGTGGAAGGCACTCATAGAGGATGCAAAGGAGAACTTGCTAAAAAGACAAGGAAAACAACCATGGCCTGGAAAAGCAAGGTACTCCACATATCATCTTTTTAGTGAAATATGCGCATTTTTTTTAATAGTAAGAATTCTGATCTCTAACGTTTTTCAAAATTTTCATATATAGGCTACCTAACACCTCCAAAGCAACCAAGGATAGAGTGGAAAAGCACGGGAAGCATAGACTAGGCCAGGGTGGCTATAGAAAACGAAGAGCTCGAATCGTAAGAATTAAATGATTAACTTTGGGGAATATTTATTTGACAGTAGTGAACAAATACCTGTTTTTGATACTGGAAATTTTAAATGTGTTATGTATTGCAGGGAAATATGTTCGAAGATGCTACCACCGAGGATGACCTAAAGCTTGGTTTCAAGTATGGTTTTAAAAGTGTGATTGAATATCAAAAAATCTTGGGGCAGACTCCAATCTCCCCAATGATGCAGATGCAGGTAAATAAAGTGAATAAGGACATCATTGCAGTATACTATTAAAGTATATTCAATTTTGATTATATCACCCATAACTAAATATTTATGTTTGCTTTTAAGCAACAATGCAACCGCAACAGTGAATCTAGCACTACTTAGCACGTACCAGCTGATGTTGGGGTGTGCATGTCCCATGATTGTGGAGAGCAGAGTATCCCTTATGGTATGTGTGCTTTGGAAATAGAAATATCTACTGTGATTATAGATATTTATTTCCTGATGTATACTTATAAATTTTCTTCTTTCAATGGAAGACCATGTAGCTCAGGAGGGTGAAACACAAGAGGAATTAGCAAGTAGAGAAACAATTAACACACTAGTTGTCACAGCTACACAGACAGGTAAAGAGCAATATTGTAATTTTAATCAAAATAATGAACTATTAATTTCAATAATATTTCAACATATCGATATGCCCATTTTCGTTGTTGCAGTTCACGCCCCTTCAGAACTGCCTCCACGCCCTACTCAACGACGTGCAAGAAGTATGATACATGAGGGCATGGAAACGCAAACACTAGCAGAACATGGCTTTGTAGATATTCCACCAAATGATGATGATAATACCCCAATCGTCAGTTTTTACAATGAAAAAAACATAAATCAAAGAAAAAGTAGATGTATAAATTCATGACTTTTATTGGGATGTATATCGATGTTGTTAGTCTGAAACATTGTTTATACGAATTACCTCATTATGCTTCAATGTTTTTATGTTTATATGTTTTGATGACTAGCCTAGTTATGCATGAATGTTTATATGTTTTCTATGTAAACAACATCATTTATTGGGTATGGGGAATTGAGAGCGATCTGAGGGGGGGGAGGGGCCAATTGAGCTTCCACGTTCACGTGGTTGGCCCTACTGAGTAGAGAATATAAAAATATTCTCGAAATAGAGAGGAGCTCAATAAGGTATAAATACTCATTTATTACTATGTATTAAAGATGGTTGTAAATTTTTAAATGCATGTCTATTTCTTAAAATATTGTTAATAAATTTAACATTTCACGGTTCATTGATTTCTACAAGACTTTGTAGTAGGATTTAAATGACTGTTTATTTGCTTATATATATTATTTATTGATATAAAAATTTCGTCTTTGATGATTTATGCGGGTCTTGGTGAAGTGCATCTCATGGACAACTCTTATCAAGTTGTATGGGCGAATGGATCTGGTGAAAGGACAATGATAAGGTAAGGGTTTTGATGTGTTCTTTATCCTTAATGTGTTTATATTTATCCTTAAATTCTATTTCATTCTTTTTTTTTTCCTAGGAAAAAAGCGTAATTTCATTAAACATAATCAAATTACATATTGCAGAAAGGCTTCAAGAGCCCTTTCCATTGACAACTTTCCAGCTTCAAAGAAATAATTGATACCAAAGCATCTCCTGAAAAAAACCCAAAACTTATATGCCTTGTGACAGAGAATCCAAGTATGGTTCAAGAATATGTAATAACCAACTCATTTAGAGCTGAAAGAAACAAATAAAAAATAAAGCCACAGATGTAGAAGCATCAAATGGAAAACCGAAAACGCAAAAAATGGAAGGTTTGTAGAGCTGCCGACATCTAGAACTTAAGACCACAAACTAGTCACAGTGTTGCCAAAGAAAATTTCACACCGCACTGAGAAACATCCAGCCAAATTGTCGGCTTGACAATAGCTTCTGACCGGTGCCGCTGCTAAAAAGAAGACAGAAAGCCCGCATCAGAGCGGATCTCCAACCTCGACTAACTGCAGTTGATGCCCTCGTCATGGATGCATTTCCCTGCATCACCATTCAACACTTAATCCGCCGCCGCCGCCACTGATAAGCAGGAGTCCCTCCAAGCAATGGGTCGCCGTGCAAATACCCCACCACCCCTCCACTTGCAGTGAGCCGTCCACCCATGCCGCATACCATGCAAGAGAGGTGCGATTGCAGCCATTGCCACCAATGGAAGCCACACACCACCACGCCAATGAGAAATATTTCACCGCCATTGAGCCTGAACGGAACCGCCATCACCCTGAGCGCCGTGTACATGTTTCCGTGCAGCATGCCATGGTCACAAGACTCGGAGGAGAAGAGGGATGGCGGCCATGGAAGGATCCATGGCTGTCGGTTTCAACAGGGTTCGACTCTCAACCCTAACCCGAACGCCGTAGACGCGATTAGGTTTTCTCTTCTATTTCATTCTATTAAGATATATATATATATATATATAACATCTTAGCCAAAGTAAATTGCTTGCATTATGTGGTTTCTCTCCTTCCTTTAACTTTGATTTAAACTAGAAAAGTATATATGTATAACATATTAGCCAAAGGAAATTGCTTGCATTATGTGGTTTCTCTCCTTCCTTTAACTTTGATTTAAACTAGAAAAGTATTATATTTATCTTAAGTTCAACACCACAAGAAGCCATCAAATCAACCTACTTCGAAAATTATAAAAAAGGGAATACTGGGAGAGTATCATCAAGTCTGGTGTTTCTATTTCTCTCGTGAAGCTCAGTACATGCCTTAGGAAATTAAAAAAAAATTAAGAAATATATGAGAACTGTAGGTCAGAATCCAAGAGCTCGTAACTCATTATCTGATTTTTTGGTCTTCTTGTTGGTTGATACCTCTACATGAGAATGTCTACCCTTCAACTACCCCCAATTATGATCTAAGGCTTGGTGATTGTCTGTCGCGTTGGTAGCTTGCTACTTTGGGCTAACTGATTCATCTCATCTAGAATTGCCTCTCTTATTCACCATAACATTATCCATGGCAACCTGGTATCTGTGTAACTTTAGCATCATGTCAAGGATGTCCTTGATTTCCTTCCAACCCTTATTTTCGCCATCCTTCCCACTTTACTCCTACTGAGTTTTATCTCAATCATTTGTCTCTGACAGGAAATATTTGATGTGAAAGTTAAAATCTGAGTACAAGGAAGGTTCTTCCCATCAGGCAAGTCATCAAATATTATTTTGACATGTTTGTTCTGTGATTTTGCTGCGTTGTTTGTTGTTTAATGGCGCATACAATATTTAATGGTAGTATTGCAGCATGGTATGTCTTGGTAGGTGGTAGTATGATTCCTTGTTATTGGTTTATAATTTTTCAGGTGCTAAGGAATTTGTATATATAAAGACTAAGGTTCCCACACTCTTCATCAATGTACAACACTTCATTCATGGGTGCTCCATTTCAACACATAGTTTTCATCTCTTTCAACTTTAACACAAGGACCTCTTGGCCCTTGGGAGTATTAAGGTTGAAAGAGATGAACATTATGTTTTGATGGAGTAGTTGAAAGCGATGAACATTATGTTTTAATGGAGTAGTTGAAAGAGATGAAAATTATGTTTTAATGTTACAACTGTGCTATCTTGGTTCACTAATTTTGTTGGTGCAAGTGTGCTTCCATGTTTGGTTTGCCCTTGGTTGGGTATTTTGAAAGTTGGATTCCGGAAGAACCTAAATGAGGATGAGAGGATCACATCTTCCAAGTTGAACCCTTCCTATACAGTGATGCTAAAATTTCAGTTGTTGCATGGCACATATGTGGACCATAAATTGATATGTCTAGATCTTCAAAGGTAGCAGATAAAGTGATGTTATTACATGAGGAGTGTCTCCAGGGAAATTATGATATGGTTTCTAAACTACAAATTGCATGCTCAACTGTGCAACCTAATTCTTAGTGCCAAAAGGTAATTTATGATGAATTTTTTGCTACATGTGATCATTCCTAGTAATAGAATATAAATAAGTTGTCAATTTTTTGTTGATTAACATGTATCTTTCCCATCATGTGCTCAAGGGACTGTTTTTATCTTATGGGCATATTTGATACTAACTTGACCAATTTTGGCCATGCTTGAGAAGGTTGCATAAGAAGGATCAACTTTTCATATTATGATGAATATGGTTGTCATTGATGACAACACATCAATGACAAAGACTAAATGACATGGCAACCATGAGATGATGACAAGGACATTGATGACATGACAGATGACATGGAGCATTTGATGACAAGGAATTTTGGAGAGCTATGGGCATCTTAGTGCTCTTGAGGGCATCTAAGCAAATGCCTTTGTGGGCATTTGAAAGACCTTGTTGCGGTCATTTTTGAAGCACCTGTGGGCTTGTTGATAAGGAGTTGCGGGCATAAATCATATCCTTGCGGGCATATTTAAAAAGGAAACTGCAGGCATTTTTGAAGAGCCATGCATGTATCTTGGATGGCCCCATTGCTGGCATTGGTTGGAAGGTCTTATTGGCCCATTGCGGGCATCTCCATGAGGGTGTGTAGACATTTTATTGAAGGCCTGCAGGCATTTTTAAATAGCCGATTGCGGGCATTTTCAGAGTGACCATGAAGAACAGTGCGGGAATTTTAAGAGGAGAGTGTTGTTATGGAAGACAATGGAAAATGTGACAAAGGAAAATGACATGGGATAAGGATTGTTATCGAACAATCTACTCGGGCGGACACGAGACGGATCTCCCTAGTTCAAGTGAATCTAGAACAAATAGTACAGAATACAAAACTCTTTTCCTAGATCTAGTTACAGATCGAGTACTTAGATATCGTACCTTTTAGATGACAGATCCTTCTCCTTGTTGTTGCTCCAAGTCTTGCGGTCGTCAGATCTACAGCTGCAAGACCTGTTAAGACAATATGGAAATGATACAAGCAGTACAAGATATCTAAACAATAACTGATCTAAACTAACAGTTGAGGAAGAAATTTCTAAACATCATCAACGAGACAACATTTATGGAAAGAGATTATATTAACTATATAAAAAGGTTGGGAATACATAGAAAGGATGAAGCTACAACCAAAGCCTCAACGTCGCATCCTCCATCCAACATGTCCAAGCCAAGTCTCCAAGATGGTACAAGCTTCCCAATCACTAGTATGGATCCTATCAGCATAAGGGTACCATAGACCTTCCCCCCTCTCATGGAAAGAGTGGGTGTTTATGTAGGGCTAAAGAGAAAGGGTAGGTTGAGGATTAGGGGGAGATGGTTAAGGGATCTTCCCATAAGGTTAGGAACCGAAATGCCACCTCACCTAGAGCCTAGGGATAGGCCTCCACATCACTCATCTTCGAGAATGGGCTCGAAGATACTCTTTTATCCAAATAACTGACATCATCGCAGGTTGCATTAGGACAATCTACGACGTCGCATGTTGCACAAGGGAAGACTGTGACGACCTTGAAAAGTAGGTCAGTTAAGCCCTCCAGTCATGGGAAACTTCAGGGATGTGTTTTTACTCTAAAATGGGTTTAGGTAAAATAGCAAAGAGTTTACACAATGGTCAAGATGACGACATTATCACAACGGTCATGATGACGAAACTTGGTCATAATGATGATACTTGCAATGGTCATGGTGACAACACTAGGTCAGGACGACGAAACTTGCAACGCTTGCGACACTTGCGACACTTGCACAAGGGTGACGACATTTTGTCGTAACAGAATTCTCCCCAAAGCATGAAGCTGATGGAATGAGACAGGTGAAATGCTTTGTAATAAGAAAAAATGGCAAGGACTTGCTGGTTGGAAGGAGTTGCTGCAGAAATGGCCTGAGATCCACAAGTCTCATACAACACAAAACATGGCTTTCGACCAATACAATGCAGATCCATGATAGTAAAGACCGACTGAACACAATCATGGCTACTAGACACAAGCATAGATCCATGATGAGATGATAACACAGCCACGACCAATACAAAAATGGATCCGTGTAATATGACTCAATATAAAATCCATTGCAACCTGGGTAAAACATGACTTCCCAGGGTCTTCAAGATGAACCCGCAATGATACGAATCTATCCATGTGATTACAAATGTCTTGACGTCGAACATGGTAGAAACCACTTGATTACCGGTCATTAATGTATACCGTTAACAAGTGCGAGGGAGATCACCATTAATGTCAATGATTACCAAGGTATCATAGTACATATCATCAAGCGTGAATAAGTGAGTTGAAGTTGAATGCAAGATGAAATCTTTCAATCAAGAGTCAATGATGTAAACTCATGCTGAAAGCGAGGTAACCTGCCATTGAGGCATGCAAGGCCAAATTACTTGGTTGGTTTCTAAGTTCAATCCTCGGATGATGATTTGAAGTCGACGAGGATGAACTCATCGAAGGAGGGCCATGATGAATCCCCCATCATCGACACAAAACACGACAAAAATGTATGGTGTAGATCAGACGGTAGAGTAATGTGCAAGACTGACTCAAGGTAGACCAACATGATTGAAGGTATACTGACTGCAGAAGATGAGTAACAAATGTCTCTTGAACATGGGAATGGCATGACTTGGCAGTATTGACTTGAAAATAATGATCCCAACCCCTAATTCAACTGATGGTGGAAGTATTCTTTGGCTGATCCAAAGTAGTGGCAAGACTCATGGAATTGATAGGATTCAAAGACAAACAGATTACCCAAGTACTGAATGCAAAATGCAAATGAGTTCCATGTTCAAGAGTGACTATGTACTACCATAATTAAGATGTAACACAAAATCTTCCCTTTTTCCCCATCATGATTGATGAGTGCCTCATGTGTTTTTGACAAGCTTGATGAGGGTAACCAGATGCTCGGCATAGCTCATCTCATAGATGAGTGCAATCCCAATTGTTTTACGAACCTAGGAAAAGAGGGGTTTGTCCCATAATGGTTCCTTCAATGTTTAAAATTTAACGAGTCCAAAGAAGGAAAACTCGGTGTCATTTCATCTTTAGAGAGTCTGAAAAGAACTAAAGGAGACTCCAACGGTCCTTTTTCATAAAGTTAGCCTCATCGCCCGAAAAAGGGTAAAACAACGCGGGAGAGGACTCTTCCATCCATGGTTGGTTGGAGTATTCCTTTTTCGTAAATAGTGCTTCCTGGTCTGAAAAATGGGTAAACTATCACCAGAAAGACGATCATTCAAATGCTTTTACAAGCGTGAAAGCATCAAGTTCGCTTGGCGATCTTTTTCTATTTAGGGAGTCTGAAAAGAGCTTAAAAGGACTCCATGAACAACTTTGTCATGGTTGATAACCGAGTACGACAAAGGAAAAGTAAACTCGGCACAATTCCTTTTCCGTAAATAGTCTAGCGAGGCCGGATAAAGTGATAAACCTATACTCGTTAGACACACCTTTTTACTCAAAATTTTAACGAGCACGAGAATGGTATAAAAAGCACTCGGAATCTTTTTCATGTTTGAACCAGAGCACGAAAAAGTAAAAACTAAGCTCGAACCACTTTTCATGTTTTAACCAGAGCACGAAAAAAGTGAAAAGTAAGCTTAAATGCCATCTTACTGTTTTCACCAGAGCACGAAAAAAGTGAAAAGTAAGCTCAAATACTATCTTACTATTTTTAACGAGCTCGAAGATAGGTTGGAAGAATGCTCATGATGTCTGCTTCATTTTTTAACGAGCTTGTAACAGAAAAAATAATTGTGCTCGAGATAATTTTCATGGTTTAATGAGCTCAAAACCTAAAAAGGAAAGTATGCTCGTAAATCTTCCCAATGGTGGATTTCTTCCCATCATGAAATCCAAAGGTTGGTATGTGACCCCAGAGTGATTGCTGGAAGTAAGTGACTTAGCTCCAACGTGGTGTGGAGAGGCGATCGAGTTGATTTCAACGTAACTTTTAGAGGTTGAAGACATGCCCCCAAGATTCATTTCATCCGTCTTAGGCATAGGCGGGTGAAAAGAAGGTTCAGGTACTAAGTCTACGAGGAGACTCGACTCAAAGGGAAAGAATATGTTTCATTTTTTAACGAGCTTGACACAGGAATAGAACTCTGCTCGAACGACTTGTTTCATTTTTGAAAGAGCTTGACATAGAAAGGGAACTATGCTCATAGGTTAAGGCCCGTTGACGGTTTCCTTCCCAACATGATACCCAGAGGTTGGAAAATGCCCCCAACATGATTGCTAGCGGCTTAACATGGTGGTGTTCCCTCAACATGTTTGCTGACGGTACGACATGTGGCATGCCCCCCAAGCTTCATTTCGTCTAAAAATGATACTTGCTAACCCAACTACCAACCTGGCTACTAATATGAAAATGTTCACCAAGGGGGTAAATGAAAATCAGATGAAATGAAGGTTCAAATTCTCACTCTAGCGAGAGACTCGAACCGATGGGAGGGAGATCTATTTCATTTTTACACAAGCTTGAAATAGACAATAACTATGCTTGAGGGGGGCCATCTTATTTTTTAACGAGCTTGAAATGGAATAAAACTATGCTCGAGGGGGCCCATATTATTTTTTAACGAGCTTGAAATGGAATAAAAATATGCTCCAGTGGATGGTTTCATTTTTATGACAGCTTAAAAGCAAAGGTAAACTATGCTTAGAGGGGTCTATCTCATTTTTTAACGAGCTTGAAATAAAATAAAACTGTGCTCTAATGGATTGGTTTCATTTTTATGAAAGCTTGAAACCAAAGGTAAACTATGCTAGGGTGGTTGGTTTCATTTTTTAACGAGCTTGAAACATAACATAAACCGTGCTCATAGGAACCTATTTCATTTTTTAACGAGCTTGACATAGAACGGGAACTATGCTCATGTGAAATGGTTTCATTTTTATGCAAGTTTGAAATCAAAGAGAAACTTTGCTTGAAGGTTGGTTTCATTTTTTAACGAGCTTGAAACAAAACATAAACTATGCTCGTACCCTATTCTCAGGGGGAAGAAACCACTAAAACATGTGGAACATTTAGGGAAGTCTGATGATTAGGAGTCATATGATGAGTGGGTATCACGAAGGAAAGCTGATCAATGGTCACAATCCTCCCATCATAGGGAAAATACATCACTCGAAAGAGTGTGGACACTACAACTTTCATAGCATAGACATAATCACGTCCAAGGAGTAGATTGAAATCTAAAGGACCTTGGACAACCATGACATCAACATAAACAATTTTACCTCTCAACGTGATAGGTAACTGCGGGAGAATCCCTAAAGGTCCGGTAGGTTTTCGATTAAAGGCCAAAATCTGGTCAGTCACTGGCACAAGCTGAGGGGAACCTATAGCTTGCCAAGCAGTTGAGGATAAAATACTAACAGAATCTCCCTCATCAACTATCGTACAAAAGATTTCTTTATCGGAAACTCCTACCGGATATTTGAAAAGGAACACTCAAAGGAAGACGAGAATCTGTTAGATCATTCCAATCAAAGGAGATGACCTCAATACTTGGGGGGAGGCCTGTAGGAATGGACAGGGTTTCCCCTTGCCTAGGACATTCTGAACCAACTAGGAAAACATCAGCGGTTTCCAATTCACTCTCACTTGGAACATAAGAATGAGACGAAGATTGTGTCATGGTGACTGCTTCAGTCTGTACTTTCTCCAATGAAAGAGAGGGATCGAGTGGAGATGAGATCGACTCGATCACTTCAGTCTTCGAAGGAAGAGTGGGATCAATTACAGATGAAACTGAATTGACCACTTGGTCAACCAGCGGGGGGTCGAGGGACAACTTACTATCACTTGTTGGAAGCACCTGTTGAGAACTAGTAATATCTTCCAACCACCATGAAGCTTCATCCTTGCTTGGACAAAGGTAAGTATGATGCATTCCCTTGCATATCCAACAAGGTTCTGCAGCTCTACCGTTCCGACCCTTCACCAATGGGTCACTGGTTGAGTGAGTGTCATCAATATGATGGTTAAAGGTTGACGATACAAGCGGTTTTGGTTTTTTAGACCACACTTCTGACACACGGGAAAGACTAGGACAATTCTTGAGAAGGTGATCACCCTTGCAAAGTTTGCAAGGGAACTTTGGCTTACGAGGTGTTCTCATAGAATGAGTGCCATCAGAGGCAGATGGTTGATGCTTGGTCTCTTTCTTATCTTTCTTCTTTTTAATCTTCCCTTTCTTCCTGTTCACACCAACCTTCTTACTAACATCAGAGTTTTCAGTAGGAGAAGAGGAAGAGATGGAAGCCGATTCAAATTTAGACGGAGAAGGAGAAGGTCATCATGAGATTGATGCTCATGTGGTGAAGGACCTAGGTCCGACACGGTTGGTGCACTTGGTGTAACCGGATTGGAGAATAACCATACTGTTAATCCTATCGTCCATCCAGGAAGACTCAACGTAGCCATAAAGGGAGGACCAACAGTTCCACAAGGGGGAATAACAAATGGCATACCTTGGAAAGGGGTGCCTTGGTTGGTAGTCCCGGAAGAATCTTCCATATCTAAACTTCCTAAGAGTCTCTAAAGGACCACACAAGACAAACACTCCTCAAGTCTAAAAGCAACAAGCAAACTGTGTGAATAGGAGTGGATTCAAAGTCTGGAACCTCACGGGATTATCAAGGCATCGCAAACTGCTATATACTGCAGGGTCCAACAATATGACGCGACAAGGAGGATTGGGACCATACCCTTGCCTGCATACTTGATTACCTGGACAGTACGTGCGTGCTAATCTCCCCGAGTGCTGTTCTCGGTGTATTTCTTTGCCAAGATGGTCAAATGGTTAACTTAGTTGGTTTCAGGAATTCTAGTGGTGTCTCCCGATATACGCAAGGTACATGGGAGCTCAAATCCATAGTGGTGCTGTCTAATGCACATCTGTTGGCACGAGACCTTCCGATATACGTGTCGAGTACGTGATACACCCTTCGATATACGCCAAGTACGGATTATGGTACTTGGTGGGTACATGAAGGAGCTCGATATACCGATGTACGTGGAAGACTACAATACCCCCGGACTATAGTGCTGGCAAATAACGACAGATACCATGCTTAACGACACTGGAACACGTCTCTAACTTACACACAAGTTGCTAAAAAATTTACCTTAAGCTAGCATTAATTTTATCTTTTATGGTTAGGTGGATGCATGAGGTGAGTACATAAATGTAAATATAATGCAATCCTCAACTACATGATAATGCACATTTTCCTTTCCTTTTCAATGAAAACTACTTAAGGTAAGGAGAGAACTTTTTTTTTTCAAACCAAAAGTACTTAAGTAGTAGTGAAAAGAATAATTCCTTCCTAGAGTGCAATAATTCTAACTTTATGCAAAGATCAACTAAAAAGCGCAAAGAAAATGAAAGATGCAACTAATCTTAACACTGTGTAACACAAAACGATGAAGCACTTTTCAATTTTCAAATGCATGTACCAAAAATGAAATGTGATAACTCAACGCTTTTCATATCTATATACAGAAAGTGAGAAGATATCTACAGTACTCTAATCTTTCAGAAATTCCCAAAGAAAAATGGCAAGCACCCAAACAACTCAAAGGCACTCAAGAGAGGTTCAAAATCTACCAAATGCAATAATTATAACTCATTTCCTATCTTTTTACACTTGAAAAAGACACATCTAAGCCACGAAAGAAGGATTCCACTAACGTTTCCAATCAAATGCAAGACAAAAGAAAGCATTTAACAATCTTATCTAACTCAAATGCATACAAATCTGAAACGATTTTTTTTTGTTCTTATGAGTGTGAGACCAAGAATTTCAAATGATCAAACTAAAGCAAGAAGAAAACTTATGTTTTCCAATTTCATGAATATAGTAAAAGAGTGACAAAATCAAGCTTTTCTTTGAACTAAAGTGGAGACAAAGAATCAATCTTTTCAAATAATCATTAGATAGCTTAGCATGTAAAGGAAACAAGATGCATAACCCAAGAAAGAGAGGCTAAAAAAGACATGGATATCCCACACTCTTCAAGTCTTTAAAACAAGTAAATCACACCAAACCAAAAAATGATCTCAAAACTTTAAAAATGCAAGCAAAACACTAGTTTTTACTCAAGGGGCCAAACATGAATCCAAAACTCAAAAGACCCAAAAACCAATACAAACAAGCCAAACAAAACATTGCTAGACAAAAGGGGCTCTTCCTGGAAGGTACAGTGTAGAGGAGCCTGTACACAAACCAAAACTCAAATCAGAAATGGAGAAAAGGTGCCTGTACGACAAAAAATGGTAGATCGACGCACTCTGTGCTTATGCACAGTGCGACGTCGCAGTTCACTAGAGTGGGAAGTGCGACGGTGTCACAGTATACCAATGGGAGGGCTGCGACGACAGACTAACAAGCAAAGAACAGAGATAAAAAACAACACAGTGTCACTTTGGGTACACTGACCAGGTGCGACAGGCGAGATCTAAGTCCAAAAATGAACCAATTCTCCAGATAATGAGCATAAAAAGGTCTGCCAATGAGAAGTACAAACTCAAAGGAAGGCAATCAGACTCTTCAAAGCGAAGATCTGATGGTGAAAAGGCCTTAAGAGGCAAAACGATGGCTTGGAAAAGCAATCCACTGAAACTGACATTCATATTTGAAAACAACAATGTTCTTCCCCAGCATGGTCGCCAAATTTGTTATCGAACAATCTACTTGGGATGACATGAGCCAGATCTCCCTAGTTCAAGTGAATCTAGAACAAATAGTATAGAATACAAAAATCATTTCCTAGATCTAGTTATAGATCAAGTACTTATATATTGTACCTTTTAGATCGCAGATCCTTCTCCTTGTTGTTGCCCCAAGTCTCGCGGTTGTCAGATCTCCAACTGCAAGACCTTTCAAGACAATATGGAAACGATACAAGCAGTACAAGATATCTAAACAATAATTGATCTAAACTAACAGTTGAGGAAGAAAGTCCTAAACATCATCAACGAGACAACATTTATGGAAAGAGATTATATTAACTGTATAAAAAGGTTGGGAATACATAGAAAGGATGAAGCTACAACCAAAGCCTCAACGTCACATCCTCCATCCAACATGTCCAAGCCAAGTCTCCAAAATGGTACAAGCTTCCCAATCACCAGTATGGATCCTATTAGCATAAGGGTACCATAGACCTTCCCCCCTCTCATGGAAAGAGTGGGTGTTTATATAGGGCTAAAGAGATAGGGTAGGTTGAGTATTAGGGGGAGATGGTTAAGGGATCTTCCCATAAGGTTAGGAACTGAAATGCCACCTCACCCAGAGCCTAGGGATAGGCCTCCACATCACTCATCTTCGAGAATGGGCTCGAAGATACTCTTTTATCCAAATAACTGACATCGTCGCAGGTTGCATTAGGACAACCTGCGACGTCGCATGTTGCACAAGGGCAGACTATGATGACCTTGAAAAGTAGGTCAGTTAATCCCTCCAGTCATGGGAAACTTCAGGGATTTGTTTTTACTCTAAAATGGGTTTAGGTAAAATAGCAAAGAGTTTACAGAATGGTCAAGATGACGACATTATCACAACGGTCATGATGATGACACTTAGTCATAATGACGATACTTGCAATGGTCATGGTGACAACACTAGGTCAGGACGACGACACTTGCAATGCTTGCGACACTTGCACAAGGGTGACGACATTTTGGTGTAACAAAATGCCCCCCAAATCATGAAGCTGACAGAATGAGATAGGTGAAATGCTTTGTAATAAGAAAAAATGGCAAGGACTTGCTAGTTGGAAGGAGTTGCTGCAGAAATGACCTGAGATCCACAAGTCTCATACAACACAAAACATGGTTGCAGACAAATACATTGCAGATCCATGATAGTAAAGACCGATTGAACACAATCATGGCTACTAGACACAAGCATAGATCCATGATGAGATGATAACACAGCCATGACCAATACAAAAATGGATCCGTGTAATATGACTCAATACAAACTCCATTGCAACCTGGGTAAAACATGACTTCCCAGGGTCTTCAAGCTGAACCCGCAATGATACGAATCTATCCATGTGATTACAAATGTCTTGACGTCGAACATGGTAGAAACCACTTGATTACTGGTCATTAATGTATATCGTTAACAAGTGCGAGGGAGATCATCATTAATGTCAATGATTTCCAAGGTATCATAGTACATATCATCAAGCGTGAATAAGTGAGTTGAAGTCGAACGCAAGATGAAATCTTTCAATCAAGAGTCAATGATGTAAACTCATGCTGAAAATGAGGTAACCTGCCATTGAGGCATGCAAGGCCAAGGTACTTGGTTGGTTTCTAAGTTCAATCCTCGGATGATGATTTGAAGTCGACGAGGATGAACCCGTCGAAGGAGGGCCATGATGAATCCCCCATCATCGACACGAAACACGACAAAAATGTATGGTGTAGATCGAACGGTAGAGTAATGTGCAAGACTGACTCAAGGTAGACCAACATGATTGAAGGTATACTGACTGCAAAAGATGAGTAACAAATGTCTCTTGAACATGGGCATGGCATGACTTGGCAATATTGACTTGAAAATAGTGATCCCAACCCCTAATTCAACTGATGGTGGAAGCATTCTTTGGTTGATCCAAAGGAGTGGCAAGACTCATGGAATTGATAGGATTCGAAGACAAATAGATTACCCAAGTACTGAATGCAAAATGCAAACAAGTGCCATGTTCTCGAGTGACTATGTACTCCGTAATTAAGATGTAACACAAAATCTTTCCTTTTTCCCCATCATGATTGATGAGTGCCTCATGTGTTTTTGACGAACTTGATGAGGGTAACCAGATGCTCGGTATAGCTCATCTCATAGATGAGTCCAATCCTAAACGTTTTACGAACCTAGGAAAGGAGGGGTTCATCCCATAATGGGCCCTTCAATGTTCAAAATTTAACGAGTCCAAAGAAGGAAAACTTGGTGTCATTTCATGTTTAGAGAGTCTGAAAAGAACTAAAGGAGACTCCAACGGTCCTTTTTCGTAAAGTTAGCCTCATTGCCTGAAAAAGGGTAAAACAACGTGGGAGAAACTCTTCCAGCCATGATTGGTTGGAGTATTCCTTTTTCGTAAATAGTGCTTCCTGGTCCGAAAAAGGGGTAAACTATCACCAGAAAGACGATCATTCAAATGATTTTACAAGCGTGAAAGCATCAAGTTCGCTTGGCAATCTTTTCCTATTTAGGGAGTCTGAAAAGAGCTTAAAAGGACTCCATGAACAACTTGTCATGGTTGATAACCGAGTACGACAAAGGAATTGCGGGCATTTTGAGAGTGACCATGAAGAGCAGTGCGGGCATTTTGAGAGGAGATTGCGGGCATTTTGTTAGGACCCTTGCGGGCATAATAGTGGGGTCCATGCGAGCATAAAAATGGAAACCGTGTGGGAATGAAGACCGATGATGTGGCTAAAAGACCAAATATATATTTATATATATTTGTTGAAGATAACATGGAATGAAAAAATATATTTGAATTAAATGTAATAAAAATGACAAGTCAGCCTCCTAATATCATGGATAAGACAAGTATAAATAAAAATCAAATTGTTGATTATAATGAAATTGTGTGGAAGATTTCAGATGAGTGTGAGTGACCTCTAAATTTCGGGGGTCAAGATGAGAATAGTTTCGGTGGTGGAGCAGCAATAGTAAAACATTTTTTTTGTTTATCTCTTATTTATGGGCTGGCTGATTGCTAAAGACATGATTCTTGGTTGATGATATAGAAACAGCATGATGAAGTCTTTTTATCTCTGATTTTTGGGCAGCAATAAGGGCAGTTTGATGTGCATAATATAAATGGAAAGAATGAGAAGATGCTGGGCATGATGAATCTTGGACAAACTGATTGTGATCATTATTTGATGTGGATGTAGACAGTGTAAAGTGTATGGACATAATTAAGATGAACCTACAGGACTCCTCTCAGTGAGCCATTGTGTCTAAAAACCTCTTCCAATAATGAACAACATCAAAACAACTTACCACCAGTTGGCACTACAAAGATCCTACACAGATTTTCCAGGTGACTCACAACTACTCTTTTCCCCTAGGGGTTGAGTTATTTATTTATTTTTCAATAAAGACGAATTCAGTGCACCTTATGTTTTTTGTAGTATGACGAATTCTGGCTAGTATCTCTTCACATGTAGTAGAGCAAGTGATGCTATTTCACGAGGAGAATATAAAACTATTCTCGAAGCAGAGAGGAACTCAATAAGGTATAAATACTCTTTTATTCCTATGTATTAAAGATGGTTGTAAATTTTTAAATGCATGTCTATTTCTTAAAATATTGTTAATAAATTTAACATTTCATGGTTCATTGATTTCTACAGGACTTTGTAGTAGGATTTAAATGGCTGTTTATTTGCTTATATATTATTTACTCATATAAAAATTCCATCTTTGATGATTTATGCGGGTCTTGGTGATGGACACACATCTTGTGGACAACTCTTATCAAGTTGTATGGGTGAATGGATCTGGCGAAAGGACAATGATAAGGTAAGCATTTTGATGTGTTTTTTAGAGTGGGTTTTGACATGGTTTTCTCCTTCTGCTTTCCAAGTTCTCTGGTTATTTTAGTGTTTAGAAGATCCATCTTGAGATGTATCAAATATTTAATTATTTTATGTTTGGGGATCATAATCAACATTTTGAATTTTGGTTTCTATTTTTTAATTGATGCTTATTAGTGAAGGATAATAGGCATCCATTGTGTTGAAATACCACTCTTAGGTCAAGACCATAGTCATCACACACTAAGACAAAATTCTTAGTGAAATATGACATGTTGAAAATTAGTTGTACCACTATGGAGAAAGGGTTCTCTAGGAACCAATATTTTGCTAGTGCAAGGAGTAATCAACTCAATAAGGTCTTATATTAACAATAATGGCTTAACAATTTCATGGCCTAGCACAGCCAAGGATTCCATACTCCGAATAGTGGATCCCTCCCTCAGAGAATAAGATGAACTGGAATCCCTTACAAACCCAAGGTTGTTTCCTATAACAATGTTGCAGAAGGACATTCAAGTACTAAGTAGCAGGGGGAGGCCTAATGGGAAGGGAATCCTCCTCATGTCTTTTAGTCTTAGTGTAAACTCATACTCTTCCAAAGATGCGATGATCAAGTATGAATCTGACTACAAGGCCCACAATTATCACCCATTTCCCATGGTTTTTTCTCATGCGAAGGATGTACATGTAAGGGACCTAGAAGGTCACAAACACTCAATCAGCATCATGTCACCAAGTTGTTAATCACTCAGTGAAGCCAGAGAAATCAAAGATACACAGATAATTTCATTTTGTTGTACTTGTCTTCCTCAATCATTATGTTGTTGCTCTATCATCATCCAAACATCATGTAACCAACCCAGAAATAAGAGATAAACAAGAATGTTTTACTTTTGTTGTTGTTGTTGATTCTCCACCCAAACTGTTCTCACTGTCCTCATCTTCTCCAAACCCTGAAATCAGGGCTACTGTCCCTCTGAATTCTTCCACTCAAAAATCCACACTCAAATAAAAATTGTCTTCTATATTTATACTTTTCACATCCTTGAATTTTTTGAAGGCTGACTTGTCTTTGGTTATTTTATTTTATCAAATAATATTTAATTTCCATAGTGTCCTCATCAAATATATATATATATATATATAATCTTTTTTCCACATTGGCAAAGTGGGCTTGTCACCATTTTAACCCTTCTTACTTAACCTTCCAGTATGCACGCAATGCTTCATTGTCATGCCCGCATGGACCCCCACAATTTATGCCCGCAAGGGCCTTTTGGTTTATGCCCACAAGGGCCATTAAATGCCCGCAGGCATGTCCTCCAAAATGCCCACAGCTGCCTTATTAAAATGCCTGCATGGATTCATAACAATGCCCGCAATACTCTTTACTAAATGTCGACATGGGCCATTACTTATGCCTGCAGTGGGCTCCACTTTCATGCTCGCAACATCACTTAAAAATGCCCTCAACAGTGCTTGAAGTATGCTCGCATGAGACCTTTAAGATTCCCGCAAGGGGTTCCAGATTGCTGGTAATAAGCGTTGATGGTTTTTTTTTTAAACTTCCAGGTATCGTCGATATAGCAAGGAAAATTCATCGCAAGTATAGAAAACCATTGGACGTTCTACCTTCATTTGGTCTGTTCGACGCACGTTCGTCGATACTTGCGACAGAACATTGTCCCAAGTATAGAAAAATTGTCGCAGGGTCTTCCTTCTTTTAGTCTGTTCGTCGAACGTGCATTGATACTTACAATGACATATGGTCACAAGTATAGCAGAAGTCTGTCTTTGTTTTGACGCAAAACTGTCGCTAGAGAGATGGTGTTTCGTGGAAGCAAATTAGCAAAACCGTCAGATGTTCTACCTTCGTTTGTTCTGTTCGACGTACGTTCGTTGATACTTGAAACATAACAACATCGCAAGTATAGCTAACCCTCTCTCTGTTCGACGCAAAACCGTCGATGGAGAGACGATGTTTCGTGGAAGAAAATTTCTGGACGATTTAGGGACGATTTGTAGAAAATGAATAAAAAAATCAATTTCAAGTCCACCTTATAGAAGACACGTGGTCAACATTTTTCGTCTCTATTGCGACGGATTTTCAAGTTCGTCGTTATATCCATGAAATAGGTTCCACGAACAAATGAGACCATGATCGTCGAAATTGAGACAAAAAAAACATGGAAATAACAATGAAAAACCATGGCAAATTTCCTCATATGTATTAGTGGTTCTTTTACCAAGATTTGTTGGATAGGGATTGGTGGTCTATATTAAGACATCATCTGAGATCAAAACATATTTTTGAGAACAAAAGTGTTATCATGCCAAGCGACGAAGATAATCTATGTGATGCTAATGAACAATTATATGTACATGTTTCATTTCGTCATTTATGTTTTTCTATTGATGAAAGTGTGTTTCAATTATATCTTCATTGTACAATATCAATTTGGTTAGTATTATGTTAAATGTTTCCAGTTGATGAATATTTGGGTGTAAATGTTGTCATTTTCCTTACAATATATAGGTGTTAAATCCATTGTACTCTCTATTCAAATATGGTCCAACACAAACTAAATCACACTAGTTATGTTGAGGGCTTATGGCAAAGTTTCCTTTTGAGGGATTTGACATAAATATTATATATCAAAAGTAAAAAGATATATTATGAAATCCTTATCAAAATTTTGGATAGTAAGCACATGTGCATCACGAAGGACCTTTGAGATATTATTCAAAATTTGTATACCCTACTTGGTATATACTTGAATTCAATAGAAAAAGGAATATATATTGGAAATTTGAATAAAAAGAATTCACAATATATGTTAGAAATGTGTATATCGTCACTGGTCTACTAGATATCTATAAATTAAAAGAATTCAATATTATATTAACAAAATATGGGTAAATATTTATATATAACATAAAATTATATGAATATTTTACTAGAGTACATGGTTTCTTCTCTAGTGGAGTGATCACATAATTTGTAAGACATTCTCTGATAAAATCAATTCATAGCTCATTTTCCTCATTTTTTTATCATCAATATAGATTCCAAGTATAATGGTAAATAATTCTAACAGGACATTAAAATTTTATGGGATAAGTTGCCAAATGTGATGGTATTTATATACTTGAATTAATATTTGTGGAATTAAGGATAACAATATGTTATTTAAATATTTTATAATTTTGATATAAAATTTGCAAATTTTAAAATGCTTTGTTAAGTGTATATTTTGATGCAAAAAATCATAAATATTTTTCATCGAAATTTTGTCTATTTAGAATGCATTAACCATTGTGTTTTCATTTGAAGAGGCATAACATTTTATAAAACATATTTCATTTTGAATAAGGGGTGTAATGTTTTTTTGAAAAAATCAAATCCCAAAACATTACAAAATATACAAATTAAAATTAAAAGCAATAACTTTTATTACATTCTTATAAAAGTTGGTCTTTTCCCATTAGAAGTATGACTATGACTAGAAACTTAATATACATGCATAAGACAATTCACATAAATTTTACTATTTTTTATATGTTTTAGTCACATTGTAATCAAACAATCAACACCATCTCTTATTCACAATTAAAAAATGCATTCCCATCAACCGAGCAGGGAGTACATGCCCCCATGTGGCTCTTGTTAATATAAGAGTGGAGTTATAATAATAGCATCCAATGTCGATAACTCATACTATTTGTAACATTAAATTTACACTTAATCAACCTTAAAGAAACATACGTTTAAGCCATGTTGAACCCATAATAAATTATAATTTAAAAATTATATAAAATTTAGTACTATAAATTTATACTATTATAAATAAAATATATACTTTTGTTGAAATAAACTATTAACATAGCCCATGGGGCGTAGAATAAACGGTGAGTGGGTGTACTGTTAAGCCACTCCTTGTGTAAGGTCACCGGTTCGAAACTCTATGGGTACAAGCCTTACAAAAAAAAGAAATAAACTATTAACATGTTGTAAAATCATACCTTCCCCAATTAGCCATGTAAATAACTCAAATACAAAATTAGTTAGTTATCGTATAATGACATTACATAATTATTGCAGAAAATGGCATTAAATCATCTTCAACTACAGTCAAACATTATATTGCGTCTCCAATTTAGATCATTGACACACAATACATTTTATAAATCAAACAACATCAACATAACATGAAATGACACAAATATACATGAACAATATCTGCAACATGATCATATACATCAACATAAACTGATATGAAACAAGCATAATATATGAACAAGAATATGGAAATCATAATATATGACAAATATAAAAGTCAGATATATACATGTGCCTTGGTAACTACTATGAGCTGGTAGGTCCAACCACCGAAGCCAAAGGAATCATTACCTACTCCAGCAGATCTAGAGGAATCAGTACCTCCAGCATGTTTAAATGTAGAAAAAAACAGCTAAAATATATCTCCCTAACAATCTGTATAACCCAAGCTACTCATCATATTCAAAAGAGCACTATTTTGAGATCTACTATGAGGTGGTGGCAGGTCTACTAGGTGAGAATGAGATGGCAGTGGCTTGAATAGGTGAGGATGAGAGGGTGGTGAGACGACTGGGTGAGGAGAAGAGGGTGGTAAATTGAATTGTGGTGGGTCGACTAGGTGAGTAGGAGAGGGTGGTTAGACGACCTGTGGTGGTTCGACTAGGTGAGGAGATGAGGGTGGTCGGTTGATATGTGGTGGGTCAACTAGGTAAGTACGAGAGGGTGGTTAAATGACATGTGGTGTGGTGGAGGAGAGGGTGCTCGGTTGAATTGTGGAGAAGGAGGATGAGATGGAGGAGGAGGAGGAGGAGGAGGAGGAGGAGGAGGAGGAGGAGCTGTAGGATCACCACCCTCATCAAATGAATCAAAACCAGTGCTCCCTATTGGCCTTCACGTCTCTAGTAGATTAGTCATAGCCACAATATGACACATCAATGATCCCATATCACATGGGAGGATCCTCCAAATTTGAGCAAGATCAGGGTCTCTCATGATCTCGATAACCCAAACAAGGTGCACTCCCTGTCAAGCCAACAACCTAGACAACTGATCTGCCATCTTTTGGAGGAATCTAATATTGGACCTGTGACCCAAGTCGGCTCTCTTAATCTATGGTGGATCCTCTACCTCTACCTCTACTATGTGCTCAACGAGTTAGGGAGGCATTTCCCCAACATAAGTATCGAAATCTACAAAATTATAGAGAACAATAATTAAACAATTTAATTAAATTACATTACGTTACATATGCATTAAAGTGGACAATAAAATGAAACTATATTAATCAAAACATAAAGCTAATATTACCTATATCATTTGGTGGCTCATCCAGTTTAAATAGGATGTTGTGAAATCCTCACCAATCCAACCTTGCGTATTGGTATGGTACCATATCCAAGGTGTTATCATCCTCATTGCCAAGTAAATCAAGTATCTCTCGAGTGATCCTGCCAGGGAAATCATATTGGCCTCTCTTTGGAAAGATCTTCCCCCACATGCACATATGCACCTTAGTCATTATCCTAGGATGTTGGCTATGGAACAAGGACTGAGTGACCAGAAACCTCTAAAAAAATAATGAAAACAAATCTGAAGAAAAATGGAAGACTATCTTTCCATCGAACATAGCACGATAATGATCCAGAGAAAAACAAAATTGCCGCAAAAAATGGAAGACCACTTGATGCATCTAGGTCTCTTCAATAAATAATTAACATAATATAATAATGGGAAACTAATGCATTTCCCATCCTTTATGACATGGTCCACTTTTGTGACCAAAAGTGAGAGAAACCTAACCTCCTCTGCATGAAAAGAAGATATCTGGAGCTGGACATCGAATACCTAGAAGTCACTAGGAGTGGTGGCATTGTCATTGGAATTTCTCAGTACATATTTCATCTGACTGGATGCTACAACTCCAGGTGGGACATCGATGAAATGGGGAAAATCCTCCCCTCTCTTGGATAATACTGTGATGAAATATATGTCCTCCTCTGTGGGTTGGAACCATAGATCAGGACTCACCCTAAATTTTTTACCTCGCTGAACCCAGCGATGGATCAACTAAATCAACAACTAGTACAAATTCCCTCAGTGACATAGCCTCCTCATAATACTTTTGGAGGCCAACTTGGAGTAGGAGTTGTCTGGTCTGTGGGGTGATAGGTCGATGGATCAAATCCCTCTCCCTCTCTCTGATCTCCCACTCATGTACAACATTGTATTGGTCCTAACATTGTTGTTGTTTTGTT